>CM047806.1:121976794-122663504 GCA_026214975.1 Gentiana macrophylla | reverse complement strand
AACGAACTTAGATAATTCAATCTAAGAAACGTTGGCGAAACGCCACAACGCTTTGCTCAAGTCGATAAGTTCTTAAGGGGTAGAACTCTACAACGAAGAGATCATCACTCGCAAGTGATAAACAAGTCAATAGACTTAATCAAATTTTCACTCAAAATTGAACCGCCTGTAAAAGAACAACCTAGGTGTCTTATATAGGCTACAATCTTCAAGTAACTAGTGTAGCTAAGCAATGTGGGACAAAATAACAATAAATAAAAATAATAACAAAAATAAAGTACTATCTAATCAATGTGGGATAATAAAAGACTAATGACTCAATAACACAAATAATTACGCCTCTTATGCATCATCATGGATTTCCGATTTTTCTCCCTTCTGAAGCCCACCATGGATCACATCAGGTGACCTAAGGCAGGTGCTAGAATCAGGTGGGTGAGGTTGGGTTCCGTAGGTGGTGGGGTAAGGTAGTGTTGGGTGTGATGGGATGGGGCAAGGTAGGGTAATGTGGGTGAGGTATGGTAGAGTGGATGGTGAGGTAGGGATCGATATGGTAGGTAAAAGTTGGGTAGGGTGAAGTTGGGTAGGTTGTGGTGGTGGTGTATGGACAAGGTAAGATGAGTGAATGGGATAAAGCATATATGTAGGGTGGTATGGTAGGATACGGTGGGGTGGTGGTTTGGTTTGGTGGGGCGAATGGTAGGGTGAGTGGAAGTGATAAGGTGACATTGTTTGTCAATTTTCATTTCATTTCATCCATTTTCATAGATAATGAAATGCACATTTTTCATTCGGTTTAAATGAAAATTTATCTCATTCCATTATCTCATTATCTTAGAATAATACTCAAACAATGGCCTTCAAATTAAGAAAAAAAAAAAAAAAATACTCAAACAAGGGAATTAAATGGAAAACTATTCATATCTTAAGTAAACTACGATAATCAGTACTTCCCATTTGCTAATGATTTTATATAATGAGCGAACAAGCATTCACATATTTAACTCAAGTCAAACGTTGAAACCATCCGTCTAAGAGCATTCGCATCAGTGTTTTATAACAGATTCTTTATTTTACCGACTCAAACATCATCTCTATCAATTTTACAGAATCTCTACACATACCCAACTGCATTAAAATCTCTATTATATTATATACAAAATTAAAATAATCACATATCATAATAAAAGACATATTATTTATTTTTCACCCACACACAAGGGCGTGTGTGTGTCTATATATATATATATATATACATATATATATATATATATATACATATATATATATATATATATATATGTTGATTTATAATTATTGTTATTAAAACTTTGCTTCATGTTTTCTTTCTCATGAATTTTGAGTGTAATTTTTTTTTTTTTTAATAAGTTCGATCGTGAAAAGTAAAATCTAACATAATATATATATATATATATATATATATATATATATATATATATATATATATATATATATATATATTATGTTAGATTTTACTTTTTCACGATCGAACTTATTAAAAAAACAAAAAAATTACACTCAAAATTCATGAGAAAGAAAACATGAAGCAAAGTTTTAATAACAATAATTATAAATCAACATAATGCTTGTTACCATCCTCAAATGAAATAGAAAAAAAAATATTTAATTTAACTGAGAATTGTATGAAACAATGCCGGAGGATAAGCTCTTGTGGGAAAAGGAAAAAAATTGCGGTCGTACAGATTGAGTTTATTGCGGTGGAATTACAGCTTTGCTCTCAGGAATCTGGGGTTTTCAGATCCACCCAAGAGATTCTAATGCAATGTCTTTTTAGATAAATCTGAAGAGTTAAATCTTTAAAAATACATATTTAATATCATTTACAGATTCTATTGCAAGTGCTCGAATCAGTTTTTTTTTTTTCAATAGATTTTATGGCACAATCATTTAGAAATGTAGTATAAATTCATAATCTTCTAATCCCTCTATTTTAACTCATTTTCGTTAAACATGCAAAAAAATAAAGGATAGGTCCCTAAATGACACAATATTGAAGATATCGGACAAAAAGGACTATAAGAATTTTTTGTCAAAAATGACATTTCACCAGTGAAATTGAATGTGAATTACGTTGATTTTCAGCACAAAACCAACGTAATTCACTTTCATTTTTACTTTCACTGATAAAATGTCCTTTTTTGACAAAAATATTTTCCAATAAATCCTAAAATCTTGACATTTTTCTAAATGTGTCTTAATTAACAATTAACTTAAAAGAAAAGCACTACAAAAATATCCTTTTAGCGGATTTTAACGATGGATTTTGAATGTCGCTGCTAATGAAGTGTTTAACCGGTGGATTATGTGCTTCCGCCGGCAAAAAGAGAACCTTTTATTTAGCGGTGGATTGGTATGATCCACCGTTAAAAACTCAATGATAATTAAATATTTAACATGGCTGGACAAAATTGACCGAAATGAGTAGTCCAGAAAATTAATGTATCTAAACAACTACGGCTCTCATTTTACACTAAAAAAATTACGGCTCTCAGTTCTCATTTCCATTGGAAAAAAAAATGCATCGAACCCTAAAACGATGAAAAACAACAGCTTTCTCCCTCCCTCTTCTCTCATCTCCTATCATCTCACTCCAATCAACGGCGCCAGCGAAGAAAGTGATCTGCGATGGCGACAAAACCGAAATCCACCGCTACTCACACACAGTCGATGAAATTTAGAAGTATGTAGCATCGGTCACTATCTGGTCACTATATCCGATGATTAGAACAACTCTAGTGGCGCGATTCAGATCGCCATGGCAAGCAGCATCAGTGAGATTTGCTTGAAATCAATGGCGAAGATGAATATACTGATAGTAGTATCTGTTAAGAAATCTACGCGGGAACGCAGCGGAATTCAAAATTTTATTTTCTTTGACCAGGATCGACTTCGTTTAAGCAACAAACACATAAAGCAAGTCAATGACGGACCCAGGAATTTTTTTCAGTGGGGGCTAAATTCAAAAAAAATATAGCAGCCAGGTCTTGAACAAGTGACCTCACGTATTAAGGTTAAACTTCTAACCAGTTAAACTAAATAAGCAATTATGCTAGAATTTGTCGGAAATAATATACATACACGATATTTAATATTATTAGAGGTGTATTTTAGTAACCATACGAAAAAGTTGAGTAGGGGCCGTGCACCCCTTTGTCTATGCTAGTCCGTCCACTCAAGCTAGTAGACGGTGGTTACCTTGCTTGATCTAAAAGATCGACGCTTTGACCGTCTGGGAGAGTAGCGATGCATGGAGCGGCCCAAGTGTTCGGCCTCTACCGGTGATCACACGAACAGCCCGCCAGAATCCCATCATGGATTGCTACCAGAAAAAATCGGCTGCTAGACCGACTTTTTCTCCCTCTAAAAACTCTCTCTTTATTTTTCACAAGAACTATTAGTTCTTGGAATTGTGATGTACAAAAGAGCTAGCCAAGCCTCCATATTTATAAGGTGACATGCGCCCCCTATGTATTCCCAATCTGATTAGGATTAGTTTCCTAGTAGATTGAGGAGAAAGAAAACATTTTCCTAATAAAATAAAAAAAATCCCCTTGATTGATTTATCTCATTAATATTCAATATCTTATATTAAACATTTCCAATATATTGTCAATTTCTTATATTGACTATATTTATCTTGTTACCATAAATCTATTTTTCAAAAATCAATTAATATCCAATATTAATATTATGGTAATCTTATTAATTAAATTGCACACTTCAAATGTATCCTATACACTTTTAAAGCTGGCGTGAATATGGCGTCCCTTTTACCAAAATTTTGGCATCCGAATATTTTTAATTAATATAATGTCATGATTAATTTAATTGCAAAATACATGTGTATCAATATACATATATATTTTCTAACTTATAGTATCTATATACATATTTAATTAATCAACATAATTAATATCTTGTATTTAATTTATTCATAATAAATAAATACCATCATATTAATTTACCACTATAACCTTTATAGTCTCGAGATAAATTTTCCTTATTTGGTTATCAACTATAACCACATTTTAATCCGGCTAGATGTTTATATGTGTGACCCGATAGAAGCTTCCGAATATGTTGGCCGTAGACACAAAGCGCAATTTACAAAAATGCCCTTCATGCCTAACGATCACGGGATAGCGTCTCAGAACACACCGTGACTTCCCGATCATCGGAAGAGTCAAATGCAATGACTACTACCTTTCATGTGAAACAGTTACCGTGTAAATAGAATCATATCGCTGTAATAATATCCATACTGTTGTTTGTCTAGTGTCAAACATCAACAACCGTATCTTATAATCTGGATATCATGCTCTCTCGAAGTAACTCATTTACTTCCACTTTGCAAAGATTCACGAGAGTAAGACATTCCTTATAAGAAGGCCCTTTCGGATATTCACCCCTATTGATAGGGTACGCGATTCCTAGACGACCAAACATGTATACTCCGCATGCTTCAGTATCACACCCAATCACTACCGCATGATCGTTCCATGGCTAAGGGAAACCTCAATAGTGTCAAAGCATGACAATCCACACCGTGATGCCATGTAGACTCCGGTCTTAAGGATAATTACACAACTGCCATATCAGTGTAAGTGGGTCAGTCTAACGTACGCATTCTCTAATACACGTCAACGTACAATCCAAGTGTCTCTACACTTCGATAGATGAGATCTATCCCTGCCCTTGAAGACATAAGACATCTAATACGTGCAAGCCTGTTTATACTATCAATGTCCTATTTAATAGTACATCGACCTTTGAAGTCATTTATGTATCAAATTTATTAAAGTGATTAGAGATCTCATCAACCATAATCGCCTATCATGGTTTCTCTATCACAGTTTAATACTAAGGACGTTATCATATAACAATTCACAATTGGTTCTTTAAAAGAACAAATATATGACAACAGAAAAGCCAATTAAAATATGTAAAAACATAAAGAAATAGTAGAAATGATCCGACTCGGTCAGATCTGGTCCAACCCGATTGGGTTTAGGACACTATTTCAACAGTATCACGATTCATCCTTTGACTCGGTATGTGCTGAATTACATAAGCTTGAAATCTGATTATAAGCAGACTTTAACAGATTCACTAGATGACATTGAAATTGTGATTGATTATAAGTCGTCTGAGTCAATTAGGGTTCAAGCTAGGGAGAAATTCCGGTGAACGCCTGCTAATGCTTTTATACCTATCTGTTAGCTTGATTTTTTTTGTATGTAACATTACATTGTAGTGTCCTTTCTCTCTTATGTGTTCGATTGATTGTTATCGAGTTACTTAATACGAACAATGTTGTTTTAGGAAATTCAAAGTTTGAAAAGTGAAGAGTTTGAGTGATATTCTTACGTGCGTGTGATAAGAAGTATGAGAATGGATCACAAAGTAATAGGGCTAGAGGAAAAGGCTACCGGAGGCTGCATTAAGTTGTTAACAAAGCTTGAAGGACATCAAAATGTATGTAATAATCAATGTTATGATTTTTGGACAATTAATTTATAGCATCCTTTAATTGGTTTTTTTCTTTGTAGCATTCGATGGTGAATAATTGATATAATTGAATGATGTTGCTTAATGTTTGGGTGGTTTACTTGGTCTACTTCTGTAATTTCAATGTTTTTTTTTTCTCAACTTGTTACAGGGGTAGCTTTGCCATCTGGTGCAGATTACATTTTAGGGGTCAGAGTCCATAAGGACATGTTTTAAATTTAAATGGTTGAGAAGGACAATTACTACATGTGTTACTACATTTTTACATGTGTTACTACATGTTTGTCCTTCTCAACCATTTTAGATTAAAACTTGTCCTTTACAACCTTTAACCTTACATTGTATTTAATTTTTTGTATTTTTATTTATATTTTTATTTTTATATGTCTGGATTCATGGCAGTAAAAATCCGCCGCCAAAACATTTTTCCCCTCTTTTGAAGGAACAAGTATTCCTGGTGGATTATTTATTAATTGCGGCGATAAAATCCGCCACAACGAGTTCTAGCAGCGGATCCAAAAAATCCGCCAGGAAAGGGATAAAACTTTTAGCGGCGAAAGCAAATACAGCGGATTCTAGCAGCAGCAAAAACCAAAAACCGCTGCGAAAGAGTTTTAGCGGCGGATTGTCAGATTTAGCGTTGGAAAAATCCGCCGCTAAAAAGTATGGTTTTTGTAGTGAAGGATACATTTACCTATCACTTGATACACCCGTTTACAAGGATTATATTCTTCAAAAAAAAAAAAAAATAAAGGGTTTTTGATGTTAAAAAAGACAAATTGAACATAGAAATATGGAAAAAGGATAGTGAAATTTTTTTTCGGGTAAAAGGAACATGTCCTTATTCCACTGTGATAGTGAAACATTATATTTGAGGTCAGTTCCATTACAGCAAACAGTGGATTTGTCCTTATTAACAATTTATATTTCCACTGTCCTGATTCTTATTTTCCTCCTCTTTTTTTATCCTTTTAAACCACTTCTCCAAAAATAAAACAGTCTTGAGGCTTTGGATCCTTATACAGAATCCAAATAAAGTCCAACAATTGCTACGGGCCCTTTATCAAAAGCTAAACAGTGCGTGTACTCAATCCTTTGGATTGGATTATGTAACAAACTTTAAGGAATTAATGAAGTTTTGATTTAATTCAGCTAAAGGAAATACAATATTACTGCATGATTTTATAATAAAAAATGTTCAGACCACTCAAGAAAGACCTACTTGAGTTAGCTGGAATATTGAAGACTTGTAAAGATTTTTTATACTCTTCTTAATTCAATTTGCTTTTCGTTTGTCAAAAGATCTGGGAATATGACATTGACAGCACACTTTTTAGTTAGGAAAAGTTTTAATTTGAACTCTTTTATGGATTGAGTGGTCTGAATATTTGGATAAGAAGTAAGCTCTCCTTAAAAAAACACATTGATAGCGCTTGTTTAAAATCCTTGTTTCTAAAAAACCACGAATTCACCATTTCAGGTCAAAATAGGACATTCATTATGAATCAGGTAACGCTGTTAACCGAGAGTTTTTGAGCACTACAATTCAACACGTACAAATATGTACTAGAGGCTTGTGTTCCACCCATGCTCATTAACACAATCCAGTGTTATCACTTAACGATGATAGCTTCACGATATAAATAAGTCATCATCCTTATCACTTCAAATCAATCACGTAACAAGTTGATAAGCTAAGTGAGTTCAATCGCGGCATGACTCGATAATCATCCTCGGTGCTTTACGTGGAAATTGATTGTGGCTTGTTAGCACGTCATGTGGTTATGTTGGATTCATTAAATACACAACTATTTGTACCCTAATAAAAATATCTTTGAAGGTTTTTAGACGGATTAATAATTTTAATGATAATTAAGCATTTAAAACTGTTAGATAATAATAACGAGAGCTATTGTATTGAATGTACATGTGAATTTCTTTTAGTCCAGCGGTGTGCTGGCGATGTCCGGTTTTCCGGTTGTATTTTCCGGCGTTAGTCCAACCGTTTATTTCCATAAATTTCGTTTCAGAAAAAAAGGTGTACTTGTGAATCACATAATTGGGTTGAATGGTATTTTAATTCCTCAAATGGGGTGTGGGCCGGTGTAACCTTTGAAACTTCATATTCGTTGAAGCTTATTCAAAATAGCCCAACGACAATATATTAAGTACAAGGAACAATCCAAGTAAGTTTTTTTTAAAAACGGAGAATTAGGGATAATGACAGTATTTGACATACTATTGAGTAATAGGACAGCCACATATTTTTATAGAGAGAATGATAATTTTTATGTTTTTATAGTCTAAAGGACAAACTCCTATATAAAATAAAAAAAATTCGCGCTTGGGAACCTTTTTCCTGGGAATTGTTTTTTTCTTTTTTTTCCTCTTTCTTCCCCATTTTGAAACGCTCACATCTTTTGATCTATATATCCAAAAGCGATAAGAATTTTACTGAATTTTTTATTTTTTGATGCTTTTCGTTTTGAGACTTGGTTCAATATAAAAACATCATTTTTTATGATTCACTGTCGAAATTCACTCAGTTAATATCCTCGGTGAATCTTAAAAATCAGTGAATATCGAAAATAAATTTCGAATAATAGTGAATTTCGACAGCAGATTTTCTGAAATCATATCGGGATATGTTGAATGTAGCCTCAAAATAAAGAGAATGAAAAAAAAAAAAAAATTGGTAAAAGAATTTTTAAATTTGGTGTAAAACCCCGAACTTTTATTAAGGGTATTTCTGTCACTTCAAGATACCTTTTTTCGTAGTCTTATATTTATTAGCAATTTTCCATTTAAAATAAACGATAAATAAAAGGGAAAAAAAAGATAAATATTGTTTCCTAAAATCCTTTATTTAAAAGGAAACTATTAAATAAAAGTAAAAAAAAATCTTATAAAGCTAAAAGCTGCGTATGTCCTGCATTTTGGTCCCAGGAAGTTGCGGGTCCTTTTCTTTCGACGTCAACAGCAGCAGTTTTTTTATGGGATTTAAATTGTTATATTGTTTTGCAGATACCAATAGTTAAAACGATTACAACACAGAGACCAATAATTTTATTTAAGCAATCTAATATTTAAATTTTTCTCAATCTCTTCAGTTCTGTTCAGCCCTATCTTTAATAATTAGGGTTTATTACTGTATCATCGTAAAATCATAGTTTTTGATATAGAATTGATGTTAGATTTAATTGTTTTTTGTAGAAGTTGTTCGTAGATTCGGTAATTATCGGGGATGCCAGAAGTCAAGATAAGTTTTTAACTTATCAAAAGGCTTCGCTTTTAATTTAAATATTCAGTCTTTGAGTGCTTTGAATTCTATTTTATGTTAAGTTGCACTAAACCAAACATAATTATGTGATCTTTGTTTATTTGTCAAACTATTTTAAGTAAGTCATTATGCTTTGTGGTTACTTTTATGTTTTATGCATTTAAGTTACCAATAGTGGAGACAATATGTGCTACTGGTTATTTGTCAAACTATTTTAAGAAAGTCATTATGCTTTGTGGTTACTTTTATGTTTTATCCAATTAAGTTACCAATAGTGGAGATAAGATGGGAGTTCGGTGTTGTTACGGTCTTTGAATGCTTTATTAGGTTAGATATGAACTTTAACTTGAATTTATGTGCTTTATGTGTTACTACTTGTTTATAGTTAGTGACCTTGCGATATACTGAACGGAGTACCATGGGTTCAAAGTCCCATGTCGGACGTGTGACTAGTTGTATTCCCCGTGTTGTTCTCAAGACGATGTACCGAAGGGGGTACCGTGACCCAACCCCACGTTGGACGTATGACTAGTCATGTTCCCCGTGTCGCACCATGCTCTCATGTTAAGTAAGTGACAAGACAAGTATATGACAAGTTAATGAGTAAGCTAAGTAATTAAGTAATGTAACTTAACAAATACGTGCAAGATAAATTAACCAATATAGTAAGTAGACATGTTTTTGTGCATTGAACATGTGTTTTAAAGTGGATTTCTTTATGTTTCAAGTGTTGTTCCATAAATCGTTTGAACTGGATGAAGGTCATGTCGTGTCTCCCGGCATCCGACATACATGAATCTCCCTTTTGATCTTCTTTTTCCTTACTAAGCATGAGGCTTGTGCTCGCTCCTTTTTTTTTTGGAATAAGAAGGTTGCAGGTACATGACGAGCTTGATGACGAGCTTGAAATGCTAGCTTAGGATGGAGCATTGAGTCTTTTTATGCTCTAGCTTCCTTATTCTTTCTAGTAATGGTTTGTTGCCAGCGGTGTAGTTCTTTCTTTTCAGACATGTCATTCGTAATGGATGATAGTATTTTCTTTCAGTTATGTATGATGTAGTTTGATAGCGGTTGTATTCTAGTTGAGTTGGTTGTATGGAAGACCACGAGGTCTATTTCCCAAGTCTTCACTTGTTTTCTTCCTTGCGAATCTTTTATAACTCGATATGACACGAGACTTACGTGGGATTTAGGGTTACTCTAAATGTCACGTGCCGAACGTCCCGTGTCCGGATAAGGACTCGGTATTCGGGACAGGGGCGTTACATTTGGAGTTCTAGATTGAAAGATATGAGTGTTTAAAAAAGATGGATGATAGAGAAAGTGTGTTGGTTTTTTTAATAGGAAAAAGGGCGCATGAATTAAAAAATAAAACAAAAATAGTTTTGACCTTTATGCAAAAATTTCAAAAAGCTGTCATTCTACTTAATTGATGAAATATTGGTGTATTTCTCTCTCATTCCCCCTTTTTATTTATTTATTTATTTAAATCTTTTTATTATTAGTTTTTGAATTAAAGAGAGTTAATAGATTATTTGCAATCCGCCATAATAGCAAGGAATACATGAGAGTGAAGGGGGAGGGGGTTGTGTTTCTTATTCCGCAGTACCAACTAGTTGAAGTTAATATCTAGCTAATTGATGAGCATGGATATTTCTTTGTTGTTTGACAAAAGAAAATGAGACGGAAAGAAAAGCAATGAGCAAAGAGAAATAATCTTCTAGAATTCTTCCAACTGGGGACTAGTCTTCTTTACCATTTAGAATTTCCTAATATAAAGATTGAGAGCCACTTTCAAAGACAAACATGAGGATAACCCCAAGAGATGGATTATACGAGGTATTGTAGATAGACAATGTTTCCCCCGTCAACACGTCGAAGCTACCCTCCAGCTTCTTTGAAAAACAACTGAGGTTGATTCCATTACTGTTTTGGGTAAACTCCTTTATCGTTGCCATACCATTGCCAAAATTCTCGTCCACGTTAACTTTCAGGATACCCGGGCTTGGTGGTTCCCAAGCAATGATTAAAAGAGGAGAAGAGATTGTCATTATAGTATTGTTCATAGCTTGCAAGTATTCCCCAACCTCAGTTGAAGATTGATTGAGTATTGAGCTTATCAATAGGGCCTTTACATCGAAGATGAAAACGCACATTCCTTTCCAAATGTTTCAGAGAAGACACACAATGTAACACCTGAATTTTCAGAAAAATGTAAAATAGTAATTGGGTATATCTACTACAACCTAATTATTATTTGTCTTTTATTTAATTAAAAAGGAGTTAAATAAAAGTCTTGGAAATTTATTATAAAGAATAAGGATTTAGTTATTTAATTAACGGATTTAATTAGTGGCTATTTAAGGAAAATAATTCTAATAATCTCCTCACTTAGTTATCACGCATTCTGATTAAAAAAATGGAGGAACGACGCTGAAGAAAAGGAGAGGAGGAAGAGAATCTTCAATCGCATTTGGTAATCCGTCGGGATTTTGGGCGGAGACGTAAGAGCGAAATCATCGCTCATCGAGACAACCGCTTCCACACTAATTGTTTGCAATTCGCAAGTTTTGTTTTAAGCCTAAAATCATAATCTTGATCGCCTTTGATAAAAGTTCAAGTTTTAATTATGTATATGGTTGTTTTAATCGTAGAATATCGTTTAATTATCGTGAAATGATCGTAGAAGTTGTGAATCAAAGGATTCAAGCTATGCTTTCGGTTTTTTTTTGGATTCGTTTTTAAACTGCTAAAAGGTAAGTGATCTTCTTATTGTATGATTCAAGCTTATAAGGTTTTGGTTAACTTTTGGTATGATTTTTATTTTATTGTTTTTTAGTCGTATGTTGTTGTTTTTTTGGGGTTTAAACGGAAGTGTTGCGAAAAAGGAAAACAAGAGGGGTTCTCGCATCTATTTGTTTTCAAGAAGATTGCAAGTTGTATTTATTCACTTTCATATAGTTCATTCCCAATTGGGCTGAATTTGCTGTGACCAAAAGTATATATTTATTATATTGCAGAAGAGTTCACCTAAGTCATATAGTTTGCAAATATACTTCTCTGTACGTTTGGATTTGGATTATTATATAGGATATATATTAACTTTTATCTTGTTTTAGTGCATTCATCAGTACACATCAACATGTTATATCAGGAATATTTTATTTATCTGAATTTTTAGTTTGATTTATTCTTGATTGGAATATAAGTTGTTATAACATGGCTTATAGGTTTCATGTTCTATTTGAAACACAACTTCTGCTATCATTTTCATTCATCTTCTCCGTGTATATATATGATGTTTGGCTCGTGAAAATTAGTTTTGATTTATAGTTTAGTTGAAGGCCTTTTAATGGATCTCTAAGACATGAAATAACATGAACAAGCCTTGATTAGGTTTCTGATGCGTTTAGTTTCGACACCGAATGTACTCTTCAAGGGAGTTGAAGTTCGGGACCGTCGGAAGGGCATGATAGGCTTGTGCTTTGGTGCACTAGGGTCCATCAATGTCTGTGTATGTGCTAGGTTTGTCCGTGTCTAATGGTCTAAGTAAGAGAGTATGAGATGTGAGGAAGCTTATTTGAAAATATTTAGGTGGCTAAATAATAAACTAATAATTAACATACTTGTGTAGTAAAAAGATTAAACATCATGTTATTCTTGGTAAGGCACAAGAATATATCGCGATGTGTGAACGGTCGGTAAAAGCGAATAACTCTGCAGGCCTTTAAAGGGCACCAGGAGAAGAGGGACTTCGCAAGTGAATAACTCTGCTGGCCCAAGGGCACCGGGAGTAGAGGGACTTTACAATTGCATAACAATGTAGGTTCATAAGACCCCAAGTACGGAGGGACTTCGCCGAACGTGTACACCATCGGGCTTTCCCCAGTGGTTATTGATGTGATCCACCAATATGTTGCACCTAGATACTTCGTGGTGAGTAGCACCATGCGTAGTACCCTTGAATGCGGATGTAACATAGATAAGCTAAGTTAGAAACGTATAGTCACGACATGCTGATGAGCATGAATTGAACCTTAGATTGAGTCCATTACATAAAGATAATGTAATAATCATAAATCATGTTTTATAAATTTGTTTAATAGAATAGCTACTGTCTTTTACTAAGTACTTTGTACTTACCCCCTTTGCATGTTTGTTTTGTATGTATTGTGGGGTGAGAAGACGAACAGGTTGACCACGAGTTTGTTGAGGACATCAAGGAAGACTTTTGATGACGCTTTGTTTTACTCTATTTTATGAATCGTTTATTAGACTTTGTTACCGTACTTTTAGATAAAGGCTTGTTGTGTTATTATTTTAAGACTTTGTAAGACAAGTTGTACTTTCAAGACATCATACTTTGTAACCTTTGGAAACAGTTGTAGTAAGTTAAACTTTCCAACTTTAGTCGGTTTGTATTCTATTCATAGTTGCATCTATTATTTTACCCGAGTCTTTTAGGCTTCCGTTTGCTTTATTTTGATATGACGGTGTAGAGGCTTGCGTATAAGGTTAGATTTATTTAATGTTATACGCGCCGAACGTTCTCTTCCGGATAAGGACCCGGTATCCGGGAGCGGGGCGTTACACACAATGTGTATGCGTTTGAGCTCATCTTCGCTTTCCGTCAAAATTAAGAAAAAAATCATGCAACAAGATGGCCCTCATGGATTTTGAAGGTGGCGACCATAAGAGAGAGATAAAAATGAAGTAAATGAACCATTGGTATTTATTGCCCTATTTTGGGCAAGTTAACGTTTTCAATTCTTCTTTCCCAATCTCTGAACACCCAAATCTAGAAAACAAGCAAATAATTGATTCTACACTCTCTGTTTATCTTCGAGGGTGCATACATTTCGCTATCTATGATTTGTTTCGATTATTTGAGACGTAAGTATCAAAACTGATAAACATGTACATCGATAGACCCATTTTTTACAATGATAACACATTTGTTTATGCAGCCATCTCCAACCGATTTCATGTGCGATCGTCGCAATATAAGCAAACATCTTCCGGACCTCAACACCAATATATTGATGAATTCCTTACTTTAGAGCATTCATCAGATTCATATAATCCAAACTTCATTCTGCAAAGTGCGAGAAGATCGGAGTTGGCTGCCGACGATAGAAAACGGTTGACTGGTAGTGGAAGGCAATTGGTGATGGTTGAAGGCGGTGCCGCCAATGGTTGGCAACACTTAAATGTGAGCGGCTACAAAGGTTGACGACGAGTGCAAGTTGTGGTTGAAATTGATGGCTGGATTGATTGATATATATTTATTTCGTTATCGACGTCGGTTTCAAGCCCTCTCAGACTTGGATGAGTTGAAGCAAAAACAAGAATATTTCTAGCAAAACATCTTTCACAATCTCTAGAAAGATGATTCACTAATAGAACGACGGATAAGTAATTCGACTCATTCACATCTAGATCATGAATGCTTGGAATTCATATTATGCAAGGAGAAATTGCTTTTGCTAATTCGAAGAAATTATTGAAAGTACTTAATTCATTCTTCTTATGATTATAATAAAATAAAAAAAACCATTCTTAAACAAAAATAAGGATCTTGACTCGAAATTAATTTTATACTATAAACCGACTCTTCTGATAGACGATCTGCATAACTTCCGGCGGCGGACGTTTCATTTCTCCGACGGATAAAAATGGACTCAAAACCACCACCGGCGCCACCCCAATCCCCACCATCATCCTCCCTCCTCCGCCGCCTCATCAACATCGACACCGCCCTCTCTCTCCGCCTCTACACCTTAACAAACCCATTTCTCCCATACTACCTCCTCAAATCCCTCGAAATCTCCGGTGACGGCCGTCTTTTCTTCCCTTTAATCCTCTCTCTCCTCCTCTACCCCTCTACCCTCACCCCAACCACCACCCCTTTTCTTCTCAACCTTCTATTAGGTGGCCTTCTCGATATCATCCTAATTGGTCTCCTCAAACATTTGATTCGCCGTCCTCGTCCTGTATACAACAAAAACATGTTCCTTTCTTTCGCCGTTGACCACTGGTCTTTCCCATCTGGGCATTGCTCCAGAGTAACCTTCATTGCTACTTTTTTTTATCTGTATTCCAATTGGGTTCAAGATTTTTTTATCAAGAGCGAGTTTAATCATTTTCTGGTGGAGAATTTTGTTCTAATTGTCGCTGCTTGGGCTGTCATCACTTCTGTCTCAAGGGTTCTTCTTGGTCGACATTTTGTGTTTGATGTAATTGCTGGAATGCTTTTAGGCCTTCTTGAATCCTTTTTTGTGTTTCGGTTTCTTAATTACGAGAAATTGATCTCATTTTTTATAGATAATTGATGAATTTAAGGTCATTTTTCGATTATTTAAGCTCAGAAATGCTATTTTTGGCAGGAAAATGTTATGACAATGGGAAATTGTGATTCTTTTTTTTTTTTTTTGTTTCTTGTTCAATTGCAGCTCTCTTATAAACATAAAGATTTCATTTTTATTGTTTCTCTAACTTGGTAATTTGAATCTGATGTTCAGAACTTCTCTATCTGCAACATTTTTACTAAAGACAGTCTCTTTGATCTGATTTGTTTAGTTTTGCTATCCAATCCATGTTGATTAATACTGGTAATTGCAGTATCAGATTGTTCTATCAAGTAAATTGTTGTTCTGGGAGCATTTGAAAGTTGTTTTTGTTCTTAGAGAGATGATATATACCACTGTTTACACGAACACGATGATAAAGATTCCCATTTTCCCTCTCAAATTGCATATATTTGGGCTAAGTGGCTCGGCCTTCTCACTGTTTACAGGAAACTGACTATAAAGATTACCATTTTCCCCCTCCTCAAATTGCATATATATATTTGGGCTAAGTGGCTCGGCCTTCTCACTGTTTACACGAACACGATTATAAAGAGTACCGTTTTGGCGTTTTCCCCCTCAAATTGCTTGTATTTGGGCTAAGTGGATCGGCCTTCTCTCCGATGTAGTATAGACAGGATGATTCCATGCATTGGGTGCCTGTTTTTGTTTTAGCAACAAGAAGTTTGAAAATGTTATCTCCAGGCATTTTTACTTTTGTTCTTGAATGTGGTATCTGTAGTCAAATCATGATCATCAAATAAATTTGGCCTAGATTAAGCCTGAAGCTTCATATTCTCTTGTGCACTTAAAGATTGTCTGTGTTTTTTAGCTGGGGTTGGACACTTGGACATTATTTACTTGTAAAATTGTGCCCTGTATTTGGTACTCATGTTGTGCACATTTGTTGTGTAATAATCATTTATCTATTGATAAACCTGTGTTCCTCACCCCTCTTCCCCCATCACACACTCCCCCCAATGATAAGGGGAAATGCGTATGTGCAATGTCACTCATTCATAGTCAAATTGTTAGACGTAGTGCTCGAAAAACAAAGTAATTGTTTTCGTTATTAATAAGTGATAGATTTATTTGTCATATTATTGTTTGCTTTGTTCTTACAAATAATACACTGTTGAAAGTTCTAAGTCGTATCTTATGTAGTCATATAACTTAGAATGCAACATGCGAGGATTAAGTTTATGATGTTACATTTGAATTGTTAGTCTGTGGTGAACTTAATCAAAATATAGGGTGTATTGATTAAATCACCATTAATACGGGCATAACAGTTATAGTGTGGCCGTCTTATTCGGATAATCGATATTGGTTATCTAAACGGAGTATTTATACATGATGTAGTTATATACAACTTTACCCCATATGCCAAACATCCGAAAGCCATAAAGTCCTCCATTGGACACATGAGACGCTAGACACATATAAGCAATCATTCTCCATCGCCAATGCAAAAATTTCGAAAGTCTCTGACTCCAGTAAGGGAAGGTAAATGGCCTTCATCTCCCAAAAAAAAAAAAAACGTGCTTCTATACTTAGATCAAAATGATGAGAGGACGCAATGACTGAGCCATGATGTGAACAAAAGATTATGCCAATGCCAGACGATGATTCCGGAACCGACGCATCCACATCGCATTTTATCATACCCTTACTTGGGGTCTCCCATTTGATGGCATATTCAGGGTGTGCAAACTCAAGACGAAACGTCTTTAACGCCGAAGCATACTCTTCCGCCGTAGCAGATCGCACACAAATACCTGAGATATGCACCACATGAACATCAAATTCTTATTTAATTGAAGTTATAAAATACTCGAGATTTTATGTTACGTACACAATAAAATAGTAATTATAAAACTACACATAACACTCTTGATAAGATGATAAGTACATCAATGAATATCTCATACACTACGATAAAAGGTGTAAAATAATGGTATATAAATTGTATTTTTAATCATTTTATAATGAAAGTAACATTAAATGCCCCCAAAATTTCATTTGGATATAGATACTAAATAAAAATCAGATGATGTAGTTTCTAGTTTCATTGGTATCATGGTCATAAAGTCGGAATTATCAGGGTGGCGATAACGAATGTTTAGTAAGGATATCTGGTTGTTTATCTATGATTTTATCTGTGATATGCGGTGGTGTGTATGAGAAGGTGGTGATCGGACTCAAGCTCTATGAAGAGATGAACGGAGTTGACAAATTGGCAGTATGTATCTGCATATATTGAATTATGGATCCTTTTACTGTTACATTGAGACTTTGTATATATAGGAAAATTACTAAACACGATTAAACTAATGACGATAAGATATAATAAAGTCTGATGTGGCACTAAACAGATCAGACAGCTGTCAAGGCGGGCTGGTGAGGGACGGACCCAACACTTGGTCTTTCGCTGAGTCTCTATCTTGGGATCGTCATATGGCAGCTTGTTCGTCTAGTATTGCGAGCTCGGTCCGAAGGCGGACTCGTTGATTTGGGGGGCGGACAGACTGACCCCCTTGCTTCCCTTTGCGCCGCATTGTACGGAATGAAGGCTTTGAATGAACTTGATCATATCCGGCCCGTTCCAGCTTAGGTAAATACGGACTCATAGGGCCGGGGACCCTATCCACTGTTTAGGCAGTCGGATAGACCCGATTGTGGATCTGTGGGTCTTTTTTCGGGTTAGACGTATCACATGGTATGCCATTGGATTCCATAAAAAAAAATATCAATCACATAATATCAATCACATAGAAAAGGGCAAACATAGCTAAGAGATTCTTCTTGTCCGTTGGAGTGCATTAAGAGAAAAGAATACAACATTTGGCTTTAACTTTACACATTTGGTAAACTTCACAGGCATTGTACCATAGGCAGAGCATGTGATATTTGGTCCTATTTTTTATTTTTATTTTTTTGAGGTGATATTTGGTCCTATTATTAAGAAGGTTGTCTTGGAGGTGAAGTGACTTATTTTTGGAAATTTTGTGTATGGTATTAAACTATAGGGGTCCATAAGTTTGTTTTATTTATTTATTTATTTATTTATAGAGAAATATAAGTGATTTTTTAAGGGGTTCATGGACTTCATATGGGCTATGTATATCCGCCACTAATCAAATCAAAAATGTGTGATGCCACGAAAAATTGTAAATGTTGTCATTTAAGTTTCCCGAAACAAAATTTGATCACCGCGAATAAGTTTTAGATATAAGTTGTGTTGAAACCGTCATAGTCAATCGCAAGACCTACTCGTAGTGTCATACGTTATACTTGTGATCCTGCCACACCAAATGTAATCACTGTTTATACCATTGTTTTATCTCGATGAATAATATGAAAACCTTTCTCCATTTATATATTCTAAGTAACTATGTATATGTATGTATGTACCTAGTCATATTTGATATTGCAATTGGGTAGCTACAAAAGACATATTTTTCCATTATACTCGGGGCATTGATGATGTAGTAGGTTGAAAACATAAATCAAAACAAACATCTTGATTTTCTAAGAATCGGCGGACGATCAGACGATAATGTATCCATTCCAATCCAAAAAAAGACGGGGAGGGGGGGTGAGGGGTGGATAAAAGGAAGGAGATTATTTGTTTTATTGGGGCAATAACTTTTACCATCAGATCAAATTCAATATATCCCATTAAAATTATATAAACACAGCATGTGCATATGTCACGAAACACAACTTTTTGGGAAGACAAAGCCGGTATGAGTGCCCTTAGCATTCTCGCAATACGACACCGTTGGCAACTTTAAGGGATTCAAGAATGTGAGCTTTATGTCTTGCATTTTGATTCCTCGGCAAGGGTTTGTCGAACTACACTTGAATCTTACCGCCACATCTGAAGAGGAAGTTCCCTTTATGTTTTTGTATGTTATATGACTGATGCTCACACCTGAAGTCTGCAAATATCACGATGTTGCAATAAATTTTTTATGGTACAACCATTGTATCGATTATTATGTGAAATCAATAATTAATACCGAAAATATGTTTATGAGTACCTGTTGGGGGCATCTGTTATGGGGGCAATATTTTTGATCAATGAGGATTGGGCTATGCACACCTTTCATAATAAGATTCCTGAAGACGATATTTCTAGCATAGCCTGTACTTGGTCGTGCCCATGTTTTCAACCTCACACCATTTTGGGTTTTGGTAAATATAGAATTCGTTACAGTGATATTTTGAACTCCATCTTCGTTGTATCCGTTACCTAGGCTACCAATGCTGCAAACAAAAAAATACTCGTTAAAAAGGTTAAAATTAGGTTGTACTAAATCCCAAATTGTACCAAGTTTCAGGACAAATTTTGCAATTTAGCAAATATCTTAAGAAACACATAAATTCCGCTCGGTGAATATCGTATCTTATACCATGTCCAGGACCACAAGCAATATGGGATATCCACAAATTGAAGGATCCGGGCCCGATTGAAATACAGTCATCGCCCGTTTTTATAGCACATCTCACAATGGTTACAACGCTTGACGATTCCACATGAATTCCATCAGTGTTTGGGCTGCCGCTTGGGGATTTAATTTTTACATTCTGTATTCTCAAGTTCTTGCAATTGTCGACGGCAATGTGGATCGATCGGCTATTTTTCGATGTTAATCCGCTCACGATAACATTTTCGCACCACATTATGGTCATCGACTGAAACCAATATCCAAAATATTATTTGATTGTAAACTATCTTCACAGAGCAATTTATATTTTTGAAAGAGGGTTTTTATTTGCAGCACAACAAATTTAATGTTTACCGCAAGATCAACCACATTGAATCAACATTCGAAAAGTCGAATCTTAACTTAATAATCAATTTTCCGAAGGTCGATCCTCCTATTCAAACTTTGGACAGTCGAATTTTGAGTCAAGATTTGATTTTCTGAAAATTGATTTGGTATGATGTGTAACAAGTGTGTGTAGCCTTAATAAAATAGTGCTGATGCAAATAAATGGACCAGTTTGAAATGTGCTATGGTGGCTTATAGGTTAAGAAACATTAAAAACATGGCACGTTATTGTTTTGATTTGTTATAAGTGAAACTTCTTAATAAGGAGTTTGTGTAATAGAATTTCTCCCTGAAATCTTCATATACCGGAAAATATAGCTAGACAATAGCCTGGTGGGCCTCCCCCAAACGACGACCCGGAGTGCACCATCAATTTTCATCAAGTTGGACAACTTTTCATTCATTATGTGACGACTTTTACTATTAATTTTTTAACATGGTTTATCATTTCACACATCCAAGTAATTGATATGCATATCTGAATCCTGCAGCATTCAATTTTCGAAAATTACAAATTTGTCTGTAAACATGTATACTAAATACCAACACGTATCTACATCAAATACATAACAGATACGAGACATGTTATCGGACATTAGAGTTACCTTTGGTCCAACAGGACAATAGTTGGAATTCTTGCTACTACAATGTGAAAACCCCCTCCTTTTAGCATCAATGCTTCCACCACCACTAACCGACAACCCATTCACCTTATAAAACATAATCCAAGACCCAGAATTCCAATCACCATACCCAGAAGGTGTGACAAGTGTTCCATCCACTTTGAACCCGATTTTGCTTTTGCATGGACCGGTAAAAACAATCGTTTTAATCACGAATTCACCGTGTGGCACGTAAACCGTAGCCGGGTTAATAGACCGGCAAGCCGTCGACCATGCACCGAGGAAGGCCCCGGTCGAGTCGGTTTTTCCATCACCTCTTGCACCAAATTTTGCCACATTAATAAGGTTTTTGGACTCAATGAACTGTGGATTATTGACCAGGATTATAGTGAGAAACAAAATCAAGATATATGACAACATTTTTAACTTTCTTCTTATGTTACAATATGGCTTAAAATGAGATATATATATATATATATATATATATATATATATATATATATATGTGCTAATTTTTTGTTATAATTGTACTTAGAGATGCTAATAGATTTGTACGGTCACATGGTAAAACAAGATGAGTACATAGTGCTGACACACATATATTTTATGTATTGTAAGATTAGAAACTCATTAATGCTCCATGAGAGAAATCAGGTGAAGTACACAATGTCAACTACTCTTTTAAGTTTTAGTATCTTGAGGTTCAACCAAAAGTTTATAAATTATTTATGGGTTATATAACAAAAGTAAAATGTTTATAAAGTTGTTTATGGAGTAGTGCAAGTGTCACGATAATATTTTCACAAATGACATATCATACATTGTAATTTCTTACATAGTTAAAGTAGAAGAGTTCACACCCTTATATAAGTCTGAGACATGAAAGTCTTGTCAATTTGGGTTAGTTATTTTAGACCCAACGAGGACGACGATCTAAGTAGTTAAGCAGATCCTTTATGAATCTATTAGCGTTGACATACAGATTTGGGGCGTTACAATTGGTATAAGAGTTGGCTACCAGAAGTAATTATGCGTTGCATCTTAAGAGACGGTTTAAGGATGGCATCTAGTTATCTTTGGTAGGGATGAGTCCAGGAACATTCTTGGCCAAATCCCAGCGAGGACGCCCCTTGCTTATAAAGGGGGGAGAATGTAATGTCCGTAAGAGACGGTGTAAGGATGACATCTAGTTACCTCAGATAGAGACGAGTCCTGGAACAATCAATTGGTATTAGAGCCGACTACCGGATATAACTATGGGCTGCATCGTAAGAGACGGCGTAATGATGGCCACAAATTACCTCTGGTACGGACGAGACCAGAAACACCTGTCCAAGTCATGGCGAGGACGCCCCTTGCTAATAAGGGGAATGTAATGCCCATGCATAAGAGACAGTGTAAGGATGACATCTAGTTACCTCTGGTAGGGACGAGTTTGGGAACAATCCTGGCCAAGTCCTAGCGAGGACTCCCCTTGCTTATAATGAGGGAGTATGTAATGTCTTGCATAGTTAAAGTAGTAGAATTATTATCCTCATATAAGTCTGAGGCAGAAAGGTCTTGTCAACTGGAACTAGCCTTTTTAGACCAAGCGATGACGACAGTCTAGGCGGATTGATTTTCTTAGACCAAACGAGGAATACAATCTAAGTAGTCAACCATATTCTTTATGGCTCAATTAGCTCCACCAGACACGGATTTGGGGCGTTACATCAATTAGCACCGTCAGACACATGTTTGGTGCAAGACGTGGTGACAATAGCTAACCTTATATGTATGGCGGCTTACGTGATAAATTGTAACTAATGCACCTATTTTCAGAAAAGAATAAGATTTCATAGGACGGGGTGTTATAGTTTGAATACTTAAATGAAGAACGTAAATCGTTATGAGATGTTACAGGGTATTTTTTGAACAACAAGAAAAGAAATGAGTAGACATAAATAAATTAAGATCATATGTAATCTCCAAAAGTAATGACAACATTTGTTTTGTTTAGAGTCAAAATTCATTCAAACACTTTTTGTGAAAGCCATATAATTATAAGACCATTTACATCATTGTCTCAACCAAGAGTTTGAAACGACCATCTTAACTCTAAAGCTAATTTAGTGAGTCAATTCTTGTAATGGTTTTAATTATTAGTTGAGTTAGTACTCAGTAGTCAACATCACTAGTTGCATAATTGAGATTAAAAAAAAAAAAAAACTCATTGCCAAACACCCCCCACCCCCACCCCACCCCCCAAAAAAAAATCAGGTCAAAGTTTGGTGGAAAAGTATAATTATTCCTTAGTTGTGGCAAATCTAATGATATTCAACACATAATTATCCATTAAAACAAAAGCCAAGGACATTAAGAATAAAAAAACAATAAATAATGAAAAGTTTTTAGTTGGTCCGTCTATAAATAAATATAAACGTAAAGACATATCGGTCTTTAAATTGTAATTATAAAATGAATGTAATATCACATAAAGATTTTACGCTGGATATTCACGTGTAGATAAAAATCATTTTTTTTCCTAAATGTTTGGTTAAAGAAAAGGGTAAATATGTCATTTAAAGGAAATTGGTTTGATAGGGATAATAAATAAAAGCTTTATATTAAGATAGAAATGGGTGGGTTGGCACATGTGTTGTTTGGGGAGGGACACAATTTGATTTGATAACAAGTATTGAAAATGCTTCATAATAATAGACACATAGGGAGGTAGGGGCCTGTGTTTATACATTCTAGTGATCTACTTTTGAAAATATACTTCATAATAATAGACATAGGGTCTACTACGAGGGGCCATGGTGCTTTGATAGTATATTGTTGGTTTTAAAGCAATGGGAACAAGACTTGTGTCTTGATGGTGATACCTTCAAAACCTCACCTTTCTGGATACAAGTCTGGGGTCTACCGGTGCATGTTCATACAGAAGAAGTCGGTAAAAAGATTGCGAAGGATCTACAGGAGTGTTCTTTCATCCAAATAAGAGAAGCTATCGGAACAAACAAGTCATTTGCTCAGTGCTTAGAGCCTCAATTGATGTTGACAAACCACTTGTACAAATTACTAAACCTAGAGTTGGAAGATGGGAAAACACAGTCATGCTGCAGCCTTCAAATATGAGAGATTACCATCCTTCGCTTCTATTGTGGTCTTATGGGGCATGTGGCGTAAAACTGCCCTAAAGTTTCGTAAGAATTCAACATTGAAGATGAGGAAAAATTTGATTTTGGTGCTTGGCTCAACGCAAAAAAGGAACCAGATTGATACAAGAAATTCGAGTCTTTGGATATGGATCTGCAAGCTATTGATCCCGTGGTGTTGAAGATGCCCAGAAAGAAGTTCAAATCGCCAAAAATCAAACCAAGACTTGAAAACCGTGCCCCAACCACAAAGTCCAACCTTGAACCCCACAAAAGCCTTATCTCTCTGCCAAAAGATTCCTCACATAACCCAAAACCTAGTACCCAAAACCACCAAAGTCAAAGCCTAAGCACAAATGACAGCTTTTCTTTCTCTCGAGCCAAAAGGACTGTCCTTATCTCAACCACCCTGTCCTTTTCTCTAAAGCCCTTGTCACTATCTCATCTACCTCTGAAAATACACCCGCACAGATCGCCAATTTTGAATCAATCAACAAACAACTCATACCAAAACAGACTAGCCACAAAAAATTCAAGAGACCAAGAACTCCGAACCACCTTTACAATGCACTTGAAAACCACTTTCGACTTGAACATTGACACCTTTGATGAACCCGAACCTCACCAAAACCATTGATCCCCATTGGCTGCAAAAAAACCAAACCAAGCAAAAATTCAAAATCATGCCAACTCCCTTGAACCTATGCAACAACCCTCATCCACAAGTACCATAAACATGAGCCCTCCCCTCAACCTAAACACAAATACCCAGCAAAATGCTACCAGGAAAACCTTCAAAAGATTTAACAAAGAACCTAATAGACCTCTCGGAGATATTTCAAACTTGGAAACCTGTCTTGGCAAAAGGAAACCAGAAGGAAGTGATGATGCATCACCAAAAAAGATCAAAATGGATCTCTCTTTTAACTTGGTGGAGGCTGCAAGGCAGCTCCACCAAGAGCCATGAATATCCTCTGTTGGAACTGCAGGGGCCTAGGCAACCCCAGGGCAGTTCCTAATCTCAAGTGCCTGACCAAAAACACCTCTCCTTTTCTTCTCTTCCTTTCTGAAACAAAACTTTCTGCTGTAGCCATGAACAATGTTAGACTTAAGCTTGGGTTTGCCTCTGGTTACCATGTCAATAGTGAGGGAACCAGAGGAGGACTATCTCTACTTTGGAACGACTCCACATCAGTCCAAATATTAACCAGCTCCAAGGGTCACATTGACTCTATTGTAACTTACAACACCAAAACCTTTCGGTTTACTGGATTTTATGGTAATCCAGACCATAATCTGAGGCACCATTCCTGGGATCTTTTGAGGAGACTTCATTCTCTATATGACCTACCTTGGCTTTGTGCAGGTGATTTTAACGAAGTTCTGAATGTTAATGAGAAAACCGGAGTCATGTCGCACTCTGATACCTCATCGAAAACTTTAGGACTGTTTTGAATGATTGTGAGCTTCAGGATATGGGTTTTTCTGGGGCAAGGTTCACCTGGAACAATGGGAGACCAAGGGGAAATGTCAAAGCCAGATTGGATAGAGCTGTGGCCAATAGCACCTGGAGTGAGATGTTTCCTAATTTCTCTGTGACTCACCTCTCTTCTGCCAGGAGTGACCACTTGCCTATTCTTATAACAGATGCAACTTATCTCGGAAGGACAGATCTCGCTAAGAGACTCAGAGCTAGATTTGATCCTTTTTTGTCTGCAGGATACAGAGTGTTTGGAAATATCCACTAGAGCCTGGAACCAGTTCAGTCATGTGCAGGCTGGTGAAGTGTCAAAGGGCATCAGAAATGTTAGGGATTATCTCAAGTCTTGGAGCACAAGGAAGTATGGGAAGTCGGGCGAGAGGATCAAATCTCTGCAAGATAAGCTATTTCAACTACAAACAACAAGATGACTATGATGTCATGTAAGAGAGAGCTTTAATGAAGGAGATTGATCTTCTCCTCAATATGGAAGAAGATTTTTGGAAGCAAAGAGGTAGATGTAACTGGCTTGCTGCAGGGGATAGGAACACTTCTTTTTTTCACAGGAAAGCTTCCAGCAGACACACCAAAAATAGGATTGATGCCCTTATTACCAACACAGGAGCTATCATTGATAACCCTGATGAGTTGCAGTTTTATGCTAGGGACTATTATGTACAACTTTTCACATCTGAGGCAGGTACTCAAGATAGGAGTTTTTTGCATAACTTGTTGCAGGATCTTCCTGTTAATAGAATATCTGATAGGCACAGGTCCTCTTTGACTGATGTTTATACTGAGGATGAGATCCTAAAGGCTCTAAAGCACCTACCTGGCAGGAAGAGTCCAGGGCCAGATGGAATGCAAGCCATCTTTCTACACAAGCACTGGCATCTTTACAAAACTGATATTCTCCCTTTTCTCTTAAATGTGCTAAATAATGATCTAGATTTTGCTGATATTAATGATACTTTCATTGCTCTTATTCCTAAGGTTCCACAGGCTTGTACACTTAAGGATTTTAGGCCTATCAGTTTAAGTAATACCATTTATAAAATCATATCTAAAGTGTTGGCTAATAGGCTCAAAAAAACTTTGGAGGATGTGATTGATCCCTCCCAAAGTGCTTTCCAGAAGGGGAGGTTAATCACTGATAATGCAATTGTGGCCTTTGAAGCTTTTCATACTTTGAGTGGCAATGGGATCTACAGCAAGAATCAAATGGCATTAAAGCTTGACATGGTGAAAGCATTTGATAGGGTTGAATGGGATTATCTAGAGCAAATCTTGAGGAGGATGAACTATCCCCTGAATTTTATTAGGCTGATTATGAAATGTGTTACTTCTGCCTCTTTTCAGGTTCTTGTTAATGGAAAACCTTCACCAAAGTTTTGGCCATCTAGAGGAATTAGGCAAGGGGATCCCCTGTCCCCTTTCCTCTTTATTATCTGCTCTGAAGGATTCTCAGCTCTTATTAAGCAGTCAATACTCACAGGAGTTCTTACACCCTTCAGATTTGGAAGAGGAGGTCCTTGCTTATCTCATCTTCTTTTTGCAGATGATAGCTTATTATTTGCAAAGGCTGATCTGGAAAATGCTGAAGCTATTATTGGAATTCTGAGGATTTATGAGCTAATGTCCGGTCGTAAAGTTAATCTCTAAAATCCAATGTGTACTTCTCTAAAGAGTTTTGGAAGAAATCAAAGAGGCCATTACACAACTCCTGGAGATACCTATAGGGAATTTAATGGGAAATACCTTGGTCTTCCATTCATAATTGGGAAATCTAGGTATGATATTTTTAAGCATATAAAGGACAAGATTTGGAAGAAATTAAATGGTTGGAGAGCTTTGTACCTTACTAATGCTGGCAAAGAGGTCATGATTAAGGTCGTTTCTTCAGCTATTCCTCGTTTATGTGATGCAATGCTTTCGATTGCCAAAGAAGTTGCTTAATGAATCTACCAGATGATAAGGAAATTCAGTGGGGAGGTCAAATCGTAATGGAAATCCAATCGCTTGATATCTTGGGACAAGTCGTGCAAGCCAAAGAACATGGGGATTAGGCTTTAAGGACCTTGGTTTGTTCAATCGAGCTCTCATCAAGCTAAACAATGTTGGAGGATAGTATCAAATCCCCAATCTTTAGTCACCAAGTTCTAAAATTCAAATATCATAAGAGAATGACCTTCATGGAGGCCAAACTGGACCTAGACCTTCCTATCTTTGGAGAAGTTTACTACATGGTAGGGGATTTGCTTTACAGGGACTACGATGGTCTGTGTGGGAGATGGCAAGATTCATAAATATTTGGACCCAACCTTGGGTGCCCCGAACCAAAGTTCACTGTTACAACATTTGGTACTAATAGTCATATTCAAACTGTTGACCAACTGATTGAGAATGGACACTGGAATATACAGCTTCTAGACCAGACCTTCTTACCCCATGAAATTGAAGCTATCAAGACTATCCCAATTAGTACTCATTGCAATCTTGACAGTAAATATGGCACTATGAGAAGAAAGGGAACTATACAATCAAATCAACTCACAGTGGCCCTTAGAATGCAAGCACAAGCACGAATCATGGGAAGAAACAACATCGGGCGAATTCAAGAGCTTGGAGTTACTGTGGTCCTTAGATATTCCACCAAAAGTTAAGGCGTTTGCTTGGAGGTTGCAACCAATTCCCTTCCACTGGCTCCAACCTTGTGCGGCGCGTATCTCGATGGTTTGTGTCCTATCTCGCAAATCGAAATGGAGTCTTGAGTCACTGTTTCTTCAAGTGTAACTGGATTGCTCAAATGTGGAAGAATCAACCTGATTTTCATTCGTTTGTATCCTATGACTTTAATTGCGCTCTGGATCTCTGCTATCATTTGGTGACCCATCCGACGCCTAATGCAAATCTCCTCTTCTTGTTATTCTGGTTCATCTGGCTGAATAGGAATAGCGCTGTCTTCCAAGGTGCAGCTTTGTTCCCGAATCGAATTCCTCACCAAGCGGGGATTTTCTTGGAAGAATTTAATAGAGCGGCTGCATCTGATGTCTTCTCTGATTGTTCGGGCACTTCTCTGACGCGATGGATGAAACCCACTGCTGGAGCCTTGAAGGTGAATGTTGATGCATGCTTTCGGCAGGGGCTAGGATCAATCGGAATAGTGATGAGGAATCATGAAGGGGCTTTGATTATGGCTATCTCAATCGACCTTGGGCCAGTAGCATCTGCAGAATTTGCAGAAATGAATGCAATTTTGATAGGGACGAAGGAAGCAGCTCGGATCTGGAGTGGGAATGTCATTGTTGAATCGGACTCTTCCTTATGTGTGGCCCGATTGAACTCGATGAAGAAGATAACTCAAAGATTGGATCCATGGTTTTGAGGATTCAAGATATGAAAAGGCTCTTTCACTCTTGTCACTTTTGCTTTGTGCGGCGTAATTGTAACATAGTGGTGATGGTTTGGCTAATTTAGGGTTTAGTATCCCTAATTTTCTTTCTGATATTAGAATCAGGGTACAAAACCCCCTCCCTCTGTTATCTCTGCATTGATTGCAGATGTCTAAATTTTTAATGGAAATTAACTTTCAAAAAAAAAAAAAAAAATAATAGACATAGGGAGTTAGTTAGTTATTTATTTATTTATACTGTGTGTGTGGGGGGAGGAGGGGGTTGTTTGTATGTATACTTTTAGTGCTTTAGTGAGTTGTTTCCAAACTAGACCCGTGAGGCCATTCATTGCCGGTTGTGGCAACCTTGCCCATGGGGAAAGAGCTTATTGTCATTTATTAGGTAAATGGAAATATTATTGCTTTATTCAATCAAATTCGTGTGGATGAAGCTTATCAAAGAGGTTAAGACGAGGCTTCATGATTCAATTCCCAACATGAGCACGTGTAAGTTATATATTTGAATGTAGCATCAACACATGTTGTGAGTTATATATGTTCATTGTATGTAATTTCGTTTCGGTAAAGAAAAACAAAATCATCAGATAAATGACTTGTACTTTTTCTCTTTAAAAAAATGTTCAGAGAGATGTGCTCAATGATCATTTACAAAATCTGTTTCAGGTAACAATTGTTTGTCATCTATAATTTGCGAGTCCATGTATATAAAAAAAGTCACTGTATATAATGTTCAGAGAGATGTGCTCAATGATCATTTACATTACATTGTACGTACTTCCCTGTATATAAAAAAGTCACTGTTTGGGAAGAGTTTGTCTCATAATAAGTGTCATTTTACAAAATCAATACATCATTTATTAATTTTAACAAATATACCCATTATTTTTCACCCATTAATTACTGATAATCCGTTCAAATTTAAAAATAAAGCATTGTATAAAGAGATATATGTCTATAAAATACGAAAACACAACATTTATTAAGTTTCTTAATATGTATGAAAAGCAAAATAGTGACACTTTTAAGGGCCATGGATAGTATAAAATAGTACTCCCCACGTCTCCAGTGGCTATAGACTTAAATTTTACTTTCTGTGTCGCTTAATTAGGCGTTTTTTTCTTCCAAAACATACTTACAAAACATTACTTCAACATCGAATTTCTAAAATCATTGATAAAAAATTCAAATTCATTTATGTTAGATATATTTTCATATATTGTTATCGTTTGGATTGCCATAACAAAACGGAGTTCGACCTAGCTGAACGAATGCACCTATGAAATTCGAATTGATGCATACGAGTTATTATAAATTTGGGCCTATAATCTATCAATTCAAAAAAGTTTTTAACACATTACATTAGTGGACCTATAATTTAAGCATTTATCAATTCATTTAATTTTTTTAACACATTATATTAGATTTGTTGGAATTTAATCTACACGATTTCTTTTTTTGCGACACATATAATTTCGGGCCCATCCTGACGTTTGGGCCTTCAACGCACGCCTAACCCACCTTATATAAGGGCCGGCCTTGTCCGTCTCGGTGCTTTTGTCCCACAGTAAATGTTATTACAGGATTTCAAAAGCATTCGTCTATATTCTACCGAAAATTCCCTCATTTACTACCTTGAAAGTAAAGTGAAAAAGAGTGTTGATAAGAAGAAAAAAAAAAATATGGTTGTTGAGAAGAAAGAAAAAAATAATACCACAACTCTAACCGAGAGCAGATATTATTATTATTATTATTATTATTATTATATATTTTCTTAATATGTTTACGAATTACAAATATGTCACCTGTTTTGGGACAGAGGAGTAATAAAAAACACTTCCAAATGCTTTAGCGAAATTTTGATTTTGATTTTTTTAGGTAGGAAAGAGAGAGGGAGACAAGATAATTTGTATTATTGTTTTCAAATCTATTTCCTATCATTACACTAATTTTGTGCATAATTTCGTTTGCTGGCGCATGGTTCTTTTTAATATGAACTTTTTAACTTTATACTATTTCACCATGTGTATCCACAAATGAAATGCAATTCTTTCTAAACTAAGATTAATCATATTCATTTGTTACTATAATCTTTATAAATATATATATATATTTCTATAATTTTATAAACTTTCTGGATGTGGTTGTAATGTCCCACATCTAAAATAGTTATAATACTTCACCCCATATAAGTGTGAGATATAAAGCCGTCTTGTCAACTCGAGTTAGCTTTTTGCACTTAAGCCAGCGACGGCAGCGATCTAAGCGATTGACCGGACATTTACGACTCATTTAAGCTACTTAGTCCCGGTCCTGAGGCGCTAGGCATGAATAGTATCGAGCCGACTATCGAGGCGGAACTATGCTACCGCACCGCATAAGAAGACGGTGTAAGGATGACTCTCTAATTACCTCCTGGTAGGGACGAAAGACGGTGTAAGGATGACTCTGGCTACACTCCTGAGTGACGATCCGAAAACAGTCTTGGCCGTCCTGGCGAGGACACCAAGCGATACAGTGGTACCATGATTTCATTATATATGCCGCCAATATACAAATGTGTGTATAGATATAAATAGACACACAATTCCCTGGCCAAAATTTTAAGCAGGACCAAGAACTTGAACAAGATTGCCAACTTTTTCTAATTATTACTATAATATATATATATATATATATATATATATATATATATATATATATATATTTCTTTTTTGAGAAATAGTAATTATTCTAAGTAGTGAATAAGTGGTACGTACTATGCCATAATACTCTTTTATTAGCATTGTTTGAACAATTTTAGTTATGTAGAGTCTTTATGGGATATTAGTGATTCTTTAATGATATAGAATGAAACGGCGCTTGGTAGTATGTTTATGGTGTTGGAAAAGTATATGGGCACCGAACTCATCCCCACCTTGTCCCTCGAAATCAATGTTTTGTGGTTCTGATTTTTTTATTTTTTTTTATTTTTTAACCTCTAAGTGTGTGATTGTGATGTGAGTCGGTACACTTTTCTGTGTAATATGAGTGTGCCTAAATCACTCTTGTATGGTTCTTGTTTGGTGTTTGTTACGACAATATTAATGTCGTAGTTGCGGCAAAGGCGAACTCCATAGGATTCCGGATCGAGCAAGTTTAACGTGTTTTAAGTGTGGTGATTTTTGCGGATGATTGGGGAGAATTCCAATTACGAAAATTCGAGAATTTGTTGGTGATTTGTATATATAAATGTATATATACCGAAAACATATAGGGATAAGGGTCCTAAATGACACAATATGAAAGATGTCAGGTAAAAAAGACTATATGAAAAGATTTTTGTCAAAAAAGACATTTCACTAGTGAAAGTGAAAGTGAAAGTGAAATTGAAATTGAATTACATTGATTTTCACCACAAACCAACGTAATTCATTATCATTTTCACTTTCACTAGTGACATGTCCTTTTTGACAATTTTTTTTTCTTATAGTCCTAAAATCCTGACATTTTTCTAAATGTGTCCTAATTGACAACTAACTAATATATATATATATATATATATATATATATATATATATATATATATATATATATATTTATTTATTTATTTATTTATGGATTTTGGGACTGATTATAATTAAAGGACAAATTAAGGAAAAAAGAAAATTTAGGTTATTATTATTTTGAGATTTGTTATTTAAGGAAAATAAATCCCCATTATTCTTATAACCTATTAGCAAAATCAGAATTTGGTTTCTACGTTCTCTGGAGAAACGTTGAGAGCAAAAGGAAAAGCCAAAGAGAGTTCTTCCAATTTCTCATCAAATTCTTAAGGGTTTTCAGAACGGATTGAAGATTCAGGTCAGCGGGAAAAGAGGATCGTTTTGATAACAAAAGCTTGGAGTTTTACAATGGTATGAGATTTAGCCCTAACTTTTGTATCTATCATGGTTTGATCAAGTTTGATGTGATAAAAAAGGGTTAAATCGTAGTACCCTTTGGTTGAGAAGCTTGTGATCATCAATTAATCTAAGTTTGATTGTGATCAATTAGGTTTTGAGTGAAACCTTGAAAAGTGTTGCATATTTTCTGAAGGTTTTGGGTTGGATTTGCTTGCAAAAAGGTAAGAGGCTTTTCCTAATGCGTAAATAGGTTTTATGATGTTAAGGCTGTTGTTTGATGTGTTTTAGATGTTAGAAATCATGTCGTTTCGTTGTTAAAGGAGTATGGAATGATTTGGTTTTGTGAAGGTTGAGTTTACTATTTTCTGGGTATAATTGATGTTGAATATGTTTGGAATCGAGTAGGAATCTTAAAAGTGTAGAAAAACGTGTTTAGGGCCTTTATTGCGTTCAATGCGTACGCATTGGTCAGCAATGCGCACGCATTGCTGATGCATGATGTTCTGATATGTTTTGTGCAGGAGCAATGCGCACGCATTGGCCGGATAGAGGCATCCTGAATGTTTTCTGTTCGTTCAATGCGCACGCATTGAACCCAATTTTGGGGAAAAATGTGGTTTTAAGCCACAAGATTAGTTTTAAATGTTAATTCTTGATCTAACACTAAAGAAAATGAACAAGCCTCGATTGAGTTTCTGATGCGTTTAGTTCCGGCACCGAATGTACTCTTCCAAAGAGTTGAAGTTTGGGACCATCGGAAGAGCATGAAAGGCTTGTGCTTTGATGAATTAGTATTCATCAATGTCTGTGTATTTGCTAGGCTTTTCCTGTCTAGTAGTATAAGTAAGAGAGTGGTAGATGTGAGCGAGCTTACTTGAAAATACTTAGGTGGCTAGATAACAAATAGTAAATACATACTTGTGTAGTAAAAAGACTAAATATCATGTCATTCTTGGTAAGGCACAAGTCCATATTGCAATGTGTGGGCGTTCTGAAGGTGTTCAACTCCGTATCTACCATAATAGACTCCATGTGCGGAGGGACTTCGCTGAACGTGTACACAATCGGAGTCTACCAGGATAGACCTCTGTGGTTATTGGTGTGATCCACCAATATGTTGCACCTACTCCGTGGTGAGTTACACCATGCGTAATGCCCTTGAATTCTGATGTAATAAAGATAAGTTAAGTTAAAAACCAATAGTCACAACATGTTGATGAGCATGAAGTGAACCTTAGAGTTGTGTTGTTCATATAAAGATAATTTAATTAATTATATGAACCTTTTAGTTGTAATGTTTAATTATTCATTAGCTTCTCACTCTTATCTAAGTACCTATGTACTTACCTCATTTGCATGTTTCTTTGTATGCATTGTGGGGTGAGAAGATGAACAGGTTGTCAATGAGTTCGATGACGAGGATATGTGATGAAGATGATGCATCAAGTTTCCTTCATTTCTTGTTGCACACTAGACTTTGTTGTTTTCCCTTCATTAGACAAATGTTGTTCTTTTATTTCTAGACGTTTGTAATGAAGTTTGTACTTCTTTTTAAGACAATGTTGTTGGGGCATCGTACTTTGTTTTGGTTTTTCGTTGATGTAAGGACACCTTTTATCTTTAGTATGTTGAGTTCTTTTCATAGTAGCATTTATGGTGTTTGCCGAGTCTTTCTAGCTTCCGGTTTGCTAAACTCGATACGACGTAGTAGAGGCTTACGTGTAATAATAGATTTATGGAAAAATTAGTTTATAGTCCACTTTTCCCTCCTTAATTAAGTGCTAATCCAGCTTTAATTTTTTAGTTGTGTTAAGGACAAATAAATTCCACCGGACGAACATACCTCTATTTTCTCACAAAACATATTGAAACGAAACCTATACTTCAAGTTCCGAGAAATGACTCAGAATATAAAAGCATCAATTGGGTGCCATTGCGTTTTGCCGCCTCAAATTCTTGTAGAAATTGTCAATAAACTCTTCAGCAGCTTCATCGACATGGCTATCCTCCTCCTCCTCAGCATCCATGAATGGAAACGGAGAATCTATTATTCTCAGCTGCCTCACTGCCGGAGTACTTCTCCCAAATCCTAGAAAATCCGGCGACCCCGCCACCGCCTCATTATTCTTGAGCATCTCCAAGGCTTTTATTACTTCATGTGCATCAAATTCGTCTTCCGTCAATGAATGGCGGTTGTTGTTTTTCCGTTTGAGGAAAGGGTTGAGGAAAGTAGGATATTTTGCAGTTGGGCTGTTGCTGCAGCGGAATTCATATTCATCCAATGGAAGTTCACCGTCGTGGGTGGCGGAGGAACGATAAATAAGATAGTGTATTGCTTTCCCAGCTATTTTGTTGATGCGTTTCATCATCAAGTATTTGAGATGAAACAAGAGTTTCCCTTTGGACAAAATTTTCTTTAACATGAAGAAACAACTCTAACCATTTGGCGAAAATTCTTAGCCACGACTCGTAGGTTTGGTTGGAATATTTCTATGTTTATTTTTTCTTGGGTTGAATCCATTTTGCTCTCTTTAAGATTCTTTGAGTTTTTGGAAATAGAGATTATGAAAGAAGAGAAAATGAGTGTCTTGGAAAGCACAAATTTTAGAACGAAAGAGTAAAAGGAATGTGTTAATAAATGAAATTGTGTTTTTTCCAATTGGACAAAGTGAAGAGTGATGGGAGGAGCTTTATATAGAAGGCATCGGTGGGAGGAAGGTATTAAGAAGGATTTATTGTGGTTCTATGTAATGGCTGAGAAAATTCCAATCGACCCGATCAGATCATACGCTTTCTCCGGATCAACTTAATGGCCATGAACCATTTTTTACCTTTCTTTTTTGTGCGGAAGTATTAGAGCATCTTGTAATTCTGAATTTGCAGTCTTATATTGATCATAGATTTTTGTTTTATTTAAAACTTGCTTTTCTGTATTAATCGTTTTGTATCGGTTTTGATTACTTTCTGTTTACGAGAACCAACATCTCGCATCATATTATTGTAGAGCATCGCTTTGTATCGCTTTGATTACCTCTGCTTTTATATGAGCCGGATATGTGTGCCTTGAAGTAGTCCTTGAATTAAGCCTTAAATGAGCCTCTTTGTTCAAGCATCGATACGATCATCGCTTACTAATATTGATATCATTATTAAATGTGTGCCTTATATGATATCATTAGTGATATTGTGTGTCTTATATGAGCCTTATATGAGCCAGATATGATATTGTGTCCCTTGATTTAAGCCTTAAATGAGCCTTATATGTGTGCCTTGAAGTAGTCACTTGAATTAAGCCTTAAATGAGCCTCAGTCATTTTCATCGATCATCGATATTGTATGCCTTATATGATACTGTTAGTGATATTGTATGCCTTATATGAGCCTTATATAAGCCAGATATGATATTGTATCCCTTGAATTAAGCCTTAAATGAGCCTTATATGAGCCAGATATGTGTGCCTTGAAGTAGTCACTTGAATTAAGCCTTAAATGAGTCTGACATCATTTCATCGACATCGATATTGTTTATCGACAATCGACATCGATATTGTTTACTGATATCGTGTTAGTGTAAATGTTGCGATTAAATTCGGCTTTCAAATACTACGTTGAAAAGGTATCAAATGAGGTTTCAAAATGAAGATAAAAAATTTATGAACTTTGGTGAAACAATTTTGATGATCGGTGTTCTAAATCAAAAGTTACGGTCGTTTATAAGAAAAACACTCTGGTTAATGGAAATATTTTTTCGGCTTTCAAAATTTACGTCGGAAGGGTATCGTATTTGGGCTCAAATTAAAGAGCAAAAAAAATATTAATTTTGGTGAAAAAATTTCGATGATCGGAGTTATAAATCAAAAGTTACGGATGTTTGAAAAAAAAAACAAAAAAAAAAAAAACAAACCTGAAGCAGTGGAAGAATGCATATGCGCGCGTCCTTTTAATAAGTGGGGTAATTTTATCCGTCTAAATTTATTTGTCCTTGTTGCAACTAAAAAAAGGAGTGTGTCATATTTATTAATTTTGTAATCTTTTTTGTCCTTTTCCCTCATTCTCTCTAGATTTATTTAATATTATATGTGCCGAGCGTTTCATTTCTGGATAAGGACTCGGTATCCGGGAACGGTGCATTACAGTAAGAGATCAAGCCAATAACGTAGCTCTTATAGAGAGGAGAAGTGTCATTTATAGACGTCCCTCATGGGGGAGTTAATGAGTGAATCCTTGATTTCTTGGGCCGATGATTAAAGGCCAGTATGATGACTGTAATAATGACTCAATTAGGCTAAAACATGGGATGTAATCAATAATGAGTTGTGGCCAGTGGCGGATCCAGAATGAATATCCAGCGGGGTCCGTAAATATTTAACACAGTAAATATTTTTTTTTCACGGGGTCCGAAATATTTTTCTATAGGTAAAATGTAGAGTATCTATATTTTTAACGGGGTCCGTGGACCCCCCTATAGTAAGGGTAGATCCGCCCCTGGTTGTGACAGTTAATGTGGATCAATCGTGGGATCCTACACAGCCTTTGGAGGTCGGAGACAACCTGTTTTGCTCGGGAATTATCTGGATGGTCTGATCGGCTGATTTTTACTGAGACGAGGTCGGCTGAATTCTGAAAATGACCCGAATGAGGTCGGCTTGTTCCTGACTGGATCCTTCGGACCAAGAGCCCTACTGTGGACTAGATTTCAAGTTGGCCCATCAACAAATTTGACACGTTTGAGGCTCAATGTAAGTTGTTTGTATGATTTCCGGATTATGCAAATGTCAAAATGCTTCCGTAGTTTTAATACTCTAATATATGTATGTCCGCTCAAGCCTCAAGTAATTACAAGTTTCGAACTCCAAATATCACACTAAAATTTCAATATATGCAGCAATTAGTCCTATTAATTTTGCTTTGTCCAAAATTCCGGCAGGGCCATGAACCAGGGGCGGACCCACCCTATGCCCCGGGTGGTCTCAAGCCCCCAAATGGTCATGGCCCGCCCCATATACTCCCCAAGCCCCTCAAATTTTTATTATTGTAGTAGTAGTGTTAATATTAGTATGTTATGTGTCTTTTTCTTGAACAAAAGACATTATATCCTAGTGGTTTAAGAACAAACTCTTTTAAGTCTCCATAATTCTAGGTTGTAAGTTCAAATCCCACTACCAACATTTTTTATTTTTTTCCCTGGATTTTTTTTAGCTTTGCAGTTTATATACCAAGACCACCCCGAAATTTTTTTCTGGTTCCGCCACTGCCATGAACTTGAACAAGATTGCCGACTTTTTATTACTATATACAGTGTATTGAAGTACTTTGGCCAACATGCTGGCATGCATTTAATATCTTCATGATGCTGGTGGTCATTGTCACTAGTTCTATATAATGATGGAGATGGAGATGGAGATAGGTAGCACCATTGTCACAATTTTGTCTTAATGTTAATATGAATATTCTTATAAATAAATAAAATTAAGACCCAGCTCAAATGACCTTCACTTTACCGTCTTTAGAGATTTGTGGAATATGTAGGTTGAGAGTTATGTTTTAATGATCTAATTTGTAAATGTTGTTTATACACGTTTTTTGTTCCTGAGAGAATGTGATATATGAAATCGGATTCTCACAACCCTAACTCAAAAGCAATGCTGCTGATGATGCTAAATAATGCACTACCAATAAAACAAGGCCACGTGTAATCTAAGGGTGAGTTAGAAAGAAGAGTATGCAAGGAAAAGACTGATAAAGATGGTGTTTTTGGTGTTTTATGGCTGAGTCCAAGAATGTATCTTGGATTGCCTACGTATCCTGTATCATGTCCAGGAATCAAGCATTACGTAGTTCCTGGAGCTATGTATTTATAGGCACATGTCCTTCTTCTGCCCTAAACTTAGGGCGGTTTGGTCTATTGACATAAATACCTCTAACGGGGGCCTTGCCTTCTTGCCCAAGTAACTCTTTGGATGGTGGGCCTGGGATCCAAATTTGAGGCCACGGGATCTACTCGATTAAACCGACACGGGGTGATCGAGGTGGGACACTTGCAGAATCTGCCGGTTGCTGCGGTCTTCACTGGTACGTCTCGTATTCTATCCGATGTGGATAATTAACATAGACTTTTCCACATGCCAGCTGGACCAATCAGTTTATTCCACGTGGAGGGGTGAAATCTCGTATCGTCATAAGCCCCCCAGATCGGAGGGAAGCGCATCTCGAGTGCTTAGATCGGATCTGAAAATTTGAATTATCTTCTCGACATGCGGTCTTCTTTAGGCGGGAATACAGCTGTCCCCCTAGCCTATGTAGGCTGTCGTAGGATGACGTCACACTGTCAGCATTAATGGGTTCTGGAAACAAAGCGTTTTTACCGGCCCACTACCATTGATTACCGTGTTTCAAACCCTATAACTGCCCAAATATCCTACCCTTTCAAATCATTTGGAGATTTGCACGCATAAAAGGAGCCCAAGACTTTGAAGTCTCTTATTTGCCATTCTTTGCTTCCATCTTACCCGAAAACCGCAAGTAAGCCCTGATTTATTCAAATTCTTTCTTTTGTTTTTGTTTCTTTGCTTTTTCTCACCTCCATGTCTAGTAGTGAGAGCGATTCTCAAAATAAGGAAGAGCTCATTGTAATAGAAGAGGAATCGACAGAGAAGACAGTTTCCGAACAACCACTTGCTTCCGGTGGGAGAGTTGCCGGAGAAGAAGAAGAAGGAGGAGAAGAATAATCGTCTTCTCGACCTGCTGCCAAACGTCAAACGAGGATGAAGGGTCAAGGACCCTATGGCTGCATATCCGATCTTACCCAAGAAAAAGCCAAGGCCGTTTGTCTACGATACGGCATCCCATACTCATCCGAAAACATTAAAGTATCTCACGGTAGCCATCAATATATATGCCTGTGATCCCTCCCATGGGTTCTGTGCCATCTACGAGGCGCAACTGAAAGAGGGGTTAAGGTATCCCTTCGACCCGTCCCTTATTGAAGTCCTTCGGCACTACCAGATCTGCATTACTCAGCTCGCTCCAAACGGGGTCAGGAGCATCATGGGGTTCGTGCTGGCGTGTCGGATCGCCAAAATCGAGTTCACGGTCCGGCTGTTCCGGTAGTACTATGCAATCCAAGGTCTGCAAGATGCAGGGTGGTACACCTTCCAGAGACGTCCCCTAGTGTCGGAGTTTGTGAGGAGAGTAACCTCGTCTCAAGGCTAGTGGAAGCTTTCTTTTTCATCCGCCACGGGCTGGATGATATCGACATCCGATCCTGGCACAAAAGGCCTAAGAAATGTCATGACAGACTGGATTCTGACCCCCCTAGTGAGTGTAGGATTCTCGAGAGGGTGTGTCCCGATGTCGCAACACGGAATCTACATTCCTTATACCCCTTTGCTGATGTCGAGACGGCGGGTCCGGGTGCCTATCTGGAACTCGATGAGGACGTTCGAGTCTTTTGTAGGATTTTTATAAACTCTATCGAGTTGTTATACTTCTGCATTTTTCTTTTCTATACTTGTTTCTTTTTTGGCGATGTATTAATGTCGATTTATCTCTGCTTGCAGTGGAACACTTTTCAAAGTTGGAGATTCTGGGCAAGATGCCTGACCCTAAGAAGACGGATCCCAAGAAGATTCAAGAACTGGCCGGCATCAGGTCGAAGAAACCAGTGTCTGGTGCCATAATCTCTGGGTTTCAGAGGACCCCGGCTCGATCTTCAACCCCTATGTCGACATCCGACATTCTTAGAGATCAACTCTGACGAGGCTCGGGTGACCGAGCAGTCTGAGGAGAGCCTCGTCCCGAGAAAGCGCCAGAAAACAACTGAGGTGAGGCATGGGGTCGGGAAGGAAACCCGTAACCTCGCTCCTCCTAGCTCATCCGACCCGATCCTTGGAGTGAGTGTGGCAGAGATGGAAGCCATGACTCCAGAAGAGCTGCATGACTTCTTCATGAAAAGCCATCGAGCTGTAAGTCTTCGTTCTACTTCCCTTATAACTTCGGGATTTTTGTCAGTTTCCGATACTAATAGTGCTCTCTTTTGTAGAGTCGGCTTGCAGCCAAAGTAGCCATGAACAGAATGGATTCTCCATCAGCAGCTTTGGAGGAACAGAAAGAAACCATCGCCAGACTGACCTCTGACATCGAGAAGCAGAAAGCCAAGGCGAACAAGTTGGATGATCGACGCATCAAACTGGAGTCTGACCTGGCAGCATCCCGAGATGATATGTCTAAAGCGCAAAAAGTTATATCTGACAGGGATGCCGAGTTAGCGACAGTGAGGTCGGAGTTGGCAGAGGTGAGATCGGAGCTCGATCAAACGAAAGCTGAGTTGGCTGGGTCTATCAAGACTCGAGATGGCCTTCAACTTGAGGTCGATAGCTTCACGACTCGTCTGGAGGCGGCCAAAAAGGATTTCCTGTCATCTGAAGAGTTCGTCAGGCCATGAAAGGGGGATTCTCGAATGTTAGATCAGGTGAAGATGGTCCTCCCCGACTTTGAAGTTTCAAGCGTCGAGAAGGCATACTTGTACGATCCGGAGGCCATTCCCCGATATGGTCGATACTTCACAGAATTCAAGGCTGATGTGTCTTTGTATGACAAGTATGTGACCTCTGTCTTGGAGGGGGAGGTAGGGAAGGACCTCGAGTCGGAGGATCTAGTCGACCCCGATGCCTCTACTTCAAACCAGCCTGCTGCCCGATGCTGTTTTCCTTGTTGTTATTTTTTAAACAATTTGATTCGATTTGGTTGTATAACTTTGGTATTTTTGTTTATCTGGATGTATATTTCATCGACTCGATCTTGGAGACTTGACTTTTCAATTTAATTTTGCATTCTGATTTTTGAATTTCAATCTATGCTTTTCCATTGAATGTCTTTTATCTCTTGTTGATTACTTGTCTAGGGTGTAGTCTTTTTCGACTTAATTCCCTTGCAAAAGCTGTCTTGTGGGGTGTAGTCTTTGGACTTAATTCCCCTGTGGCCCCTCGAAGTGTAGTATGAGTACATGACTCGTGATACACTTGGGTCTGAGTCGACCTAGCACTGTATTGCCTTATCGGCTTGACTTGGCTTTTTGGTCGGAGCTCGAATTAAGAAGCCCTCACTCGAATGTCGCACATCGTGGTGCTTATGATCTGGTCGAGTTAGGTATCCATCGTGGGATCTTCCGACCGCCTCGCATCGTGGCTTATCGGCAGGTCGGGAGTGATGTAAGCTCTGTCAGTGACTTGGCTTTTTTCATTGTTTTATTTTAACTCCATCGTGTGGAGGGCTTGCAGACCGGAGATGATATAAGCATTGTCAGTGACTTGGCTTTATTCACTATTTTATTCCGACTCCGTCGTGTCGAGGAATTGGTTTTGTGGTCGAATTTTGCGCTTTTTCTATTTTTGCCCCCATTTTCTTTTTTATATGATCTTGCAAGTATAGCATAATTAAAAAAGAAAATTTATTGGATAAGCATTGAAATCAAATGACATATCGACTCGTTACAAATAATTAAGAAAGTAAAGTTGCAAACGTCATAGAGTGAACAAACAGTTTAAACATAATATTTTCTGAGGTTGGTGGCATGCCAAGTTCGAGGCACTGTGCTTCCATCCGACCTGCCCAACTGATACGATCCCTTAGGATGCACCTTCAGAATTTTATAGGGACCTTCCCAATTCGGCTCGAGTTTACCTATTGGGTCGTACCTGCTGGCTTCATTCTTCCTCAACACGAGATCTCCTACTTGGAAATATTTATATTTCACCCTCGCATTGTAATACTGTGAGATCTTTCTTTTATAATTGGCCATTCGATGTGTAGCAATCTCCCTTCTCTCTTCGACGTTGTCTTTTTCTAGCCTCAGATCAACAGCATTTGTCTCGACGTTGTAAGCCAAGACCCGAGGCGATTCTAGCCCTATCTCTGCAGGTATTACCGCTTCACATCCATAAGCCATGGCGAAGGGAGTTTCTTGCGTGGCCGCATTGGGTGCTGTTCGACACGACCACAGAATACTTGGTAACTGAGCTACCCAATCCCGACCTTCATCTTCTAGCCGTTTCTTCAAACCAAACTTAATTAATCACTGTTTGTCTGCTCGACCGCCCATTGGGTGAGGTCGGCTCACTCGAGGTGGTTCGATGTTCGATCTTATACTCCTTCACCAACTCTCGCACTCATCATCTAGAAATTGAGTCTCATTATCCGAGATCAGGTACTTCGGAATTCCAAACCTGCACAAAATATTTTCCCATAGAAATTTCTTGATGGTCTGAGCCCTGATGTCGGTAAGAGCTTTGGCTTCGACCTACTTTGTGAAATAATCAACCGCGACCACAACATATTTGAAATTACCCGGAGCTCGAGGTAAAGGCCCGACTATATCGACCCCCCACTCATCGAACGGCCATACCGATTCGATGGCGTTCATCTCCTGTGCTCGCTGGTGTGTCACCACATCATGCACTTGACAAGCCCTGCATCTCATCACCAATCGATTGGCGTCCTTTTGCATGGATGGCCAAAAATACCCGGCTAGTTTACATTTCCTTGCCAACATTCAAGCTCCGCAATGATTACCACAAACTCTTGATGTATCTCTTCAAGAAGATAGGCCCCCACTTCTTCCGATGCGCATCGCATCCAAGGCGTTACAAACGATTTTCGATAAAGAACATAGTCAAATAGAGCATACCTAGAGGCTTGCAGTCGGATTTTTCTGGCTTGAGACTTGTCAGACGGGAGAATTCCATCTTTCAAGTACAGAGCTATAGGGTCCATCCATGTCGATCCTGGTAATCGGTTGCACATCGACCTCGTTGTAGCTTCTCTCTGCTAACATTTCGACCAGGACCTTCCTCTTCGATTTGAAAATCGATGCGAGTTTAGACAATGCATCGGCCCGTTTGTTTTCGCTCCGAGGTACCTGCTCGATGTGAACCGTCTTGATTTTCGATATCAACCCCTGAACAACTTTCAAATAATTCTTCATGGATTCCTCTTTGGCTTCATACTCGCCTCATATGTGATTTACTACGAGCTGAGAATCCTATACACACCAGGAGATTCTCGACCCCCAACTTCGATGCCAGCTTCAAACCCGTGATCATGGCCTCATACTCTGCTTCATTGTTGGTGGCCTTAAACTCGAATCAAAGCGCATAGGGGAACTCTTCTCCCTTTGGACTAACCAACAATAACCCAGCTCCAGCCCCCTCTTTACTCGATGCACCATCGACATGGATGGTCCACTGTTCCTCTGGTGATTATTTTTCCTGTTCTATCTGGATAGATAATCCCTCGGCTATGAAGTCCGCCAGAGCTTGGCCTTTAACTGATGTACGAGGTAGAAAATCGATGTCGTATTCAGCTAACTCGATAATCCATTTTGCTAATCGATCCGATGTCTCAGGCTTTTCCAAAACTTGCCTCAAAGGTTGGTCAGTGACCACAGCAATGGGGTGTGCTTGGAAATACGGCTTCAACTTCCTTGACGCATGAACCAAACTCAATGCTAATTTTTCAGCAGGTGTGTACCTGATCTCAGCTCCATGCAATGCCTTACTCACAAAATATATCGGAACCTGTCCATGTTCTCCTTCTCGGACCAACATTGCGCTTTATCGCTTCTTCACAGATTTGCTAGATAGACCAGGAGTTTCTCTCCTTCTCGAGGTGAAGACAGTGTTGGTAAGTCAGACAAATACTCCTTCAAATCATCGAACGCTTTCTGACATTTCTCATCCTATTGGAACGGACTCGCCTTCTTCAATATCTTGAAAAAGGGTAGGGTCCTTTACGCTGATATCTCAATCCTTAGGGCACGCTTTGTTGAGATCTGTAAAATCCACGCACATTCGCCAGCTTTCATCTTGCTTCTTAACCAACACTGGATTGGCTAACCAATCCGGATAGAATACCTCTTTGACGATTCCAGCAATTAACAATTTCTCAACTTCCTTCTTTACTGCCTCTTTCCTCTCAGGAGCAAGGTTTCTCTTCTTTTGCCGTACCGGCTTCTTTTTTGGGTCGACGTTTTTTCGATGCACTGTTATGTCTGCTGATAGACCTGGCATGTCGTCTGCTTTCCATGTGAACACATCTCGATACTCGATCAGGAGGTCGACAAAGGCTTTCATGTCGGGGTGTGACAACCACTTCCCGATCTGGACCCCTTGGCCCTCCTCTTCTTTCCAAACACGGATCTCCTCTGTCGGATCGACAGAAATCCAGCTTCGATCCTCCTCTTCTTCAGGTATTAACTCCTCAACCAGTACTTGTCCAACTCCTTTCCCTTTAATTGTGACCAAACTACAATTCCTGGCTACTTCAACGCCTCATTTTACTTCATGGGTACCATACCAGGTGGGAAATTTCATGCTATTATGGAATGTAGAAATAATAGCTCTCAGATCGTAAAGAGCAGGTCGACCTAATATCGCGTTATAGCCCGATGGGGCCTTAACCACGACATAAGTCATTTCCATTGTTCTTCCCTTTTCTCCATCTCCAACTGTAGTCAGCAAACTAATCGATCCGACAGGATGGACACAGAGGGGTTGACAACGGTATTATGTCCTCGTCTTTCAACTTCATGGATTTGAAGGCTGAGTAGTAAAGGATGTTGACTGCACTCCTACTATCGACACAAACCCTCTTTATTCGACCTCGGCTTATCACTGCCTCTATTACTAATCCTTCACTGTGACTGTGGGAGCTCAGAATATCATCTTTGGGTCCATAACCCACCTCCGTTGTGAACCTAAGCTTCTTCGATTCCCTCGATCTGTTTGTAGGCTGTCGACTGGATCGAGATCGATCTGACTCGTGTTCAGCGACAATCGTGTTGACGTCATACCCGATGCGGTTATCCCTATGAGGGTCTTGATTCAAATCTTCTCGACGATCACCCCGACGGTTATCTCTGTAGGTCGGTTCGGATGATCTATCCCGTTGTCTCTGATTATCTCGACGCGGTGATCGATCTCTCTTTCCGTTATAAATTTTTCTCTTATACTCCCGACGACCCTTGGGCTCGTCCTTCTCTGATCTGTCAATCACCTCATCTAATCGACCCTCTTGAATACATGCATCGATATCTCTCTTCAAATCAAAACATTCTTTTGTGTCATGCCCCACATCCTTGTGATAGTCACAGTACTTGTGGGTATTCTTTCTCTTCTCAGGATCTTTGGACATCGGCTTGGGTGTTCGAGCGATATTCTTCTTAATCATGATAGCCAGCACCTCCCCCCGAGATCGGTTGAGAGGGATAAAATCTCGATCTTTCAGATTTCCTTTCTTTCCGAGTCGATCTGTGATCGGAGCTGTCAATCGATCGAACATATTGGACTTCCCTTCATCATTTCGACCCTTTGGCTGACCCTTGGCCTGGCCTCGGGTGTCGTTCCTCGAGTTGAGAATCACTATACACCAGGAGATTCTCGACCCCCAACTTCGATGCCAGCTTCAAACCCGTGATCATGGCCTCATACTCTGCTTCATTGTTGGTGGCCTTAAACTCGAATCGAAGCGCATAGGGGAACTCTTCTCCCTTCGGACTAACCAATAATAACCCAGCTCCAGCCCCCTCTTTACTCGATACACCATCGACATGGATGGTCCACTGTTTCTTTGGTGATTGTTTTTCCTGTTCTATCTAGATAGATAATCCCTTGGCTATGAAGTCCGCCAGAGCTTGGCCTTTAACTGCTGTACGAGGTAGAAAAACGATGTCGTATTCAGCTAACTCGACAATCCATTTTGCTAATCGACCCGATGTCTCAGGCTTTGCCAAAACTTGCCTCAAAGGCTGGTCAGCGACCACAACAATGGGGTGTGCTTGGAAATATGGCTTCAACTTCCTTGACGCATGAACCAAACTCAATGCTAATTTTTCAGCAGGTGTGTACCTGATCTCAGCTCCATGCAATGCCTTACTCATAAAATATATGGGAACCTGTCCCTGCCCTCCTTCTAGCGCCAAATTATGATGTTAAATAATGCACCACCAATAAAACAGGGCCACGTGTAATCTAAGGGTGAGTTAGAAAGAAGAGTATGCAAGGAAAAGACTGATAAAGATTGTGTTTTTGGTGTTTTATGGCTGAGTCCAAGAATGTATCTTGGATTGCCTACGTATCCTGTATCATGTCCAGGAATCAAGCCTTACGTAGTTCCTGGAGCTATGTATTTATAGGCACATGTCCTTCTTCTGCCCTAAACTTAGGGCGGTTTGGTCTATTGACATAAATACCCTCTAATGGGCCTTGCCTTCTTGCCCAAGTAACCTGTTGGATGGTGGGGCCTAAGGATCTGGGCTGGAGGCCCTGGGATCGACTCGATTAACACCGACATGGGTGATCGAGGTGGGACACTTGCAGAATCTGCCGGTTGCTGCGGTCTTCACTGGTACATCTCGTATTCTATCCGATGTGGATAATTAACAGAGACTTTTCCACATGCCAGCTGGACCAATCAGTTTATTCCACGTGGAGGGGTGAAATCCCGTATCGTCAGCTGCCAACAAAGCAACAATGATTTTACCACTAAGTTATGTCCCGAGGGCAATATAAATATTCATACAATGGACATAACATATTGTTATTACTTTGAGAAGAATTTGATGTGATATTAACATAATTGTTCTGACAATAATAGCAACCAACATATTGTTCTACATGCATGATCGTTTAATGATGACATATGATACTACTTAAACAATTCGGGACGATATTAAAAGTATATGCAAAAAGGGGCAGATTCATGTGTACCCAAACGAGTCCGTAGACCCCGTTAAAAAGAAAATTAACTATATTATGAAAAAACTTTATGGACCCTTGAAATTTTATCAATGTATACAACAATCTCTTTGCATGTTCTTTTGATAAAATAATATAGTTCAAGAGTTATAGCGAGTGATCCACTCAAGTTATGAACTCTATCGTACACAAATAAACATGTAAGTGATTGAAAAACATATTATGTTTAAAAAACACAAAGAATATCATTATATAATGAGATGGTGTTATATTGTGTTAAAAGTTAACACACGATGAAAATAGCTTCGTCATAATTTTTTGAGTTCTCACCCCTAATATATATATATACACCCACCCACACCCTCATTTCTAAGAAAACATTTCTCACAAGCAACATCAGCCAAAGGTTAAAATAGCCCCCCACCACCCAATCAAATCCAACCAAAAACTCATAGTTTGGGGTGGGAGGGGAGAGGTAAGGGAATATGACTTATTATTTTCCAAACTTTTACGACCTTAAGCCACCTACAAATTAGTGAAAATGATGTTGAGAAGTAAATGAAGCAGCTGCACAATCATTGTTGATGCAGGTCACTAAGTGAGTGGGGGTATGCTTGCACTACAACATTAAAAGGTTATCTCATAGATTAAAATTAAGTGATGACACAAGAATACCATATTTGTTGCCATGTCAAAGTGGTTGAGGGGCGAATGTGAGTATAAAGATAGAAATCCTGATACGCATAACATGTTTCAGAGATTTTAGGAAACATGTTACATAAGTTCGTGCACCAAGGTATTATGTAAGACCATATGCTTTTGGGCACGGAGATCTAGATGGCACTGAGCTCTTCCACAACCATGAGGGTTCTTGTCAAATTATGGTAATAGAGCATCCAACCCATAGCATGACTGCACCTTGAGCTCTTAAGCCACGGATGATGGCGCGTGTGAGGCGTGGAGCCTTTTATTGGGATTAGCCGTCTTCAGAAATCCAAAGGCCTTGAGCCGCCTTGTTTGGTTTCGGGTGGGGTTGGATCCATTTAGATCCAACCCAATATTTTATTCACCCCACTATCTTATTTATTATTGTTTTATTAATTCTATTATTTTATTATAAATTCTCTTATAAAAAATCATTCAAAATCAACAAATAAAATAATATTAATCAATTAATTTTATTCACCAAATACACTATTTAACCATTACATTTTCAATATAATATTTCATTAAAATTTCTTACCAATCATTTCTTCAACTACATAAATTTCAACATAACATTTCAACTTTATAATCATTATTTCACTATATTTTATTTTACTTTCTTTTTCTTGAATCTATTCAACACAATCCAACCCGAAACCAAACAGGGGCTCTACCAGACAGCAGTGTAAAATAAAATTGTTATACTCTTAAAGGTCCGAGCACAAAGTCCATGTGTCAAAGCATTAAATATTAGGGCTAATTATTTAAAAGGACTCATTTTCAACTTATTAGGGGTAATAGGACACTCCGAAATCTTATTTAGTTATAAGGACATTCTAATTTTTAGAAGGAAACTTATTTAGTTATAAGGACATTCTAATTTCAAGTGGATAAAGAGGAAGAAGGGAAAAAAAAAGGAAGGAAGGGAAAAAAAAGAAGGTCTCAAAGGAGAGAAAAAAAAAAAAAAAAAAAAAAACCAAACGTTCACAGCAGGTTTTATTTTTATTTTTATTTTTTTTAAATTCATCATATGTCTAAACGTCATATATTTTGATCTAAAACTCGGATCATCATAATTTTTTTCACTAAAATTCATATTTTTTCGTCTTCTTTATTCTAAAATCAAATTTTATATTTTTCCGAATACATTTCATAAATCAATTTTTTTCTTCATAAAAATCGACGTGGCGTATTGATCACCGCATACATTGACCACCTACCCCGATGCATTGACCACCGGGATCCATTAACCACCCCAATGCAATGACCGCAGCGATTCATTGAATACCATGATGTATTGACCGTCATGATCCATTGACAACCTTGATCATTGACATCTCATTGTATAAGTCATCAATGTCACCGATCCGACATCAATGTCACTGCGATAACTCATCAATGTCATCGCATCGTGACATCAATGTCATCGCATCGACCATCAATGTCATCGAATAATCGCAAATGTCATCGCGATAAGCCTGCACCACCAAGATGATCATGTAGGGCACTCTTGTCAATCTCTTGATGATGGTAACTCTTGCACACATAGTAAAACACACTCTACACTAATAGGCCAGTCAGATTAACTATCACCAGCAACCTAACCAAGAATCCACCAACCATAATTGTTGTAAGCACACCATGATTATCCCCACCATTAACCACAACTGATGAGAATATAGTGTGATCACTCCACAAATAGCCATATACCCAAAAACAAGGTCGAAAGCTATCATGGTCCCGCTTTTAACAACTGATAGCTTTTTTTCATAGTTGCAAGCCCATAAACCGGCTCCAATACAAAAACCACGCTAGCCAAATGCCACAAAGCACTTATATCAATGTCACTGCATCTGACACCAATGTCACTGCATAAGTCAACAATGTCACTGCATCAGACATCAATGTCACTGCATAAGTCATCAATGTCACTGCATAAGAAAAAAAAGAAAAAAGAAAAAAAAAAAGGAACGACAGCAGGTTTTTATTTTATTTTTATTTTTAAATTCATCATATTTATAGACGTCATATATTTTGATCTAAAACTCGGATCATCATAATTTTTTCACTAAAATTCATATTTTTCGTCTTCTTTATTCTAAAATCAAATTTGATATTTTTCGAATAAATTTCATAAATCAATTTTTTTCTTCATAAAATCTACGTGGCGTATTCATCACCATCATACATTGACCATCTACCCCGATGTATTGACCATCGATCCATTAACCACCCCGATGCAATGACCGCCGCGATTCATTGAATACAATGATGTATTGACCACCGCGATCCATTGACAACCTTGATCGCTGACATCTCATTGTATAAGTCATCAATGTCATTGCATCGATATCAATGTCACCGCATCCGACATCAATGTCACCGCATAAGTCATCAATGTCACCGCATCGACATCAATGTCATCGCGATAAGTCATCAATGTCACCGCATAATCAAAGAATGTCACCGCATAAGCCTGCACTCACCAAGATGATCATATAGGGCACTATTGTCAATCTCTTGATGATGGTAACTCTTGCACACATAGTAAAACACACTCTACACTAATAGGCCATCCAGATTAACTATCACCAAAGAACTCCAACCAAAAATCCACCAACCATAATTGTTGTAAGCACACCATGATTATCCCCACCATTAACCACAATCGATGAGAATATAGTGTGATCACCCACAAATAGCCATATACACAAAAACAAGGTCGAAAGCTATCATGGTCCCGCTTTTAACAATTGATAGCTCTTTTTCATAGTTGCAGGCTCATAAACCGCTCCAATATAAAAACCACGCTAGCCAAATGCCATAAAGCACTTATATCAACCTGCAACCCAAGAAACAGGACAAAGACAACCATAAGAGAAAAGAAAAACAACCCCAAACTATGAGTATCCACATCTATTATAAGCAGCACCAGAAACCCAAAAAAGACTTAATTGTAAGCCACCATGGTGAGTGAAACCTATAAGAAGGTAATAAAAAGCCTCCTAGATCGTACTTGTGCTGCGAAAGCAAAAAGGACTATATCATCTATTATAAGCACCCAAATACACTGTCAACTAATTAGTAAAACACAATCTATGAATGCTCAATGTTTCTCCTGTACATGTTATTGTGTCACCGCTTGCACATCAATGTCACCGCATAAGTGATCAATGTCACCGCTTCGACATCAATGTCACCGCATAAGTCATCAATATCACCGCATCGACATCAATGTCACCGCATAAGTCGAAGAATGTCCTCGCATCGACCATCAATGTCACTCCATCAAGTAGCATGTAAATCAAAAGACATCTACTTGCAAATAAGATAATTAGATGCTCCAACTCATATTTCAAATCCACTTCTCCGAATCTCCCCAATTTGAGAAATAATTCTTCATGGATGAGTCAAAAGTAGAAACAATTAGTAATGCATATCTCTAAAGTGAAGTATAATTCAAAGAAAATATTGAAGTTCACAAGAAAACACTACACGACTTGACCATTTCTCGCTTCAAGCAATCAAGAATAACTATATACATATGCAATTAAATGATACTTGACATCAAAGAATAGCAGAGATAATGTGAGAAAAAGCCACCGGATAACGCAATGGAAAAAGCCCTCTATCTTTCATGAACGCCTCGAGATAATTCTCGCAATGTATTCTCATTAAATCAGCATTTAATTCATCCGTGTTTTAGAATCTTTAAGTCTCGCCCATTTATGGAACCTTGATAAAGAGCCATGTTTCGACAAAAGAAGTGGCAAACACAAATTTTCTACTACCAAAAAGAAGAAGAAAGAACAATCAAGAAGCAATATCACCTCAATGTACACAAAAACAGTAAATTTAAACAAGTTCTTCAATAGACTATAAAAATCATGACAAGAATTATCTTTTGTCGAAATTGAGGGTCAAATTTTACTCGAGTACAACAGAAAATAATTGCTTTGGGGTTTACAACTTATGTATTTTAAAGAATTAAAATAACAAGAAACAAATTATTTTCAAATCAGGGCATCAATTAGCACCTTCCTCGTTAGTCGAAATGGGTTTTATAGTCACCGGGCTTCCATTGTTGATGCAGGGACCTCCATAGTCTTAGAAATATCCACATATAGTTCTAGGACGGACTTACCCTTCTCCATTTCCTTCAAATTTCCGTATGCAAGCAAACCGAACCTTGCTCATCGTACACACCATTACCGTACTGTGAGCCAAAGCTCCATTTTCTCCGCCATGGCTTCTCCGGTGGAATTCACAAAGAATTGAGGAGTAAAACACCTTCATTTGCATCGTGGAGAGCAACAATTGGAGCTAATTCATCCAATTTCTTTAATTTTGAGGATGAACTCGCTCCTGCTTTTTTTTTTGATTTTTGTCCCATTCTGGGACCAAAAAGGACGAAGAAGATGGCAATGATTCAATGAGGAAGAAGATATCTATGAGAAAGAATGATTGAGATGAAGGTATTGAGAAAGTCTAAAAATGGCGGAGGAGACCTAGTCGCCCAAAATCACCATTGAGAGCAATCTCTCTCTAAATTCGACAGACTTTGCACAGATTTGTAGAGGATAAGGTTCTCGCCATAGATTTGTAGCTCTTCATCGCTAACGGGAGGGAGATTTTATGTAGCTAAGAGTCTCAGTAGATTTATCATTTCCAAAAGAAATTAGAACGCCCTTATAACCGAATAAGTTTTTTGAGTGTCCTAAATGATCATTAAGTCTCTAACGACGGCCTTATAACTAATATCCACTAAATATTAACACAATCACCATTGATAATCATATTTAATATTATAAATACCCGTATTGATAATGTATTATCAATATGTCTATAGTATATAATAATCATACCATTCTCAAAATTGAACAAATTCCTACAAAGGAATCAATAAATACAAATAGGAACTTGTAAAATCTATAAATTCCCACTTTCCATCATCATTGGCTGCATAATCCTAAATATACAACTTGCCAAACAAATTTATATTATATTATATTATAATAATAATATATAATAATTGTATCACGTTGATAAATTTAATGTCATCTACTCTTCTACATATTCCTATTATATGAACTAAATTAATACTAATAAAATAAATATATTTTTATATCCACTACAATAATACCTTAATATTTCTTTGACTTGGCATCAAACATTAAACGAACGACTATCTCACACCTAAATAGTACTATCTCTCTCTTTAAATATCTACTACATATTTTTTTCTTTCTATTTTTCACTCGGAATAAGCAGAAAAATTTAATAAATTTTAAAAATTAAAATACCATTTGAATATCACATAATTAAAATATAGAAATATAGGATGCTTGGATGAATAATAATATTTCCGTCCTATAATATAAGACATTTTAAGTTTTTAGTTTTATCTAATATTATAACAATTTTTACAGATCCAGTGCATTTTTTACTGTAATTTTCCTTCTTACCCCATTAAATGTAATGTAAACATAGAAGAGTATTTGTTGAAGATCATAGCAGCAACAGCAAACTGTACACAAGTCTCTCTAAGAGACATTAGGTCGAACACCTAAGTTAAAAGTTAGTTAGAAGTTTGTTATGTCAAGTAACCGCTTGTAACTACCTCCAGCCGACTTACAATGCATCTAGGCAGTGTATATAAGTCACTGGATCAGGTCCTGTAAACCATTCGATTGATTAATCAATAATACACAACTCTTCTTCATGATTCCTTCATGTCACTGTTTTGATTGTCACTGTTCATATTCATTTCCAGTTTTATTGTGTTGATTTCATCATTGTAGCAGAGCATTCTGATAGCTTCCGCATCACTTCTTGATGTTTACTTGGTTGAACATCCGATTCTTATTGATTTCGCTTGAAGAATTTTGTTTCTTCATTCTTTTCTTAGATTTCTCGGGTTTTCTGTGTTTCTTCATGGCTAATTCAGCGGTTCCTACTCCAATTCCACCAGATTTGATTCTTCATCCTAGTGAAAGTCCAGCATTTGTTCTGGTACAACCTGTTCTTGATGAATCCAATTATTACAGTTGGAAAACTGCTATGTTGAATGCACTTTCTTCGAAAAATAAGCTTGGATTTATTGATGGTTCTGTTCCTATTCCACCTGTTGGTGATGCTTATTTGCCTCTTTGGAGACAAAATAATAGTATGCAAAGCATGGCTTGGAAATGCGGTTTCCAAGAACATTGCACAAAGTGTGATGAATTATCAAACTGCAAAAGAGATTTGGGATGATCTTGCTGATAGATATGGTGGAGGAGATGCAGATCGTTTGTCAGATTTAATGGATGATATCCAGGCCATGAAGCAAGGAGATCTTTCTGTTTCAGAATACTTTGCACATTTGAAGATTCTCTAGGATCAACTGATTTCTTCAACAGTAACTCCACAGTTGATCAGTAGCTTTGCATATATACTTCTTCTACTAAGTCACCGTGGAGGAAGGCATTGTTTACATCTACTTGATGTAGGTTCTAATCTTTTGTTGCTACAATGCCAGTAAAGTCCTTACAGTTATGAGTTTTGCCACAGGATAAAAAGTATCCAGATAATCTAATCCCAAATGCTGTGTATAACCTTTGGCTACAAGTCTTGCCTTGTATCTTTCTATGGAACCATCAGACTTCCTTTTGACTCTGTACACCCATTTAAAACCTATTGGTTGTTTTCCTTTAGGTAGGGGAACTATCTCCCAAGTATTAGTCTGTTGAAGAGCTTTAATTTCATTGTCCATTCTGTATGTTTGACTGCTTTATTGTATGTTTTTTTATTCTGCTATGACTTGAGTACTGAAAATATAAGATTTGTAAGGAATAGATAAGTGATCTAATGTATCTACTTTTGCCATAGCATGAGGTGATGTATGTGTGGAAATGTTATGGCACACATAATCTTGAAGATAAGAAGGTAAGCCTCTGAGTCTAGAAGACCTTCTCACATTCGGATCTTCATTGACAGGTAGTGCTTCCACATAATCCAAAAGGTTAACAACATCAACATGGTCAATGATGTCATCAGCAGGTTCTTGATGATGTATGTGTTCCTGATGATCATGTGAAGTCTGTGAAGAATCAGCAGGATCATGAGGATTGTTTACATCATCAAGACTTTGATTATGGGAAGAACCTGTACTTTGAGGCAAAAGTATAGGATCAGAAGTTGAAAAAACATCTTGATTAAAAGAAATTGACAAAGGTAAGTCATGGATATTACCTGATGCTGCACCATATTTATAAGGAAAGGTAAATTCATGAAATATTACATCTCTGGCAATGAAAATTTGCCTATTTTGAAGGTTTAACAGATAGAAACCTTTTACATTAAGCACTCCACCTAGATAAACAGATTTGATTCCTCTTGGTGCAAATTTATTGTTGTCATGATGTAAGTTATAAGAAAAAGTTAAACAGCCAAACACCTTGACATTATCATACTTAGGTTTTACAGAATATAGAAGTTCATAAGGTGTTTTATTGTACAATAATGGTGAGGTGTTATATTTATCGTATTTACAGCATGAAGAACAAAGTAAGACCAGTATATTAAAGACAAATCAGATTGAAATCTTAAACTCCTAGCAACATTTAGGATGTGTTGATGTTTTCTTTCAACCACTCCATTTTGCTAGGGATTTTTAACCACAGATGTTTGATGTAAAATGCCTTAGGATGCATAAAATTCAGGTAGACTGAATTCTAAACCATTATCAGATCTCAAACACTTTATTCTTTTATTGAACTGAGTTTGAATCAACATAGAAAATTGTTTAACAAGATTTCTAACATCACCCTTAGATTTCAATATGAAGATCCAACAAAATCTACTAAAGTCATCAACATCAGTGAGGAAAAATCTATGTCCATGAATTTCAACTACTCTATATGGACCTCATATGTCCATATGAACTAAATCAAAACAAGTACTGGAAACAGAATGACTTAAAGGAAAACTAAGTCTAGACTGCTTTGCCATATGACAGATTTCACAGACTTGGCCTTCAGGAATCTGAATGCAATTATGATCCTTCTTTATAACCTTCAGTCTTTGATCAACACAATAAAAATGGAAATGAATATGAACAGTAACAATCAAAACAGTGACATGAATGAATCATGAAGAAGAGTTGTGTATTATTGATTAATCAATCGAATGGAATACATGAGCGGATACAATGACTTATATATACTGCCTAGATGCATTATAAGTCAGCTGGAGGTGGTTACAAGCGGTTATTTAGATATAACAAACTCCTAACTAAATTTTAACTTAAGTGCTCGACCTAATGTCTCTCAGAGAGACTTGTGTACAGTTGCTGCTATGATCTTCAACACCCCATCTCAAACTGGACACTTTGGTTTGTAGATGTTGATGAGAGGATATGAGCTGAGTAAGAACTGAAATCTGGATCTGTCCAGGGGTTTTGTAAAAAAATCTGCAATTTATAAACCAAGTGAAATACCTATGTATACTTCTATCAGTTTACATAGCAAAGATTCAGAACCTTTAAAATCAAACAGTTACTATAGAAGTTTGGTAGGAAAGTTACTATATTTAGGCCTAACAAGACCAGACATTACATATACCACACAACAGCTCAGTCAATATCTGGATAAACCAACAGAATTACAACTTCAGGCAGCCCACAAATTACTGAAATACTTAAAGAAATCTCCTGGACAAGGCATCTTTTTTCCATCAGAGAGTAATCTGGAACTGAAGTGCTTTGTGGACTCAGATTGGGCTAGATGTAATTGTTGGAAATGTGTCCTAAACCCAATCGGGTTGGACCGGATCCGACCGGGTCGGGTCGTTTACAGTCTATTTAGTTCATGTAATAACTTTATTATGATTAATAAAAGTACTTATGTTATTATATATTGTTTATCTTCATGTTATTTGTTGTACATATATAGTAACGTCCCTAGTATCAAACTGTGATAGATAAACCATGATAGTGATTTTGGTTGATGAGATCTCTAATCACTATAACAAGTTTGGTACTTAAATGTCTCTAGTCTTATGTACTATCAAATGGGACATTGATAGTATAACCAGACTAACACGTATTGGATGTCTTCCATCTTATAGAAGGTAGGGAAAGATCTCGTCTATCGAAGTGTAGAGACACTTGGACTGTACGTGGACGTGTATTAGAGAATGCGTACGTTAGACTGGCCCACTTACATTAAGTGTCACACTATGTGGCGATTGTGTAATTATCCTTTTGACCGGAGTCCTCATGGCATCACGGTGTGAATTGTCATGCTTTGACACTATTGAGATTTCCCCTAGCCACGGGGCGATCATGCGGTAGTGATTGGGTATGATATTGAAGCATGCGGAGTATACATGATTGGTCGTCCGGGAATCACGTATCCTATGATTGGGATCGAATACCCGAAATGGCCTTCTTATAAGGAATGTCTAGCTCTCGAGAATCTTTGTAAAGTGAGAGTAATTGTGTTATCCTGAAAGAGCATGATATCCAGATTATAAGATACGATCGTTAATTTATTGACACTCGAGATACGATCATATGGATATTATTACAGCGATAGGATTGTAAGTTACATGGTAACTGCTTCACATGAAAGGTAGTAGCCATTACTTTTGACTCTTTCGATGATTGGGGGTCACGGTGTGTTGCTAGACGTTATCCCATGATCGTTAGGCATGAAGGGCATTTTAGTAAGTTGCACTTTGTGTCTACGGCCAACATATTCGGAAGTTTATCGGGTCACAAACATATGAACTTCGAGTCGGATTAAAATGCGGTTATAGTTGATAACCAAATAAGGAAAGTTTATCTCTAGACTATAAAGATTATAGTGGTAAATTAATATGGTGGTATTTATTTATTATGAATAAATAAAATACAATATATTAATTATATACAAAATATATTAATTAAAGAATATTCCGTAAGCCAATTAATTGGCATTTGGGGCGCCACCTATAAGTGTATAAGATACAGTTGGATTGTGCACTTTAATTGATAAGATTACCATAATATTAATATTGGCTATTAATTGATTTTGGAAAAATAGATTTATGAAAATAAGATAATTATATTCAATAGAAGATATTGGCAAAATTAATTATAATAAAAAGAGATAAATCAATCTAATTGATTTTCCTTATTTTATTGGAAAATGTTTTCTTCTTCTCCACACTATATGGGCGCCACTTCTCACTATAAATAAGAGGTGGGCGTCAAGCTCTTTTGTACATCACAATTGCAAGAGTTCATAGTTTTTGTGTAAAATAGAGAGCATCCTATAATGAGTTGGAGAGAGGGGAAAAATACCAGTCTAGCAACCAGAGTTTTCCAATAGCAATCCAAGGAGGATTCCAGCGAGGAGTTCGTGTGGATTAGCGATAGAGGCCGGACGCATGGACGGCTTGCGCACTGTACTACTCTCTATTGACGGTCAAAGCGTCGATCTTATAGATCATCAAGGTATAACCGTCAAACTACTTGACGTGTTTATTGCATTAAATGAAGAACGATCTAGAAAAAAGGAAATCAAATTTTAAATTCCACTGCGTTAAACTAGTGATTTCCTAACAGTGGTATCAGAGCCAGACTTCGAGCTTAAGCAATAAGCATAATTTAATTGCGTAGTAATTAATCGATAGATGCAAGATCTGTAATCACGAGACGATTAAAACAAAAAATAGGGATCGATTGGGGGGCTCGGCCGACTGGCGGCGGCCCCCCTCCTCTGCGGCGGCGGCGGCGGCTTTAGGGCTACCGTTCGTCGGCTGTCCTCTTCCACGGGGAGATCGACCCTTTTTGTTTTGTGATATTTATTATGCATAGATATCTCGTTTGTTTAGTTGTGTCATATGGCTAACCAATGGTTCAAATAGTTTGGACCATTGGGAAACCATATGGCATATTGGCCTTTCCAAATTTTGATTTGGAATAGGCCTGGGCCTTTTCAAATATTTGATTTGTAAAAGGCGCAGGCTTGTGCCACTTCCTCAAAATTTTGATTTTGGAAAGTGGTCAGACCTAAACCAAAATTATTTGGCCTTTCCAAATATTTGATTTGGAATAGGCCTAGGCCCCTTTTCAAATATTTGATTTGTTAAAGACCTAGGCCTAGGCCACTTCCAAAATTTTGATTTTGAAAAGTGGCCAGGCCTAAACCAAATTTGGTTTTGGAAGATGCCTTTTGGTTTAGGAAACCAAACGCATCCCTTTTGGTTTAGAACCAAAAGGAAAGAAAACAAATTGGAGACTTTTATAATTTTAGTTTTATTTTGAATAGTTCAAATTTAATAAAATTAAAATTAAAATCAATTTAAAACTAAATGTTAATTTTATTTTCGATTAAGTCATATAATTAATTAAATATTATTTAATTATTTGATGTGATAAAATAAGACGCATAAGTAGTTAAAATTAGAATTTAATCTTTTTCATAAGATAAAATTGTATGGATTAGATGTGTAGATATAATGTGATTATATGGACCCCGATTGATCATGGACTCGACCAATATGATAGATGGGAATATTTTCTTTATGTTGGTTTTTGAAAAATTATCCTAGGCAGTTATGAAGAACGTGACCTAGTTTACTTTTTGCATTTATCCATTCCCGTTAGCTCTCCCCGTGTGCGGCGGGTGTAATTATTTATTAGATAGATTATTATGTAACAAGAATGGAGCAAGAAGATGAAGACCAAAGAGAGATAAAGAACCCATTGGCGTACAACAATAAAGATCATATTGGCGGTTGCAGACACCCTTAGTTTGTGACCCACGGTTTCGTCAGTTTGTATTCGAAACCGCACCTAGGAAAAGTCCAATATCATACCGGTTATTTTGTGCGCAGAATGTTGTGTATGTTTTACTTTATATGATATCGTAGTAATATGCACATAGTTGATGAGACCATAATTAAACAAAATTAATTAAGTGAATTAATTAAAATTATTCCCACGTCAAAAATCAAGTCGAAATTGCCTCCCCATATTATAACGACGGTGAAGAGCCCTTGTTCGGACCCAACTCACCAACCAAAGCGGGGGTTGACCTACCTCGGGTATATCGTCGTTATCAAGATATGATCGAAAGAGATCTCACGAATATTAGGGTTATGACTCGACTAAGAATTCTCTCGGCCACCAGCCAAAGCGGGGTCGTTTGGATTTTAGAGGCAAGGGTTTGACTATTTTCATAAGATGAAAAAATTGTCAAAGAGTTGACTAGTCAAACAACAAGAGTCATATAAGATATGATCGACAAAGTGTTGTCCACCTGTTAAATTATTTTCGGCCCATCAGCCAAAGTTGGGGGTCGAGATAGTTCAATGGGATCTTGCCCTCTAAAGAAAATTATTTTCTTAAAAGCCAATTGGGAATAGTTGGCTAGCAGGAGTAAAAACCTTATAAAATTTTAAGTGCAGATTTAGGGTTTTTTATACATGAGTTTTTACTTATTCTATCTTTATTTATTGTTGTAGAAAATGTCAAACAAATTGAACCTTCGTTTTATCATCGACAATAAGCTTGACGAAATTAATTTTCTCGATTGGGAAAGAAACCTCAAAATCGTTTTGAGGCACGAGAAGATTAGCTATGTCTTGGACGAGGCCCTACCGGAGAAGCCCGCTGAGGGTTCGGCTGTAGATGCTGTCGAGAAGTATAACAAGCACTGTTCTGACAGTACTGATGCTACATGTATCATGCTTGCTTCGATGACACCTGAACTGCAAAAACAGCATGAGCCTATGGATGTCTACACAATCATGGTTCACCTAAAGAAGCTCTATGTTTCTCAGTCTCGCACTGAGAGGTACGAGATCTCGAAGGCCCTGTTTAGTTGTAAGATGGAATCTGGGACTACTGTGGGGTCACACGTGCTTAAGATGATCGGGTACATAGAGAGGCTAGGGAAGCTAGGCCATAAATTGGAACGAGAATTGAGTATTGACTTGATTCTACAATCTCTACCTGATTCATTCTCACAGTTCGTGATGAATTATCACATGAACAAGATAGATTGCTCCATTGCAGAGTTATTGAACATGTTGAAAATTGCTGAGGGCACCGTGGGAAGGGAAAGCAAGTGTTGCTGGTGACTTCTAGCAAGGGCAAGGCGAAAGCCCAGAAAAAGTCCAAGAAGGCGAAGGTTGCACCTAAGCCAACGCCTAAGATGGCAAAAGACAAATCCAATGATGCTTGCTTCCATTGCGGTGAGACCGGACATTGGAGGAAAAACTGCAAGAGCTCATAGTTCTTGTGTAAAATAGAGAGCATCCTATAGTGAGTTGGAGAGAGGGGAAAAAGGCCGGTCTAGCAACCGGAGTTTTCCAATAACAATCCAAGGAGGATTCTGGCGAGGAGTTCCTGTGGATTAGCGATAGAGGCCGGACACGTGGACGGCTTGCGCACTTTACTACTCTCCGTTGACGGTCAAAGCGACGATCTTATAGATCATCAAGGTATAACCGTCAAACTACTTAACGTGTTTATTGCATTAAACGAAGAACGATCTAAAAAAAGGAAATCAAATTTTAAATTCCGCTGCGTTAAACTAGTGATTTCCTAAAAGTAATGATACTAGAAGGTCTATAACAGGATTTTTTGTATTCTTTGGTGGTGCACTTATAAGTTGAAAGTCAAAGAAGCAATCTACTGCATCCAGAAGTTCTTCAGAGGCAGAATACAGAGCAATGGCTATGGCATCCTGAGAATTACAGTGGCTTACTTATTTACTGGCAGAATTCAACATCAGACAAGACAAGCCTATTCTTTTGTTCTGTGACAACAAATCTGCCTTATATATAGTTGAAAATCCAGTGTTTCATGAGAGAACTATTGAGATAGATTGCCATGTTATAAGGGATAGGTATCTGCAAGGACTTCTAAAGCCTTTATCAATTTCAACAGAATTACAACTTGCACATTCTGCTACAGTTGCATATAGGGAACTTGATCATGAGGATTGTTTACATCATTAAGACTTGGATTATGGGAAGAACCTGCACTTTGAGGCAAAAGTATAGGATCAAAAGTTGAAAAAACATCTTGATTAAAAGAAATTGGCAAAGGTAAGTCATGGATATTACCTGATGCTGCCCCATCTTTATAAGGAAAGGTAAATTCATGAAATATTACATCTCTTCCAATGAAAATTTGCCTATATTGAAGGTTTAACAGATATAAACCTTTTACATTAGGCACTCCACCTAGATAAACAGATTTGATTCCTCTTGGTGCAAATTTATTGTTGTCATGATGTAAGTTATAAGCAAAAGTTAAACAGCCAAACACCTTGACATTATCATACTTAGGTTTTACAGAATATAGAAGTTCATAAGGTGTTTTATTGTGTTGATTTCATCATGGTAGCAGAGAAATTCTGATAGCTTCCACATCACTTCTTGATGTTTACTTTGTGAAACATCTGTTTCTTATTGATTTCTTTTGAAGAATTTTGATTCTTCATTCTTTTCTTTGATTTCCCTGGTTTTCTGCGTCTCTTCTTGAGTTCTTCATGGCTAATTTAGCTGCAATTCCATCAGATTTGATTCTTCATCCTAGTGAAAGTCCAGCATTTGTTCTGGTGCAACCTGTTCTTGATGAATCCAATTATTACAGTTGGAAAACTGCTATGTTGAATACATTTTCGAAAAATAAGCTTGGATTCATTGATGGTTCTGTTCCTATTCCGCCTGTTGGTGATGCTTATTTGCCTCTTTGGCGACAAAACAATAGTATGGTCACGGCATGGCTTGGAAATACGGTTTCCAAGAACATTGCACAAAGTGTGATGAATTATCAAACTGCAAAAGAGATTTGGGATGATCTTGCTGATAGATATGGTGGAGGAGATGCGGATCATTTGTCAGACTTAATGGATGATATCCAGGCCATGAAGCAAGGAGATCTTTCTGTTTCAGAATACTTTGCACGTTTGAAGATTCTCTGGGATCAACTGATTTCTTTGACTCCTCCTCCTACTTGCAATTGCGGACAGAAATGGTACCAAGAACATAATGAAAGGCATCATGTAATCAGATTTTTAAAAGGTCTTAATGAGAGTTTCTCTACACTGAAATCCCAGGTTCTTTTGATTTCTCCATTTCCGAATGTTAAAAGTGTTTTCTCAATGGCTTTAAAGCAAGAAAGGCAACAAAACTATGGTAATATTTCTCATGCTGCTAGTTCTGTTAGCAATCTTGGTTCTATTTCTGGTGTTTTTGATAAAGTAGCTTTGGCCACTCAGAATCAAGGTCAGAACCAGTCTTCTAATGGCAATTTCAGGAAGAATTACAATAATGGTAACAAAAAACCACAGTGTACTCATTGTGGAATGCAAGGACACACCATAGATAGATGCTACAAGAAGCATGGATTCCCTCCAAATTTCAAGGGAAGAGGTAGAGGAAGATCTGTGGCAGTGAGCAATGTGTGTTTAGATGGTGTTTCTGATCATGGTTCTGTAGATTCTTTGGAAGCACATCAAGCTTCTGTAACTCAAGAGTAATATCAGCAGATATTGAACATTTTAAGGGCATGATCTTCTGCTTTCTCTAAATCTCAAGAATCTGGAGATGTTGGTTTCAATTCAGTAAATTCTGTTGTTCTGTCTTCCAATTTTGGTCCTATGGAGTCAGGTTTGTCTAAGTCTCTTATTTGCTTTGATTGGATTATAGACAGTGAAGCTGCTGATCATATTATATTCAATAAGTCTTGTTTAGTTCTTGTGACCCTGTGATCGGCAAATATGTAAGTTTACCAAATGGAAACAATATTAAAATTACTCATATAGGCCGGGTCAAGATTAATTCTGATTTGATTCTGGATGATGTTTTATGTGTTCCTGATTTCCATTGTAATCTGTTGTCCATAAGTAAACTTATTAGGTCAAGAGCTTACAATATTAATTTTTTCTTGGATTCCTGTGTCATCCAGGATATGATAAGTCTCAAGAGGATTGGTTCAGCTAGCCTCATTAAAGGCCTGTACATTCTGAAGGCTGATAGTTCTTGTTATACTTTGCTTGTTGTCAATCATGTTCATTCTTCTGTGAATCAGCATTTGCTATGGCATTACAGACTTGGTCATGCTTCTGATCAAAGACAGAAGGTTCTAAAGAAGGATCATAATTGCATTCAGATTCCTGAAGGCCAAGTCTGTGAAATATGTCCTATGGCAAAGCATTCTAGACTTAGTTTTCCTTTAAGTCATTCTGTTTCCAGTGCTTGTTTTGATTTAGTTCATATGGACATCTGGGGTCCATATAGAGTAGTTGGAATTCATGGACATAGATTTTTCCTCACTGTTGATGACTTTAGTAGATTTTGTTGGATCTTCATGTTGAAATCTAAGGGTGAGGTTAGAAATCTTGTTAAACAATTTTGTATGTTGATTCAAACTCAGTTTAATACAAGAATAAAGTGTTTGTGATCTGATAATGGTTTAGAATTCAGTCTACCTGAATTTTATGCATCCCAAGGCATTTTACATCAAACATCTGTGGTTAAAACTCCCCAACAAAATGGAGTAGTTGAAAGAAAACATCAACACATCTGATAAATATAAATCCTTCTCCATTATTGAACAATAAAACACCTTATGAACTTCTATATTCTGTTAAACCTAAATATGATAATGTCAAGGTGTTTGGTTGTTTAACTTTTGCTTATAACTTACATCATGACAACAATAAATTTGCACCAAGAGGAATCAAATATGTTTATCTAGGTGGAGTGCATAATGTGAAAGGCTACTATCTGTTAAACCTTCAAAATAGGCAAATTTTCATTGCTAGAGATGTAATATTTTATGAATTTATATTTCCTTACAAAGACGGTGTAGCATCAGGTAATATCCATGACTTACCTTTGCCAATTTCTTTTAATCAAGATGTTTTTTCAACTTTTGATCCTATACTTTTACCTCAAAGTACAGGTCCTTCACATAATCCAAGTCTTGATGATATAAACAATCATCATGATCCTGTTGATTCTTCACAGACAACACATGATCATCAGGAACCTATACATCATCAAGAACCTGCTGATGACATCATTGACCATGTTGATGATGTTAACTTTCTGGATTATGTGGAAGCACTGCCCGTAAATAAAGATCAAATATGAGAAGGTCTTCTAGAAACAGAGGTATACCTTCTTATCTTCAAGATTATGTGTGTCATGACATTTCCACACATACATCACCTCATGCTATGGAAAAAGTAGATTCATTAGATCACTTATCTATTCCTTACAAATCTTATATTTTCAGTACTCAAGTCATAGCAGAACCAAAAACATACAATGAAGCAGTCAAACATACAGAATGGAGAGACGCAGTGGATAATGAAATTAAAGCTCTTCAACAGACTAATAATTGGGAGATAGTTCCCTTACCTAAAGGAAAACAACCAATAGGTTGTAAGAGGGTGTATAGAGTCAAAAAGAAATCTGATGGTTCCATAGAAAGATACAAGGCAAGACTTGTAGCAAAGGGTATACACAGCAGTTGGGATTAGATTTTATGGATACTTTTTCTCCTGTGGCAAAACTCACAACCGTAAGGACTTTATTGGCTATTGCAGCAGCAAAAGACTGGAACCTACACCAACTAGATGTTAACAATGCCTTCCTCCATGGTGACTTAGTAGATGAAGTATATATGCAAGTTCCACAAGGATTCAAGGCAGAACCAGGACATGCTTGCAAACTGGTAAAATCCCTATATGGCTTAAAAACAAGCAAGTAGACAATGGAACATCAAATTAACCCAAGCCTTTCTTGAGAGGGGGTATAGACAGTGCAAACAAGATTACATTCTGTTTATTAAAGGCTCTAATGAATCCTTTGTGGTTGTTTTAGTCTATGTAGATGATGTGCTCATTACAAGTCCTGATATGGAAGAGATCAAGAAACTAAAGCAATTTCTGAATGATAAGTTTGGTATAAAAGACCTTGGAAAATTAAAGTATTTCTTAGGTCTAGAGGTGGCCAGATCAAAGAAAGGCATTGCACTGTCCCAAAGGAAATACTGCATGGAATTATTGAAAGAGTATGGATACTCAGAATGTAAACCAAGTGAAATACCTATGGATACTTCTACCAGTTTACATAGAAAAGACTCAGAACCTTTAAAATCAAACAGACACTATAGAAGTTTAGTAGGAAAGTTACTATATTTAGGCCTAACAAGACCAGACATTACATATACCACGCAACGGCTCAGTCAATATCTGGATAAACCAACAGAACTACAACTTCAGGCAACTCACAAATTACTGAAATACTTAAAGAAATCTCCTGGACAAGGCATCTTTTTTCCATCAGAAAGTAATCTGGAACTGAAGTGCTTTGTGGATTCAGATTGGGCCAGATGTAATGACACTAGAAGGTCTGTAACATGATTTTTAGTATTCTTTGGTGGTGCATTTATAAGTTGGAAATCAAAGAAGCAATCTACTGCATCTAGAAGCTCTTCAGAGGCAGAATACAGAGCAATGGCTATGGCATCCTGTGAATTACAATGGCTTACTTATTTACTGGCAGAATTCAACATCAGACAAGACAAGTCCATTCCTTTGTTCTGTGACATCAAATCTGCCCTATATATAGTTGAAAATCCAGTGTTTCATTAGAGAACTAAACACATTGAGATATATTGCCATGTTATAAGAGATAGGTATCAGCAAGGACTTCTAAAGCCTTTACCAATTTCAACAGAATTACAACTTGCAGATTTGTTTACTAAACCCCTGGACATATCTAGATTTCAGTTCCTACTCAGCTCATATCCTCTCATCAACATCTACAAACCAAATTGTCCAGTTTGAGAGGGGGTGTTGAAGATCATAGCAGCAACATCAAACTGTACACAAGTCTCTCTAAGAGACAAGGTCGAACACCTAAGTTAAAAGTTAGTTAGAAGTTTGTTATGTCAAGTAACCGCTTGTAACTACCTCCATCCGACTTACAATGCATCTATGCAGTGTGTATAAGTCACTGGATCAGCTCCTGTAAACCATTCGATTGATTAATCAATAATACACAACTCTTCTTCATGATTCCTTCATGTCACTGTTTTGATTGTCACTGTTCATATTCATTTCCAGTTTTATTGTGTTGATTTCATCAGTATTTATGTCATACGATACGGATTTAAAATGTAAACCGTTGATTAGTTTTTTAAATCTACATGTTAATGATAAATATCTTATATTATTAGACATATGTAGTAAATGTTAAGATGATGAGAATAAAATATGATAAATATTAAATATTAATAAACAAAATAATCCTTGTAGAGGTAATGTATGGACCAAATGTTTTCACACTTATAAACTATTATTACGATGAATTCGAATCATTTGTTATATGTTTTTTTAGATGACACATCTATCTTAGTTAATACTTTCAGACTAATATTCGGGCGATAAACTAATCAACATTTTATTTAAAATTAAAAAGAATAAATAATTTTTTTTAAAGGATAAATTTGAAATTAAAAAGAATTTATTTGTGTGGAAATATAAACAAAAATTGCCATTAACACACCAACATTTTTCAACCACCATTTCCCCTCTCATTTTCAGCTCCTCCTCCTTCTTCCTCCTTTGTCTCCCTCCGCCATGCACAAACTTAAACCTCTACTTCTTAATCCAATTCAAATCAAACCCATTTTTTCACCCCCCAAAATGTGGATTAATATCATCTAAAAGAAAAAAAAGATTCAATCACGTTGAAAAAATCCAAAGATCCAAAAGAGCATGATGAAAGTGATCAAAGAAATGTATCCACTTTGTTGCATAACCGTAGACGGCAACCGGCCGGCGGCGATCGACAACGACGACCCATCTGAATCAGCCCTTTTGCGTACAGGGTCTGTTATAGTTCGTGGATCTGAGTCCAATGTTGGAGGATCCGATTGTGCCGGCACTATTGCCGGAGTGCTTTATAAGTGGACTAATTTCCATAAAGGATGGAGATCTCGTTGGTTTACTTTACGAAACGGTGTTTTATCTTATTCGAAGACCCGTAACCGACCCGATTATTCCGGAGATGACATCGTTATGCTCATCGGTGACGGCGAGCTCCCTTCTTCTGCCGGCCGGCGAAAGCATAGGAAATCCTCCGGTATCGTTCATCTTAAGGTATACACTAAAGGGGCAATTTCAGTGAGTAAATTCATGAGAGAGAATTTTTTTTTTAAGGGGTGAGAGAGAAAAATTAATTATCAGGAAAATCGAAGGGCCCTTGTCCTATTGGCTCTCTGCTTCTGGACACTGTCTCCAGCTATTTGAAACACTGATGGGGAAGGAAAAAAAGTCATTTTGTTTGAATCTTTAAAGAAAATTTCCTTATTAAGAAAACCCATAGATATCTGAGCTTGAATTTCATCTTCTTTTCACCTTATTTTCCAGAGTGCATTAGCTTTTCAGTTTTCATTAATTTACTTCACTTTATGCGTTGGTGGTGAATTTTCTTCTTTTTAACTGTGGCTAAGTTGTAGTGGGTCACATCAGCAGGTGATTTTTGATCTTTAAGGCACACGGAGTAGGGTTAGAAAGCTGGGTTTTACCTGTTAGGTCACATCAGATTTCTTTTACTTTATACAACTTTTGTTTGACCGTGTTTTTTTCTTTGGGTTTTCTCATTATTTGCAGACCCATGTTCTCCCTTTGGAGTTTTTGTCTTTTATTTTGTTTTTCTTTACTGAACATACTATTTTCTTCAAACAAGGTACCATCTTTCACCCTTTACAGCATATTTTTAGTTGTAAAAGTCTGAGGAAGGTGAATAATTTTGAGTTATATAAGTTTATTATTCTATCCTGCTGGCTTTTTACTGTTTAATGGGACCTAAAGTACAAATGATTTGAGATTTTGTGCTTCTTTTGGTAAAGAGTTAAAATAGATGTTTGAAGAGTTAAATTAAGTGATAAATGATAGGATATGTTTGAAGGGTTTGTAGGAAAAATAAATCTTGTGCTCTGATAAAAGATGGAAAAGATATTCTTGCTTCATAGATGGTGTTCTTAGTGGGTCCTGGAAACAAGGTTGGATTTTTCTGTGGTCCTGAGACCTTGTCAATTGCATACATTATTAGGGTTTATGATTATCTGTTGGCAATTTCATTTTTGTTTCTTTCTTGCATAATTGATACTTTATTCGACGTTTTTGGCTTAACGATTACAAGGACCTTTTTTGAACAGCTCAGTTTTATCTGGGCCCAAGGAATCGACGTTATTTTTTGTTGATCTTTGTTAAAGTTTGTTGATTCTTGTGTACCATAGATTTTGGAGTCAATAATTTCATAAACCTGTATTATTTTTGGATTTTGTATTGCAGATTTCGTCATTTCGTGAAAGCAGATCAGATGATAGGCGTTTTTACATTTTTACTTCTACAAAAACTCTGCATTTAAGGACGAACTCAAAGAAAGAAAGAGCAGCTTGGTTAGAATCTTTGACTCGGACAAGAAGTCTTTTTTCACGAAGACCACTGAATGATTCTTCTCTATCACCGTCTTCTGATATCTTTGTATCGACTGAGAGGCTAAAGAAACGATTGCTTGATGAGGGCATTAACGAAGGGCTTGTAAAGGACTGCGAACAGATTATGCTTTCAGAATTTTCTGATGTCAAAGGGCAGCTGAGATATCTTTGTGATGAGCGTTCAAATTTACTGGACACGCTAAGGCAATTTGAGGTAACAACATTTGTATTTAAAGTTAAAACAGTGCAATTCAGCGTATAGTGCTTCTGACCCTGTCAATTTGTTGCCAATGGCGAAGACTGAGTGGTTGTATATCTAGGTACTATAGAAAAGACGCAATTTAGAAATGAGAAGTTGTAGATAGTTTGTCAAGTAGAATTAGTTGGCCTAAGAAAGAAACTTGACCATATGAATTTAATTTATAAAAGGAAACGTAACCGCTCCTCAAAAAGTGTCACTTTTTTTCTTTTCCACACAAATTAAGAAACTTAATAACTGTGTTGTCTTTTGGTATTGTATGGATTTAGTGCTTTGTTTTGGAAGGTTAAAGGATTATTGGTTGTTAATGAGTGTACATGATTAAGGGTATTTGAAAAAAGAGTAATAAATGATGTTTTGGATTTTCCGACACTTATTGTGGGACAATTTTCTATAAAAAAGTGACTTTTTGAGGGCCGAAGACACCATAGCCTTATCCTTATTCAGTCTTATGCAAATGTTGCCTCCCCCACCCCCCATTGGTTCCCCCACCGTCACATTGGGTACGGGGTTGTTCTAGTTTGCGAGGGCTTCATTTGAGGGGTTAGAATCTTCCAGCACCATTTTTTTTCGTTCACAAGGTTCAAATTCTTGATACCTTATAAATGACAGTTTAAGGTCTTTGCCAAAAGAAAAGGAAAAGTTATGTGTTCTACCTTTGCTCAGTTTTGTAAGCCCTGAGCTTCTGAAGATGAAAATCTCAAGTTCATTAACCGGGAGGGTTTTCTTCCTAATCATATATGATGTAAAGCTTCGATGCTCGGTTCTTCCGGATCACCTCAAACTCGTGACATGCTGGTTTACAATCTTATCAATTTCTCAACAAATTTGACGTACTGGCACGTGAATTGGCCTAATGGCCCTTAAACATTCGTCGTCAAACATTTCACTCGACTCACATTCAACAAACAGCTTTAACCCTTTTACAAGCTATTTATGGCATTTGGGAACTACTAACCCTATATGCTATGAATAATGCTATTCGTTAGCCCTTAAGTGATGTTTGGTACTACCTCCGTCCCAAATTATAGGTCTTTATCTCTATATTTTGTCCCATAATGTGGCTCTTTCTTGAGAATCAATGCAATATTTAATGCACTTTTTCCTATTTTAACAGCTATTTAAGGACCTTTGGTTTTCAATGTACATATCACTTTAAAAGCAATGTGAAGTGGAAGGGCATTTTTGTCCTGAATTCCTAATACACAAAAAAAATGACCATTAATTAGGTTTCTTTATCTGTGTGGAACGGTGTAAAAATACCTATAATTTCGTCCTTACAATAGAAAATGGGAGTTATGTCTATACACGAGAAAATGAGGAAGTCATGTTTAAGATGATACGATAATTCACAAGGACAACCTCTAAATGCAACTATCAAGATTCAACAATTTAGGCGTAACGAGGTATGAAACGGGATTTATGTTGAAACAAGAAAAGAGGGACTAAAGAAAACGTACACGGAGTCTACTAAAAAGTAAAAACGACCACTTTCTTAGGTATTTAGGGGGGTGGGGGGTGGGGGAATAACCTTTGTCGTGCCCTTCTCATGTGAGCTTCTTCTTGTTTAACTTATGCTCTGTGGTTGTTAGTTGATCATTTTGCTTTATCATATTTTTTTGGGGTCAAAATCATATTTATCGTCATCTTAGAAGCATAAAAGCTGTATTTTGGTTGGATTATTTGATTTCTTTCTTCCAATTTCCTGCCCTTCAGCCCCATAACACCATTCTTGTCATTTTCTTCGATGCCTTGTGTAATACGTGTTATCCATAACGAATCTATACATGTATCTAATACGGTCTCTCACACGTGGGCTTGCCAACTTATGGAAAAGAGTGTACTTTATACATATATCGGGCACATGTGGCTAACAGTGTTCTTCATAGTTCTTTACACGGTGTACCATTTACTTTTGCTCAAATGCTTTTGTGTTTTTTTTTTTTTTTCAGGCATCAAATACTGAGGCAGAAACTTCAGGTGTTAACACCGGGGAATACCAATTGATGAAAAACGACTATCGAAATGTTAGTCAAGGAAAATATGGAGGTGAGTTCTTGGCTGATTCCACCTTCCTCCTTGGAAAGGTAAAAAAACTGGAAATAAATCGAAATAAGCGTAAAGAAATCGTAAGGGTAAAGTAAACAACTGTAACTATGGAAATATGTTAATTTGGGATTCTGTAAATAATGTGCAAGAAATCTGCATTCAGTTTGCACATATTTTTCCGCTTTTATTCTCACCTCTGCATATTTTTCTTTTTAGATCATTTACTTAACTCGTTTGTGCTATTCTGGATATGACTTGGAGTATTTTTTGACTGTTTAATTGTGGTCTGCCGGTGATTTTACATATTTTCATGAAAAAAAAAAAAAAAAATTCTGTTTCTGTATTTCCATGTAAGTTACTCCCAAAAGTATCATGTTTGATCCCACGAATATGTAGGTTTTATGTAAAGCGGTTATTTTGGGATAAAGACACTTCTAGTGTTTTTTGTTTTACGATTATTATGCTGTTATTAGTGTAATATAATTACATTTTTAGCCCCTGAAATATGCTTGTTGATATTCAGAATGGAGTACTACTGAATCATCTGATGATGTGGAGAAACAAGAACTTGAAGAAGTTTCTGATGAAGAAGAAACCAATTTCTACGACGCTTATGAGCATTTCTCAGAACCCACTTCTACTAGTGGAACATCGGGTGAAGATCACGTAATTACGTGTTCGGATCCGGGTAAAGACGACGCTGTTTGCGTGGAATTTGAAAGGAGAAAGAAGCTACCGGATCCGGTTGAGAAAGAAAAAAGTGTTAGTCTGTGGACTATGATCAAAGATAATGTGGGAAAGGATCTCACTCGGGTTTGTTTACCTGTGTATTTTAATGAGCCGATTTCGTCGTTGCAAAAGTGTTTTGAGGACTTTGAGTATTCTTATCTTTTAGACAGAGCTTATGAGCATGGGAAAAAGGTATGATCTTTACGGAATAAAGAACACTTTTGGTCCTATTGTTTTTTGATTTTGGCACTTGTATCCCCATTGTTTCATCTCGACACTTTGACTCATTTATGTGTTGTTTTTGACATTTTCAATCCAAAGTTCCACGTGTCCAAAATCTAGCGGTGAAGTTACGGAATGCTCCAGCTAATAGAAATTTGACATGTTGCAAAAATGGACAAAAAAATGCATAGACGAGGGGTAGAAGTGTCGATATGAAACGTAGGGAATAGAAATGCAAAAATTATGAAACAAAAGGGACCAAAAGTGTCTTCCAAACCCCCCCCCCTCCCTTTTCTTACCTTTTCCATTCAATGTGCCAAATGTCAAGCAACCAAACTTGAAGTTACAACATACTCCAACCAATAAAAACTTGACATGGTGCTAGTATGCCGTCTGTGTAAAGTTTATTTTGGTTTATAATATACAATTTTTTTAGGGCATTTTTACATTTTGTGTTTTTATTTGTAGGGAAACTATCTCCAAAGGATATTGCATGTTGCTGCATTTGCGGTTTCAGGGTATTCTTCAACTGAAGGCAGACATTGTAAACCATTCAACCCTTTGCTTGGCGAGACTTATGAAGCAGATTATCCTGAAAAAGGTGTTCGATTTTTATCCGAAAAGGTACGTCATATCTTCGAGAAATTCGCTAATTTTACTAAATCGCTGATTTCCCCTTGGATTTGATTCACACAGTGAAGACAATCTCTGAGAACTTATAGTGGATACCGTTAAACAATATGAATCCGTAAAATAGAGATTCAAATCATTCATATCTACTAAAAACCATTAGCACGAGAATCTCTACTTAACTTCGTAAAATTCAGAATCTCTACATTTTGCAGTGCATGTACTGCACAAATACTAGTTATCTATTCAGATTAGTGTTGTAGGGACTCTGGTTCATTTCATTTTGAATAGAGATTCTGTAAAATAGAGAAAAAAATGGTTCTTGATTATGTTGAATATATAATCTATTTAAAAAAACTGATGCAAGTGCTGCTCTTAGATCTGACACTTGCATAATCTTTAAATCCTTCGTTACATTTACCACATGAAACACATAATATCTATTCCAACTATGCGGTGTTGAGATTCTGACCCGTTTCACTCCAAATAGAGATTTATTAAATTAGAGAAAAATGGTTTATGAGTATGCATAATAGAGAATCTCTTGTAAGAAAGTGAGGCAAGTGCTCTTAGATCTGTAAATTGCATTGCATAAAGATTCTGTAAAATGAATTAAAGTGATGTTTGAATCTGTTGAAAAGTCACCAATCGTGCTCGATTTATTTTATGCGCAGGACGAATGATTTTATTAGTTTTTTTTGCTAATTTTACAGGTAAGTCACCACCCAACACTCATTGCATGCCATTGTGAAGGCAGAGGCTGGAAATTTTGGGGCGACACTAATTTGAAATCAAAATTTTGGGGAAGATCTATTCAACTTGATCCAGTTGGTACCTTAACTTTAGAATTTGATGATGGTGAGATATTCCAATGGAGCAAGGTATTGTGCATAAGAATCGCGTCTGACCTTCATTACGGGATTGTTAAATGCATCACACTCGCAACTTACTGTGGCACCACACAACTGTACCACCTCACATTTGACCTTTGGAAAGTCGATTATATCGTCAAGAATCGGATTTAAAGGTCAAATCTTCGAGGTGTTGTAGTAATGTGGCCCAACAAACTAAGTCGTTTATATGGTCCAGAATCGGTTTTTAAAGGTCAAGTCTTTGAGGTGTTGTAGTAGTGTGGCCCCGCAAACTAAGTCGATTATATGGTTTGGAATCGGTTTTTAAAGGTCAAATCTTTGAGGTATTGTAGTAGTGTGGCCCCGCAAACTAAGACGATTATATGGTCTGGAATCGGGTTTTAAAGGTCAAATCTTTGAGGTGTTGTAGTAGTTTGGCCCAGCAAACTATGTCGCTTATATGGTCTGGAATCGGTTTTTAAAGGTCAAATCTTTGACGTGTTGTAGTAGTGTGGCCCCGCAAACTAAGTCGATTATATGGTTTGGAATCGGTTTTTAAAGGTCTAATCTTTGAGGTATTGTAGTAGTGTGGCCCCGCAAACTTAGACAATTATATGGTCTGGAAACGGGTTTTAAAGGTCAAATCTTTGAGGTGTTGTAGTAGTTTGGCCCAGCAAACTATGTCGCTTATATGGTCTGGAATCGGGTTTTAAAGGTCAAATCTTTGAGGTGTTGTAGTAGTGTGGCCCGGCAAACTAAGACGATTATATGGCCTGGAATCGGGTTTTAAAGGTCAAATCTTTGAGGTGTTGTAGTAGTGTGGCCCAGCAAACTAAATCGATTATATGGTTGGGAATCGGTTTTTAAAGGTCAAATCTTTGAGGTGTTTGGAATCGGTTTTTAAGGGTCAAATCTTTGAGGTGTTGTAGTAGTGTGGCCCAGCAAACTAAGTCGATTATATGGTCTGGAATCGGATTTTAAAGGTCAAATCTTTGAGGTGTGGTAGTTAGTGTGGCTCAACAATAAGTTTGCGGTGATGCATCTAATGGTCTCTTTTCATTATCTTCTACTTGTTGAATAATTTGAGAGCCATTATATATGTTTTGTTTCTTAAGAAAGTAATATTCTTGAGGGTTTTTATCAGGTTACAACAAGCATTTACAATCTTATCCTTGGTAAATTGTATTGTGATCACCATGGAACAATGGACATACGTGGTAATCGTCAGTATTCTTGCAAACTCAAGTTCAAAGAGCCGTCTATTCTTGAACGCAATCTTTATCAGGTGAATGATTAGGGTCCATTGTTGTGTCATTACTTATGTTGCACGGGTACAGATACGCAAATGCACGATTTCTTGAATGTTAAAAATATAGGGACTAAACTGTACAAAATAATCTACAATGAATCATAAATCAAACAAACAAACAAACAAACTAGCAGGCTTTCTTCCTTTTTGGAAGTTTTTCATCAGTATTTAGGCAGCATATCACTAAGTATATAGCTGGTTTTCCTTATTTTTCAATGGTGTTCTTGATTTCACGTATCCGAGTTTGAAATATGCATATCTGGATTACGTATACAACTTTTAAAAAAGCTTTGGGCGTGTATCATAAATGTTCGGTGCGTATTTGTGCTGTATACATATCGTATACAGAACGCACTACCAACCATATGTATCTTTGCATCGTAGGCCATTACACATTTGTAGACCATATGTACAAGTCTGTAGTGACACATTATTGTCACACAATGTAGTGTCCCTATCATTTTTTTTGCTTATTAGGGTCGAATTTTTAAGGACACTGACTAAATAATGGAGCAGGTTAATGGATATGTTGAAGACAGTAGAGGGGTAAAAGCGGCAACTTTGTTTGGAAAGTGGAACGAGTGTATGTATTTTGTTAAAGGAGATGTAAATAGCAAAGCCAAAGATGCAGCAACTTTACTTTGGGAAAGAGAAATGCCTCCTCCCAATCTCACCCGTTACAACTTAACTTCTTTCGCTATTACACTCAACGAGTTGACACCTGGCCTCAAGGTATGTATATGTGTGTATATATATATGTCGATCATTTTACTTCGTGTATCGATACTGTCATAACATTGTGTCACTACACGATTGTTCAACCATGGTGGGACCTGTTGTTTGTTCGATCATGGTGGGACCCGTTGTTTGTTCGATCATGGCGTGACCTGGTGTTTGTTCGATCATGGTTCAATGTGGGACTCATTGTTTGATGTGGGACCCGTTGTTTGTTTGATCATTGCACAACCCGTTGTTTGTTTGTTTGTTTGTTCATTGTGGGACCCGTTGTTTGTTGTTCGATGTGCGGTCCGTTGTTTGTTTGTTCAATGTGGGACCCGTTGTTTTGTTCGATGTGGGACCGTTGTTTTGTTCATTGTGGGGCCCATTGTTTGTTTGTTCGATCATGGTGGGACTCGTTGTTTGTTCGATCATGGTGGGACTCGTTGTTTGTTCGATCATGGTGGGACCCTTTGTGTATATATAAGTGTATATATAAGTCTGATCCGTGTTTGTAATGATTGGAATGAAGGAGAAGCTTCCGCCTACTGATTCGAGGCTTCGACCCGATCAAAGGTATCTTGAGAATGGAGAGTATGACAAAGCAAATGCTGAAAAATTACGATTGGAGACACGGCAAAGAATGGTACCGTTTTTTGTGTCTCCTTTTTAACTGTCATTTAAGATTTGTACGCGTAGATTAAGAAAGTGATTAAATAACGTGTTTATTTTTTTGTTATATAGTCGAGGAAATTACAAGAAGACGGTTGGAAGCCCAGATGGTTTAAAAATGACGGTGGTGGAGAAAACGGAACATTTTGTTATATCGGTGGCTACTGGGAATCAAGAAAACACGGAAACTGGGACAGATGCTCGAATATCTTCGGTGAAATTAGTCCGGACCTTGTGAAATCCGCAGACGATTCTTGACCTGACCCGACCCGACCCAACCCGTGTGTAACTTATTGTTCGAGGACCATTTTAAAATTTATGTTCATAGATAAAATTTCACTCGCCCCAGACCAATTCGATTTTTTTTTTTTTTTTAATATTTAAAATATTGATCACATCCATTTAATTTTGAATTTGTATTTAGTTGATGAGGTATTATTAGGGAGGCAAATGGCATTTTAATGCAAATAAGTTGACAAAAGTACATCATTAGATATAAAAAATAAAGAATCACAATTTGATTCTATTTTAGGCGATGATTTTTTGTTGCGCTTAGTGTTTTCCTGAACGATTTTTATGATTCGATTTTAGGCGATGATTTTTTGTTGCGCTTAGTGTTTTCCTGAACGATTTTTATGGTATGTATTTGCTTTCACTTTGCGATTTTAAGAGTTGGATGGATGATGTCAGGCTCGCGTGTCCTAATGGTTTTTTTTCGTCTCGAGGCCTTGAGCCACCTGCGAGTTAGTTGAAAACAGGGGTGGGGAACAATGAAAGCAAGTACACCAATTTTTTTGTCTCGAGGCCTTGAGCCACCTGTGAGTTTGTTGAAAACGGGGGTGGTGAACAATGAAAGCAAGTACACCAATGAGTGACGGCCTACGTATCTGATAATAGAATCAAGTTGTCGCAGTTCACGGGTTAAGTAAGGGTACGTTTTCCATTGTTGAAATGGAGTTTTACATAATAGAGGAGATGATTGTGATTATAATGTATTCTGCATGATCAGAGGCCTTCAAACTGCAAGTGCGTATTCTGCATGATCAGAGGCGTAGTTGCTCTAGAGGCCATAGGATGCTAGAGGCAATTATCATATTAAGAGGCTGAGGGCTTGAGGCCTATGGCTTGGCAGCGGGGGTGTCTAATTGCCTCAAGTCATAGACCTCAATATCCCGAGCACTTTTACTCTGGGTCGCACCGTTCGATTGCCTCGATATGACATGCCTTCACGGGTCAATATAACTTAGATTGGCCCTAATAAATCCAAACATGGTTATTGGATACCTTCTATTATATACATGGCATTGGAAATTCCTAGTAGTATTAAGTTGTGTACCTTTTACGGCCACGAGGAACTTATCAGAAGAGTCGTTTTTCTACTCTTAACGCCGTTTAAACAAAGATGCGAATAAGATGGATCTTTTTCCTGGTGCTCCAAAGTCGTATGATTCTTGTAAAAGGGCATTTCTATTTTGCTAACGAGGCCCCATGTTTCCACCAAAATACTCATCAGAGACAACCTTGCGGGGTGGGGGGTTCTAATCAGGGGGCGGATCTGCAGCAGTATCTTAGGAAATCGCGTGATCCCACCGAGATCCTAAAAAAAATTGAAAGGTTTAATCACCTTCCGTCACACTCCAAAGATATATATATATATATATATATATATATATATATATATATATATATATATATATATATATATATATATATATATATATATATATTATGGCGTCGAGTGTTGTACTCTTTTCTATATAGTGGATTTTTTCGCAATTAGTTTGTCAAACATTGGTTTTAAAGAGGCAAAGCTATGCTGTCTACGTCTTTTGATAAAAGTGGAAGACCAGGATATCACGTTGTACGAATCTTTTTTGATTTATAATACATATTTAAAATATAAAGTACGCTCTCCAACAACAAATTAAAAATAAAAAAGAACATTGAAAGTACAAGTACATTGGAGAAAAATTATAAGCAACATATATGAATGAGTGGAAGTATAGCAAAATCACTTTCAATATATGGGAGGGTATGGTTTTCTTTTTTTCCTTTTCAACTTGATATTCTCTACTTGTATAACATCAAGACAAATGATTTTAATGTTGAGAAAATGAAAATGAAAAAGACAGATGATTCAGCAAAAGGACATCAATTGAAATAAAGGGACTTTTTTTCTTCAAATTGAGAAATCCTCTGTTTTGTTGTGATGAATCAAGGTGCTGCTGTGTGGTGGTAATTAGGTATATCTCATGAAATTTTCTGTTGTAATAGTGTACACAAACTTTGCCAGCAGCTAGGGCCCTACTGGATAACTGATAAAACAGAAGCTTGGCAGCAGCAGACAATGCCAATATATACCAATCAACGTGTCGAACAACGGTTTAAGGTTCAAGAACGTTCCAGAACTTGAACCTAGTGAAGTACCGACCTTATTAGAGGCATACTGGAGTCAGTAATTACTTAAAGCCTATCGTCTTTGGTTGGGCTGAAATGGTAAATCTAGTTATCAAATCCTTTATGTCTTAATATTATATCTTGATAATGTTTCTCCATGTTTCTAATGTGGTATGTTATATTCTCTTCTCGCAAGGACCCTTCCAGAGGATTCTAGAAGTGGTATCAACTGTCTCTGTGCCGCCCCGTTCAAGACACCGCGTCCTTATCCGGACATGAACGCCCGACACGTATATAATTTAATATTTAAATCAATTATATACGTAAGGCTTACGTAATTAAATCAGAGTTAAAGCAGAAATGAAACGACACGAGAGAAATCCTAAGCGACAAACAATGTTGTACCAACTAAAGAAATGTAAATGATTTTCCCAAAAATATTTAACTGAAATAACCGTAATAAAGTCTAAACATTATTACAACTCCAAATGAAAGATTAAAAGTCTGTTGAACAGAACAAAAGTATCGTCCTCTCATCTCTCGAAACATCAAAAGGAAACAATAAGTAGAACTCCCAAACAATGCCACAAGATTACTCCTAATGATAGACATCTTCATCAAAGTAACCTGCATCACCTTCTCGGGGTGGGAACAATATATAAAGGGTGAGAGACGGTGGGGACCACCTCTAGACTCTTCTGGTAGGGGCGAAACTAGGACAAGTCATGGCCGAGTCCTAGCGAGGATGCCAGTCCCTTATAAGAGGGGGGAGGAGTTGGAGAATGTAAGATCCCATATCGGTAAAGTAGTAGAATGCTCACCTCCATATAAGTGTGAGATATAAATGTTTTGTCAACTCGGATTAGTCATTTTAAACCAAGCGAGGACGACGGTCTAAGCAGTTGACCGAATCATTTAGCGCTGCCAGACCCAAGTTTTGGGGCGTTACAGAATTTACAGAATGGTATTCAGAGCCGACTATCAGACGGACCTAAGTGCCACTGCCACATCGTGAGAAACGGTGGAGGCCACCTTTAGACTCCTCTGGTAGGGACGAAACTGGGACAAGTCCTGGCGAGGACGTTAGTCCCTTATAGGTGGGGTGGGGGGGGGGGAGAATGTAAAGTTTCATATCTGTAAAGTAATAGCTTGCTCACCCCCATATAAGTTTGAGACATAAATGTCTTGTCAACCGGGATCGATAACTCTTTTAGACCAAACAATGACAACAGTCTAAGCAGTTGACTAGATCATTTAGCGCTACCAGGTCCAGGGTCTGGGAGCATTACAGTCTCTTACGGTGTGATACTTATTTCAATTCGATAGTCGGATTTGATGCCACCATTAACGCCCCGGATTTTGAGCCCAATGGCGCTATTTAATTGAACCATATATAATGGAGCTAGTAAACTACTTAAAGCAGCTATGACATATCTCTATGTCTCATGCCCTCTAAATGCATATCAAACATATTTGCTGATAACGTCTTGGTAAAAGAATCAGTAAAGTTGTAAGCTGGCCGATCAAGAGAACCAACACATCACCCCTATGCGCAATCTCTTTGATCGAATGGTGAATGACTGCGGTGTTCCTTTGAGATAGCCATAGTACCACTATTATCATAATAATGTATGATGGACTTATCCAGACTTGGAACAACTTTCAAATCTGAAAGAAACTTCTTCAGCCAAAGTGCTTCCTTAGATGCTTCAGAAGCAACAATGTATTCAGCCTTCATGGTCGAATCAGTGATACTGCATTGCTAATGCTTCATGCACAGACAATGGCTTCGCCACCTAGAGTAAACACTGACCCAGAGATTTGATCATCTTTGTCTGATAGGAAATCATAATTAGTCTACCCGTCCACCTGAACATACAAGCCTATAATCTTTTATCTCCAAAGATACTCAAGAATATTCTTAACCACTATCCAATGAGCCAATCTTGGATTGGACGGAAATCGACTGACTATGCCAACTACATTGCATATGTCAGGTCCTGTTAAGATATATCTATGACTTGGCATAATCCTGATGGCCCATGTGTTTTATGATCCTATGGTTTTAGTGTGTGTGAGTCATGAGGTAGTTATTAGATTCTGCACAAATCTAGAGAATATTTGTGTGCTAGTCGGTTACATCTTCTTTATGTAGCTCAGTATGAGCAAGAACAACGAATAAGTTGATTGAATCAACAATAATTAAATCTCCATCTCTTGTTTACTCTTCTCTTAGTTTTTCTCTTGGTATCGGAGCTAGGAAATGGCGACTGCAGATTCTTCAACCACTGTAGCGACCAGCACACCAGCGACTATGGATGTTACGGTGCCAATGTCTTCAGCTCAGGTGAATCCAGGTTTGTCATCAGCAATTCCCACCACTGGATTTCTATTTTCTTCTTCCTTGGCATGGTCAACATCACTGTTTCCTCAGTTTTCCTCCATTGGAGCTCCTTTTTATACTGGAGGAACTACCTTTCCCAGTTTCATGTCCACCGGAGATCCATCCTTTGCGATGTCTCATTCTGTGCTCGCAACAACTCCACCACTGCAAACCTTGTCTTCTAACTTACATACCATTACGATGCTACTTCCATTCTTCGATCCACCTGAACTGTAAAACTTAATTGGGACAACTATTTGCTTTGGAAGTCTACTATTCTTCCGATTGTCGAAGGGTACAAGCTTGAAGGTTTTTTTCTGGGTACCACACCTAAACCCTCTTTTTTTCTCTCCTGGATATGGGCTTAACATACACACTGCTACTACTATAGATCACTGGAATTCTACTGATCAGCTTTTAATGGTATGGTTGCTCAGTAACATGACAGAACAAGCACTTTCTGAGGTAATTGGTTGTACTACTTCCTATGAGGTCTGGAGTACTTTAGAAAGTTTGTTTAATACTCAGTCAGAAGCTAGATTATTAGAATATAAGACTGCTCTCACTAGGACTTAGAAAGAGAATAGGTATATGGTTGATATCTTGCCCTTATGAAGTCTTATTCAGATAAATTGCTTGCAGTAGGGCATCTCATGCCTAAATCTGAGCTTATCTTTGCTGTTCTTGGAGGTTTGGACAGGGATTATAAATCTATCCTTGTCAATTTGAGTGCTAGAGTTGGCTGTTTAAGCTGGAAAGAAGTTCAGTCCCAACTTTATACCCATGAAAGATTGGTGGCCAAGTTTAATCCTAGTGCAACAGGTTCCAATCCTTCTTTGAACTTAGCATAGATGCATCATAGGTGCTCAAATTCTGACTTCAGACCTAAGTACCAAAACTCCAACATAGGCAGATGAGGCTCTAGAGGTGGCCGGGCTAGGGGTGGCAAAGTGGTGGTGGCAGGTCAAATTACAACAACAGAAGTGTCTGTCAGTTGTGTGGAAATAATGGACACACTATCCTTGAATGCTAGCATAGGTTTGATGTTAGTTTTACTGGCCCTGGGAATAACATCAGCAATACACCAAGAACTACTGGCAACTCAGGGAATCCTAGACCTTCTGCTTTTATGGCATCACCACAATCTGTCAATGACTCTTCCTGGTACATGGATAGTGGAGCTTCAAACCATATTACATGATACCTCTATTATCTGCACCTCAGTTCTGGATACACAGGTTCTGACACACTTCGAGTTGGTAATGGTGAGCAACTTAGTATCCTAAATGTTAGCCAATCCACTATACCTACCACACACTCACAACCTTTTAAGCTTAACACCATGCTTCATGTTCCTACCATTACTAAAAATTTACTTAGTGTCTCTAAATTAACTTGTGATAATGATGTTATTATTGAATTTACTGATTCTATTTGCATTGTGACGGCCAAGAACACATGGATGCCTCTACTCATAGGAACTCTAGAGGGTGGTCTGTACAAGATGGGCAGTGCAACTAAACATGTCATGAGCTCTCTTCACTCCAAACAGCCTTCTCATCAAGTTTGCCTCTCTTGTTGAGTCTCAGTCCTATCTTGATTCCAAGAAAGTTTAGTTTGTTAGTGTCAACAAGGATCCTAATGTATGACATAGGAGATTAGGTCATCCTTCTCAAAGGATTTTGAGTCAAGTTCTTAAGTCCTGTAATGTCTCTCTTAATGAAAATCTGGTTTTTTGTGAAGCTTGCCAGTATGGAAAATCATATGTCTTGCCTTTTTCTTTATCTACATCTCATGGTAATTGTATGTTTGACCTTGCGCCACTGATGTTTGGGGACCTGCCCCTATAAAATCTACCAATGGATATTCATACTATATACATTTTCTGGATGACCACACAAGATACACTTGGAATTTTCCATTAAAACAGAAATCTGAAGTTTATACTGTTATCAAACAATTCCAGAAACTTGTTGAAACTCAATTTAGTACCACTATCAAATGTATCCAATCTGATTGGGGGGGAGGAGAATATAGAAGTATTGAGACCTATCTCAAAGACCAAGGCATTTTGTTCAGACATCCATGTCCCCATGCCTATGGACAACATGGCAGAGCTGAAAGAAAGCACAGTCATGTTGTAGAACTAGGTCTAACCCTCCTAGCACAAGCCTCTATGCCATTAAGTTTTTGGTGGCATAGCTTCCACCAAGCTGTGATGCTTATCAACAGTCTTCCTACACCTGTTCTTAATCTTATGTCCCCTCATGAGTGTTTGTGTCACACTAAACCTGACTATAAGTTGTTTAAAGTCTTTGGTTGTGCATGTTACCCCCATCTTAGACCCTTTCGAACAACCATGTTTCAATTTCATTCTACTAAGTGTGTTAACCTAGGTCTCAGTCCTGTGCATAAAGGTTATATGTGTCTTGATTTGACTGGTAGGATATATATCACTCGAGATGTTGTTTTTGATGAGCAGACATTTCCTTTTGCTGCTGGTTTCTCACAGGGTCCACAGAGATCTATTCATGTTACTCCTGAATCTACATGTGAGACTCAAAGTCAGTTTCTTCTACCTATTCCACATGCCTCTTCTCATGACATGTCTCGGATCAGTACAGACACCTCAGATGTTCAAGTAAGTAATAGTACTTTTGGTTTTACTATACCTGTTTTCAGTCATTTGCTAACAAGTAACAGATTTAGTCCCCTGTCCGCTAATTCCAACTCATCTTCACCTACTCAATACACTACTGATTCCCCTGCTTCTACTAACTCTCCAGTCTTTTCCACTCCAAATAGTCCATCCAATTCCTATTCTCATACTTTTCCTATTTCTAGTCCCTCAATCTCTCCACCTAGTCCTCAATCTTCCTCATTACCCTCTATTACACCACCACCACCTCCCCCAAATCCCAAACTTGTCAATGCTCATCCTATGCTCACTAGAGCCAAACGGCATCTTTAAGCCTAAAGTCTTTACAGTAGTTGCTCATCATACTGAACCTACAAGTCTATTAGAGGCTTTGTCTCTTACTGAGTGGTAGGGTGCCATGGAAGAGGAATATATGGCTCTTATGAAGAGTGATTGGTTCCTCCTTCTCCCCATCAGAATGTGGTTGGCAGCAGATGGGTATATAAGTTGAAGCTTAAAGAAAATGGTGATGTCCTGAAGCACAAAGCAAGATTAGTGGCTAAGGGTTTTAGTCAAACTTATGGGGTTGACTTCACCGAGACTTTCAGTCCAGTGGCAAAGGCACCTACAATTAGGATTGTACTCTAATTGGCAGTTACCTTTAATTGGCCTATCAACCAGGTGGATATCAATAATGCTTTTCTTAATGGGCCATTAAAGGAACCTGTATATATGACACAACTTGAGGGATATGTCGACCATACTTGACCACATTATGTTTATAAATTAAAAAAAGCACTCTATGGCTTGAAGCAGGCTCCTAGGGCATGGTTTGAGGCTCTTAAATCTCAGATGTTAGCATGGTAATTTAACAGTCTATCTGTGAAAATTCCATATTTATCTTGAGAGTTTCTGGTCACACTCTGTTGGTATTGGTATATGTTGATGATATTTTAGTCACAGGCAGTTCCACCACTCTCATTAATAATTTTATACACATGCTGGATTCTAGATTTGCACTAAAAAACGTGGGACCTGTTTCACATTTTCTGGGAATGCAGGTAGTCAGAGATTCTTCTGGTTTGTATTTGACTCAAACTCAGTATGCCATTCAGTTGTTACACATGCTGGGATGTGATTCTCTCAATCCACGCCTTCCTGGCAAGAAGTTAGAAGAGGATCATGGTGAAATTTTTCAAAATTTTACTTTATACACAACGTGCTATTGGTGGGATGCAGTATCTTACTTGCACCAGGCCTGATATTACATTTGCTGTAAACTATCTAAGTCAATTTATGCAGACTCCACACTTAGAACACTAGAAAGCAGTCAAGAGACTTCTCAGATATGTCCTAGGCACAGTGAAGTATGGTTTACACTTTAAACCTGCTGTCTGTCTGAATCTTGCAGGTTTCTCTGATGCAGATTGAGGAGTATCCACAGCTGACAGAAAGTCCGTTGGGGGTTATTGTGTGTTTCCTTGGTGAGTCTTGTTTTTGGAGCTAAAAAAAACAAGATGTGGTCTCCAGATCAAGTGCTGAGTCAGAGTACATGGCTCTTGCAAATCTTACTGCTGAAATCAAGTGGATTACTTATTTGCTTGCTGAATTACCTGTCAAACTTGTTGCTGCTCCTACAGCTTGGTGTGATAACACCAGTGCATCCTTCATTGCCCAAAATCATGTCTATCATGCTAGGACTAAGCACATAGAAATAGATGTGCATTTTGTGTGAAATGAATTGTTGAACAAGAAGCTACATGTCTGCTACATTCCCTCATCTGATCAACTAGCTGATTGCCTAACAAAGCCTTTGACAGTGACACGGTTTCAACATTTCAGAAGCAAGCTCAATGTTCTTTCCCCACCAATGAGTTTGAGGGGGGATGTTAAGATATAACTATGACTTGGCATAATCCTGATGGCCCATGTGTATTTTGATCCTATGGTTGTAGTGTGTGTGAGTCATGAGGTAGTTATTAGATTCTGCACAAATCTAGAGAATAGATTGTGTGCTAGTCGGTTACATCTTCTTTATGTAGCTCAGTATGAGCAAGAACAATGAATGAGTTGATTGAATCAACAATAATGAAATCTCCATCTTCTTGTTTACTCTTCTGTTAGTTTTTATCTGGTCCAATACACAACATGACATATATCAGACGGTCAACTGCAGTCTGCAGATCCATAAGATACTCGTCTTATACTCTGATCATCTTTAGGTGTGGAAGCACACCGAGTCTCAGAGAGTATCACTCGCTTGTCAGGTCGTGAAGAACTCTTCTTGGAATCTTGCATTTTAAACGGGCCTAACATGCTTGAAATCCGAAATCCTTTAAGCAAAAATCCAACCCAAAAAAAAATAAAATTGTATAAATCAATCAATCGCTATCATGTTATGAAGATAAAAGATAATCATTAACACATGTTCTAGTTTGCAGCCCCGTGAAATTTAAGGTCCACAACCCCAAAGAGAAGAGATTAGGGAGACGTGTCCTTTGGAATGTCTGCACAATATAGGTTTCTTTACATCAAATGGAATTAACAAAATAAATGTCAATAATGTATTGACCCAATGAGTAAACACTGCGACTATTAACCATTTAAGTCCTAATGGAGACAAAAAGATATGCGTGCGTTTAGTTCGTTTTCGTAAAAACAAAAGTTTAATCTTAGTATCATAAAATTTACTTTATTTTATTTTAATAATACATCAAATTCTCCAGATTTAATACGTTATTTGATACGATCTAAATATTATTTTTAACTAAACTTATTCAAGGAAGCATATTAATTAATGTACAAACGGTCTATCAGTGCATTTCTAGTCATTTATGATGGGTTATTATATTTAATCTATAGACATACTGAATTATTTATTTATTTATTTGAGGAAGGCATACTGATAGTTTTTCTTGAGAAAGGCATACTGATAGTTGATAAATAGTTTTAGATACCAAAATTATTATTACTGAAAGTGTTCATTAACGATTCATGAATATAATATGAGTCTCACATATATTCTCTTTTATCAGATTTTATTTAAAAATATTTTGTTTTGGTTTTTACGGATGTTTTTCCTTTACAAGGGATATCTTTTCGCACAACAAATTATTCTGACCCAATTTAAGTCAGAAAACAATAATTATTCTGACTTAATTCAAGTCAGAATTTTAAACATTTTTGATACCCAATAGCGGTCAAAAAGAATTTCTAATTAAAACTGAGTCAAGAAAACATCCAGTATTCTGTCTGAATTGTTATGTATTAAGATATTTGATATTGTGAAAAAACATTCACCCTACACTTCACAAGTCATTGACAAATTATTAAAATATCAAGACTCAATTTCCTTTTTCTTTTCTTTCTTTTTTGCACTTAGTTATTTTTTATTATTTTTTATTAAGACCTCTAAAATTTGATCGTTTTTCCCAAAACATGGGCCTTTAGTTCATTGCTATCATAATTTGTGATCGTTTAGTGATGGATAGATCACTAACTTTTCCCTATCAAGATTTGTGTGTTGGCTAAAGAATAGATAGTAGCTAAAGTGTAACAATATCAAAGAAGATGACATTCAACTCATCTTATATATATATATATATATATATATATATATATATATATATATATATATATATATATATATATATATATATATATATCTCATAATTGTTAATGGCCACATATCATATATATCTCACACACATGCAAAATTCAATTTTTAGGGTTAACAAAAGCAAGTTGAAATGTGTTATTTCAACCTCCGTTGTTATAAAATTTAAGTGTGCAACTATTCTCGAAAAAAATGTGTTATTTCACTCCTAAAAAGTTAAACTTTACATAGTGTATATATGGACCCGTTTTGTAATCAATAACTAGCAAGGCAATATTAATAATATATATATATATATATATATATATATATATAGCTACATTTGTTATGACATATTTTATGCACCTTGGACCACACTACAATATTACACGTGGCCTATACACAAATAACCCAAAGATATAATCAGACCAATCACTAATTGGACCGAAGGATTAAACCAAAATCATATTCTAACAGCCCCCCTCAAACTGAACGAGCTTCCAACCGGAGCATAAAAAACTCTCAGCTCATCAGAAAAATGTGAGGAGCCCTTAAACTCCAGAACGCTCTCTCTCGAACAACGACCTCAATCTCATCTTTGTGATTAACAGATAAGGCTTTCAGCTCATCAGCATATGTTTAATAGCCAATTTGCGCGGCCAGCTCTTTCCGATACATATCCTTTCCTGCTTTGCGACCTCCAGGGCATTCCTCAGTCTCCCCACATGCCTGTCATGATTACCGAGCAACGAAGACAAGTCCTGCTTCAACTTATTCGTGGAGGCTGATTTGCTTACAAATTGGCTTCTCAGCTTGTGCCACGTCTCATCTCAATGCAGACCTAAATAATGATGTACATTCCAACTCAGGTGTGACCCAAATTTATACAAGTGATACTCCTTGGGATCTAATCGAATCATATTAGCAAATGGGCCAACATATATATATATATATATATATATATATATATATATATATGAAACACTACATCAATTGAGATATGACGATACAGGGTTTCACTCCCTCCACGTGTCGTCTATCGGTTGGTCATCCATTATGAATTAACTCCAAGGTACACATATCGACTCCCGTGCTCGGGACAACGACTATCGACATCGAGCGGTGTGGAGCGACGAGTCCGCAGGACGAGTCCACACCAAATAGCGATGTAGGACAACGAGTCTAGAGTCGATCACCGAAGGCCGGAAGTATCGACATCGAGGACAGAGTCCGCACCAGCTATCCAGGCCCATTAACAGCGATAGCTTGGGCAAGGGTTAAGGCCCATTAAAGGGTAAGTAAGACAATAACATAAGCCGACCTAGTATTAGGGTTAGGGCAAGTATTGTCATTATAAATACCCCATTCCAGGAACTACGTAAGGCTTGATTCCTGGAACCTAACAGGATACGTAGGCAATCTAAGATACAGTCTTAGACTCAGCCGCAAATACTAAAATCCACCACCGCACTCTTTTAGGCATTAGGGTTTTGTGTGTGTTCATCACTAGATTCAATTAGGGCCCGGATTATTCAAGGTGACATAATCTGTCATCGTCATTGGCGCTAGAAGGAGGGCCTTCTATTGATTGAATACGCAAGAACACGATGCCTCCCAGAAAAGCTGCATCCAAAGTTGCAGATCAAGGCTCGCAGATTAACGAGCCGCTAGATCCTGAGACGCAAGGAGGAAAAGACCCAAGCTTGGATCTTGTACTTAAGGATCCTCAGCATGAAAAGCAAGGTCTTATCCATGAAAACCCCCAGCAAGAAAAGCAAGTCCTTGCTCCAGAACATCGAGCGCTTGTGGATCAACTTGCAGGGGCGGACCTGGAATTAATGTCGGGATTATAGCGAAGCGATTCGGCACACAAAGGAGCACTCGGCAAACGTAAAAGACGCCCCGCGGCGGCGGTGGCCAGAAAGACGCCGCAGCAGAAGGTGGTCGGAAAGATGCTGTGGACAAGCCCAAGCAAACTCCAGAGATGAAGTCAGTGCATCCTCTAGCTCGGTGGAGAGAAAGAGGCGTGAGATCCAACAAAAGCACCATAAAATGGACGAAGACAGCGTCAGGGAGGAACTGGATGTTATTCTGGGAAAGAATAAGGTTTCGTTATGGTTAAAGTCTCCTTTCACGAAGGAGATCGTGAGTTTTCCTAAACCCAAGGGGTTTAAGATACCGAAGATAGAGCCTTATGATGGTACTACCGAACCGGAAGACCATCTACACAGGTATTTATCCCAGATGAGGTTGGATGGCGCACCCGATGCAATGCGATGTCGGGCGTTTGAGACGCTACTCGTAGGTCGAGCAAGGGAATGGTTCACGATGCTACGGCCAGTGTCGATCTCCAGTTTTGCCATGCTAGCTCGTAAGTTTCGGGATGCGTTCATAGTGAACAAGAAGTTTCATCTAAGTGCCACGCACCTCATGAACGTGAGGCAGCAAAAGGATGAAACGGTAATGGAATATTTGAAGAGATTTAATCTTGAGGCCATGCAGGTCAAGGATGCAGATGATCGACTTCTGATCACGTGTTCGTGGGGGGGCTGCGCAATACGAAATTATATATGAATTTGAGCAGAGATGTCCCCCACACCATGGACGAGTGTGTTAACGTGGTGCATCGATTTTGTCAAGGGGAAGAGGCAGTGCGTAGGCACACCCAATCCGACTGGATGGATTCCAAGAAGGACAATCGAGGTCCGAATATGGGTCAATCTGAGAGACATGATGTCGAGAGTAAGCCCTCAGTCTGGGATCGCATCGAAACACAGGCCTCAGACCGTGGGGGCAAGAAGGGACCCACGTGTGATAAAGATTTTATTCCACTTAATCGGTCTTGAGCCGAGGTGTTATCGATCATGCTCTTGAAGAACATAGCGAGAAAACCACCACCGTTGAAGAAACCTCTAGAAAAGAGGAATGCAAGCAAGTACTGCGAGTTTCATGAAGACATAGGTCATACAACAGAGGATTGTATCGACCTAAAAAAGACATTGATGTCTGCATCCAGGAAGGGAAGCTAGATGAAGTGGTTGATAGATCCCGGTATGATGGGCCCAGGGGTCGTGGAGAATATAAGATGAAAAACTCCGATCAAGACAGGGGTCGAGGCCGGGACGCTCAGAGAGGAAGAGATCGATCACCTCCGAGGAATCGATCTCCAGGTCGGGATGGAAATAACAGAGACAACTTTGGTCGAGACAGATACGATGACAATCGGCCAAACAGTTATGTTAACACGATCTTTGGGCCTGGCGAGAGTGACAAAGATCAATCCGGTCAAGAGCCAGCTAGTAGCTCGAGAGAGCGCGCGCTTCATTTCGACGGAAGTCGGGTACGGCCCCCGTGATGATATCCCAAAGTCTAGGAGTCATAGCGAAGGGTTAGTTATCGAGGCCGTGATTAGCCGATCCCGTGTATCGAGAGTCTGCATTGATAACGGAAGTGAAGTGAACATCTTATATTACTCGGCGTTTCAGGCGATGAAGTTGAAAGAGAAAGATTTAGCTCCTATAGCATCCCCTCTGTTTGGATTCACAGGGCAAGCAGTGCATCCTATGGGATCGATAAAGCTGCTCACCACAGTCGGAGATGGGGAAAAAGGAAGGACTCTCGAGTTGAGTTATGTAGTGGTCAAAGCTCCCTCCGCCTATAACGTCATTTTGGGACGACCAGCACTCTTCGACCTGCGTGCAATCATTTCGACGTTCCATAATAGCTTGAAGTTTCCAACAAGGAACGGTTCCCATAAAGTAAAAGGGGATGTTGAAGCCGCACGGTGTTGTAACTCCGTTGTCATGAATGGGAAGATGGCAGTTCAACAAATCTTAGTCGAGGCTGATCCTGAGGGAAGAGGAGGAAAAGAATTGGGTCTCCAAATGATGCGATCGAGAATGTCCGACTCTGGGAAGGAGAGGATTATCAGAGTGTGCAGGTCGGGGTTTGGATCCCAACAAAAGAAAAGCAGTTGCACATCGAGTTGCTAATCGAGTTCAGAGATGTCTTTGCCTGGAAGGCTACTGACATGCCAGGGCTATCTACAGACATCGCGGTTCATAAGCTCGAAATTGACCAGGCCAAGAAGCCAGTCAAGCAGAAGAAGAGAAATTTTGCGTCTGATTGACTTGAGGCCATAGAGTTGGAAGTCGGAAAGCTACTAGCGGCCCAGATAGTGAGAGAGGTGTTCTATCCAGAGTGGCTAGCTAACCCGGTATTGGTCAAGAAACCTGATGGCAGTTGGCGTATGTGTGTGGACTTCACTGATTTGAACAAAGCATGCCCGAAAGACTCATACCCATTGCCAAAAATCGACAGGTTGGTAGATTCCACCATCGATTTTGAAGTGTTTGGTTTTTTAGATGCGTATAAGGGATACCACTAGATTCTAATGGATCCTCGAGACGCTGAAAAAATGGCTTTCATCACAGAATTTGGCACCTTCTGTTATGTAACCATGCCATTCGGGTTAAAGAATGCATGGGCTACATTCCAGAGGGCAGTCAATAAGATCTTTGCAAAGCAAGTCGGTAGATGCATGGAGGTATACGTAGACGACTTGCTCATCAAGAGTCGATCTATGAAACAATACTTGGTCGACGCGCGAGAGGTATTTGAAGTATTGAGGGAAACACAGATGAGACTAAACCCAAAAAGTGCACCTTTGGGGTCAGGTCGGGGAAGTTCTTGTGATATATGATTTCGAAGGACGGGATTCGAGCAAACCCGGACAAGATCGACACTTTGAAGAATATGCCCGCACCTCGAAACACAAAGGATGTACAGAGACTCACTGGTCGGATGGCTGCCCTCAATAGATTCTTGTCGAGATCCGCACAGCGTGCACTACTATTTTTCAAGATTCTCCGCAAGGCCAGTCCTTTTCATTGGGATAATGAATGTCAGACAGCCTTCGAGGAGTTGAAAGCTTATCTATCAGAGTTACCTACCCTCACTTCTCCTCGAGAAGGGGAAAGGTTGTTAGTTTATTTGGCAGTATGCGAGGAAGTAGTGAGTGCGGTTCTAGTCCCAGAAGGGGTATATGGCCAGGTGCCTATATATTTTGTCAGCAAAGCATTACATGGCCCCGAGATCCGGTACTCACCAGCTGAGAAGTTAGCATTATGTCTTGTTCATGCCTCAAGAAAGTTGAGGCCATATTTCCAAGCTCATCCTATTGTGGTAGTCACGGACCAACCATTAAAGCAGATTTTAGCGAAGCCCGACAACTCGGGTCGACTGGCGAAATGGGTAGTAGAAATGGTCCAGTATGACATCGAGTTTGTCCCTCGAACTGCGATAAAAGCACAGGCCTTGGCAGATTTCTTAGCTGAAGGGATTTCCATCCAGCTCGACCAGGAGAAGCAAAGTCCAGAGGAAAAATGGACTCTCCAAGTTGACGGAGCGTCGAGTAAGGAAGCGGCAGGAGCAGGGCTCCTTCTAGTAAGCCCAAAAGGCGAAGAGTTCCCGTACGCCCTTCGATTCGATTTTAAAGCAACGAACAACGAGGCCGAGTATGAAGCCATGATAACTGGTCTGAAACTTTCTCTGAAGCTGGGTGTCGAGGATTTGCTGGTGTATAGTGACTCCCAATTGGTGGTAAATCACGTGAAAGGGGAGTATGAGGCTAAGGAAGAAACCATGAAGAATTACTTAGCAGTGGTCCAAAGCCTCATACCTAAGTTCAAAACGGTTCAGTTCGAGCAAGTTCCCCGAAGTCAGAACAAAAGGGCCGATGCACTCTCCAAGCTGGCATCTAACTTCGTCTTGAGTAGGAAGGTTCTAGTCGAGTTATTGACCGATAGGAGTTACATCGAAGCGAAGGCCCATCTAATCACTCAGCAGGCCACGTGGATGGACTCAATGGCTCTTTACCTCAAAGACGGAATTCTACCATCCGACAAGGTCCAATCCAGGAAGATCCGACTCTAATCAGCTCGATACGCATTCTTCGACGACATCCTTTATCGAAAATCCTTTGTAAGCCCATGGTTGAGGTGTGTTTCCGAGACGGAAGGCGAACATCTCTTAGAAGAAATTCACAGAGGAGCCTGTGGGAATCACTGTGGGGCCAGGATACTGGCTCAAAAATGCAAGTTAGCTGGTTACTTTTGGCCGTCGATGCAACGAGATGCGAATAATCTTGTCCAGAAATGCAACTCTTGTCAGATCCACGATAATATCTCTCATCAACAAGCACAAGACATGAATGTCATCTCGTCAGCATGGCCTTTTGATCAGTGGGGAGTCGATATTGTTGGGCCTCTACCCCGAGCCCCGGGAAATCTCAAATATATGGTCGTTGTTGTGGATTACTTTATGAAATGGGTAGAAGCTAAGGCTTTGCCCGACATCCGAGCTGCCACCATCAAAAAATTCTCGTGGGTCGACATTCTATGCAGGTACGGCATTCCGAAGGCTCTGATCTCGGATAATAGTACCCAGTTCGAAGATCGAAAAGTTAGAGAATGGTGCAGCGAATACCATATCGATCAGCGATTCACCTTAGTGGCTCACCCACAGGCAAACGGTCAAGTTGAGCAAACTAACCGACAGATCAAGCTGGGGTTAAAGAAAAGACTAGAGGAAAAAGGTCGAGATTGGGCAATACAACTTCCGAGCATCCTATGGTCGTATAGGACAGCTCCTAATTCATCGACAGGAGAAACTCTTTTCTCTTTAGTATATGGGTGCGAGGCGGTGATACCCACCGAGATTGGTGTCCCTTCTCCTCGAGTTCTGGCCTACAATGTTGAGACAAATGACCCCAAACTCCAACATGAGAGGGATAACGTCGAAGAACGAAGAGAGATAGCCTCAGCTAGAATGGCAAGGTATAAGCAGAAGATCTCTCAGTATTACAACTCGGTCGGACACGAGATACTTCAAAGTCGGAGATCCGTTCGAGAAATAACGGCAAGTCGGCAGGAAGCGATCGGAAAGTTGACCCCGAATTGGGAAGGCCCATATCAGATTCTGAAGGTCCACCCCAAAGGGTCATATCAACTTGGGCGGGCAGATGGAACCACGGTTCCTCGACATTGGCACGCCAACAATCTGAGGAAATATTATGTTTGAGATAAGCTTTGCTTCGATGAACTTTTGTTTACTTTCCAATTTTAAAGCTTGTAATAAGTCCATGAGACAATCTTATGAGTATTCTAATAAACTTGTGTTTTCTTGAGATGTTTCTGTGTTTGTTAGGATTTATAGCCGTAACGTTACAAGTCCAATGTGATACAAAATGTTAAAGGCAAAACAGTCGACAACGAGTAGAGAAATTCGTAGGTCGGACATCTCAGTAAAGGCAAAAGAAAAGTGAGCCTATAAGGCAACAAATGCAAAGGTAGAGAGACGGTTCGCATGGTCGGGCCACCAGTCCCAGCCAAAGCCAAAGGAGCCTAGAAGGCGAAAAAGGCTACGGCAAAGGACGGTTCGCATAGTCGGGCCACCTGTCCCAGTCGAAAGCCGAACGAGCCTGAGAGGCGAAAAAGGCCAAGACAAAGGACGGTTGGCATAGTCAGGCCACCTGTCCCAACCGAGAGTCAAATGAGCCTAAAGGGCGAAAAAGGCCAAGGTCAAGGGACAGTTCACACAGTCAAATTAAAACGCTCAGCCGGGGGTCGAATAAGCCTAGGGGGCAAAAAGGCTAAGGCAAGCGAGTCGATCACAAGTGCAATAAGAACCAGAGGTTCATAATACACTTGGGGGGCAAAATACAACACCGATAAATCAAATACCAAACAAAACGAGTAGCGGACAAAGCCAAAGGCTCGACAAGCGAAAGACTCAAATATCAAGACAAGTAAGATAACAAGAAAGGAAAGAAAAACATAGCAAAATCAAATTGCAAAATCGAATCAAATTCAAGACAAAATCATTACAATCAAGGCCAGGTCAAAAGACCAGCCAAAGTCGATTCAAATTACAAAATTTTAAGTTCAAACTACAAATCAACAAAAGAAAGACAACAGTCAAGGGTCGGCTTTAGGAGTCGGCTCAGGAATGGCAGAAGTTGGATCAATAGAAGTCGGATCAGCAGCAGGAGCAGGAGTAGAAGGACCATACTTGATGGTCAAAGACTCCCCCAATTGGAACTCTTCGACGTACTGATCGTATAGCGCCTCCGAGTCGGGATTGTAAAACACCGGTGTCTCGAGTGTCGACATGTCGAATTCCGGGATTGACAGCCTTCACTTGATTCACTGCCAGAGTATAACCACCCATCATCGATGCACGCATGAGCACCTCTAGATCTGCGTCAAGGTTGGCCGACTTACGGCACTCCATGATCGCGTCGGTCTTAGCTGTTTCGACCTGCGCGCGTGCTCGATCCAATTCAGCTTGTAGCGCATCTCTATCATGTCGAGCCTTCACCACGTCTTCCAATGAAGCCTTGTGCCACCCTTGCACCTTCTCGTAATGTTGAGCCAGCTTAAGCAACTCCCTAACCTGGTCATGCCTTTCAGTCTGCAGTCGGGTTAGCTCCTTCTCAGCAACCGTCAGCTTATCCTGCCACTTCTGGCATTCGGCAGACGCCTCGTGCTTTAACTCATCGAACTGAGAATCCATGGCGGCGATGGCGGCGTTCTTCGCAACGACGTCCTGCAACAGTCTACCATTCTCCTTCCGCAGGTCATCTGCTAACTCACCCGTTTTGGCCAGCCTCCGGCAGCCTCTCGGCTGAGAATGTTGCTCTACAAAAGATAAAGAAATGTCAAATAATAGACAAGGCAAAGGCCTCGGGGGAAATCAACATTTAAAGAGAAAAAACGCTATCGACTTACGAGGCAGTTCGACTTCCAGAGCGCCTGAGCCAAGGCCTTATCTTTCAAGGCCGCGCAATCGTCAGTGACCCAATTCACATCGACTTCAGGCTCGATAGAAGCTTCAACAATTTTGGGCCTCTTCGACTGCCGATGTTGCTCCTTCACCAGCTCTGGAATAGTCGGCCTCTTCTTGGTTCGTGTCGCTTGTTCCTCGACATTAACCTCGACAGCGGGAGTCACGTCGACTAACTCCTCTTCCTCTTCATCCCGAAGCGAGCGAAATCGGACTGATAGGCCGCTGGTGCATGGAGGTGGATCGGAAGATCGAGCCGACACCGTTGATTCAATGGCAGCAGGGATTGTTTCATGTTGAGAGGCACCCCCCTCTCGGGAAGAAGAAGGCGCCCTGACTTCAGCCACACGCAAGTCAGGAGTAGCCCGACCCCCGAGAGGTGGAGCAGCCACGACCACCGACAGAGGAATCCGGGTAGGATCGGTGACCTTGGAAAACATTCCCACTGCAGAATGAAAAGAACAGGTTAGTTTTGATCAACAAACGACAAGTTATCAGACTCGACAAATAGCAAATGTGAAAAGCAAACAAATAAGGAACATCCTACGATTCTCGTGATCTTGGGCGTGAAGGTTTGCATATGGAACCGGCCCAGCCTCCTCCAAGTGGGCTAGGTGATAGAGGAGACTCAAGTCTCGAGTGCACACCTCGAAACTATGTCCACCCAGCAGTCGGGCTTCTTGAGGAACGGGAGCATTTCCCAGTTTGTCTTTCTTCACCCCCCTCGACCTCCACTACCCTATATATGGGTTCTCCAGGCCATGTCGAAGAAAGAAAAATCGAAGCTTCCACTCCCCATGAGAAGAAGGCCCATTGGTTATAAATTCATGTCGATGCGCTCTCCTCTGAAAGGTATACCATAGCTTGTCGGGCGTAGCTGCCATCTGATAGTAATACCGAAACAAAGGTACCGAGAAGCAGACCCCTGCGACTCGACATGCTATGATAAACCCCATTAGAGTCCTGACGGCATTCGGGGCGATTTGGGAAACACTTATCTCATAGTGGTCAAGGATCGCGAGAACGGCCGGGCAGAGTGGAAACCTTAATCCACTCGCGAGTTGATTCTCGTAGACGGTGCAAAATGTTAGGAAAATATCATCGCAACGGAAGCGATTTATGGATCTAGATCTATATAATACACGTAATAAAACATTAAATCTACATCTACAAGGGGGTTGTAGATCATACCTCTTGGATCTCAAAATCCAAGTTGAAGAACCGCAATAGGATGAACGAAGGAAAGCGTGAAGAGCACCACGATCTTCCGTACGTTGTGATCCAGCAACTCCCGGTGGAAGGAAATTCTCGACTCGAACCCTTCCGATATGCTACCCGGAAAAATCTCCAAGATTTTCCCCTTATTCTCCCCTTGGCCGAAATTTTCCTTCTCCTCTCTAAGAGGTAGAAGTCGAAAATTACATGTGTGTTTTAGACTTGGGAGAACTCTCTTTATATAGGAGAGTAATCCTTGTCCTCCAAGGATTTTATAATTAATACAAAATCAATTATAATAATCCTATTAAATAAAAGATAATCTCAAAATATTCTAGAACAAATCAAGAATATTTTTATCTTTATTATTTACCATAAATATTTATCCAATAAATATTTTATGCACATGTCTTATTAATACACAAGAAAACAATTCTTGTTTCCATAAAAATGTCATGGACGTGAATCACTTTGTGACCTAGTCACTTTGATGATTTTGCCATACACATTAATTGCCAAGATTAGGAAAATGTCTTTTCCAATTATTTTAATTATTTAGCCCAACTAATTTAATAGTCCACTAAACAATTAATTCACATATCGTTTTAATAAAGTCCAACATGAACTAAATTAATATTATTAGGATTCGACGTCCGAGAATATCTATGCTATATTAGGAGGCACGTCGGGGACCATGGACAAATAATCGTCTCCGATAAATCAAATAAATAATTATCTCGACGAATGTAACAATCATATATTCGATAAATCAATCACAGAATATGCCACCATAATCCCGTGATCGCACTCCTCCGATTATAAGATTATATTTATCTCCTCACGAAAGTAATAAGTGTCCACTCGATATAATCATTTCATATGGATTAATCCTCCATAGATCGCTCATTCTAAATCGGGAAGTTACCGTTAACCCTTTTCGTAACATCTTGTCCTTACTTACCATTAACCCCTAGTGATCAATAATTCAAATAACTCACCGTAGCTAATCGCTTGTAATATGAATCCCATGGATCGATCAATGTCTAGGATTAACTCATAAGTGGAATCGTCTATCTACTTCCATAAATGGAAGGAATGGATTCGTGATCTGTGATAACACGCACTACTCACTCAATCCAAAGACAATGCCAAGATGGGGTAATTCGGATCACGGACTCGAGGTGTAATCCTTAACCGTCAAGTCAAACCTCATACTCGATTCAAGCGATGATCGTGATCACCTCGGGATTAAGATATATCCATAATATGATCATCTAATGATTCGATAAGACTTCTCAATTACGGAATTATATTGAGAACTCGGATCAAATCGGTCCAAATTTATATGATATATCTATCATATATAAATGCCCCATTAGGTTCCATTAACCGAAAGTCCGGATAAGACGATCACACTTATCGTGTTATGGGCGCATTAATAGTACGTTAAAGGGAGACCCGATACTCTCGATTAACTTTACTACGGACTAATTGTATTTTAAGTACATCTTCACTAACTCAATCCTCCCGTGTATATCTCATACACCGAGTTAAGTGATTACATAAACGATATACTCGTGGTTTTCAGTAGTGTAAATACTATTGTCATATCGGTGATTATGAGAATAATAAATATGAATAATAATATCATTTCATTTATTAAATAAAACAATTACAAAAATTGTCTTTCGGGCATCACACCTAACACAAAATCCCTCTGGGGGCTCATCAGCAAATCGATGCAGGCCAGAAGGAAGTCGAGCTTCGAATGGAGGACTGGTGATATTGTATTTTCGGCAAAGTCTGGTGACCTCCTCAGAAGAAAACGTACTGAGACACCCTTTGGCACATTTCCCATCCATCCTAGTCACTAACTTCTTAGGTTGATGGGGGACAGGAGGGGAGGAACCTGTGGGCTCACCAGAATCTTACCGGAGAAGATTGTCAGAAGTAACAGGTGCCGGAGTTGGCTACGGGACGGAGTCTCGCTACCCCTATCGGATTCTGTGGCACTACTACTACTGGACATAGATAAATCAAAGAAAAGATAAACAACACAGAAAAAAAGAGCTTACTTGGTGTTTAAAATTTGGGGTTTGTGAGAAGGAAATAGCAAATTTGCTCTGCTTGGACTTCTGTCTCTCTCCTTTTATGCTTGCAAAAGATTGAAAATGATTTGAAGAGACGAAGATAGTGGGGGGGGGGGGGGGGTTTATAACCCCTGGAAATCGTGATAATCAAGGCAGTGACGTGTTTTGCGGGATACGAAGCGTTTGTGTGCCAGGACATCGCGCCACGTGGCTATAGACAGTTAGGGTTGCAAAAGGCGGGAAAAAGCCCGCCGAAACGACGACCCCACTCAGAGACGATTCATGTGACAGACTCGACTTCGGACAATGGGAGTCGCCTCTCTCAAGTCTCGGGGGCTTATGACGATACAGGGTTTCACTCCTTCCACGTGTCGTCTATCGGTTGGTCATCCATTATGAATTAACTCCAAGGTACACATATCGACTCCTGTACTCGGGACAATGACTATCGACATCGAGCAGTGTGGAACGACGAGTCCGCAAGGACAGAGTCCACACCAGCTAGCAGTGTAGGACAACGAGTCTAGAGTCGATCACCGAAGGTCGGAAGTATCGACATCGAGGACAGAGTCCGCAACAGCTATCCAGGCCCATTAACAGCAATAGCTTGGGCAAGGGTTAAGGCCCATTAAAGGGTAAGTAAGACAATAACATAAGCGGACCTAGTATTAGGGTTAGGGCAAGTATTGTCATTATAAATACCCCATTCCAGGAACTACGTAAGGCTTGATTCCTGGAACCTAACAGGATACGTAGGCAATCTAAGATACAGTCTTAGACTCAGCCGCAAATACTAAAATCCACCACCGCACTCTTTTAGGCATTAGGATTTTGTGTGTGTTCATCACTAGATTCAATTAAGGCCCGGATTATTCAAGGTGACATAATCTGTCATCGTCAAGATATTTCTTCTTAGTGATTTGTGGTTAATTTCGGACAAATTGATGAAAAACGGGAGGATAAGTGGTCGATGGTCATTGACTAGTTGAATTTTTATTTCTTTAATATATATGTTTGTTGTTAAGAGTGCTACTAGATTTATGCCTAACAACTAGGAGAGATAAAGAGATTTAATGTAACAGCTTTACACTTGCCATTATCTTGTTAATTTTTGTGTGACAAAATTTTAGATTAATAGAGTAATCACTCCTGGATTTTTGAGTAAGCTGGAGTCCTTTTCCTCAGTTCAATTATGTCACATTGATTAAGCTTGCATTAGAGCCAATGATGGCTGCCCCCGCCACCACCGGTGGTTGAGCTCGGGCCACCGTGAGGTCAACCTAAACTTTCTTTAATCCAGCCATCTGCCAATCTTGCTGCCAGTAAGCCTAACAACTAGAAATCCAACCCTAGGTTTGACCCAAATTAGCAGAACACTGGTTCTCCTAGGTTTAGAGGGACCAAGGGTGGTAAATTTTGTGGTTAAAGAGGTATTGACTCTGGTTGTCCTGGTTCAAACAATTTCGGGCCAACTTGTCAAGTGTGTAACAAAGTAGGTGACAAATTTGATCACTCGAATAATTTTTCTTCCCCTTTCATCATTCATCGTAGTACAAATATATAGCCAACTTTAGGGCTTCAACACCTATCCACAATGTCCAAAATAGCCTTTCTAGGAAAAACAATAAATTTATTTTACAATAATAATATAAATCCGTAATACCCCCCTCAAGTTGGAGCGTGAAGATCACGAACACCCAACTTGCGTAACAAAAATTCAAATTGTTGTTTTCCCAAGGCTTTCGTAAAAATATCCGCCAGCTGGACCCGTGTGGGCACATATCCGGGAGCAATCAGCATCTGCGTGATCGCATCGCGAACAAAGTGGCAATCCGCTTCGATATGTTTGGTCCTCTCATGAGAAATCGGATTTTGTGCAATATGCAATGCGGCCTGACTATCACAATGGAGATGGATACCCATTGGTACCCGGACACCTAAATCGCCAAGAAGTTTCCGAAGCCATTTCAACTCACCAATAACAGACGCCATTGAGCGGTACTCAGCTTCTGCGGAGGAACGTAAAACCGTCTGCTGCTTCTTTGTCTTCCACGAGACCGGTGAGGTCCTAAGTAACACGAACCATCCACTCAAGGGCCGACGAGTGACCGGTCAACTCGCCCAATCGGAATCACACCAGCCTTCTAGGGATAATGGGCTATCTGCCCACAAAAGTACACCCTGACCTGGGCTCTTCTTCAAGTACCGAACCACTCTCAACGCAGCCTCCCAATGCTTAACACGCGGGGACTGCATAAACTGGGAAAGAATATGAACCGAATACGCCAAGTCGGGACGTGTAACACCAAGATAAATAAGGCGTCCCACCAATCTCCGATATTTTCCAGGATCATCCAAGAAGTACCAGTTCTCCTAAAAGCTATAGTTGTTAAGGAAGGCGCTACTATATTTCTTATATCACTTTAACACTCCCTCTCAAGTGTGGGCCTATAACAAGGCTAAGCCAACTAGGCAGCCGGAGCAAACTAGGCTCCAATAACAAAGAGGCCCAACACATGCATCACGTGCACAATATAAATGGGGGAAATAATAATGTTTATAGCCAGGTTCGAACTCGAGACCTTTGGCTCTGATACCATGTTAAAGATCAAGCGCTTACCAGTTCTCCTAAAAGCTATAGCTGTTAAGGAAGGCGCTACTATATTTCTTATATCACTTTAACAGTCACCATCATCAACCGCCAACTGGTGATTTTGTTCCATAGGGAACTTAGCAGGACGAGCCCCTAGCAGACCGGTCTCCTCAATGATGTCAAGCGCGTACTTTCGCTGAGATAGAAAAATTCCTTGTGGATTCCTAGCCACCTCCAACCCAAGAAAAGATTTTAATTTGCCCAAATCCTTCATTTTGAAGCAACTGCCCAAATAATTTTGAATACCTGCAAGGCCGTTGAATCATTTCCAGCAAGTATCATATCATCAACATATACGAGCACATCTAGTCATATGTCTCCACGAACAAGTGTGAATAGAGAATAGTCTGAGTAGGACTGCTTAAAACCATATTCCTTCTAGGCCGATGCCATCTTCGCAAACCAACACCGTGGTGCTTGCTTCAACCCATATAGGGATTCGCACATACGACACACCAAATTCTGCTTGTGATGTTCAAATCCGGGAGGAATTTTAATGTAAATTTCTTCATTCAGGTCCCCGTGCAAAAATGCATTATTTACATCTATCTGATGGATCTCTCATTTTTTAACTGCCGCCACAACAAGAATGGCTCGAATTGTCACCATCTTTGCTACGAGAGCAAATGTCTCATTATAATCAATGCCTTCCACCTGGTGATTACCAAAGGCCACCAATTGTGCTTTCAATCGTTGCAGATTTCCCAACTCATCGTATTTTTCAGTATATACCCATTTGCTCCCCGCTTCCTTCTTTCTAAGAGGTAATTCTTGTAATACCTACGTGCTTTGGTCCTCCAAAGCTTTTATTTCCTTTGCCATAGATTTTCTCCATCCTTCATATTTTACAGCTTCTTTGAAGGATCGGGAAGGATTTCCCGCAGTCATATTTGCTAGATACCTTCTATGTGCGTCAGAAAAACGAGAATAATTCACAAAATGCGTAAGAGGATAGAGACTGCCTGAGGAGGTTGATGGAATGGAGGAGAGAGCTGAAGGACTTTTCTTATCCACCGCCGTATGCATCATGAACTCTCGATATTTGGAATTAGGAACTTTTGTACGTTTAACTCTCCCCAACTCCGATGTTTCGACGGTTGATTGTTCACTCACAACAACCTCATCCGGTGATAATTCGTCAACCTCACTAGTGGCCGCCACCCCCCTTCACCATTATCTACGTCATTCCCACTAGGTGGGGGTGGTTCCACAAACTGGTCATTAACATCCATATAAAGGCTGTCATCGTCAATTTCCGGAAAGGTGTTTTGTGGAGGGGTAGTTTTTGGAAGTTCTTGCAGCGGGAAAATATGCTCAAAAAATTTCACATCTCTAGACACAAATATTTCTTCAGTTTCCAAATCAAAGAGGGTCCATCCCTTCTTAGCAAATGGATACCCCCAAAACACGTATTTTCGACTTCAGCTATCAAATTTATCTCCCTTATTGCGTTGATTATGAGCGTAACATAAACACCCGAAAATCCGCAAATTCTCAAGACTCGGTGGTTTACCAAACAAACATTCATACGGTGTCTTATAGTTCAAAACACTTGACGGGTCCGATTAATTAAATGACAAGCGGTCATGACACTGAAAGGTGTCCCTCAAATCTCAAAGCTCTAGCGACATTCAAAACATGTTGATGTTTTCTCTCGACTCTACCATTTTGTTGAGGAGTTCCCACACACGTTGTTTCAAAAATTATTCTTACTTTTTGAAAATACGGCAGTAATCGTTTAAATTCCGTCCTATTGTCACTCCGAACATGTTTACGGTGATTTTTACGATTTATATTACATTATTTCGTAACAATATCCTTGGTATTTTATTAATTTTTATAGAAAATTAAGTGTTTAATGGATTTATTGAAAGAATGAAGTTGGAAAGTATTAGAGTGCAAAGTCGGGTTATTTACGTGATTTTATTAGCAATTATCTATTTATATATGTGATGTTACACTTTGCACGTTTTTATTATGTTGTAGGTACGACGAGCATATCATGGAACGAGTCAACGAGCTGAAGGATTTCGAACAGCATTTTATTTGAAGACTTATCTAGAAGGACAAAATTGGAATTATTATATTTTTATTAGGGTTTAGTTTTTATTTTTAAAGAAAAGGAAATAGGATAATTATTACCCCAGCTCGAAGAAGGTTATAAAAGGACGCAGTTATTGGAACAGAGAAACACGAAAAAGCATCTGGAGAGCAGAGGCGACAAGAAAAAGCAAAAAAAAAAAAGTGTAGGGCTCGGTCGACCGAACCCTGACACTCGGTCAACCGAGTGTTTTTGTTTTTTTATTTTTATTTTATTTTGTTCCGGTGTGACGATGGTCAGAGGCTGAGGCTTTCTTGAACGAGCTTTGTGAAACCGATCGTTGCAGCATCTCAATTTCGACTCTTTGGATTGTTTGTGAGTTTTAATGAGATTGTATCTTTTCTATGTTTTTATTGTTATTATGCAATTTCATTGATGAATGTATTTCTGTTTGATGTTTAATATTTGATGAGAATCGTTGTTAAACTAAGATCACCATAGTAAAGATTGGATTTTTAATCTAATTAACGATAGTTGTTAGGTTGAATATCTAGGTTACGAGATTGATAAATTTCACACCTTGATAATTAAAGCGTTAATCTTTAGGATCGATGGACGAAAAAGATTGATAGGTGAATTTTTTCTAAGATGTTAGAAATTCATACTTATGATAGGTGAACCACAATTCTTATTAAATCATCACTAGACAACCTTAGAGAAGAAATTGAGGTTGCTGATCGGGATCGATGGATCATTGCTTGTTCGTTGTTAAATTTATTGAAAAAAATCATTTGTTATCACCATAGCAATTTTATAATTTTTATTTAGTTTATAGAATAGAATTATTTTAGTTATTCGGTTCAAGAATTATCTTCGCTTTTTAGATTTTTAATCTTCCATCAGATTTAACCTTATTGTTTTCATTACTAGTTTATTTTGTTTTGTTATTTTAGTTGTAGTCTTTAAATTGTTTAGGATATGACGTTTTTTACTTCTCGTGACAACTTTAGGAAAATTAATCAAACTAGACAAAGACGATTCCTGTGAGTTCGACTCGGTTTTAATCATTATACTACGATCACTCGCACTTGGGAGTAAACCGGATTTATTTTTTTACTTGTTATATTTCGTTTAGCATAAAATCCGAAATGCAAGTTTTTGGCGTAGCATTCTTGGAAATCGATGCGGTTGTCTAGTTTTTCAATTTTTATTTTTTTCGTAGGTAAGTACCTGTAGAGTTGTTGTCATCACCCAAAAAAAAAAAAAAATATATATATATATATATATATATATATATATATATATATATATATATATATATATATATATCAGCCGCCCTTCTTGAATCCGTTTGGTGCTCACAGCCGAATCACAGCACTGAGTCCCCAATTTGACTTATTTGATTGTGCCGTATAAAAACAAAAAAATAAACAAAAGAGTTGACCTAGTGTGTTTATTTTAATTTGTTCTATTTTATTTAATCAATAAAAAAAAAACTCGGAGCAATTCGTGCGGACATCTTGTTTTTGGTTTTGGTTTATGCAAACTCGGAGTCAGAAAGGTCCACTGCTGTACACCCCTGACCTCGAGCGAACCATAGTCAGACCAAACATGCGAAGAGTCCATCCTGCGGTTCTTCCTGATGAAGGGAGTACGGCCGATCAAGATCTTGAACGAAATCTAGCAATAGAAATCGAAGAAATCGTCATTATGGCTGCAGACGATAGACGTACGTTGGCTGACTACGCCATGCCTGGTGAAGTCAAGGTCAACCCGGCAATTGTTTTACCTGCCATTAATGCACCAAATTTTGAACTCAAACCCGGTCTTATCCAAATGATGCAACACGCATCAATCTTTCATGGTTTCCAATCGAGAATCCTCACACTCATGTACACATTTTTGGAAATATGTGGTACAACTCGCATACAAGGGTAAATGAGGATGCAATAAAATTGAAGCTATTTCCGTTTTCCTTGAAAGGGAGGCGAAAGAGTGGTACAACTCTTTGCTGCCGAGTCAATTACAACTGGGCTGAACTCGGCGTGATTTCTGAGTCAATATTTCCCACCCTCAAAACGGCCCGATGCTGAATGAAATCTTCACATTTTTCCAAAGGAAAATGAATCTTTCTTTGATTCTTTGGAAGAGATTTAAAGCTCTCTGCGAAAATGTCCTCATCATGGTTTAGACTTGCAGAGGCAAGTAAACACTTTCTTGATGGGTTGGTGAACTCACCAAGGGCATGGTCATGATTCTTCGGAGGAGCATTCTTAAGAAAAAGCGCTGAAGAGGGGTGGGCATTATTCGAAGATACTATGCCCTTCATCTCACGCTATCCAGACACCCCTCCACCTAGGATTGAGGAGGTGAACATGAAAAATCAGATCGCCATGCTGTAACAGCAGGTGGCAGCTCTTAAAATGTCCTCTAATCCTATGGGTCAGAATAAGTCATTCCCTCAGAACTCTCAAGTTCTGTTCTGTGAAAGTTGTTGTCAACCTGGCCATGTGGTTGGCGAGTGTCAGTTTATTTCCCCTCATAATTATCAAGTCAATCTTGTCGAGAATCGGGACGATTCGGTCGATCCACGTGCGGACATGTGATAATGTGGGGCATACCGCTCGTTTCTGTCCTATGGTTGGGCCAGTAACAGCCAAATCAATGCGTTCGATGGCGGCAAAATCGAGATTCAACAATCGCCTCTCTCGCCAAAGCAATTTTCAAAATCGAGGTTTCAATCAAAACCCGAATTTCAATCGAAACTATAATATGAATTTTTCCAATCAAAATCGGAGGTTCAACTAATCGGCCGAACAATCTAAATCCGATGTTTCAAAGTCGGTCTAGCCAATCTTTCCCACAAAACTTCCAGAACTCTCAAGGCCCCTCTCAATCTAGTGATCTTGAAAGAAAATTGGACTCCTATCAGAAGGAGCAGAATAATAATTTCCAATTCCTTCATAGCATAATTAAGAATCTTGAGAGGTAGCTCGGGCAAGTAGTCGACCAAAAGCTTCTGACCTCTCGGCGATTACCTAGATTTATTGAGAAGAACCCCGAGGGTGGTCAAGTGGCTCGCACCGAGTTAAATCAAATCCAATGCACCGATCTAGTTCCCACGCCTTCCTTATGGTAGAAAGAGACCAAGATTATATGAATTTGAGATCCGGCACTCATCTTAGTGGTCCCCGAACCGGGAAACCACTAACCCCTCCCCGCCCAATGATGAGGCGGGAGGGAAGTCAGCGCCCATGTTTCCTGTCCTGGATGAGAGTACTGTGGTGGTGATCCGAGAAATAAAGAGTTTGATAGTACTCGGTGGGTGATCCCCGAGAAATAAAGAATTTAGTAAGAGTCGGTGGTGATCCTCACGATCGGTAAGAAAGGTGAAAAGGTGGTGATGTGGAAAGATTTGGAAGATAAAGTCATTAGTTCATCCTCAAAGAAAGTGTTTTCGAGAGTGATTTAAAGAAACTTCCGTTTCCACCTAGAAAAAGCAACATCTCCTTGCATGAAGACAAAAAGTATGAAAAAGTGCTTACTCTTCTTAAAAATACTCAGGTAAATCTTCCATTATCTGATGTTTTGGTTGAGATGCCTAAGTATACAAAGTTCATCATGTTAGGTGTAGTGCCCGAAAGACAATTTGTGTAATTGTTTTTAATAATGAATGACAGAATTTATCTCACCTTATTACTTGCTTTGTGCTTGTAAAGTAATACACTCACGCAAACAAACCTAAGTATATCAGTATGTAACCACTTAACTCGGTGTATGGATTACACGTGAGGATTGAGTTAGTGGAGATATGCTTAAATCGTTAGTCCGTGGTGAACTTAATCGAGTTTAGGGTCTCTTGATTAAAACACCAATAATGCGCCCCGAACACCTTAGGGTGTGATAGTCTTATCCGGATTTGTCGGTAGAGGGTACCTACGTGGGGCATTTATATATGATGGCAATCATATAGAAATTTGGACCGATTTAATCGAATTTCTCGGTATAATTCCGTGTCGAGGAATCTTATTAAATCATTAGATGATCATATATGGATCAACCTTAATCCTGAGGTGATCACGAGGATCTTTGCTTGTCCCGGGTAGTGTTTGATGTGTTAATTTACGGTTCACTTAAATAATGTGTTCCAAGCCACTTCTCATTGGCACTATCTCCGGATGAGTGAGTAGTTCGATTTTCACAGGACATGGAATCCATTCCTTCCTGCGGGAAGTAGAGACATCCCCTTGTTTGTTAGCCCTAAGAAAGTGATCGATCCGGGAGTTCACATTTGACTAATTAGCTACTAGTCGATATGTGTGCTAATTGATCATCGAGGGTTAATGGTAAATAAGGATAAGATATTCGAGTCGGGTTCACGGAGACTTCCCACCGAATGGACGATCTATGGAGGGTTAATCCGTATGTAGTGATTATATCAATGGACGCTTATTCACTCTATGGGTTGAGTATAAGTATACATCTATAATCGGTAGAGTTCGATTCCGGGTTTATGGTGGCGTAATCCCGAATTAATAATTAATGTGCTTATTCTGCTCGACGAATAATTAATTATTGAGCTACTCAGGTTATAGGTCCATGGTCCCCGATGTGGCTTCAGTAATTCGACTAGTAATCTTGTTACTTGGGCCTCAGCGATGATAATTAATTGGTACGGCTAATTAATTGATATGCAAAATATTATTTAGTTGGGCTAAATAATATAATACACATAAAAGACATTTTATGTGGGCTTTTGACCCAATATGTGGCGCCATTAATGTCCTAATAATTAGAGAGAAATTAGTTTTCTTGGATAATTATTTAACATGTGATTTATCTTTTATTTGTTAAATGATAATTCATGGAATAATAGATAATAATATGATTTATCTTAATTTGTTTGGGATAATCATTTTATTTATCTTTTATTTGGAAAAGGATTAATGTGATAATTATCACTTAATTATTTAATCCTTGGAGGACATTGATTACTCTCCATATAAAGAGAGTTATAAAGTCTAATAAAAGGTACTATTCACGTCACTATTCACCGAGAGAAATTGGCCAAAAATTTTGGCCTCTATTCTAGGGTTTCGAGTTGGAAAAATCTTGGGATTTTTCTCGTTTGCATATCAAGGAGGCTCGTGTATCAAGAAGGGTGTCCACCAACCGCCGTTTGGAGAACACATCGGAAGATCGAGGCTTCTCTTCCCTATATTGGTAACGTGATCTTAACCCTCAGTAGTAGTTTAAGTCCTTTAATTATGTATTGTGATGTATAAATCGTGATCCGTCCATTTGCTGCGTATAGATCTAATTTTGGTTAGATCTAAGAACCTGCATCCTTCATGTGGTATCGAGAGACGGGTTCCCACGATTTATATAAATATAATCGTAATTAAACGCGATTTAAAGGAGTGGAATTGCATGTAGGTAAATTTTATTTATTGTTTTATGCATTGATAATGATTAATTGCTATGGTTGAAGAGATGGATTGGGGGTTGTACACTGTTTACCCGTTTAGATCTATTGTAGAAACTCATATAAGCGATGAAAATTCGTTCATATGAGTATAGGAAATTATGTAATTCATGTATTATTGCAATTTTAATTTCCAGAAAATAGATCTGTACATTAGCTGTTTAGTCTTTTCGTTTTTTCCGTTGTTTGAGCCGTTAAAACGAAGATCCTCCGGTCAGAATCAAGATTGGAAGTTGATGAACAATCCCACAAATTTTTGTGTCGATCAGAGTCCGTTTGGGTTTCCGTTCGTTGCTGCGAAGTGGCTGCTGTAACAGAAAAACGCAGGATTCACAGAAACCCTAACTGTGACTTCTTCGATTTTCTGGGAACAATTGGACCGTTCAAATTAAAATCCGACCGGTCAGATCGATAATCATGGAGTTTTGGACGTGAGATAAAATTTTCAGGACGATCGGGATTCATCTTGATCCCCGATCGGCCTCGGGAAGTAAATGATGCGCTGCTGTAAGAGTCTGTTTCAGCAGCAAGTTGGGCGGCTCACTGAGGAATATTGACAAGTCAAAGCTCCAATCCGACCGTCCATCGTCAAGTCCGAAGAATGAAGATCAGATCTGGAAAGTTTCGTCCCGATCCGAGTTCGTTTGATATTCCGATCGTCGAAGATTCTTAACAGCTGCAGATTAGGGTTTTAATTTATTTTCGAGTAGATTAGTTACGGGGGTGCCAACGGTTCATCTCGGTGTTTATTTTCCGCACTAGTATACATGTGTAGATTGTATGAGTAGAACCGGAAAATTGCCATGACATGCATCATATCATGAATTCCACTCCATATGCATACATGTAGAAATTAATTCGAGGAATTAGTTAGGCATGTATAAAACACACGATTAGTTTTAATTAATTGTTTGATATTAATTAGAAACTAATTAGGGTAAAAACCGAGGAACACGGGTTTTTCAATCGTCGAGGTTGGGTGATGGATTCTCGGTGAATCCCACTCTGCGAAAGCATAAGGAGTAAAATCTCAAACCTCATGGTTAAGGTGTTGGATTCTCGGTGAATTCCACATTACCTAGACGAGATTACGTTTTTGTTCCGTAGTGTCTACGTGAAAGTTTGATGTTTAAGGATTGGATAATCACGGGCAAACAGGTTCGAAAGTGGTTTAACCACGGTTGGGTGGTCAACGAGCTACTGACTCGATCGACTTCACCTCCCACGTGTGGCGTTTGCACGGGGTCTCGCAAGGTCGAGCCATCCGAAGAGCCACTACGGCTCAACGGAGCTCCCCTAGTCTTGACCCGTCCGACGGTCACATATGTTCTAACGAATAGGTCGGGTGGGTTAGCCCACAAAACCGACAACGTTCGGTCCTGTGATTTATTGTTCCTTAATGTAACATCAAGTCCAAAAACGTGATCGATAGAAACCCACCACTTTTTCAAAATATTGAGTGGGGCGGGAGGCGACGGCCGACCCCACGGCCTCTACTGTGACACAAGCAACGTGAGAGAATGGTGACGCCTCGTGCGGCTTTGATTTCGCCCCTAAGGAAGGCCTTCACCGCTATCAAAATTCAAGGCTTGGTCTCCGAAAGGATAGGATTTTGGGTACTCGTCGGGTCACCGACCGACCCTAAAGCGGCACACTCGGGTCTACCTAAAAATGCGAGACAAGAGGGGTCACACTCATAAAGGGTATTTTTGGTAGTACCTTGGCTGAAAAAGGAAAGGTGATTGACGATCACAAATGAGATGTTCGATTCTCAATCGATCTTCAATATTAATCGAAACCTCTTTGACCTACCCTAAGCGACCGAGGCATTAGATTAAATCCTTGGAACGGTAGGATAGACTATAAGTACTTAGTTTATGTTCTAAAAATTTTAGTAGTGTATGATTTGGATTTATTTTTCACAAATTTTATTTACAAGCTGTAATATATATATCTCTAAGGTGCTAGATCGCTAGTGTAAAATTGACTAGTAATGACTTCGTAAAAGTGGTAAGTAATGGAACGTTGTATTTATTAATCTCATATACGATTAATTTTTCGGAAGAGATATTTCTCTTGAAGCCTTCAAAACTTAAGTGACGTAAATAGGCATGTCATCACCACTTTGTCACTCGTCTTTGAGCGAGAGACAACCGTAGTTAGTTTGAAAGATGATTGGGACGATAAAATTCTTACAGTGAATTGTGTAGTGTCTACACGAAAATTTTCGATAGAAAAATTGGAGAATCATAAATTAAAGTGTCGCTAGTTAGACGGTATTTGGAACCGATAAACTAGTGGGAGCTTTTATACTATGTTCTTCCGATTTATTAGAAAATCAGTCCCATTTGGGTAACACTTTCATTAGACATCCCACAGTTCACGAGTAGAGTCTACTCAAACGAATCGCTAGTTCAAGACTATTCCTTTTTAAGGAAAGTTAAGAATGGGAAAGAATGTCTATAAGTGTTAATCATCTTAACTAAAGTTTTGAGGCTAAACCGAAACATTAATTAAAGAAAGTATAGGATAAGGAAAGTGATTTCGGATCACTAACCAATGAATCATAGCGACTTTCTTAACCGAGTTACTTGACTCAAGTGGCTTAGTTCTTTGGAAGAACAATAAAGTCGTGCATTAATAAAGTAACAACGGGCGTAATTTCATTAGAATAGTGAGAGTGATATAAGGAAATGAATTTGGATTCTATCCTAATATCACGAAAAAATTTATTTTTACGTTTACATGATTCGTTGAAACAATTGGATTCACTTTCAACTCGATATATTGTTGCCACATAGAAAGTGAATATGACATTTGTAGTACGAATCCGAGACTCGGACTTTTGTTTGATAAAGTCAGAACCACTTAGAACAGCTGAATAAGTACGTGTAACACATCTAAAACTATTAAAGGTAAAAGGTTTCCGTATTAAGATAAACGACCTTTCAATATCTATTAATTAGTGCATATATCCTAGAGACAAGACCTGCTGACTGGCTAAGGGTGATTCCTATCTCCCAGTCTTAGAACACTATCTCAAAGGAACAATGACTAAGTTTCTTTTCAATCGGGAAATGGCAATAGTTTTGAAGGGGTAACATAACTTGTTCACCATGACCTTCGGGGTCTAGTGAGAGATACAAGCTAGTGGGAGATTTTGAGTGGTGACATTCTGTCTGATAACTACTCAAAACACTGGTTGGTTTATCGAAAGAATACGAGGAGGTGTCTCTGATTTTAGCAGAGAATAGAGTATTCCATGCTCAGAAATAGGCTATCGCATAGTCTTGGGGTGATGCTCGGCCTACCTCCTACCGGAATGTTTCTCACCGAGGAAGAAACCATAGACTTGCCCTATCTGATTATTGATATGCTACAATACACTTTGCTAAACTCGATTAAGATAATTCGTTGCAAAATAACGGTTAATATTATTATGTAAACCGAGAAGTCTACCTAGAAGATGCTAGTGAGTTTATGGATAAGGAGTGAATTCGGTTCACACCACATCCGTAAATGTAGGCATTTAGCATTTAATGCTTGAAGGTAGGGTCGGGATTTTGCGATACGTTCAGATTGTGATTGTTCGTGAAATATCTTAATGTCACGAGTGAAGGTTGGTTTTAAGATTCTTGAGATCGAAAAGTGACGGTTGAACTGTCACAAGCCTTCCGATAGAATCTATAAGAAATGTACCTTAAACCTGGAGTACGGTTACCCAAAGGTAGTTACTATCTGATTTAATCGGACCACGCCCAACATTAGTTGTTGGTGATTACACTGATAAATACTACTAGATCGTAATGTCAATCCACCCAAGACACAAAGTGGAGTATGGTTTAACCGTTGACCCATTGTGATTTTGTGGACTTTATAATCTATTTGGGGTGATTGATAACATATGGCACTTGGTGGGTCAGTATAGGATTACGATTATAGAGGTTGGTTTGAAAACCTTAACCTCATGAATGGAGTTTTGGTACTCAGGTTACTTTAGCCTCTTGTAGAACCACCGAGTGTCTCAGCCCGATGGGAGCAATTGGATCTACACGGAAAGAGTCGAATGAATAGGAAAGTTTAAACTTTCAGCGCAAAAAGTTGAGTGGTATAGGGGTGATTCCCGACAAGTAGAGAGTTAACCGGACCTTGAACTCTCTCACCACTCAGATCTTGCTAGATTTCGTTAAGCGAAAAATAGGGTGATTCCTGAGACTTTCTTGCCGAACAACGGAATCTGAATTCATTCGTAATGTAAGGTTTTAGCTAAGAATGAATAACGGATTCGTTACAAAGCGTAAGATAGGGGTGATTCCCAAGACCTTTTTGCGAGACTAACGATATCTTAATTCATTCGAAAAGAACCTTTGGTAGGAGGCCTGCGCCATGGCTTATATCCTTTGTGGATTTAAGAGAACCTCTCGGTCATTTAAAAGTCACATGTTTTAAAATATGTGGACTTGACCGTAATATTGATAAGTCTTTCGTAGACTGGGTATCAATATTGGTAAAATAGTAGTATTAGTGTTCATGAATGATAACACTCAAAACAGATTGGAAACAACATGTGTGTGCTATCTCAAGTCGGAAATTGACACGCCTAGATTCTCTGGATGAGAGAATTGGACTATATTCTAAGAATTTGATTCGGTCAAATCCACGAGAATGAGTCATTGGCTATCCCACCTGTCTTATTGAATAAGATTGATTATGCATATACGGTTGCAGCATTCATCGAGAGTAGTCCTACCCTACCTCTCAGGAATGTTTCTCTAAATCTCCGGATAAAGAGAAAATGGGATAGAGTCTCTCTTGGATAACGACAAGTCAGGTTATCACAAGTCAATAGTAGTCGAATCTCGGATTCGAGCATAAAATAGCGGTTTAGTACGTCCTCAAGTATCGTTAGAGAATGAGGAAACATATGCTTGTATATTCAGGTGCAAACTTGAATATGGTTGACTTCACCGATTCGACTTGTAGTCGATTAAGGATGATCATTACGTTGATCTCGGGCTCGGTGTTTACTCATAGTGCTTAGAATTTCCTTTTTGGTGCAGGAGTAATTCCGTGTCCGATAAGCCGATATCACTTCATTGTGAAAATAAGTGAAGAGATAGCTTAGAAGGATCTTCTCGGTCACGTGAGGTCAAAAGCATATTGAGAGAGAGTACCGCTTTGATTGGAAGGACCGCGACGTTTCAATCCTAAAGATCGTCTCGAGTCGACAACCTAATCGATCGCTGTACCAAGTCGAGTGCTTGGAGGGTACGGCATTGAGGATATATCTCAACTGCTTTTAGAGCAAGTGGGAGAGTGTTGTGAATAAGATGTGAAAGGGTGTGCTCTAAAAACAATCGTTGCTTGTCATTTCGTGCAAGTGGGAGATTGTTAGGTGTAGTGCCCGAAAGACAATTTGTGTAATTGTTTTTAATAATGAATGACAAATTTATCTCACCTTATTACTTGCTTTGTGCTTGTAAAGTAATACATCGCTTGCAAACCCTAAGTATATCTCAGATGTAACCACTTAACTTTCGGTGTATGGATTACACGTGAGGATTGAGTTAGTGGAGATATGCTTAAATCTGTTAGTCCGTGGTGAACTTAATCGAGTTTAGGGTCTCTTGATTAAAACACCAATAATGCGCCTGAAACACCTTAGGGTGTGATAGTCTTATCCGGACTGTCGGTAGAGGGTACTACGTGGGGCATTTATATATGATGGCAATCATATAGAATTTGGACCGATTTAATCAATTTCTCGGTATAATTCCGTAATCGAGGAATCTTATTAAATCATTAGATGATCATATATGGATCAACCTTAATCCCGAGGTGATCACGATGCTTTGCTTGTCCCGGGTAGTGTTTGATGTGTTAGTTACGGTTCACTTAAATAATGTGTTCCAAGCCACTTCTCATTGGCACTATCTCCGGATGAGTGAGTAGTTCGATTTTCACAGACATGGAATCCATTCCTTCCTGCTGGGAAGTAGAGACACGATCCCACTTGTTTGTTAGCCCTAAGAAAGTGATCGATCCCGGAGTTCACATTTGACTAATTAGCTACTAGTCGATATATGTGCTAATTGATCATCGAGGGGTTAATGGTAAATAAGGATAAGATATTCGAGTCGGGTTCACGGAGACTTCCCACCTGTAGAATGGACGATCTATGGAGGGTTAATCCGTATGTAGTGATTATATCAATGGACGCTTATTCACTCTACATGGGTTGAGTATAAGTATACATCTATAATCGGTAGAGTTCGATTTCGGGTTTATGGTGGCGTAATCCCGAATTAATAATTAATGTGCTTATTCTCTCGACGAATAATTAATTATTGGAGCTACTTGGTTATAGTCCATGGTCCCCGATGTGGCTTCAGTAATTGGACTAGTAATCTTGTTACTTGGGCCTCAGGTGATAATTAATTGGTCGGGCTAATTAATTGATATGCAAAATATTATTTAGTTGGGCTAAATAATATAATACACATAAAAGACATTTTATGTGGGCTTTTTGACCCAATATGTGGCGCCATTAATGTCCTAATAATTAGAGAGAAATTAGTTTTCTTGGATAATTATTTAACATGTGATTTATCTTTTATTTGTTAAATGATAATTCATGGAATAATAGATAATAATATGATTTATCTTAATTTGTTTGGGATAATCATTTTATTTATCTTTTATTTGGAAAAGGATTAATGTGATAATTATCACTTAATTATTTAATCCTTGGAGGACATTGATTACTCTCCTATATAAAGAGAGTTCTCCCAAGTCTAATAAAAGGTACTATTCACGTCACTATTCACCGAGAGAAATTGGCGAAAAATTTCGGCCTCTATTCTTAGGGTTCGAGTTGGAAAAATCTTCGGATTTTTCTTTGCATATCAAGGAGGCTCGTGTATCAAGAAGGGTGTCCACCAACCGCCGTTTGGAGAACACATCGGAAGATCAAGGCTTCTCTTCCTATATTGGTAACATGATCTTAACCCCTTGTAGTAGTTTAAGTCCTTTAATTATGTATTGTGATGTATAAATCGTGATCCGTCCGGCGCAGTATAGATCTAATTTTGGTTAGATCTAAGAACACCTGCATCCTTCACATCAAGGATGTTGTTTCCTCCAAAAGAAGCTCGAAGACATGGATCAGCTTGATTGGTGAGAATTGCTCTATGATTAGTTATAATGAGTTGCCAATCAAGAGGGTGACCACGGGAAATTTGTGCTCACATTGTTGATGGGAAGCTTAGTCTTTCCAAATTCTTATGTGACCTAGGTGCATCCATTAGTCTGATGCCATTGTCTCTGCTTGTAAACAACTTGGACTAGATGGTCTTTTAGAACCCACAACCATGAATCTTCAATTGGCCGATAGATCTTCCAAGAAAGTCTTTGGGATATTAAAGGATGTTTTAGTTCAAATTGATAGATTCACTTTCCCAGGTTGACCTGGTATGTCCCGGACATTGGGAAGGATGAGAACGCCCCTTTAATACTCGGCGGACCTTTTCTTTCTGCACCCGAGCCCTCATTGATTGTGATGGTGGCAAAGTGACAATACGAGTTGGTGATCGGAGGTGAGCTATAATGTCTCTAAAGCTATTCAGAGACCCTCTGATTATCCAACCGGCTTCTCCATTGAAGACATGTCAGATGACTTTAACGACTACATGGAAAAGCAAGTCATGGCTGTTGAGACTGAATATGAGCGATTAGTAGAGAATCTGAATAATCATGGTTGGGTGAGTCTAGAACAACTAGGAGCTGAATTTGATGAAGGTTTGCTAAAAGGAGAAGCTTTGGCAGTAGGACGTACCACTGAGTAAACTCAGTGATGCTGAGTTGAAAAGTGGGGAGCTTAAATCTAGTTTAGAAGAACCACCTGCAGATTTGGTACTGAAGCCATTGCCTAAGCATCTGAAATATGTGTTCTTGAGAGAAGATGACAAGCTTCCATTAATTATCTCTGCCAAGTAATCCCGGTTAGAGGAGATGAAGTTGTTGAATATGTTAAGAAAGAATGAGAAAGCCTTTGGATGGAAAGTGGGAGACATTAGAGGGATATCTCCTGACATATGCATACACAAGATAAAGATTGAAGAGGGTGCTAAGTGTGTTTAGACTGACCTCAGAGAGGAGGCTCAACCTCACATGCAAGAAGTAGTTAAGAAAGAGATTATCAAGCTTTTGGACATGGGTATTATTTTTGCGATTGCCGACGGTGAATGGGTGTCCCTACTCAAGTAGTTCCTAAGAAAGGAGGAATTACTATCGAGAAGAATGAAAAGGGTGAAGAAATAGCATTGAGGCTAGTGACGGGTTATAGAGTCCAGTATTGACTACGAAAAAACTCAATGAGGTCACGAAAAAGATCATTTCCCCCCTTTCATTGACCGGATGCTTGAGCATCCGGCGTGACATGCATTCTCTTTGTTTTCTTGATGGTTATTCGGGATATTTCCAGATACCCATAGACCCAAATCGACCAAGAAAAGACAACTTTTACCTCGCCTTTATGGTACATTCGCTACAGGCAAATGCCATTCGGTCTCGTAATGCCCCAAATACATTCCAAAGATGTATCTTTGGCAATCTTTGATGGGCTTGTCGAGAAGTGTATGGAGATATTCATGGACGATTTCTCAGTCTTTGGTCAATCCTTCGATCACTGTCTTGCTAATCTTGATCAAGTATTATCCCGCTGTGTGGAAAAGAACTTAGTCCTAAACTAGGAAAAATGCCACTTTATGGTAGACGAAGGAATAGTTCTTGGCCACAAGATATCAGAAAGAGGAATAGAAGTAGATAGGGCAAAAGTTGAAGCTATAGAGAAGATGAATTTCCCTAAAAATGTGCGTGAAGTAAGAGGTTTCCTTGGACATGTTGGTTTTTATAGGAGGTTCATTAAGGATTTTTCCAAGATAGCTAAGCCTCTTTCTACTTTACTTAGTGAAGATGTCGCTTTCAATTTTGATGACATTGCAAGCATCGTTTGATGAGCTTAAAGTCAACGATTTCCGCCCGATCCTTATCTCTCCCGACCGGAACCTACCTTTGAACTCATGTGTGATGCATCCAACTATCTTTGTTGGTGCGATCTTAGGTCGTATTAAGGGAAAATTCCAGCCCATCTCTTACGCCATCCACATCGAACCCCACACAAGTAAACTACACGACCACCGAAAAGGAATTATTGGTTGTAGTCATTGCAATGGACAAATTTCGTAGTTACTTGTTGGGCGCCGCAGCCATCATTTGTTTGGGTGATCACGCGCTCTGCGCTATCTCATGACGAAGAAAGATGCTAAACCGCGCTTACTACGTTGGATACTGATCCTGCAAGAATTTGATGTTCAAATTAAGGATAAAAAGGGCAGTGAAAACGTAGTAGCTGATCATGTTTCGAGAATGCAGAATAAAGTAGAGAAAGAGCCTGAAGACATAGACCTTTACTTTCCTCTCGAAAATGTTATGCATTTAGACGAGTGCACTCCAGATGTTCCGTGGTACTCCTCTATCGTCAACTACCTGCATTCCCAGTACTTAAATCCAGAATTTTCTTATCAGGAGAAGAAGAAATTTTTCTCTGATTTGAAAACCTTTGTGTGGGATGAACCTTACCTCTTTAAAATCTGTAAAGATGGATTGTTGAGAAGGTGTGTTCCCGAATCAGAGCAACGAGATATCATTGAACACGATGCCACAAGTGGGCCTATTGGTGGCCACTTTGGTCCCTGGAAAACCGTTGCTAAAATCTTTCATCCGGTTTCTATTGGCCCACGATCTTCAAGGATTCGAAGCTTTCGCAAGGCTTGTGATAGGTGCCAATGAACCGAGCTTTAACTAGGCGTTTCGACATGCCATTGAAGCCCATTTTAGAATGTGAAGTCTTTGAAGTATGGGGTATTGATTTTATGGGCCCGTTTCATCTTCCTCGTGGAAACAAATACATCCTAGTCTGCGTTGACTATGTATCAAAATGGGTGGAGGCTCAAGCCACTTCTCACAATGACCACAAAACGGTCATGAGCTTTACAAGAAAAATATTTTCGTGAGATTTGGATGTCCCCGCGCCTTAATCGGTGATGAGGAACGATTTACGCAACCCGCCATTAGAAAAAGTCCTTGAGAAATATGGTGTCCGGCACAAAATTGGCACACCATATCATCCTATGACTAGTGGCCAGGTTGAGATAAGTAATCAAAGTTTGAAAGAAGATCCTGGAAAAAGTTGTGAATAGTCATAGAAAGGACTGAGTCTCAAACTGGATGATGTACTATGGGCGCACTGTCATCGCCTATAAAACCCCATGGGTACATCTCCTATCGATGGTGTATGGAAAACCGTGCCACTTGCCAATCGAATTAGAGCATAAAGCGTATTGGGCCATTAAGTTCTTGAACTTTGATGCCCGATCATGTAGTGAACATCGATCGATGCAATTGCATGAATTGGATGAGTTTAGACTCCAGTGCCTACGAGAGTGCCAGGATTAGCAAGGACGAGAATGAAACTCCTTCATGATGCTAAAATCAAGAAGCGAGAATTTCAAGTTGAGGAGCAAGTCTTACTTTATAATTCCAGTTACATCTGCTTCTGGGAAGTTGAGGACGCGTTAGTCCGCCCCTTTGAAATTCTTCAAATTATTCCCGGAGGTGTTTTAGAGCTGAGAGGTCATGGTGACCAGCCATTTAGAGTAAATGGTCAAAGGTGCAAGCACTATATTGGTCAAACTAAAGAAAAACCTTTGATTATTCATTTCCTCGACATCCTCGGGTGTGGTGTGACTGAAGTCAATGAGCTAGAAAAATTCTCGCCCGACTTGTTTTCCGAGGATGACGGCAGTGGCTTGGTCGAGCAAGTTATGGCCGGGAGTTGGGACATGGAAGAGTATGAAAGGGAGGCCAAGTTAAAGAAGAATCTGAAGAAGAAAAGGTCGATAATAGGGAAGATTAAGAGCGTTTGGAAAGCAGTAAGGAACCTAACCCCATGTGTTGAGATCTCGCTTTTGTGGCCACACGAATTATCGAGCTTACACGGCAAGTAGTGGCAAGAAGGAAGGTTAAATAGCCCGACCGGGCTGAATAAGAAGATTGTCGAGCCAACGACATAAACCAACAAAGCACCACTAGGGGGCATCCTAGATATCTATATATATATATTAGTCATTTTTCAATTACTCTTTTGTCTTTGGTTTATGTGTTTTAGTTTTAAGTCTAATAAGTGTCTTGTATGAATCTGCTTGATTCGGCTTTGTTTTGAAATGGATTACGGAGTTCCCCGCATGAGATCCCATTCATTCATAGAATCCGCCATATAACTCTAGATGATGGACTGGAGGAACGCTTATCCTTGACGTTGATTACCATATCATCACGCCGCGTCAGACCATTACTTATGTTGTCATTATACCCACACCGTGGGTGGTGGAGAGTTTAGTCATCGAGGACCTTCAACGTATGCGTTAGGATGGCCATATATGATTCTAAATGACCCGATGCTTACTGATTTGTTGCTGGTACTCCGTGATGAACATTTTAAAGGAGTAGATGTTGCGGGAGAAGATTGGAACTTGCAAGATGAATATGACATCCCTCCTGCGATCGATATGCTTCGTCGCTAAATCCGATTGTAGATTGGGGCGACATCTATGAAGATTAGCTTGGGCTAGTGTTTTGTGTTTCTATTTTCTTCGTGTATCCCAGTATTCTTTGCATTATTAGTATATTTGCATATCATTTTGTAGCATTATGTTTATGTGTCTGTTGTCATTTTGTTGCATCTAGCCCTGCTACTTTATAGTATCCTCTATCGTTACTTTTGCGCGACGTATTATATTCCCCTGTGTTCCCCGAGATATTTCCGTGTTTCTCAAGTAGCGTAGGTACATTTTTAGCTGTTTTGTCAAGCTAGTATTGAAGTCGTTGCTGGAAAAGGACTACATATGACATCTCGAACATTGGCCTTTCCATGCTTGTGCCTGACCAACGGGTCGACTTTCTATACCAAATCAGCTAAGTACTTTATTTCTTCTTAAATTCTGCACAACATGAGGACATGTTGTTGTTTAAGTGTGGGGAGGGTTGTATGTACCTACAATTGTGCTTAATCTATTACCATGCTTAGAAAGAGTCAAAACTTGAAAAATTTTAAAATTTTTTGTTTTTGTTCGAGCAAGTTCATATTTTGTTTGGCTTACTATCATGTTGTGGTTTCCAACCGTGGCATATTATAGTCATTGATGCATTATAATTGTATGTTTAGTAGGTCGATGTCTCACCCGACACATACATTCACGTAGCCATGTTAAATGATGAGCTATAAATTATAAAGTCAGTACCCATTTAGATTAGTAACATTTGATCATCTTATAAGTATTCTCGTGCTTAGTGCTAATGTACGTGTCATGGGAATTATAATAGTTTGTATTTAGAATCGTAGTATGACATACCGTGAATGTCCTGAGTTTGAATGTGATAAGTGAAACGTAACTCACTGTGCTTGGGAAGTTGTTAAAATAATGAAAAATTGGGTGTGTCGGAAGTCGGTCGATGATTGGAGTGAGGTAGGCGTACCACGAATGTCCTATACCACTATGATGACCAAAGCTCACGACGATCGATGTAGAAGTCGCCTTATGATTTGAGTAAGGTAGGGCATATCCCGAATGTCCTATTTTACTATGACGGGCAATAGCTCATTCTCGATGTGCGTTTATATGTGAAAGTTAATTGAATCAACTTACGTAAGGAAAGTGGTATGAATAAGTGGAAGACTTAGTTATTGCCTATCTTATCCCCAAGTGATAAAACAGACAGGCATGTTGTAGGGAATATCCTCCGAGTATGTCGAAAGATCCTAAACACATTCTATCATCCTTTCAGACATGTTACGTTTTTGTGTAGGGCACATGTTATATGTATCATCATCTTTTTCTAGTTTAGATGGGTATTTGCTAGTTGCTTGGAAAGTTTCAAGTTTGGACTTAGTGGAAATTTTATATGGCTCTGCACACACACCGGGGTGAACCTCTAACTTATTAATTACGCTGTATACTTGTCAAGATGTCTATATTTATTCTTTTGTTTGGAACTTTGTGGTACTAAGTAAATCTAAGCCTTGGTCTTGTTTTGTCTTGCCGGGACGAGCAAAAAGCTAAGTGTGGGGAGTTGTTTACGGTGATTTTTACGATTTATATTACATTATTTATGTAGTAACAATATCCTTGGTATTTTATTAATTTTTATAGAAAATTAAGTGTTAAATGGATTTATTGAAAGAATGACGTTGGAAAGTATTAGAGTGCAAAGTCGGGTTATTTACGTGATTTTATTAGCAATTATCTATTTATATATGTGATGTTACACTTTGCACGTTTTTATTATGTTGTAGGTACGACGAGCATATCATGGAACGAGTCAACGAGAAGAAGGATTTCGAACAACATTTTATTTGAAGACTTATCTAGAAGGACAAAATTGGAATTATTATATTTTTATTAGGGTTTAGTTTTTATTTTTAAAGAAAAGGAAATAGGATGATTATTACCCTAGCTCGAAGAAGGTTATAAAAGGGCGCAGTCATTGGAACAGAGAAACACGAAAAAGCATCTGGAGAACAGAGGCGACAAGAAAAAGCAAAAAAAAAAAAGTGTAGGGCTCGGTCGACCGAACCCAGACACTCGGTCGACCGAGTGTTTTTGTTTTTTTTTATTATTTTATTTTGCTCCGGTGTGACGATGGTCAGAGGCTGAGGCTTTCTTGAACGAGCTTTGTGAAACCGATCGTTGCAGCATCTCAATTTCGACTCTTTGGATTGTTTGTGAGTTTTAATGATATTGTATCTTTTCTATGTTTTTATTGTTATTATGCAATTTCATTGATGAATGTATTGCCGTTTGATGTTTAATATTTGATGAGAATCGTTGTTAAACTAAGATCACCATAGTAAAGATTGGATTTTTAATCTAATTAACAATAGTTGTTAGGTTGAATATCTAGGTTACGAGATTGATAAATTTCACACCTTGATAATTAAAGCGTTAATCTTTAGGATCGATGGACGAAAAAGATTGATAGGTGAATTTTTTCTAAGATGTTAGAAATTCATATTTATGATAGGTGAACCACAATTCTTATTAAATCATCACTAGACAACCTTAGAGAAGAAATTGAGGGTTGCGGGATCGGTGGATCATTGCTTGTTCGTTGTTAAATTTATTGAAAAAAATCATTTGTTATCACCATAGCAATTTTATAATTTTTATTTAGTTTATAGAATAGAATTATTTTCGTTATTCGGTTCGCAACTATCTTCGATGGCTTTAGATTTTTAATCTTCTGTCCAGTTTAACCTTATTGTTATCATTACTAGTTCATTTTGTTTTGTTATTTTAGTTGTAGTCTTTAAATTGTTTAGGATTGGACGTTTTTACTTCTCGTGACAACTTTAGGAAAATTAATCAAACTAGACAAAGACGATTCCCTGTGAGTTCGACTCCGGTTTTAATCATTATACTACGATCCCTGCACTTGGGGTAAACCAGATTTATTTTATTACTTGTTATATTTCGTTTAGCATAAAATCCGAGACAGTACACGTAGAATTTTTCCACTAAACTGACAATCAATCAATGCCATAAAATTCAAAAAAATAGTCTCAACTTCCCATTTATTGTATAGTAAATAAACCACAAAGACCGAGAGTAATCGTCCACAATTGTCAAGAAATAAGAGGCCCCGCATGTGGAAGATATCGCATATGGTCCCCACAAATCACAATGCACCAATTTGAAAATTCTACTAGCTCGACTATCACTATGTGGTAAACTTTCCCTGGACTGTTTAGCCCGAAAACATATATCACACCCCTCTTTATTCAACGAACTAGACTCACATACCATAGGAAGTTGTTTTAGTACTTTTCTGAAGGATGACCCAACCGCTTATGCCACAAATCCATGGAATCTATCCCACCAATAGCCATAACCTTTATGTGTGGAACTCTCGGGAAAAACAAAAGTCCATCTTCGCGCTCACCCACTCCAATCAAGCCTCCTCGTCGTTCGGTCCTACATAACGCACAATGTGGAAGTGAGCTGAATCTGACAATCAAATGCATCTAGTAACTGTGTTACGGACAATAAATTGCATGACAAATTTGGAACAAAAAGAACATTTTCTAGTTTCAATCCACCGGGCGGTATAATAGATCCTTTATGTGTGGCATGAGAGGTTCGACCATCTGGAAGTCCCACCTGGCACTTTTCAATCTCCCTTATATTCACTAAATTACCCAACGTACCGGTCACGTGATGAGTAGCCCCGGTATCAATTATCCACGAACCATCACCTGTTAAACGTTAGTTTTGGCACGATTCAAGAGGTCTATCCCTTGCCACGGTGCCGATGTTAAATTGGAAAAACCAAAAGACTCAGTTCCCCACACATTCAATCCCCCGGCATTGCAGTTCGGTTAGCCCACAATTGTCTAATTCGCCTGAGCCGAGCTGTGATCATGCTGGCCCGATTAAGCTGCTCCACCTGCATGTTCTTCTTCTCTACTTCCATGACCGGTGCGACGTCCCCTCACCGACCAGTCACCCCACCTATTGGCGTAGCCATGGACCCCGAAATAGGCTTGTTCATCATCATCTCAAAGCTGTCACAAATTTGACTGCAGCTACAACAATCAAATATTCGTGACAATTAAACAAGAACATATCGAATAAAGCACGAGCCCCTACTGAATATTCAAATATAAAAAATTATATTTAAACGATGTTGTTCATACTTATGACTATATTGTTTAGAGAGGCGATTGCACCTTATAGGTTTACGCGGCAACCGACCTGCTCGGAATAATAACTAGTAGAAAGTAATATACACATGTCTACATGTAAAACTGATCCACAATTTTTGATATATTGATCGACATTGACACATAACAGTTATTTAAAACTAAATAATTAGTCCAAATCTAAAATGACAAAAATGTCAATCAAATTTCCAACCCGTATTCCCAAATTCCTGTAGACATTGTTAATTGTGTATATAACTATAAAAACGTAAGTGTAGGAGTTCGATACATGTATCGACTTTTCTTAGTAAAAAAGCGCGTGTTATAAAACTGATGGAGATAACTTCAGATGCAAGAAATAGAAGCATATGCAATCAATCGTAAATAATCAAAGGAGATAACAGAAAACAAGAAGAACACAGATTTAACGTGGAAAACCCCTCTCAAAGTGAGAGAGATAAAAAACCACGGGCAGAAAAGAGATATTTATTATTATGCACTGAGTTTCAGATTTCACACATACAGACAATGCGACAACAACTGTATTTATAGGCACAAATCCCTAAACCCTAGCCACAAGGAATCTTTGTCTTGATACGACATAAATACCCCTACACGTGTCCTCCTTTTAATGACACTCAGATAAATATCACATACATAATGAAATTAGCGATGATGTGGGACCTGCTTTGTATTCCAAGATTTAGCACCTTTCACCTGGCGCGATGAAGCTCGATAGAATCCACCCTACCGATGCACGAGGTGAATACACTTCTCAGCTGTCCATCACACAACTGAGTCTTCAGATTGGTTCCACCAAAATGTAGAGTTTAGGTCACTTTACTGACAAATCTCCACCTTGACTTCAACTCTCCTGAGTCAAACAGTTGCACAACCAGGATGTACTTGTACCGATGCATTCGTCAATGCCGATGTACTTGTACAAGACTATCTCCACAGCATCCACTCCACTGATCTGCCCTCAGTAGAGTTTCTAGAAACAGATTATAAGCTCTGAATATTCAGTAAGTCCAGGCAATGCTGAAACTTACTCTGCTGAACTGGTTTAGTGAACATATCAGCAGGATTATCCTTGGTGTTAATCTTTTTGACTACAACCCTCTTCTCATTCCTCAGAAAATGATACCTGACATCAATATGCTTGGTTCTCTCATGATGAACCTGATCCTTGGCTAAACATATTGCACTTAGATCATGTCACAATATATCTCGGCTGATCCCGATGCAACCCCAAATCACCGACTAGCCCTTTCAACCGGATACCTCCTTAGTTTGCTTTAGTAAGAGCAATATATCTTGCTTGATGAGTTGATAAGGCTCTATAGCCTCAAGAGTAGCTCTCCAACCCGACCAACGCATTTCCCAATATAAACACATAACCAACCATTGATTTTCTATCACAACATCACTGCATAATCAAGATCACAAGAACTTTGTGACTGCACTCGATATCACCTCCATAAATGAGACCAACATCAATCGCACCTCTCGGTACACGAATATCCTTTTAACAGACTTTCCAGTGTTCCTTTCCAGGTTGAGCCATAAACTCTGCCGACAACACCGATCGCTGAGCTGAGATCAGGCCTAGTGCATACCATGGCATACATCAGACTGCCAACTACACTAGCATAGGGAACTTTTGACATATACTTCTTCTCTTGGTGATCGTGAAGCATAAACAGACAAATGAACATTTGATGCCATAAGAGTATCTATTGGTTTTGCAGCAGACATCCCAAACTTGGCCAATATCTTCTGCACATAACCCTGCTGAGACAAGAACAATTTTTTCTGACTTCTATCTCTCCAGATCTCCATCCTCAAGATTTTCTTGGCTGCACCCAAATCCTTCATTTCAAACTCAGCACTGAGAAGGTTCTTCAGATTTTGAATATCAGACTTCCTTGCAGCAGCAATCAATATGTCACCCACATACAAAACAAGATGGATATGTGATGCATCTTTCAGCAGACTGTGGTATACACAACAGTCATAAGGACTTATGTTGTAACCCTGCTGAAGCATAAAACTGTCAAACCTTTTATACCACTTCCTTGGAGCTTGCTTCAAACCATACAACGATTTCTTCAACTTGCAAACATAATTTTCCTTGCCAGGAACTTGAAAACCCTCAGGCTGTGTCATGTATATCTCCTTATCCACCTCACTACGTAGAAAAGCAGTTTTCACATCTAATTGCTCAAGTTCCAGATCCTGCTGTGCCACCATTGCTAGTAGCACTCTGATTGAAGTGTGTTTGACCACTAATGAAAATATTTCATCAAAGTCAACCCCTTCCTTTTGACTGAATCCTCTTGCAACCAAACGTGCCTTATACCTAACCCCTTCTGCCTTAGTTATTCCTTCATTTTTCTTGAAAATCCATTTACAAGTCACAACTCCCTTGAAGATAGAGGTCGTTTGACCAATTCCCAAGTCCGATTCTTCAACAATGACTCCATTTCATCTCCCATGGCAAAGATGCCACTAGGATGATTCTCAGCATATGTCATCGCTTCTTCTCAGTAAGTAGTAGGTTCAAAAACCTCTACTTCTTCAAAGAACTTGGAGTGCATATCCAAATTTCAATCATCATACCCATATCTCCTTGGAGGTATCCCAACATTAGATCTTCTAGCTGCTTTGGCGGTTAGACTCTGGCGATTAATGTTTGTATGACGCCTCTGAGGTCTCGGTGAGGTCGGCTTGACTCGATTCTAGTTCATTATCCGGATCAAGATAGTGTTGGTTTGGATCCACTAATTGTTGCATATCAAGTGGACTCCACCGTAAGCTCCACCTGCTTTCTCAACACTATCGATTCAAAGATCGGTTTGATTCAAGAGACCTCCCCACCGATGAGTTTAACATAGAATTTTCATCAAACACAACATCCCTGCTGAGGATTACTTTGGACTCTGCAGATGACCAAATTCTATATCCCTTCACTCCATCACCATACCCCACAAACACTCCCTTCTTGGCTCTTGGCTCCAACTTCCCTTCACTAACATGATAGTAAGTTGTACTTCCAAAAACCCTTAGAACTGAGTAGTCAGCAGGCTTGCCTGATGTTTACGGTGATTTTTACGATTTATATTACATTATTTCGTAACAATATCCTTTGTATTTTATTAATTTTTATAGAAAATTAAGTGTTTAATGGGTTTATTGAAAGAATGAAGTTTGAAAGTATTAGAGTGCAAAGTCGGGTTATTTACGTGATTTTATTAGCAATTATCTATTTATATATGTGATGTTACACTTTGTATGTTTTTATTATGTTGTTGGTACGACGAGCATATTGTGGACCGAATCGAAGATTTGAAGGAGTTCGAGCGGCAATTTATTTGAAGACTTATCGAGAAGGACAAAATTGGAATTGTTATATTTTTATTAGGGTTTAGTTTTTATTAAGAAAAGGAAATAGGATAATTATTACCCTAGCTCGAAAAACATTATAAAAGGACGGATCCATCAGCATTCGGGAGATACATAATAGCTTTTCTTGAAGAACAGAACGCGGCACGAAACCCTAGGCACGTTTTTGGTTCGGTCGACCGAACACCATCACTCGGTCGACCGAGTGATTTCTTTTCTTTTTTTTATTTTGCTTCGTCTGGTACAAGCGATGAACAGAGGCTGAGGCTTTATTGAACAAGCTTTGTGAAGCCGTCTCAGCAGCGATTTGATTTCAACTCTTGGATTGTTTGTGAGTTTAATTAAAGATTGTATCTTTATTATGTTTTTATTGATGTTATGCAATTTCATTGATGAATGTATTGCTGTGTGATGTTTGATATGTGATGAGAATCGTTGTTAAACTTAGGTCACCATAGTAAAGATTGGATTTTTAATCTAGTTAACGATAGTTGTTAGGTTAAAGATCTAGATTATGAGATTGACAAATTTCACACCTTGATTAGTTAAAAGCGTTGATCTTGTAGGATCGAGAGATGAAAAGATTGATAGGCGGATTTTTCTAAGATATTAGAAATTCATACCTTCGATAGGTGAATCACAATTTTTATTAAATCATCACTAAACAATCTAGAGAAGAAATTGAAGGTTGTGAGATAGGTGGATCATTGTTTGTTCGTTGTTACACTAATTGAAAAAAAAAACATTGTTGCTTGTTCTTCGTAGCAATCTTAGGATTTTATTGTCTTTTTAGTTTATAAAATATAATTATCTTAGTTAGTTCGGTTCGCAACTATCCTTCCTGGCTTTAGATTTTTAATCTTCTGTCCAGTTTAGCTTTATTGTTTTCATTACTAGTTCATTTTGTTTTGTTATTTTAGTTGTAATCTTTAAATTGTTTAGGATAGGACGTTTTTACTTCTCGTGACAACTTTAGGAAAATTAATCAAACTAGATACCCCGATTCCCTGAGATCGACTCCGGTATCAATCGCTATACTACGATCCCTACACTTGGGGTATACCGGATTTATAAATTTATTACTTGTTTATTTTGCTTAGCATAAAATCCGAGACACCTGACCACATCTCAAATGGTGTCTTGAGATTGATCCCTATGTGAGGGCTCCTGTTGATTAAGTAGCAAGCTGTTTTTACAGCCTCTGCCCAAAATCTCCTTGATAAACCAGCTTGAGAAAGCATACATCTTGCCCTCTCTAGTAGAGTTTGATTCATCCTTTCAATACACCATTCTCGCGAGGTGTATTCCTTACAAGATGATGTCCGGCAATACCTCACCGCACAAAATGAATCAAAATCCGTCCAGCAAATTTCGACCATTATCTCATGACGGAGCTTCTTGATTTTCTTGCATAACCGATTCTCCACTAGGGCCTTACTTAATTACTTAATGCATCACTTTTGTTCTTCATCATCACCACCCAAGTCATCCTTGAATAGTCATCTATGAATGACACAAAATATCTGTGACCACCCAATGACTCAACTTTTGATGGACCCCAGTGATCTGAATAGATATAATCAAGTGATGCCTTTGTGTTGTGCAACCTCACCGAGAACTTACTTATGCAATTTCCTAAACACACAGTGTTCACAAAAGTCCGTTCTTGACCTTATATCCCCAAGAAAACTCAATAAGAAAGAATCACATACCCGCTTTCACCCATGTGACTAGTCTCATGTGCCACAAATGAGTCTGCTGAGATCGGTGAATCTGGCGAGGATACAACAAAGCAGAAGGTGCAGATATGATGAGATCCTTGTAATATATACAAGGTTACCCTCTTGACCCCTTTGAGGACTACAACTGAATCTTTGAAGACATTCAACTGTCCACCTTCACCCTTGAAATTGAACCCTCTTGTCATCCCAAGTAGACTAAGAGATACCAAATTCTTGGTCATCTGTGGAACATGTCTTACATCTTTCAGTGTACATAATTTACCATCCTCTGTCCTTAACTTTACTGAGCCAATTCCCACAACTTTGCAAACCTTGTTGTTCGCCATATAGATCTGACCACCATCCATCTGCTCATAAGTAGAAAACCACTCCCTGTTTGGACAAATATGGTCAATGCTCCAGAGTCAAGTATTCACACATCATTATGGTGTGTAGAGTCCCCTGCAACTAGAACCAGATCCTCATCAGATTGCTCAGTAGCCAAGGATACTGTGCCAGAGTTGCCTTCCCTGCTATTTCTTCTTCCTTGACAATTGGACTTCCAATGTCCCCGCTTCCCATTCTGAATTACAGGACATCGATGGACTTAGGACCTTTGGACCCCGACTTTTTTTCTTCTTCTCGTCCATATCATTTTCCACTATTAATGCTATTTCTCTAGCCCAAAGAAATTTGATCGTCTGTCCCCAATGACCTTGTGTCTCAGATCCCTGGCATGTAAGGCAGACCTCACATCCTCTAAAGCTACTGTATCCTTCCCAACTATGAAAGACTGCACAAAGTTTTCATATGATGCCGGCAATGACACCAACAGGATTAGGGTTGCATCTTCATCTTCAATTCTAACATCAATATTCCTTAAATCAAGTAATATTGTGTTCAGCTGGTCAATATGGTCCCTCAGTGGACTTCCTTCATGCATCTTCAAACTGAACAATCTCTGTTTCAACAACAACTTGTTGGTTAGTGACTTGGTCATATACAGGATTTCAAGCTTCTTCCACAACTTGGCTGCGGTGTCTTCCTTAACAACCTCAGTGATAACATCATCAGATAAGCACAACATGATGGTTGAATATGCTTTCTCTTCCAGACTGGCATAATCTGCTGCACCTGTATTAGGTTTGCCAGATAAAGGACTCCACAAACCCTGCTGTTTCAACAGTGCACACATCTTGATTTGCCACAGACCAAAACTGTTCATTCCTGTAAATTTATCGATTTTCACGTTTACTGCTGACATCCTTTCTTGTTAAAGATCACAACTTTATCACGCATCCTAGCACTTCATCAAGGTCTTGGTGAAGATGAAGTTGATCGTGATGCATTGTTTTCTCCAGAACCTTGCTCTGATACCACTTGTTATAAAACTGATGTAGATAACTTCAGATGCAAGAAATATAAACAGATGCAATCAATCGTAAATAATCAAAGGAGATAACAGAAAACAAGAAGAACACAAATTTAACGTGGAAAACCCCTCTCAAAGTGAGAGAGATAAAAAACCACGGGGAGAAAAGAGATATTTATTATTATGCACTGAGTTTCAGATTTCACACACACGATTAATCACGACAACAATCAGATTTATAAAGACAAATCCCTAAACCCTACCGCAAGGAATCTTTGTCTTGATACACCATAAATACCCCTACACATGTCCTCCTTTTAATGACATCAGATAATTTGTCACATAATGTAATTAGCGGAGATGTGGGGCCTGCTTGTATTCCAAGATCTTCAAGCGCCTTTTCTCCTTGATGAAGCTCGATGACTCTACCCTCCCGATGCGCATTGGTGAATCAAATACACTTCTCACCGCCCATCACACAACTGAGTCTTCAGATTGGTTCCACTAAAATATAGAGTTTAAGTCACTTTACTGACAGCGCGTAGACACAACCTTTGCAAATTTGATCATTTACGAAGGTTTTGGAACACGACAGTGGAGACTCTTTATGTTGGGGCTCCATATATTTTTTTTCTCTTTTAAACTTAAACTTTGATGAGTGACCACGCTCACACAAGGATAATGACTGGTCCGACTCCAAAAACGATATTCCAAAAGTTTTTCATGAAGAGAAGGTAAACATCACATGCAATACAGCATTCCTAATGAACTTCCAAATCTGAGGTTGTGGTGCCAGCTACTATCCCCAAGTGCACATGGGGTCCAATTTTTTTCTTTAACATATCTTTAATAAACTATTTAAGATATTATGCCTTAATTCTACCTATATAAACCCCCTTACACCTCTAATTTACCTATCCCAAAACCCTCATCTCTCCTTTAAGTATACACTTTCTTTCCTACTAGGGTTTTTTGAGAAAAAAGATGGCTTCCAAGAACACTGCATTTCTTGCCCTCTTTCTCTCTCTAAATCTTGTTTTCTTCACTCTTGTTAGTGGCTGCAGCACTTGCCCAAAACCTAAGCCACCCCCAAAGCCGAAGCCCGCTTGCCCTCCTCCACCGCACACCCCGACACCGACTCCGCCGTCCACCCCAACACCGACACCGTCCGGTGGTGGGAAATGCCCAGTGGATACCCTAAAACTCGGTATTTGTGCTAACCTTCTTGGTGGCTTACTTGGTGCCATTATTGGAGTCCCTCCATCTAAGCCGTGTTGCTCACTCATTCAAGGCCTTGTCGACGCCGAGGCCGCTCTATGCCTCTGCACTGCCATTAAAGCAAATGTTTTGGGCATTAACCTCAATATACCACTCTCCATTAGCTTGCTTCTTAGTGCTTGTAAGAAGGATCTTCCAAAAGGGTTCAAATGTGCTTAAAAGATGATGGTGATCGATGATGATCTTCCAAAGAATGTTTTTTTTGAAATAATGTGGTACAATACAAACCAAAAAAAAGTGCATAAAAAATTACACAGAACACACGCAAAGTAAGTTTACTTTACGACAAAGTGACTTATTTTGTGCATTCGATGTATTTTCGGTGAATTTTCGGTGTAATTTTTTTCCCCTTTCCGTATCTGTGTCATTCTTGGTGAACACTATAAGGCTTTTTCTTGTTTATTATTATTAAGTTTACTTTTTGATAATTAGTCAAGGAGTAACTGTTTGTTACTCTGTATTATGTCACAGTCCATGTACTGGTTTGCTTGTATTTTCATGTGGGAAATCAGAAGTTTTCTGCCTTGTTTTCATTTATTGCAAAATAATATCAAAAGTTTTTTATATTATTTTTTGGTGATTTTGTGTTCTTTAATTTTAGAACTTGGATATTGTACTTATAACTAATAAATATGTTACACTTTTATAATTGCAAATGGTTTTTACTAACAATGTTTGATAGTACTTATTTTTGTGTTTATCATCCTATCTATATCAATCATATCGTCTAATCAGATTATCGATTTTTTTTTTTTTTTTGAACATCAAAGAAGAGTTTTTATCTGGGAATAATCTAGAATAAACCGGATACTTATGAAAAAGCGTGACCACAATGGAAAAACATTGGGACAATTTTTTTCTTCGAAGGTACTTCTAAAGCCTTTGATCTCTCAACTTTATTCTCAAAATAGTATGAAAACTATATTTGAAGTGGAAATTTTTCTGTAAAAACAAATAAAATTGGAAACTTTCAAGCCTCACAACTCACACATCTATACAGAAAAAATATATATCAAATTTCTCGAAAATATTTATTTAAAGACATCGAATATGATAAACCGGCCAGTATCTGGTAGTAGTATTATGACAACGAAGACGACAATAATAATATCGATTATTGTTGTCCCAGTTTTTTTTTATAGAATGCAACAAAAGGTCACACTAAATTATATATATATTATAGTTTTTTTTATTTTATATTTACTCTCTCACACACACAGTATGCGTATTATGTGAAATGGGCTAAATATATATATAGATAAATATAATGCATGCCAGTTGATATATCTTTCATACAACGTTAGATATATTTCAATATCTGTCTTATATTATAAGACATTTTAGGCTTTTATGTTTGTCCATTCCTTATTATAAGACACTCTCACAAAACAATACAATATTTTTTCAAAAAAAAAAAAAAAATGCAATATTAAACAATGCAATTTGTTTATAAGAACGTATTTTGGGACTTAATTAGGGGCTAAATTACAATTTTCGTCCTCTAACTAGACACGTTTTCGATTTTAGTCCTTATTTTTCCCCATGACAATTTTAATCGCGTAAGTGGTCTTTTTTTTTGCAAAAATAGTCTAACGCCGGAAAGACTACTTACAGGACTAAAATTGGTTTTTTCCGACGACAATTTTAGTTACGTAATTGGTCTATTTTAGTCCTGTAAATTTCGCTTTTCCGACGTTCGCGACTATTTTTGCAAAAAAAGCCACTTACAGTGACTAAAATTGTCGCTTATAAAAACAAAGCACTAAAATCGGCGAACGCTGTTTAGTTAGAGGACGAAAATCAGTATTTTAAATTTTAATTGTGTCTTAAAACATATTTAAAAGATCATTAGTTATAAGGACACAATTCATTTATGTTCCCAATTTTGTCCTTTAGTGCATTTACTGTCTGATTCTCCCAAATACACCTCTATCTCCGCCATAATCATCCCACCTTCTTCCTCTTCATCCTCCTCCTATTCCAAATCCATTTCCACTCAGCAGAAACAGCTCTACCAACCCTACCGTCCACCTTCTTTTTTTCCTTTGCTTTCCCCAGATAAATATTATCGGACAAGGACGTCTGGCCCTTCCAAGCAAATCTAATAAACCCAAGAATCCCTACCCTTTGTTGAAAATTTCTTCGCAGAAAAACTGCAATATATTTATCTACGACTAGTAAATTTCAGTTGAATTGTAATTGCTGTTACTTTTACCGAATACGGGTCGTTACCCGTGTTACCAAGTTGCAATTTGATTGCTTTCTATCTAGACAGAGGTCTAAAATTACTCATTGTGTTTTCGCTATTTTTGCAATTATACATTTGTTGCTCAAGAAAGGAGCTTGGCTCAGAGATTAAGCTGTCACCTTGTGTATAAAGATCACAGATTTGAGCCGTGGTAAGAGTCTCTGAGTGGCTACCATTTTATTTTAGGTGTTAAAAAACATGATTTTATCACTGAAAATCTCAATGTTATGCTTTATACAGTTCACTAATTTTTTATTGGTGAAGTTGTCTGACTACTAAAATCTGATGTATTGTGGAGCTTCACATGATTCCCATTTTTATAATGATTATTTTGGAAGAAAGATCGAATGGCCATGGTACGTATCAACATCGATTTGCCTATAGAAGTGATGGCTGAAATTTATGGAAGCTTCCTTTGAAATCGGCGTATGATCAATTGAAGCTCGTTTGCAAGTCATGGAACAGTTTCATCTCCAGTCCGGATTTCTTCGGGTTACGCGTCAAGATTAACCAACCTATCGATCCAATTTTGGTGAGAAGCATAGAGCAATCATCTGATTAACAAACTTTTGCATTTTTAGTGTTGTTGTTGTTCAGTTACCTTGATTGTAACGTTTTGATGTCATATAGAGTTTCTGGAGGTAAACATGTTCAAATGGTTGGTGAATTGTTGCTGATCGATTTGTATTCTTATTGATGATCATTAAGCTGTATAAGTGTTTGGGAAATTGAAAATGGAAATATTGATGATCTTTGATCTTTACAGTTTTGGTGTTAACAGAATTAAGATATGTCATTTGACATTTGCTTAGTGATTGATTTACGTTCTAGTCGAAGATCATTATTCTTTAATCAGATTTTGTACCTTGAAGTATTGGGAAATTTGAAACAGCTGCTGATGGAAAAATCGATGATCGTTGATCTTTACATTTTTGGTGTAACAGAGTTCAGATCTGTGATTTTGCAGCTTTAGTGTCCAGTATTCATTTTATACCCAGAAAATAGGTCTCATTGTTTCTCTTTCTTGTATTGGAGGAGCACAGCTTTGGTGGTGTTCACCATATTTTCCATCTGGCAGCTCGTTTCAGAGGAGATCTAAGCTTTGGATGATATTTTATTTTTTCCTTTCTTTTTTTGAGTAATGATTCGGACACAACCGTTGTGACACAATGAGTGTCATATCGCCAGATATCGACATCGCTTGATCATGATCGTGATGTAATAATGATCAATTAGTTTAACATGCATCACCTTGAAACAAAGAAAGAAAAGCTATACGTTGATGGTGGGTTTGTGTATGATTTGGAATAAAATTGATGCGGTAATATTGATGACACTGCATTTACAGTTAGAAAATTGATGCAGTGACATCGATGTCACTGCATATACAATTTACGAAGTTTTTGTGTTTGCAATTTGGGTGTTGATGTCACTTCATAAAATGTTGGTGTTATTGTGTATCATTGCATAATGTGTCATTTCATAAAATGAGATATCATAATAAAGAGGACGAAAAAAATATGAATTATAGTGAAAAAATTATATTGATCGGAGTTTTATATCAAAAGATATAACCGTTTGAAGTCGAATTTATAAAGAAAAAAAAATCGATTTTCTGAAATTAATTCGAAAAATATCAAATGAGATATCAAAATAAAGAGGACGAAAAAAATATGAATTAGGGTGAAAAAATTCTGTTGATCGGAGTTTTATAATTCGATACTCCCTAGGCTCGAGCTCGAATCGACTAAAAAAGTTCGGGCTCGCTTGAGCCATAAAAAGGCAACATCGAACTCGATTGGATAAGTACTCGATATAGCTCGACGTGGCTCATAGTTCGATTTTCCCTGAAAAATCTTCCTAATTTCGGGACAAAAAGTTCAACAAAAATGTTGATGTCAATGCATATTTGATTGTCGATGTCACTACATAAATTGTTGATGTCATTCATTTATGATTGCTGATGTCACTGCATAAAATGTTGATGTCACTGCATATCTGATTGCCGATGTCACTGTATAAATTGTTGATGTCACGCATATATGATTGCCGATGTTACTGCTTAAAATGTTGATATCACTGCATATATGATTGTCGATGTCACTGCATAAAAATATGTATTAAGGTGAAAGATTTATGTTGATCGTAGTTTTATATCAAAAGATATAGCCATTTGAAATCGATATTTGAAGAAAAGAAATCGATTTTATGAAATTAAGTCGGAAAAATATCAAATGTCATCACTGTGTTGCTTAATCAAATGTCACTGCATCCCGGTGATCACTGCATCCCGATGGTCTCTGTATCGCGGTATCTCTGCATCGGGGGTGACAACTTCATCACGGTGTCTCTGCATCGGTGGTGGCCACTGCATCGCGGTGTCACTTCATCGTGATGTCTCTGCATAAATGATTGCCGATGTCACTACATAAATTGTTGATGTCATTCATATATGATTGCTGATGTCACTGCATATTTGATTGCCGATGTCACTGCATAAATTGCATAAATTGTCAGTGCATCACGGTGGTCACGGCATCGCGGTGGTCAATGCGTCACGGTAGTCAATGCATCGGGGTGGTCCATGTATCACGGTGGTCAATGAAAGAAAGGAAAAATAAACTTTCACCGTAAAAAAAATTAAAAAAAAATTGACGTCCATCCTGAAGAAAAAAACCAAACAAAACACAACAACAGCTTGACATTGTAATAAATAAATAAAAAAACCCATTCAGCGTGTGCCGACCGCCGTGTCCCCCCTTTTTTAATTTTTTTTTAATTTTTTTCTTCATTAAAGATATTTGGGTCTATCTACCTAATTTTTGTCCTTATAACTAAGTGTTTGTTTTGGATGTCTTTTTTGCCTAATTAAGTCCAATAAGTGTCATTTTCAATAATTGTCCCGATTTCTTAATCTATGTGCAAAAGCTAAAAAATCTTTTATTATGGGATTAATGTAGAATTAATTATTTTCAACACGTAATTAGTTATATTCAGATTTTATAATACGACTGTTGTATTATGGTTGTACCAAGTGTCATAAATTAAACTTTCACTTGTACTCTAGTTTACATAATACACACATATATATGAAATAGAATGAAAATAGAGATATATATTTAACTATCATCTCTCCCAAAAGTTTAAGCTGCAACACGCTATTTCAAATGTGGATCTATAATAAACCTGAGCCAACATGACACACAATCAAATTGGATCTATAACAAGTTTGAGCCAACATGATATACAAGGAGCTTGAGCTGCAACACGTATGATGTGTCTAAATATGCCGCCGCCTATGTGTTAAAGGAAACCGCCAATCCAGTCACCCGGTTGGGGGCGAGCCGCGGCCATAGCATCAGAAGCAGCAATCCGGTCAGGGTCGCGGGGCGGAAACCTCATGACGAACGCGCGAACCTATAAGGTCTTAATCGCTCGGGGGGCCGCCCAGCATCCTAAGTCGGAGATCAGTAAGATGTGGCACGAGTCCGGGAAAGGAGCGACCAAAGGGAAGTCGAGATAGAGCGAGGAGGCGAACTCGCAGACCGCAGCTTGAGCAACCTCGTGGCGACGCCACCTGTTGTATTGACCGCATAACATCCTTACATACTGTGCTTATCTATCCCTACCCCGTACCCTTAGCTCTGGCTTTTGCCTATAAAAGGAGGGCTTGTGTAATTTCATAAGATATATGCAAAAATAGACAAAGAGGACAAAACTCTTGTCAAGTTATTTCTCTCTAGTGTTCATTCACTCCACCACATCACCGCCATGCCATCACCGGATATCACCATTATAAATTTATCCAAAACAAACAGATATCCATCTTCTATATCACCGTGATAATATATGCATTATCATGGCTCTTCGAAAGTCATGATCTTTCAAATTTTCCGTGAAGAAATCACCCAGAAAAGCCTGAATACGGCGGAAAGGCTGATCATCACCTTCATCGCCCACCCAGAATCAATAGAGTTCTCACCCGAAGAAATCACCCAGATGGCCTCACGACGAACAAGGTAGTGTTATTACAAGTCTACATCGGAAAAGTCATCTCTCCTAATGCTCTTCAATGTACATCTCTCCTATCGAAGGCTGTACCAATCTCTGGGATGATTGCGTTTGAATCATCACCTTTTCTCCTAGAAATTGGTATCGACTGACCGGAGCTCGCCTGAGTTACCACCGTCTGAACGCATTCTCCCACCAACTCTCAGAGGGCATTACAACAACTAACAACCCTCCAAACCACTTCGACAGAAGACACTGTGCAGAGCAGTTAAATCTGTCAGACGGAGTAGTTCACTAGCAGGGAGCAGGTTGTCAGAGTAGTTAACAGTCAGTAACTCGACCCTATTTTCAGGCTCGCCATCTTGCGCCCATAGCAATGTCAGGAAGTAAGGGCATGCTGATACCCCCAACCCCAGATAAGGGGGGCGCAATCAATCAAAGCCGCGCCGAGGGCACTGGAGAGACATTGGACAGCCTCACCGCTGGGGGGAAGTAGGCCGAAAAGGGATGCCCTGGCCACCGCCAATGCTCGAAACATCATAAATCAGAAGTCAAAGTCCAGAGAAGCCCAAGAGGCCCTAGAAGAGGCCCGCAGAGAAAAGAACCCCATTGGGGCACCTAGGCCGCAACGCTGCCGGGACGTGCTAGAGATAGTAACAGGGTTGCAAGAAGAGTCTGTGATAGCAGAAATGATAGATTATGCCAAGTATGTCGAAAGAATGTACTTAACCAATTCCCGACTAGTGGCACTAGGCCGAGAACCTTTGCCAGTCCGGGAGGCGAACCAACCCAGAGGTGAGCCCTGCCACAAAGCGCCAGAAAAAGAGCGTCAAAGTCAAAGGGTAGAAGTTGAGGAGAGCATCCAGTCCTTAGGTCGCAAAGGTCGCCGGGAGAACAGGAGATCATCCAAACCCCTGCCCGACCTAGCCGCGAAAATTCCAAGGAAAGTAGAGAAAGAGGCTCCGCCTTTAAAAGGCTGGGTGAGAAAGAAAAGGTTCGGGCTTTAAGCCGATTAAGCCTCCCAGAAAGAAGATTAATACCTCGGCAGGAGGGAAGGAATGAAAGGGATGCCCGGCTGATAATAAGGGAAAAACGAGCCAAACAGGAGGAATCGCGAAATCAAGCGGTCTCAGAGCACGGAATTAAGTTAGCGGCCAGTCCGCCCCTGCCTACAACAAGACACGATCCGATCCTTGCAGAACAAATGGAAATAATGAAGAAAGAGCTCGCTGAGAAAGAAGATCGCAAGAAGGAACGCGGTAAGAATGCGAACACAGATCGCGAAGCCAATGTGCCATAGAAATTCAATGAAAATGATTTCACCCCCCTCAACACGAAACCGTCTCAGATACTTTTCGAAATTCACGAGCAAATTGAGAGACCTAGGCCCATGAAAGGCGACGGCAGCACTCGCGACAAATCAAAATACTGTGACTATCACAGAGATCACGGGCACATCACTGACGAGTGTTTTACTCTAAGAAGGGAGATCGAAAGGTTGATAGGGGAGGGGCCTGCCGCCAAGTACAAACGTGATGGTGATACAAGTGCCGGTAAGGGGCGAGCAGCCGCACTTATCAAAGGGAGGTTCAGGTTATTCACGGAAGCCTCCCCAGCAACAATCAGCTAAAGTCGCAAATGCACTCGATTAACACGTGAGGTTTTGAGAAACAAATTGTCTTGGGAGAAAAAAAGAAATGAATCATGTTCACCAAAAGCGAACTAACAAGCACAGAGGGCGTCATGGAAGTACCAATCATCCTCAAGATCGGAGTTAATGAGCTACACGGCGTTAACCGGGTCATGGTTGACACCGGGGCAGGTCGCGATATCATCTACTTGGAGTGTCTCAAACAAATTGGATTCGGCGAAGCAAAATTGAAACCTTATTTGGGAGTGGTCGAGGGTTTCACCAACGACACCGTAAGAGTCAAAGACACCATCGATCTCAGCATCACCCTTGGAGATTACGAGCCTTGCCGGACAGAGATAATCACCTTTTTGGTCATCGATCTCCCCTCCTATTCTAACATAATTTTAGGGATTCCAGCCATGAAAAAGTTCCAGATGGTGGCATCTATACCGCCTGAAATAAGTTAGAATTTTCTGTATAAGTCTTTACTTAGAGTTTGACATGTTGTATAAGTTGAATCAGACAAGTATTGTACTAGTTGGTAGGACGGCACAAAGTAAAAACAGACCTTCGGCATAGTGAAGCCACCAAAAGATCACAGAGATACAATGAAGACTTTATGGTCTGACTTATAACCAAGGAAGTCTGTGATGACCTTGGATAAGTCTAAGTAATGTTTCAAGTGATGAAACTTAATATTCCAATATGGTGTACACTGATCTCACCCCAATCAAGGATCAGTGAAGTACAAAGATTCTCCTTAAACTGAAGCAAAGAAGAAAACAGTCAATCGGCTGAGTAAACTGACTTTCGGCTGAGTGAAGACAAAGCGGTGAAGGAAGAGCCAAAACGGCTAAGTCAGAAAGATCACTCATCGCTCGTAAAATCGCAAGTAATACCTACCAGATAAGATTTAATATATGTTGAAGATTCAGAATATCATGCATTAAATGCACAATCAATAGAGGATCAATCAAGGACGGATTTTCTGCTATACGTTTGAAAAAAAAATCGATCAACAAAATCAAGAGAATGCAATTAAGGGGGAATCAAGAATAAAATCAAGGATTATTCCCTCATTAATATAGCCAACGGACGGAATTTCAAAATCAAGGCTATAAATAGAAGGCATTGACAGACAAACAAAAACAACGATCTGAAAAGAAAAATTAAGCAGAAACTCAGTCAATTTAAAAAGCCTTCTCTGAACTTACAAGGACTTATCTAGAGATCAACTCGGACATCGAACTACAAAGTCATATTCAAAGATCGAGATTGATCAAGCAAGTTGGTGAATCTTATTCACATCAAATTGAAGCAAATCAATCGAAGCAACTGAGAAGGAGTTGTGTGTGATAGTGCTTTGAAGGATTTTGATCTCAAAGAGCGAAGAAAGAGACTAAATCACCAAGTCATTGCGCGTCAAGGAGTGATAGTCTTGTAGATTGTGAAGCTTGGGAAGTCAAGGACAATCATACTATTGTATATGTGAAAACAATAGTGAATTCCTCCAATCATCACAGGAGAAGAGTGGATTAAGGGATTACACCACCCTGAACCAGTATAAGCCTTGTGTCAATTTACTTTCTACAAATTTACTTTACAGCATTTACTTAAATTGCCTAGATCATAACTTATATATGTGATTGCCTAAACTGATTTGAAAACAACATAGTAAGAAGGGACTTATCCGCTGCCCAAAAACTTTTAAACATAAGAAATTTTTTTGAAACTCCACTATAGTCATTCACCCCCCCTCTGACTATAGTTTCACCCTTCTCTGGGACCAACAATTGGTATCGGAGCAGTGTTCCTAGTATCAAAACCTGTTCGGATCTAATTTCTGGTAACAAGAAGATCACGTATTTTCAAAGTAGTTTTCAAATCTAAGCCTTCCGTTCATTCACATATAGATATATTATTTTCTACTTATGGATTCCTCAAACTTTTTGTCAAAGGTACCTGTTTTTAATGTTAATAATTTTGATGAATATAAAATAAGAATGCTATCTCATATTGCAAAGAACTCACTGAGGAGATCTTCGGGCGTAATCAATGATGGACCAATCATGATCATGACTGTGGTATCCACAGGAGCAGATCAAGGAAAGGAGATAGACAAACCTAAGAAAGATTGGACCAAAGATGACATGAGAAGAGCAAATCTAGACTTCGTTGCAACCGACATGATTTTGAAGACACTAAATAGAAACATGTTCATGAGAATCAAAGACTGCAAAACAGCAAAGGAGATGTAGGACAAGCTAGCATTGATAAATGAAGGATCTGAAGCAGTTAAAGAAAACAAGTTATCTGTTGCAAAACAGAAATTTGAGAATTTCAAGATGAAGGCTGGTGAATCCATTGATCAAATAGACAACAGATTCTCAAGCATCATCAGCGAACTGCAACAGCTTGGACACACATATCCCCAGAAAGAAGTATGCTTGAAGATCTTGAGAGGACTACCTGAAAGATGGAAGATCATAACATCAGTAATCAGAGGAACAACAAATCTTGCAAACACTGACACTCTGACACTGATGTCCCAATTAAAATCTCATGAATTCGAATTGAATGGTGAAAATGGTGCTCCGGCACAGACACACAAAATCACTGCACTGGTGGCACCCCAGTAAAGTAACTTTGCCGATTGTATCAGCAGAGAGACACAAGAACTCAAAGAACATGTAGCTTTATTAGTCAAACGTTTTGACAGGTTTAGCAAAAAGAAGCCATTCAAGGGAAACTCATGATCAAACAAAAGGTCAAGCTCAAACAAAGACATGAAGAAGAAAGATGATGAATACAGATGCTTCAATCAGAATAAGAAAGGCCACTTCAAGGCCGATTGCCTGAAGAAAATGATAAAGATGACAAGAAGAAGTACAAGGCATCCGAAAGAGAAAAGGCAAAAAAGGCACTCAAGGCTCGAATCCAAAGAAGTGAAAAGAATGAAGAATCATCTGATAATGATTCAGATGATAGTGATGAAGAAGACAGCTCAGAAAATGAAAAAGCATGCATATGTATCATGACCAAAGAATTAAATGAAGATGAAGGCGACAGCTCAGACACTGATTTATGTCTAATGACCAAAGAATCAAATGAAAATGAGGTATCATCTAGCTCTTACTCTTCATTTAATGCATCCACATCTGACACTGCACAATCTTCTGCTCTCCCATTAGATACAGCAGACCTAGTCCAAAATCTCATGACTAAATTTGATGAAATTGAAATGAATCATGAAATTCTAGAAAAGGAATGCAAGGATCTAAGAAAAGAGAATAAGAGATTAAAGAAAGAACTGGATAAAGCAAAAGCTGAATTAACTAGTAAGGAGACCTACTTAAATGATCAACAAAAAGCAGATGATCATACATCTGTTATTGACAGATCAGTTAAGAAAATCTCCCCACCAGTAAAGGTAACCACTGCACCACTAAATGCACCAGCTTACAAACCCTCAAAAAGGTTTGGATCCAGATCTGGTCTTGGCTACAACAGTAAGGATGAGAGTAAGAATAATGGTCAACACAGGACCAACAATGGACCAAAATTTAGAAAGGGACAAACCATAGTTCCAACAAATCATCCTGCTCCGGTGAAGTCAAAACCTAGTGTAGTGAAACAGCAGACTAAATCCTCATTCCAGTCAACCAAGAACAAAAGCCTTCTGAAAGGTAAAGGCAGACTTTATCCTTCAGAGGATGATTGGAATGTTGCACTGTTAAGGGTGATTTGATGCGATTTATAACGTTATATTTTATAATAATTTCCTTCATATTCGTATTATTTGCATATAAATTAAGGGTTTAATCGAATTATTGAGCAAATGAGTTTTAAAAGTCTTTAAGTGTAAAGTTGAGCTAATTTCGTGATTTTATTGGTAATTATCTATGGTTTTACACTTTGTGTGTTCTTATGGTTTTGAAGGTACATTTACATGTCATGGAGAGGGATTGAAGGAGCTGAAAAGATACTTGATTGAAGGTTGAATGGAAGGAAAAGATGCAAAGCAAATTTGGAATGAAGAATTGCATGCAAGACTGGATGGACGTGCGTTCACCATGCGTCCAGGATGGACGGACGTCCAGCAAACTGAACGTGCGTTTGAGCTGAATGAAGAGTGAACGGGCGTCTAAGGGAATGGACTGGCGTCCAGGAAGAAGAAGCTGATTCAGAGTTTTGAAGTTTTTGATGAACTGGCGTCCAATTTTGCATGGGACGTCGTCCCGATCCACTTCGGCCCGACTCAAGATTTTTATGAAGATCGAATCAAGCGTCCGAATGAGTGGATCGGGCGTCCACGGCCGACTTAAGCATAGCCGACCTAAAATCTTATAAATAGCAGCGCATTTTAAACCCTATCTTATCATATCATCATATCGACTGCAGCCGCCAGAGAACCCTATATTCTGAGCAGAGGCAGGCTCGGTCGGCAGAGCCTTGTGCTCTGTCGACCGAGGTTAGTTAGGTTTATTTATTTTATGTCGTTTCTTCTTGTTCGATTCATGAGGATGGCTTGAAGCTGATCAAACTTGGAGCAAGCGTGTGAAACTTTTCAGCATCGTTTTTATTTCTTCCTTTGGATGATTTCGTGAGTTTTAATTAAGTTGTTTCTTTTCTATGATTTTCATGCTATGCAATTTAAATCGAGAGATGTTTTGCTATTGATGTTTACTATGTGACGAGAGTCGGTGTAAAACTAGATCACCATAGGAAAGATTGGATCTTTAACCTATAAGTAACGAGAGTTGATTAGGTTGAATATCTAGATTGTTAGATTAAGAAATCTTGCACCTTGGTTTGAAAGCGTTAATCTTTAAGTCGAGAGATAAAAGATTGATAGGCGAACTTTTCTAAGAGATTAGGAGTTCATACCTTTGATAGGTGAATCACAATTTTGGTTAAATCATCTCAAGATAATCTAGAGAGGAAATTAAGGGTTGCGGGATGGTGGATCATTGCTTGTTCTATGTTTAATCGCTATAATCATTATCATGCTTTTATAAGTTTTATTGTTTTTCTCGTTTTTAGTTTAGTTATGTTCGCAACGATCTTTCCTGGCTTTGGACTGACAATCCTCTGTCCAGTTTACTTTTCGTTTTGTTATTTTATGCTTTAATAATAATGGTATCAATCTTAGGAAAATTAATGAACTAGATACCCCGATTCCCTGAGATCGACTCCGGTATTAATCGCTATGCTACGATCCCTACACTTGGGGTAAACCGGATTTATAAATTTATTACTTGTTTATTTTCATTGCAAAAATCCGTGACATGCACCTCCAAAATACAAGAGGAAACCATACCATAATATGCATCATGTGTTTAAGAAAAACCAATCTAGATATGTTCCTAGACACATGAAGCAATAAAGGTTTCCTACTGCATATTGGAAAGTGAAGAAGGATGTAAATGCACCAAAAGGTAGAGAAAAGTATCAGAATATCTTCAGTAAAAATATTAGAAGCTATTCTGCCATGCCTTATACATATGAAGTTGATGACTTCAATTATCCAAAAAAGAAAACTTTTGGATATACACTTGGTATGGGAGGCATGACTGCTAACATGTATGGACCCAAACAAAGTTTGGGTACCTAAACTTAATTAATTGTTTTGTAGGATGTCCGTGCGTAGGCGGTGGATGTTCCAGACACATGACAGGAAATAAGAGATGGCTCACTGACTTTAATGCCTTTGATGGACCCAAAGTCACATTTGGAGGCAAAGAAAACCTTGGCAAGATTAAGGGGGAAGGGATAATACTCAAGAACAATCTGAAGATTCAAAATGTGGGATATGTCAAGGGACTTAATTTCAATCTGATGAGCATCAGTCAATTCTGTGACAAAGGCAACAATGTGCACTTCAACAAAGAAGGATGCAAAGTGATTCACAGCCAAACCAACACAGTAGTTCTTGCAGGTAGAAGACAAGACAACATGTATGTGGTGGACTGGAGAACAGCCAAGGCAGAAACATGTCTGCTTGTCAAAAGTAAACAATCAACCAACTGGATTTGGCACAGAAGATTAAATCACTTGAATTTCAAGACCATTAACAAACTATCAAAGAACAAGTTAGTTGAAGGTCTGCCAGAGATCACATTCAAGAAAGAAAGTCTATGTGATGCATGTCAGAAAGGAAAACAAATCAAAAGTTTATTCAAGTCAAAGCCCTATCAATCCACCACAAGAATTCTACATCTGTTACACATGGACCTGTTTGGACCAGTCACACCAGTAAGTGTAAGTGGTAAGAAATACACTCTTGTAGTGGTGGATGACTTTTCAAAATACACCTGGACCATTTTCATGAACAAGAAGAAAGAGACACTCAAAAAGCTGCCAGATTTGGCTTTGAAAGACTCCAAAATGAAAAAGAATCAAGATCATCAAGAATGAGATCGAGATAGAGGCACCGAATTTCTAAATGAAATTATCGTAACCTCTTCGTGAAGAAAATGGAGTGTTACATCAACTATCTGCATAGGGAACTCCACAACAAAATGGTGTAGCAGAAAGAAGAAACAGAACTCTCAAAGAAGCAGTTAGAACAATGATTGCTGAAGCATGCTTACCAAAGAGATTTTGGGCTGAAGTAGCAAACACAGCATGCCATACACAAAACAGTTCAATCATCAACAAGTATCATGGAAGGACTCCATATGAAATATGGAATGGTAGAAAACCTAATATCTCATATTTTCATATGTTTGGATCGAAATGTTTTGTTTTGAACAGGAACCAGTTGCATACCTTCGATGAGAAGGCTGATGAAGCAATCTTCATGGGATACTCAAACACCAGCAAAGCATTCAGAGTACTTAACAAAAGAACATTGGTGATTGAAGAATCACTACATGTAGTCTTTGATGAACCAAATACAAATGGTGCAGATCTTCATGATCAAGAAAAAGAAGCAACACAAAGGGAATCTATACAAATGCAACTATACCTGCTTCTATCTTGAATCACCATTTTGAAAATCAAGAGGAGCCACATATATACACAACAGATCAAGCACCAGAACTTGAAGTTCATACACATAATGAAGCTGTGGAAGCACCAAGTGAAGATCAACTTCAACCTGACCTAAGTTGGTTAAGAGATCATCCTGAAGAACAAGTCATTGGAGACATTCACACAGGAGTACCATAAGACAACGGGAAAATATGCTAACATGTTTTCTATCACAAGTGGAGCCCAAGACAATAGATGATGCAATTCAAGATGCAGATTGGATCACAGCCATGCAAGAAGAACTAAATGAATTTGAAAGAAATGAAGTATGGGAACTGGTTGACAGACCAGATATGGCTAACATCATTGGAGCAAAATGGGTATTCAGAAACAAGATGGATGAGCAAGGAACTGTTGTCAGAAACAAAGCAAGGCTAGTTGCAAAAGGCTACTCTCAAGCAGAAGGGATAGATTATGATGAAACATTTGCACCAGTAGCAAGATTGGAGGCAATCAGACTCTTTCTAGCATTTGCTGCATTCAAAGTCTTCAAAGTCTATCAAATGGATGTCAAGAGTGCATTCCTAAATGGACTTTTGGAAGAAGTATATGTAGAATAGCCTCCTGGCTTTCAAATCAAAGGAAAAGAAGATAAAGTATACAAACTCAAGAAGGCCCTCTATGGACTCAAACAGGCACCCAGAGCCTGGTATGAAACACTATCACAATTCCTGATCAAGAATGGATTCAATAAAGGAACTATAGACAAGACTCTATTCAAACTAGAGGAAGGAACAATCACATTGCTAGTACAAATCTAAGTTGATGATATCATCTTTGGATCAAAGGATGAAAAGCTATGTGAGAAATTTGCAAACCTGATGAAGAGCAAATTTTAGATGAGCATGATGGGAGAGTTAAATTATTTCCTTGGCCTTCAAGTAAAGCAAATGAAGGATGGTATTTTCATTAGTCAAGCCAAGTACACAAGAGATTTAATACACAAGTATGGGATGGATACAAGTGGCACAGCAGACACACCAATGTAAAAAGCGAAAACATATAGTGACTGAGGCGAGTTAAGAACTCTGTCCTTAAGACATAATTGCCCCGACTATGGTGCACACGGTTTATGGCAATATGTCTCCCAAGATACAACAGTATACCTTTCCGGGTTCTTGCACTTGAATGAGGAAAGCAACGAACTGATAGGGCCTTCGATTATTTCTGTCAATGCAAGTGTTTAAGTGTTTAATTTTGCAGAGTAACGGTATGATAAATGTTGTGTATATTTTCATTCAGGAATGTTGTTTATATAGGCAGATATTGGAGACAATGAACAGAAACATCTGTTCAGAATTTCGTAGCACATAAGGGATGCTTCTGTTCAAAAATTCGCAGCAGAAATGTTGCTTCTGTTGAGAATCGACAGTTGGAGGAAGTTTCAGTTTTTCTATTCATGAACAGATGGAACTGAATTCGAATTGATGCCTATGCAATTATTCAGAATTACATGTTGAGCTTGTCCAAAAAATTTAATACTTGAGCCGAGCCGAGCCCAAGCCACAAGCCCAAACCGAGCCAGCTAGACGGCGGCGCACGCGTGTGAACCAACAAGTATCTACGTCCTCTCTTGTCCTTTGGGGCATGCCCCTCTATGAAACTCTCTCACTTATATAGTGAGCATATTTAGTTTCATTACCTATGTGGGACAAATGGAACACATTTCCATTACAACACCCACATAAATTACTTTACTTTTAGGCATTAATTTCACATTCACCCGATATCGAAATTGAATGATTTAAAAGTCTAATATCAACTACTATCTTAGTAGTTTCTAAAACTGATTTTAGCTCCAGGAAATTCATTCTACAAGTCATTCCAAATCGAGTCTCAAACGGACTGTTCACCACTTATACTTAAACCCGATTTGAGTTAAAACTCATTAAAGTTCCAACAGGCTTTATATAAACATTATCTTTAAAAACGAGTCATACTCTGCCGACATTACTCGGACAGTAGGGCTCTAAGAACAAAAAATAAAACAACAAATTAATAATAATTAAACACTATAATGTGGACTAAATAATGACAACGCATACCAATCACCGGTATATATAAATCTGTGGGCATATAGCAACCCGTGAACAATTTTTGTCCCATTCAACTTTGATTCGTTGCATATATTTTCTCTCCTATTATATATCCCACTAGCTTAATGAACATTCCTTTTATCTTATTGTTCCCTATAATGACGATTTCACGATGTTGAAATGTGAATGTACTTAAACACAACAATAAAAAATAAAAAAAATAAAAAAATGTGAATGTACTTAGAAATATGCGATGTTGAAAGCTATATCTGTTTCAAAATATAAGGTTTCCGATTTTTTGTTTCATAATATAAATTACTTTGAAATATTAATGTTATTTATTCTATTTTATTTTTATATTTGACTTCATTTATTATTAATTTAGCAATTTACATCACTTTATTATACTATTTTTGTATTAATAAAAATTAAAAAGTATTTGTAACTTTCGTCCTAATAAATTTTTTGGTTTCCGATGTAGAGGGAAGGAAGGACGGCAGAATAGGAAAAGATTTTTATTTTTATTATATTGAGAAGGAGTTTCGAATTTAGTTAATATCAAAAAATACAACGACCCTCCCTACTACTAGAAATTTAATCTATTTTATCAAATAAATAATGACATTTTTCACTCTTAAATTTAATCTTTCAAACTTGAGAAAGGAATAAAGACATACTTTCGATCAGGACATAACATAGTGGTGAATGTTAGATATCTTAAAAGAGTTGATAGCCTGGAGTTGAAGCGTGGAGGTTCGAACCCCGCAAAAGGACAACTTCTTCAGTTGTTTAGTATAATAGCAAGTCAATAACTCTGAGCCACTATCTAGGTTACTTAATTAATATCTTCACTCATCCCAAGAGATGGAAGGATGGAGACCATGTGGTCGGGGTTTAACCATTTTTAAGAAAAAGAAAAACTATTTATTTAACGATATTGGATGTAGAAGAATGGGAAGTTATTGTGTGGTGTCTCCACACGGTGTGGCACTTCCCAGACCACTATGTTTTGTTCTGTATTTAAATTGTGTGGTTGTAACGCCCCCAGACCCCGGGTCTGGTTGCGTTAAATGAGTCAAAAAGTCCGGTCAACTGCTTAAACCGCCGTCATCGCTTGGTCTAAAAAGGCTAACCCGAGTTGATAAGACATTTATGTCTCACACTTATATAGGGGTGAGCATTCTATTACTTTATCGATGTGGGACTTTACATTCCCCCACTTATAAGGGATCGACGTCCTCGCCAGGGCGGCAAGATCGTTTCTCGGATCGTCCCTACTAGAGGTCATCCTTACACCGCTTCTGATGTACGGTGCGGCAGTATAGTTCCGCCTGATAGTCGGCTCAATGAATACCGTTCAGCGCGCCCCTGCACTCGGTCTAGTTTGCGTTAAATGAGTCATAAATGTCCGGTCAACTGCTTAGACCGCCGTCCTCGCTTGGTCTAAAAGGGCTAACCCGAGTTGACAATACATTTATGTCTCACACTTATATGGGGGTGAGCATTCTATTACTTTATCGATGTGGGACTTTACAGTGGTTCTGATCGTTTCACCCGTCATTTCACCTCAAATTCCCTGACCACACAATAACTTCCCCAGTAGAATGACTACCGTAATAATTAAGACAAGATGGGAGGACAATGATGTGACAATAAACTTCATTTTAAAAATTAGAAGGACTTCCCCTCAAAAAAAAAATTAGAAGGACTTCTATGGGAAATCGGAGAATCAGCCTCATGCCATATTGAGGAAATTATCCAAGATTAAATATTTAGCTATTATTTGAATTACTTTAAATATTCTTTTGATTTATTTATGACTTGCTCTCCAAGGATATATGTAGTATAAAACCACGCCTTGTACCAAATGATTGAATCAATGAAATCTCTTCTATTTTACCGTCAATATGGTGTCAGAGCCGTTCATTGATCTCGTCTGCACATCTCCTCAAACCCCTTTCCTTCCCCTTGACTAAACACAAAAAAACTCAGAAAACCCTAATCGGCAATCATGGCAGCCGATACTACCTCTGCTTCTTCGACTGCAAATTCCGGTGAGCTTATCTCCCTCAAGACACCATCTCTTCCATCTTTCCATCCAAATTCTTCTATCAATATCACTAAATTGAATCGTCAAAACTATTATCTATGGCGTGCTCAGATCCTACCCTACTTACGTGGTCAAGGAGTTTACGGTTACGTAAACGGAACAACCAAGGCACCGGCTGCTACCATCACCAACGACAAATGAGAAATTGAACCAAATCCAACCTATGCAGCGTGGGAACAACAAGTTGCTCTAATCCTCAGTACTATCACCTCCTCTATCTCGGAAGATGTTCTAATGCAGGTATACCAAGCTCAAACCTCTGCAAAAATTTGGACTGCCATTGAAACGTGTTTTGCATCACAATCTAGGGCTAAACTCATGCAAATCCGAACTCAGCATGCATCTACTCGTAAAGGTACAATGACTGCAACTGAATACTATGTGTCAATCAAAAGGCTTACCGATGAATTAGCCATGGATGGTCACCCTCTCTCAACCGACGATATCGTTGCTTATCTAGTTGCCGGATTAGGGACAGAATATGATTAGGGACAGAATATGATGCCCTCGTCACTCTGATCTTCACCAAAGATTCTATTACCCTTGAAGAAGCATATTCGCTGCTCTTAACCTCCAAATCAAGGATTCAGAATCATGCCCCTATCTCGTCTTCACCAAATCTGCCTGCTTTATCTCCTACGCCGGCTGCAAACTTCAGATCCGATCCTCAGTCAAACCCTTATCTAGGGCGGGACAATGGACAATATGGACAGAACAATTGGGGTTACTCATGTCATGGTCGGGGACGTTCTAATTTAGGTCGTGGTCATGCTTCAGGCCGCAATTCCTCTCCGTCCAATGGCCCTCCGGTGGTGGTACAAATTTGTTCCAGACATGGTCATTCGGCCCAAGCCTGTTACTATTGTTATGATGAATCTCCTCCGCCACCTCGACAGCCTCGAACCCCTGCTCCACAAGCCTATCAAGCTCAGCCCTATTCGGCCCCTCCACCTCCACATGACTGGATTCCCGACACCAGTGCTACGCACCATATGATCAACAATTTTCGGAATCTAAATCTGCATTCTGAGCCCTACGATGATGGTACAGTTTGCCCATATCTCACATTGTCTCTTCGCGTTCTAATACTTCTACGCACTCTTATCTTTTATCGCATATCCTTGCTCCCCTTCCTTCCGTACGGATTTACTTTATGTTCAACAATTTGCTTCCGATAGTGCCGTTTATTTTGAATTTCATGACACTTATTTTCTTGTGAAGGACTACTCGTGCCGCATCCATCATAGAGGTTTCCTGATAGGAACGTATTTTGTTTGTATTTTATAGCTATTTCGAGGTTATTTTCCAGAGAGATATGCGTTTTTTCTGGGGTGTTTTGTGTTGTTTCACAGGATTGCTACTGATAATAATTGAGCAGAGTGTTTGTACTGTGGAATGCGTCAAAGAGAAGCGTTTTTGAAGAATGATGTTATCGCTAAAAAGAAGAAAGATGATTCACATTTTGATGATTTTGAAATGCTGAATGTAGAGTCTGAAAATGATATTATCGTACCACTTCACCAGTTTGGTGCAGAAAATTCACAAATGCTGAAATCTTCCGGATGAATGATTTAAGTGAAGGCAATTTCTGATTGATGGAGAGTTCAAATTTCTCATTGGCTGAGAGCTTAATATTTTTAATTTGGCAAATCTTCTATTTGTGATTGGTTGATCATTTAAATGGGCCATGGGACCCATTTTGAGAGAAAATGTCGTAAATCACGTAGGCAGCTACTACCTCCGTCCCAAATGTAAGTCCTTTTTAGCTTTTTTAGTTTTGTCTCAAAATGTAAGTTCATTTACAAAACCAATAAAGCATTTATTACATATTTCTTCTTCTGCCCTTCATTTATTATATACTCAATCATTTTTTTTTACTATTTTGCATTAATACCAATGAAATGTCATTTTAGTCTTTTTAATCAAAATTAATGACAAATAACAAATTTAACTGAATTTTCTTAATATGTGTGAAAAAACCTAAAAGGACTTACATTTTGGGACGAATGTAGTATATTATATTTTTTGGATTGGAATTTTTGTCAAAAAAAAAAAGACGACAGCTAGGGTACGGCAAAGGAAGGGGGACGACTGCAACTTTATTTTCCTTTCATTCGTGCGAGAGAACAGAGTAGACATGAATTATTTTGTTATTTCAACAACAATGGTTAGTTTCTAATTACGTTTATTCCAGTTGAAGAATTATTGAAACTCGGTGTAATTGCATGTGAGATTAAATTGTGTTTCTTCCTCGTTGATTTATTAGTATTTGTTCATCTTCTGCTATAATTTCTTCACGATTATTAGTTGGGTTAATTACTTTTGCAGGGTAATTGATATAACTAATTAATCGATTGTCAATTGAAATGATAACTCCGTAATTGCTTATTAGTTTTAATAAGGTGACGAGTGGTATGATTGTACTTGTTCGCAGCTGGTTAATCCGCTACCACGAATGTGAATAATCTGGATTAAAATTAACCTGCGTGTGTGTTAATATTCAGAATCGGGTCTCTTAAATTTTAATGCTGCCGGAACACCAAACTCTTATGACCTTGTCTAGGAGTGTCTTTCGGTTAGTGTATTATTAACGACCGTGTCTTAATTATCAAATTTAGAAGAGGCGGGTTACTTAGCGCATGTCGGTAACTGTAACTGGTTTATTAAAAAATTAATGAGTATTTTTGCGTCAATGATCAGTCAAGGAAATCGAGGTGGAAATAATCAACTTCAGCTGGAGCCTTCTTATTATTGATTTTCGACACTATTTTATATCGCACTTGTCTAAATTATTAGAACTGTTTATTTTATGGGGTCAGATGCCAGAAGGACAAAATAAGATACAAAATGGAAAAGGACAAGAAAAAAAATGGTTGAGAAGGACAAAAATGCGCCTGTTACTACATGTGTTACTATATTTGGTTGTAGCAACATGTAGTAACACATGTAGTAACATGCGCGTTTTTGTCCTTCTCAACCACTATATTTTTTATTGTCCTTTTTCCTCATTTTAGATAAAAAACAGTCATTTACAACCTTTAACCTTTATTTTAATTATTACACTTTTAGTTAATTCTCCGCAACTTGGAATTCTATATTTTATCCTAAAAGAAATAATCATCCGTTCCCTCTGGGATCGATCCCTGCTTTCACTATACTAGTTATAGAGGATGGAGGTGTTTATTTTTTGTGGTTTAACGACACACCATTTCCTCAAGGACGACCTTTACCACTTCTCGAGCTTGTTCAATCGTCCCTCTGCTCATGCCTTCATGTCCAGCCGTGATTCTTCTTCTCAACGGCACAACCATCTTGGTTATTGATCTCAGCAAACTTTAGTTCAAATGTTCCGTATTTTAAATATTAGTGTGTCCAATAAATCACCAGCCAATGTTTGCGATGCATGTCAATTAGCTAAAAGTCATCGTCATTCGTTACCAGTGACAAATTTCACTTCTTCTGCACCTTTGGATTTACTTTATTCAGATGTCTAGGTAGTGGCGGACCCATAACTTTTTTTCAGTGGGGTCCATAAATATTTAACACAATAAATAATTTTTTTCACTGGGTCCGAAATACTTTTCTATAGGTAAAATGCAGAGTATTTTTATTTTTAGCGGGGTCCGTGGACCCCCATATGCTCTACCTAGATCCGCCCATGTCTCTGCGGACCATGTGTGGTACCCTCTTTTTATGGATCTCGATATAATATTAGTTTTTTGGACGATTATTCGAAATTTATATGGTTATATCCCCTTTCCCTTAAATATGACGCTGAGTCTATTTTTCGAAATTTTCAATCTCATGTTGAACGCCAATTTAATCGTAAAATTAAAGCTTTGCAAACCGATTAGGATGGTGAATTTCAACGTCTTTCCCAACACCTTACCTCCATAAGAATTGAGCACCGTGTCTCTTGTCCACACACACACACGAACAAATATGTTCTCTTGAGTGGCGTCATCGTCACGTTGTTGGAACCGGTCTTACTCTCTTAGCTCAATCGAATCTTCCCCTGCCTTATTGGGAAGATGCCTTTCTCACTGCTACCTATTTAATTAATCATCTCCCCACACGCGTTCTCCAGAATAAGTCCCCTAACGAAGTTCTTTATCACCGCTCCCCGGATTACTCTTTCCTCCGTGTCGTCGGTTGTGCTTGTTGGCCCTACCTCGCCCGTATAACCACCATAAAATGGATTTTCGCTCCAAAACATGCGTCTTCCTTGGCTACAGTCCTTCCCATCACGACTATAAGTGCCTTGATCTTCAATCTGGCAAAGTCTATATTGCCCGTCATGTCATCTTCGATGAGCATACATTCCCTTACTCCACTCCTTCCACTCGCCTCACTGAGGAAACTATTACTATTCCCCTTCCTGCTCAAATTTTGGTTCCCACCACATCCATTCCTCCACGTCTTTCTTCATCACACCCTCATGCATCTTCGATTGAGCACGCAGCTCCCTCTCCTTTCCCTCCGTCTCCATTGGCTAATTCTCCTATCTCCTCCCAACCGAGCTCAGCCTCTTCCTCGAGCCCCGATACATCTCCACCAGCCAATCATCCTCGCAAAATGGTTACCCGTTCTCAAACAAACTCTCTCAAACCAAAAATGCTCCATCCGGACTACGTTCGTTACCCCATCTCCAAAGCCTTAATTGCTTCCGCCACTTCTGCCGAACCCACTTCCTATACGAAGCAGCCTCTAAGGTTGAAAACACCGGGTTTGGCAAGCAGCCACTTCTGCCGAACCCACTTCCTATACGAAGCAGCCTCTAAGCAGCCACTTCTGCCGAACCCACTTCCTATACGAACCCACTGCCACTTCTGCCGAACCCACTTCCTATACGAACCCACTGCCACTTCTGCCGAACCCACGAACCCACTTCCTATACCAAAGCCGTAAAACACCGGGTTTGGCAAGATGCCATGCATGATGAGATCAATGAGTTGGTTCAAAATGATACTTGGGAACTTGTCCCTTATTCTCTGAGAATGAATGTAATTGGCAATAAATGGGTATATCAGGAAAAACAACATGCCGATGGTCGTATTGAGCGCTATAAAGCACGGCTCGTGGCTAAGGACTTTCACCAGACTGAAGGGGTTGACTTCCATGACACCTTCAGTCCTGTGGTTAAGCCCACTACCGTTCGACTTTTACTTTCTTTGGCTGTTACTAAAAATTGGTCTCTCAAGCAGGTTGATATCCAGAACGCTTTTCTTCATGGTTTTTTATCTGACAGGGTCTATATGAAGCATCCTCTAAGGTTTCAGCATCCGGATTATACCAATTATGTATGCTCTCTTAAAAGGAGTCTATATGGCCGTCGTCAGGCTCCTTGAGCTTGGTATTCCCGGTTTACTTCGGCACTCTCTTCTTACGGGTTTGTGGCCTCTAAGGCCGACACTTCTCTCTATATTTACCGGCGTGGTTCTTCTTCGGTCTATGTTTTGATCTATGTTGATGATGTTACCATTACGGGATCCTCATCTGCCCTTGTTGATCATGTTATTCGCTATTTGGGATCCCAGTTCCCTGTCAAGTGATGTGATTCCCAATGAAGAATTACTTTATTAAATTTATTTCTAGTATTTTTAATTTATTTTTAGTTATTATTATTTAGGGAAAACTTATCTCACATTGCTAAATTAGCAATTAGTCTAAAAATATGTAGCCTATATAAAGGCGAATAGAGTCATTGTAAAAATCAGACAAATTTTGATATAAATATATTATATTTGAAACTTTTAAGCTTTGGTGAGTTTTCTCACGTTAGTGTTTGGTGGATTCCAAACGAGACTTATCGAGGTTGTGAGCGAATCTTGTGGGTGTCCATTATACCAAGGTTTTTAGATAAGGGTCGCGGTGCTCGTTTATTGGTGCCTTCAGTCAAGTCCTTGGGCAATTTCGGATCTGATTCAGTTTACGGATCACATCAGTTGGTATCAGAGATCGACACTGACAGTATCCAAATATCCCTTATTTTTCTTTTTTTCCCTTATTTCCTGCGTCAATTTTTTTTCATTCCTGTTCTTCCAATATATATATATATATTAATTCCAGCCATTTATGTGTTCTTGCGTTCCTTAAAAAAAAAAAAAAAAAAAAAAAGAATGTCCCAGCAAATTAAGTTTTTTCCTTTCTCTTTGTTCTAGTGTCTTGTTATTCTATTTCAATACTAGTGGACATATTCCGTGCAAGGCACGGGTGTTGCCCGTTACAGTATCTTTACAGTTGTTATTTATATAAGATGATATGTGTAGTATGGATGAGAATTATATTGGAGAAGTATGTGAGACATTAATACAAGAAATAGTTATGGGGATGAATGAACAAAAGTAACTAATTAGGCAAGCAAGTATCAAAGCAGACCACATATTAGATATCATTAAAAAGAAGGGAATAATACATAAAAAAACATTCATGGTAGCATCATTGCAAAGCAGTTTTTGTACAACAAAAGGACAGACAAAAGAGAACACTGATTACGGGAGTGTCAGAGATGCATGGCATATACTTTACCATGATTGTTGCATGAGATAGGGACTAAACTCCATACATTTATTTTACACATAGATAAGCCACATATTATTATTCATTAAGATTCTGTGAAGACGGAAAATTAATGGTTTAATATGGTGTCTTTTATTCGATTCAAAAGCCTCAGATTATTTATTAAACATATCTTCAACCGTAAGGATTTGTACTCAATACGAAGAGGTGCTAGTTTTGCTTAGCTTTGGCCCTTGACTTCTTTTAAAGGCTAATACTGAGTCTTAACCGACAGATTATATCGGGTCAAATCAGTAGTGCTAGTATGGTGAGTCGAGTATCGTATCCTCGAGGAACTTAGTAATTCTTCTAAGTGTGGTTAAACACCAAAGAAATTATTATTAACTCAATCTAAATCTCGGTTTTATAACATAGATCACTACTATTTTACTTAACATAAAATAAATGCATAATTTAAAATTTATTCTAATATAATAGATATAGATATATAAATATATATAGATATGCATAAGTTCTGAGTAATATATATATAGATATAAATATCTGAGATGCCAAATATATTATTGTAAGAACTAGCCAAAGTTTATATAATTGATTTATACGATCTTTTCAGATGAATGGAATGTGCTCGATCTTTCCTTTTATATTAGGTTCAATTGAGTAAATGAAACGGTGCACTCCGAGGTTAACAATTCCTCATCACATAAGCGTCATTTAAATTGTCATATGTCCATTGTCATCACCCAAGATCCACAATCATTATGCGTTTTTCGAATGTCGTCCCGAGTGCGATTCTACCTTTGAATAAAAGGAGTCATTCCGTTCACAAACGGTCAATTTTATTTAAAGGCTCCGGTTGTCAAGGCCGGGCGATTCAACTTTCCGGTTTAAGTTTCAATTAAATCGATGATTTAACATTATTACGATCTCGAGTACAAATTTCAATAAGATTCATCTTTTAGGACAAATCGCCCGGGTAGAAAATCGGGTTCCGTTGTCACGTTATTCACTCGGCCAATTTTACCTCCGGTTTTTCTATTAACGAGTTCATAACCTAACTATCGAGGCGTCAATTCATAATTAGATTATGAATTCTTTGAATCAAACTTTATCAATAGAAAAGATTCAATTAACTCAATTTTAGTCAATTTTACTTAGACAACATTCCTTTACCGAAAAGATCGAAATAAAACGATTACATAACTTTGGCTAGTTATTAGATTTAGCCTACTAACATTATACTGAAAATAAAAACAAACATAACAAACATAAATACTTTAGAAATTTTACCCGATTACAATAATTGAATCGGAAAGTCATTCTTCCGGATGCTACAACGACTTCAACAACATTAATCTTCCGATAATTTCTCGAGCATTATACGATACTACTTTATTTATGGCATAAGGCCTATATACATACCTACTACTAATAAAAGGAGGTAAAGAAAATATATTTGGTACCCTTATATGTGCCTCGCAATGTCGCTTATATTTATAAGGCGATTTTTTCCAAGCCGGATCGATCCGAGAAAGGGCGGATCGATCCGGGAATAAAAATCTTATCCCCTGGATTTTTCTCTGCGCAGGCCACATCTTTGGGTAATCATCATGTCTCTTCGATCGATCCGAGGTAATTCCGGATCGATCCGGATAGATTTTTTCCAAACTTGATCCAAACTTGATAAAATCATAACTTGAGCTCGGATCTCCAATGACATAATTCCTATACGGCGACCTCTGGCGCCATACTTCGAACCCACTTCCTATACGAACCCACCGCCACACTTCGCCGAACCCACGAACCCACTTCCTATACCAAATCCGTAAAACACCGGGTTTGGCAAGATGCCATGCATGATGAGATCAATGAGTTGGTTCAAAATGATACTTGGGAACTTGTCCCTTATTCTCTGAGAATGAATGTAATTGGCAATAAATGGGTATATCAGGAAAAACAACATGCCGATGGTCGTATTGAGCGCTATAAAGCACGGCTCGTGGCTAAGGACTTTCACCAGCATCGAAGGGTTGACTTCAGCGACACCTTCATCCTGTGGTTAAGCCCACTACCGCTCGACTTTTACTTTCTTTGGCTGTTACTAAAAATTGGTCTCTCAAGCAGGTTGATATCCAGAACGCTTTTCTTCATGGTTTTTTATCTGACAGGGTCTATATGAAGCAGCCTCTAAGGTTTCAGCATCCGGATTATACCAATTATGTATGCTCTCTTAAAAGGAGTCTATATGGCCGTCGTCAGGCTCCTTGAGCTTGGTATTCCCGGTTTACTTCGGCACTCTCTTCTTACGGGTTTGTGGCCTCTAAGGCCGACACTTCTCTCTATATTTACCGGCGTGGTTCTTCTTCGGTCTATGTTTTGATCTATGTTGATGATGTTACCATTACGGGATCCTCATCTGCCCTTGTTGATCATGTTATTCGCTATTTGGGATCCCAGTTCCCTGTCAAGTGATGTGATTCCCAATGAAGAATTACTTTATTAAATTTATTTCTAGTATTTTTAATTTATTTTTAGTTATTATTATTTAGGGAAAACTTATCTCACATTGCTAAATTAGCAATTAGTCTAAAAATATGTAGCCTATATAAAGCGAATAAGTCATTGTAAAAATCGACAAATTTTGATATAAATATATTATATTTGAAACTTTTAAGCTTTGGTGAGTTTTTCACGTTAGTGTTTAGTGGATTCCAAACGAGACTTATCGAGGTTGTGAGCTAATCTTGTGGGTGTCCATTATACCAAGGTTTTTAGATAAGGTCAGCGGTGCTCGTTTATTGGTGCCTTCAATCAAGTCCTTGGGCAATTTCGATCTCGATTCAGTTCTACGGATCACATCAGTTAGATCGTAGATCGACAATCGATGTATCCAAATATCCCTTATTTTTCTTTTTTTTTCCTTATTTCCTGCGTCAATTTTTTTTTTCATTCCTGTTCTTCCAAAATATATATATATATATATATATATATATATATATATATATATATATATATATATATATATAATTCCAGCCATTTATGTGTTCTTGCGTTCCTTATTTAAAAAAAAAAAAAAAAAAAAAAATGTCCCAGCAAATTAAGTTTTTTTCCTTTCTCTTTGTTCTAGTGTCTTGTTATTCTATTTCAATACTAGTGGACATATTCCGTGCAAGGCACGGGTGTTGCCCGTTACAGTATCTTTACAGTTGTTATTTATGTAAGATGATATGTGTAGTATGGATGAGAATTATATTGGAGAAGTATGTGAGACATTAATACAAGAAATAGTTATGGGGATGAATGAACAAAAGTAACTAATTAGGCAAGCAAGTATCAAAGCAGACCACATATTAGATATCATTAAAAATAAGGGAATAATACATAAAAAAACATTCATGGTAGCATCATTGCAAAGCAGTTTTTGTACAACAAAAGGACAGACAAAAGAGAACACTGATTACGGGAGTGTCAGAGATGCATGGCATATACTTTACCATGATTGTTGCATGAGATAGGGACTAAACTCCATACATTTATTTTACACATAGATAAGCCACATATTATTATTCATTAAGATTCTGTGAAGACGGAAAATTAATGGTTTAATATGGTGCTGTTATTCAGATTCAAAAGCCTGCATTATTTATTAAACATATCTTCAACCAGAAGGATTTGTACTCAATACGAAGAGGTGCTAGTTTTGCTTAGCTTTGGCCCTTGACTTCTTTTCTAGTGCTATCTAAGTCAAATTCCCAACCGATGTGTGATCGGGTCAAATCAGTAGTGCTTAGTATGGTGAGTCGAGTATCGTATCCTCAGGAACTTAGTAATTCTTCTAAGTGTGGTTAAACACCAAAGAAATTTGTTATTAACTCAATCTAAATCTCGCTTTATAACATAGATCACTACTATTTTACTTAACATAAAATAAATGCATAATTTAAAATTTATTCTAATATAATAGATATAGATATATAAATATATATAGATATGCATAAGTTGCGAATATATATATATAGATATAAATATACTGATGCCAAATATATTATTGTAGAGAAATAGCCAAAGTTTATATAATTGATTTATACGATCTTTTCAATTGAATGGAATGTGCTCGATCTTTCCTTTTTATATTAGGTTCAATTGAGTAAATGAAACGGTGCACTCACGAGGTTAACAATTCCTCCTCACATAAGCGTGCATTTAAATTGTCATATGTCCATTGTCATCACCCAAGATCCACAATCATTATTACGGTTTTCGAGCGAGTGTCCCGAGTACGATTCTACCTTTGAATAAAAAGAGTCATTCCGTTCACAAACGGTCAATTTTATTTAAAGGCTCCGGTTGTCAAGGCCGGCGATTCAACTTTCCGGTTTAAGTTTCAATTAAACGATGATTTAACATTATTACGATCTCGAGTACAAATTTCAATAAGATTCATCTTTTAGGACAAATCGCCTCGGGTAGAAATCGGGTTCCGTTGTCACGTTATTCACTCGGCCAATTTTACCCTCCGGTTTTTCTATTAACGAGTTCATAACCTAACTCTCGAGCGTCAATTCATAATTAGATTATGAATTCTTTCGAATCAAACTTTATCAATAGAAAAGATTCAATTAACTCAATTTTAGTCAATTTTACTTAGACAACATTCCTTTACCGAAAAGATTGAAATAAAACGATTACATAACTTTGGCTAGTTATTAGATTTAGCCTACTAACATTATACTGAAAATAAAAACAAACATAACAAACATAAATACTTTAGAAATTTTACCCGATTACAACAATTGAATCGAAAATTGTTGTATTCTTCCGGATTCTACAACGACTTCAACAACATTGATCTTCCGATAATTTCTCGAGCATTATACGATACTACTTTATTTATGGCATAAGGCCTATATACATACCTACTACTAATAAAAAGAGGTAAAGAAAATATATTTGGTACCCCTTATGTACTGCGAATGCCGCTTATATTTATAGCGAGATTTTTCCAAGCCGGATCGATCCGAAAAGGGCGGATCGATCCGGGAATAAAAATCTTATCCTGGATTTTTCTCTGCCAGGGCCACATGCTTTAATCATCATGTCTCTTCGGATCGATCCGAGGTAATTCCGGATCGATCCGATAGATTTTTTCCAAACTTGATCTCGAAACTTGATAAAATCATAACTTGAGCTCTGGATCTCCAAATGACATAATTCAAGATGCGTTGGAAAGCTCTTGAGAAGATCTACAACTTCCTGAAGGACTTTTCTTCAGAAAATGCCTTTTGATGGGCCATTTGTTCGTCGAAAATATAACTTGATACGTGTCACGAACCATCGATCCACTTGAACTTTAAAACTCGTGGCACTTCCTTAATTCCTTCAAAAGATATGATTTTACTCCAAAAGTGTCGCCACTCGGGGTCTTGGTTTACCTAAGATCGTAAATAAAATACCAAAAATACCTACTGAATCGACACGACACTCCGGTTATTAACCCGGTACAAAATTTATAACTTTTATCATTTTTACTTGATTTTTATAGTATTTAGATTTATTCATAACTATTAATATTTTATAAGATTATCGTTATAATTACTTATTTTATATAAAAAGAGTCGATAATGTATATAAAACATCGTAATTTTTATCATATAAATGTTATACATCAACTACTCCCCACTTAACTTTTGATCGTCCTCGAGCAAAATAAGCGGTAATATATATAAAAATGACGATAAAAATAATATACGTGGTAGATTATATTTCAAATTAGTAAAATATCATTTCAATATTATAACCATATTAATTATATCTTTCTTAGAAATTAACAAGATAAAAGTGTAGATAACTTTGATAAATTATTTATCAACTATTATTCAAATGAAATTTCACAAAATCTACTCAATAAATATAATTAAAATTCTAGAATTATTTTCCTATCTCAACTTGTATGAAATATTTGGAATCAAAGACTAAGTCAAGTAATTGACAAAATGGCTTATACTTTTAGGATGGGACATTGGTTAATCGAAAAGATAAAAAGGAAATCAAAAAGAGAAAGAGGCAAGTAGAATATTTTTTCACCTTCACGCTTTGATAAAAACAATCTCGATTAATAATATCCTCTTATTCCAACTATTTTTCGATTTTCTCTCTTTTTTTCAATATTAAGAACTAAAAGCGTGAGTGTGTGTAGAAAAATCAAATTTACAAGCATTGCTTCATCAAGATTGATCGGAGTAATACTCTTTCGATCTAAAATTACGAGTCGGTTTCCTTAAACTCGTAATCATTCTTGAGATCTTATGATTCGAATTTTTATCGGGAGCTTTATACCTCATAAAGTGATATAGGACGCTTTCTAGATAACACCCTACCGCACTCAAATCATTGGAAAGCGCTACCGATTTTTGTAATTGTCGTTCAAAGATAAGGAAGATACACGTATTCGATTAATTACAGTAAATATGGTGCTTCGTTCTTATATATATCTCTCTTTTTTTTTTCTTTTTTTTCACCTCAAAGATACACCATTCTTAGCTTCATTCCATCATCTCCTTTCATAAGTACGTACAAACTCGTGGGATTTTTAGGAAATGTAAACCAAAATAAACCAAGGGTCGGTTATAATCAAAAATGGCTATTTCGAGTGAGGTCTTAATCACTCTAATCAAGGCTGAGGTAATTTTTGTGGTGTCAAAAATCTCATCATTCCTAATCCGATTCCATATTCATATTTCGTTTTGCAAAGAAAATTATTCTAAAAAATTCATTATAAATATAAGTATTTTAAGTTAAATTTCATATGAAATTTACTTGATAATATTTATGTATAGTTACATATACTTAAAATCTTATAAAATCTAAAATTGACATATATAATATAATTATAATATATCAAATTTACTTTACTTAATTAAAATCTATTCTTACCAAATTATACTATTTTTATTCATATTAATTATATATTATCTAGTTATTTTGATCCAAGACAAATTAAACTAAGTATTTAAGCAATTAAGTATAACTTTATATAAGAAAATTTTAATTTGTATTTACTAACTTACCTCTACTCCCCACTTACGAAATGGCATCGTCCCGATGTTCAGTGAGTAAATAAAAGTAGTTCGAAAATAAAATTAAAATTTTACACAATTTTGATTTTTTTATTTTTTATTTTATTTTAACAAACATATATTATTTTGATTAAAGTAAATGACATATATATTAAACATTAAGGAAACTATTACAAACTAAAAAAAACAATTAAACGATCAACTTAAACGACTATCACATAAAAACATAAACTTAACTCGATTATCAAACCGTAGATGAACATCCGGGAGTATCCACCGGAAGTAATCCTAACGAGAATCACGAGATGGAAAAATCTCGCAAGAGTAAAACTCGTGCACGTGATTCAGATTGGACACAAAGATGAGAGATAACCAGGCAAACGGTAACGGTCTTCCCCTATTACGTCTCTCTACTGCAAAATTAATTGCAGTTTTAAACATCAAAACTCCCCAATCAATGTATGCTCCGATGGTTAGTGAAGGATGCAGGTTCTTAGATCTAAACGAATTAGATCTACGCGCAGCGGATGGATCACGATTCATATGTCACAATACATAATTAAAGGACTTAAACAACTACAAGGGGGTTAAGAACGTGTTACCAATAACGGGAAGAGTCGCCTTGATCTTCCGATGTGTTCTCCAAACGGCGGTTGGTGGACACCCTTCTTGATAAAAGCACCTCCTTGATATGCAACAACAAGAAAAACTCCAAGTTTTTCTTCCTCTAAAACCCTAGGCAAGAAAAAACTAATTTTTCTCTCCTTTTACAAGTGGTGGTCGAAAATTGCTTATCAATTTCCTTGGAATAACTCTCCTTTTATAGAGAGTAAATCATGGTCTCCAAGTTTTAATTAATTACATAAATAATTAATTAAACAAAATAAAAGATATTTTCCTTAATGACTAATTGTGACATGTATTGACCAATAGGAAATCAAATAACAAGTCATCCAACCAATCATATAACAAGAATATCTTTTATTTTCCACATCACAAAAATTAATTCTTGTGATAAAAGAGACACTAATTGGCGCCACCATTAGGGTTTTAGCCCACATAAAATGTCTTTTATGTGTATTATATTATTTAGCCCAACTAAATAATATCCATGCATATCAATTAATTAGCCCAACCAATTAATTATCACTGAGGCCCAAATAACAAGATTATTAGTCCGAATTACAGAAGCCACATCGGGGACCATGGACTATAACCAGTAGCTCAATAATTAATTATTCATCAAACAGAATATAATTATTAATTCCGGGATTACGCCACCATAAACCCGAAATCCGAACTCTACCGATTATAGATGTATACTTATACTCAACCCATGTAGTAAATAAGCGTCCATTGATATAATCACTACATACGGATTAACCCTCCATAGATCGCCCATTCGTGTGGGATGTCTCCGTGAACCCAACGAGAATATCTTATCCTTATTTACCATTAACCCCGATGATCAATTAGTACACATACGACTAGTGATCAATTAGTCAAATGTGAACTCCGGGATCGATCACTTTCTTAGGGCTAACAAATAAGGGGATCGTCTCTCTACTTCCCACGAGGAAGGAATGGATTCCATGTCCAGTGAAAATCGAACTACTCGCTTCATCCTGAGATAGTGCCAATGAGAAGTGGCTTGGAACACATATTTAAGTGAACCGTAACTAACACATCAAACACTACCCGGGACAAGCGACACCACCGTGATCACCTCAGATTAAGGTTGATCCATATATGATCATCTAATGATTTAATAAGATTCCTCGATTACGGAATTATATCGAGAAATTCGAGATCAAATCGGTCCATCCTATATAGAATGCCATCATATATAAATGCCCCACGTAGGTACCCTCTCCCGACAAACCGGATAAGACTATCACACCCTAAGGTGTTCAGGCGCATTATTGGTGTTTTAATCAAGAGACCCTAAACTCGATTAAGTTCACCACGGACTAACAGATTTAAGTATATCACCACTAACTCAATCCTCACGTGTAATCCATACACTAAGTTAAGTGGTTACATATGAGATATACTTAGGGTTTGCAAGAAGTATTACTTTACAAGCACAAAGCAAGTAATAAGGTGAGATAAATTACATCATTCATTATTAAAAACAATTACACAAATTGTCTTTCGGCACTACACCTAACAATCTCCCACTTGCACGAAATGACAAGTAATGATTGTTTTTAGAGCACACCCTTTCTCATCTTATTCACAACACTCTCCCACTTGCTCTAAAAGCGGATGAGACATATCCATCAATGCCGTACCCTCCAAGCACTCGACTTGGTACACCGATTAGCTAGGTTGTCGACTCGAGACGCGATCTTTAGGATTGAAACGTGTCGGTCCTTCCAATCGGCGGTACTCTCTCTCAATATGCTTTTGACCTCCTGTGACCGAGAAGATCCTTCTAAGCTATCTCTTCACCGTTTTCACAATGAAGTGATATCGGCTTATCGACACTGGAATTACTCCCGCACCAAAAAGGAAATTCTAAGCACTATGAGTAAACACCGAGCCCGAGATCAACTTAATGATCATCCTTAATCGACTACAAGTCGAAATCGGTGTAGTCAACCATATTCAAGTTTGCACTGAATATACAAGAATATGATTCCTCGTTCTCTAACGATACTTGAGGACGTACTAAAATCGCTACTTATTGCTTGAATCCAAGATTCAACCGCAATTGACTCGCTTGACTTGCCCTTATCCCAGAGAGACTATCCCATTTTCTCTTTATCCGAAGATTTGGAGAATCATTCACGAGATGTAAGGTAGGACTACTCTCGTTGAATGTTGCATACGTATATGCATTATCATCTTAACCAATAAGACGGATGGGATAGCCAATGACTCATTCTTGTGAATTTGACCGAATCAGATTCTTAGAATATAGTCCAATTCTCTCATCCAGAGAATCTTAGCGTGTCAGTTTCTGACTTCAGATAGCACACACATGTTGTTTCCAACTGTTTCAGTGTTATCATTCATGAACACTAATACTACTATTTTACCAATATTGATACACAGTCTACAAAAGACTTATCAATATTCTGGTCAAGTCCACATATTTTAAAACATGTGACTTTTAAATGACCGAGAGGTTCTCTTAAATCCACAAAGGATATAAGCCATGGCAGGCTTCCTACCAATGGTTCTTTCTGAATAAATTAAGATATCGTTAGTCTCGCAAAAAAGGTATTAGGGAATCACCCCTATCTTCTGCTTTGTAACGAATCCGTTATTCATTCTCAGCTAAAACCCTTCTGTTCTGAATGAATTCAGATTCCGTTGTTCGGCAAGAAAGTCTCGAGGAATCACCCCTATTTTCTCGCTTTCTACGAAATCTAGCAAAGACCGAGTGGTGAAAGAGTTCAAGGTCCGGTTAACTCTCTAGTTGTCGTGAATCACCCCTATACCACTCAACTTTGCTACCGAAAGTTTAAACTTTCCTATTCATTCGAATCTTTTCCGTGTAGATCCAATTGCTCCCACTGGGCTGAGACACTCGGGTGGTTCTACAAGAGGTCGAAACATAACCCAGAGTACCAAAACTCCATTCACAGGGTTAAGGTTTTCAAACCAACCTCTATAATCGAGAATCCTATACACCCACAAAGAGCCACAAGGTTATCAATCACCCCAAAGAGACTATAAAGTCCACAAAACCACAATGGGTCAACGGTTAAACCATACTCCCACTGCGTTTTGGGTGGATTGACATTCGATCTAGTAGTATTTATCGATGTAATCAACAACAACCGATGTTGGGCGTGGTCCGATTAAATCGATATAGTAACTACCTTTGGGTAACCATACTCCAAGGTTTAAGGTCATTACTTATAGATTCTATCGGAAGGCTTGTGACAGATTCAACCGTCACTTTACGATCTCGTGAATCTTATAACCAACCTTCACTCGGCGCATTAAGATATTTCATGAATAGTCACAATCTGAACGTATGAGCAAAATCTCCAGTCCTACCTTCAAGCATTAAATGCTAAATGCCTACATTTACGGAAGTGGTGTGAACCGAATTCACTCCTTATCCATAAATTCACTCGCATCTTCTAGGTAGACTTCTCGGTTTACATAATAATGTTAACCGTTATTTTGCAACGAATTATCTTAATCGAGTTTAGCGATGTATTGTAGCATATCAATAACTATATAGGGCAAGTCTATGGTTTCTTCCTCGGTGAGAAACATTCCACTTTAGGAGGCGGGCCGAGCATCATCCCAAGACTATGCGATAGCCTATTTATGAGCATGGAATACTCTATTCTCTCGCTAAAATCGAGAGAATCCTCCTCGTATTCTTTTTGATAAACTAAATCGCGTTTTGAGTAGTTATCGACAAAATGTCACCACTCAAAACTCCCACTAGCTTGTGTCTCTCACTAGACCCCGAAGGTCATGATGAACAAGCTATGTTACCCTTCAAATCTATTACCCTCTCCGAAAGGAAACTTAGTCATTGTTCCTTTGAGATAGTGTTCTTAGACTGAGATAGGAATCACCCTTAGCGATCGTCAGTCTTATCTCTGTGATATATGCACTTAATTAATAGATATTGAAGGGTCGTTTATCCGAATACGGAAACCTTTTACCTTTAATAGTTTTAGATGTGTTACATACCTATTCACTTTTTCTTAGTGGTTCTGTCTTTTATCAAACAAAGTCCGAGTCACAGATTCGCATACTACAAATGTCATCTTCACTTTGTTTAAGGCAAATCAGTATCGAGATGAAAGTGAATCCATTTGTTTCAACGAATCAGTAAAAATAAATTTTTTTGTGATATTCAAGGATAGAATCCAAATTCATTTCCTTATATCACTCCCACTATTATAGCCAAATTACGCCCGTTGTTACTCTATTAATCGTTAATGCACAAACTTCCTTGTTCTTCCAAAGAACTAAGCTACCGAGTCAAGTTACTCGTTCGAAAAAGTCTCTAAGATTCATTGGTTAGTGATGCGAAATCACTTTCCTTATCCTATACTTTCTTTAATTAATGTTTCGGTTTAGCCTCAAAACTTTAGTTAAGATGATTAACACTTATAGACATTCATTCCCATTCTTAACTTTCCTTAAAAGGAAATAGTCTTGAACTAGCGAGTTCGTTTGAGTAGACACTACTCGTGAACTCGTGATGTCTAATGAAAGTGTTACCCAGTGGGGACTGATTTTCTAATAAATTAGAAAAACATAATATAAAAGCTCCCACTAGTTTATCGGTTCCAAATACCGTCTAACTAGCAACACTTTAATTTATGATTCTCCAATTTTTCTATCGAGAAATTTCTCGTGTAGACACTACACAATTCACTAGAAGAATTTTATCGTCCCAATCATCTTTCAAACTAACTACGGTTGTCTCTCGCTTACGCACGAGTGACAAATGATGACATGTTTATTTACGTCACTTAAGTCTTGAAGGCTCAAGAGAAATATCTCTTCCAAAAATTAATCGCATGCAAGAACAATAAGTACAACGTTCTAGTTACTTACCACTTTTTAACGAAGTCATTACTAGTCAATTTTGCACTTAGCGCCTAGCATCCTAGAGATATATACATAGTCGTAAATAAAATTGACAGTAAAATAAATCCAAATCATACACTACTAAAATTTTAGGAACATAAACTAAGTACTTATAGTCTATCCTACTGTTCCAAGGATTTAATCTAATGCCTCAAAGGCGCGCCTTAGGGTAGGTCAAAGAGGTTTTTGATTAATATTGAAGATCGAGATTGAGAATCGAACATCTCATTTGTGATCGTCAATCACCTTTCCTTTTTCACCAAGGTACTACCAAAAATACCCTTTATGAGTGTGACCTCTCATCTCGCATTTTTAGGTAGACCCCGAGTGTGTCCGCCTTAAGGTCGGTCGGTGACCAGACAGTACCCAAAATCCTATCCTTTCGAGACCAAGCCTTGAATTTTGATAGCGGTGAAGGCCTTCCTGTAGGAGGCGGTCCCAGGCCGACACGAGGCGTCACCATTCTCTCACGTTGCTTGTGTCAACAATAGAGGCCGTGGGTCGGGTGTCGCCTCTCCGCTCCCACTCAATATTTTGAAAAAGTGGTGGGTTTCATCGATCACGCTTTGGACTTGATGTTACATTAAGGAACAATAAATCATAAGCCCGAATATGTTGTCGGTTATGTGGGCTAGCCCACCCGACCTATTCGTTAGAACATATGTGGCCGTCGGACGGGTCAAGGCTAGGAGAGGTCCGTTGAGGCGTAGTGGCTCTTCGGATGGCTCGGTGTTGCCGACCCGCGCAAACGCCACACATGGAGGGTGAAGTCGATTGAGCCGTAGCTACCGTTGACCACCCAACCGTGGTTAAACCACTTTCAACCTGTTTGCCCGTGATTATCCAATCCTTAAACATCAAACTTTCACGTGAGACACTACGGAACAAAAACGTAATCTCGTCTTGTGTAAGGTGGAATTCACCGAGAATCCAACACCTTAACCACGAGGTTTCGGGATTTTACTCCTTATGCTTTTCGCAGAGTGGATTCACCGAGAATCCATCACCCAACCTCGACGATTGAAAAACCCGTGTTCCTCGGTTTTTACCCTAATTAGTTTCTAATTAATATCAAACAATTAATTAAAACTAATCGTGTGTTTTATACATGCCTAACTAATTCCTCGAATTAATTTCTACATGTATGCATATGGAGTGGAATTCATGATATGATGCATGTCATGGCAATTTTCCGGTTCTACTCATACAATCTACACATGTATACTAGTGCGGAAAATAAACACCGAGATGGACCGTTGGCACCCCGTAACTAATCTATTCGAAAATAAATTAAAACCCTAATCTGCAGCTGTTAAGAATCTTCGACGATCGGCATATCAAACGAACTTGGATCGGGATGAAACTTTCCAGATCTGATCTTCATTCTTCGGACTTCAAGATGGACGGTCGGATCGGAGCTTTGACTTGTCAATCTTCCTCAGTGAGCCGCCCAACTTGCTGCTGAAACAGACTCTCACAGCAGCGCATCATATACTTCCCGAGATCGATCGGGGATGAAGATCAATCCCGATCGTCCTGAAAATTTTATCTCACGTCCAAAACTCCATGATTATCGATCTGAACGGTCGGATTTTAATTTTAACGGTCCAATTGTTCCCAGAAAATCGAAGAAGTCACAGTTAGGGTTTCTGTGAATCCTGCGTTTTTCTGTTACAGCAGCCACTTCGCAGCAACGAATGGAAACCCAAACGGACTCTGATCGACACCAAAATTTGTGGGATTGTTCATCAACTTCCAATCTTGATTCTGACCGGAGGGATCTTCGTTTTAACGGCTCAAACAACGGAAAAACGAAAATACTAAACAGCTAATGTACAGATCTATTTTCTGGAAATTAAAATTGCAATAATACATAAATTACATAATTTCCTATACTCATATGAACGAATTTTCATCGCTTATATGAGTTTACAATAGATCTAACGGGAAAACGGTGCCAACCCCAATCCATCTCTTCAACCATAGCAATTTAAAAATTATTAATGCATAATAATAAGTAAAATATCACCTACATGCAATTCCACTCTTTAAATCGTTTAATTACGATTATGACTATATAAATCGTGGAACCCGCCTCGATACCACATGAAGGATGCAGGTTCTTAGATCTAAACGAATTAGATCTACGCGCAAATGGATGGATCACGATTCATATGTCACAATACATAATTAAAGGACTTAAACAACTACAAGCAAGGGTTAAGAACGTGTTACCAATAACGGGAAGAGTCGCCTTGATCTTCCGATGTGTTCTCCAAACGGCGGTTGGTGGACACCCTTCTTGATAAAAGCACCTCCTTGATATGCAACAACAAGAAAAACTCCAAGTTTTTCTTCCTCTAAAACCCTGCAAGCAAAAAAAACTAATTTTTCTCTCTTTACAAGTGGTGGTCGAAAATTGCTTATCAATTTCCTTGGAATAACTCTCCTTTTATAGGAGAGTAAATCCTTGGTCTCCAAGTTTTAATTAATTACATAAATAATTAATTAAACAAAATAAAAGATATTTTCCTTAATGACTAATTGTGACATGTATTGACCAATAGGAAATCAAATAACAAGTCATCCAACCAATCATATAACAAGAATATCTTTTATTTTCCACATCACAAAAATTAATTCTTGTGATAAAAGAGACACTAATTGGCGCCACCATTAGGGTTTTAGCCCACATAAAATGTCTTTTATGTGTATTATATTATTTAATTTCAACTAAATAATATCCATGCATATCAATTAATTAAATTTCAAATTAATTAATTATCAATGAGGCCCAAATAACAAGATTATTAGTCCGAATTACGTGTCTACATCGGGGCCATGGAACTATAACCAAGAGCTCAATAATTAATTATTCATCAAACAGAATATAATTATTAATTCCGGATTACGCCACCATAAACCCGAATCGAACTCTACCGATTATAGATGTATACTTATACTCAACCCATGAGTAAATAAGCGTCCATTGATATAATCACTACATACGGATTAACCCTCCATAGATCGGCCCATTCTGTGTGGGATGTCTCCGTGAACCCAACGCAGAATATCTTATCCTTATTTACCATTAACCCCTCGATGATCAATTAGTACACATACCGACTAGTGATCAATTAGTCAAATGTGAACTCCCGGATCGATCACTTTCTTAGGGCTAACAAATAAGGGGATCGTCTCTACTTCCCACAGAAGGAATGGATTCCATGTCTGTGAAAATCGAACTACTCGCTCATCCTGAGATAGTGCCAATGAGAAGTGGCTTGGAACACATATTTAAGTGAACCGTAACTAACACATCAAACACTACCCCGGACAAGCAAACTCTGTGATCACCTCGAGATTAAGGTTGATCCATATATGATCATCTAATGATTTAATAAGATTCCTCGATTACGGAATTATATCGAAATTCGAGATCAAATCGGTCCAAATCCTATATGAATGCCATCATATATAAATGCCCCACGTAGTACCCTCTACCGACAAACCGGATAAGACTATCACACCCTAAGGTGTTCAGGCGCATTATTGGTGTTTTAATCAAGAGACCCTAAACTCGATTAAGTTCACCACGGACTAATCAGCTTTAAGTATATCACCACTAACTCAATCCTCACGTGTAATCCATACACTAAGTTAAGTGGTTACATACAGATATACTTAGGGTTTGCAAAGAGTGTATTACTTTACAAGCACAAAGCAAGTAATAAGGTGAGATAAATTGGTCATTCATTATTAAAAACAATTACACAAATTGTCTTTCGGCACTACACCTAACAGCTTAGTGCATACAACAAAGAACATTTCATCATCCGTAACCCCATAAAAATCTCTAGTTGGATAGATCCGAGAATTAATGAAGCGTTTCCACGCCTTAAATGAAGGGGTAAAGGCCAGAGTTGAAGAATCATAGTTATGATCAAACAACGGAAATACTGAATCAAAGGCTTCGCGCATGACGATTTACAACATTATACGCATCTCCAAGTTCCCAAAGAAACTCGAAGTGTGGGTTTCATCAAAAGTACATGGTGGGATTTGATAGATTTGATTTATGATGATCGTGAAAATGAAATAACGATTCCCCAATCGTAATAAGTTGAGACGAGGCTACCGACGTTATCTCAGGTGAGAGACGATAAAAATCTCGACAATCGAAATGTTTATTCTACCTCTCCTGAGTCCTAATCAACTTTTTCCATCCGCAACCTCGGATTAGATTTCGTCCCCACCGATCAATTTTTCTCGTGTTTAAGCCTTTCTCCACCGTAATAGGAGAACGGACGAAAATTTAGATGTCTCGGGACTTCATTATGAAAACAAGAGGCATGCCCTTCGTGAACTACACCATCAGCGATGTGGTTCGTAATTATTAACCGAGGAGAGGAGCGGTTAGACATTTCACACGTAGAGATTTAAACTAAGCTAGATAGAGGGAAATAAGAAATGAGCAAAGGTCAAGGTCGCTTTGCTCTTTCCTTTATATAAATAAATCTATCAAGCAAAAGTAGAAAAGATCTCTTGTTTTGGCGTTTTGTACTTGCCGGATCGATCCGAGAAAGGGCCGGATCGATCCGGCCTCGAACTAGTAATCCCGCCAGTCGGTATTACTCAGTCGGATCGATCCGGTAAAGGTCGGATCGATCCGGAACACTCACCGCTCACGACGAGTTGATTTTGCTTGTAAAATGCCTAGATTTTTCTAGATGACACGCTTTTCTCCTATCTTTGGTTCATTTTCATTGTGTTATAACCATAAATTTTACTACACGATGCGTAATACCATAATATGTAACGAAAAACATGAAGATCGTATTAAAATAAAATCCTACCAAAATCAAAATAGCCTAAAATTTTACTTAAAACGAAATTGTACGAAAAATAAAATGTTTCAATGTCAAAAATCATAGAATGTTTAAAATTACTCCTCTTCATCACTCATCTCGACGTGGCTTGAACTTGGCATAGCTTGATAACGGGTCGATTCTTGGGATGGATCTTGAAAATAAGTTGACATCCGTGCAGAGCTATCTAGTCCCATCGAGCTCATTTCTCTCGTAATATCGTAAAAGTGCTTCCCCATCCCGTCGTGGTATGGCCACATGATCCGATCCAAATTTCTTCGGATGTCGCACCGTGCCGTAGTACTGTCGAAAAAAATCCTACACCACTAGTTTGAAATCCAAAAGAATGTGGCATTTGTTGGAAGTCCGAGCGAGGTGGCATCGGTGGAATGAAATCGGGCAAGGTATAAGGTGGGTTTGGCAATGCGGAATATCCTTCTCGCATAGGTAGGGTTTTTGCAAGAATTCATTTGATATAAACCTCGCATGCCTTGACGTAAATCTTCAGACCATAATCTATTCCTTTCCGCAAAAACAGCCATATTGGCATTAGCACGATGAACATCATAGGCCATGGATTGAAACATGTCGTAAGTGATGGTATTCGGAAGTTGAGTTTGAGTTTGACTGGATGAAGGAGGGACAGCAGTGGATGGAGTAGGTGAGGTCGCCGACGGTTAGGGTCCAAAAATCTATTCTTCCTGCCGGCCTAAGTGGTAAACTAGGACCTATAAGTGTGTCATCCACCATCATCAAATTATCACTTGGGAGCTCACGGACACCTATCTGGCGACACAAGGAAGAAATAAAACATGGAAAAGGCATGTGACTGCCGGGTCTAGCAGTCAGGGCAAATTCCTTGGCCCTTCTACACATTACTCTGCCTACATCCACAGGTATATTATTAACTATAGCCCAAGCAATACACAAATCCTCTTTACCAAAAGATGTAAAATGTCGAGTAGGGTAAAGAGTGTGACTAATAAAACGTTTAATGGCTCTCATATCCCGTATACATTTTCCATAAGAAAACCTGTTTTCATGCCAGACGGCAGTGGGATCTAACTCATTCTGGGCTAGTGAAACAATATAATCAAAGTCTGCAGGCTCATCCAAATTCCAAACTGTATAATAATCCTCATTCTCTGGTACATCAGGAATACCATAAATAGCATTTATAATGTGAGGAGTAAACGGCACTGTCCTAGTTCTTAGGTTGACAGAAGTTAACTCACCATCTTCTGTAGCATTGTGAGTTGCTACCAAAGAATAAAATTCAGCTACTAAGGTGGTGTTAACTTCTCCCGACCTTAAACCGCTAATTCCATCCATCGTCGCTTTCAAAGATCTCTTTTACCTCCTTCCCAAATCCTTAAAATCCAAACCCCTCTCGATCGCAACTAAACACCGTCCAAATTTATTTTTAAGGCGTTTCTAGTCAGCCAGACGCGGTTCTATCAAAACTAATACCAATTCTTCTTCATTAAAGGCCTAGTTTCTATGACTGAATTTGGGTAGGGATATGCGGTTTACGTTTTTATCGGCTTTGATGATTCGGCCATTCTACGATAATGACAAAATAACAAAACAACAACAAAACAACACAAAACAACACAAATGAGTTACAGAAAATAGTGAAATAAAAAAAAAAAAAAAAATTTGCTAAAAAAGACGAAATTAACAAAATAAGGGACTACAATGTTACCTTCCAAAGCTTAAAAGGTTGAAATTTGGCCGAAACGATGAAAATTACGGAATAAAAGTTGAAGCTTCCTTGAAAAATTCTTCAATTTAAATGAAAATTTGAAGAGAGTAGAGGCAAATGAGAGAAGTTTAAGAGTTGGGGTAGTTTAATGGTGATGTTGTATGATGATTTGAAGAAAAAAAATTCGAATTGGGGAAGAGGGAGGCGGCTGTTTGAGAAAAATAAAAGAAGAAGAAGAAGGAGGGACCCCGCCCCTTTTTTAGGTTTTTCAGTTCCGGATCGATCCGGGGTTAGGTCGGATCTATCCGACCACTTTTTTTTTTTTATTTTTAAAACTTAATAAAACTTCTACAAAATTAAAAAAAAAACTTTTTATAAAAACTTTATAAAACTTTTAAGTAATTTCATAAAGATCTTATTTATAAAATTTTCAAAAGTTATATAAAAATTTTATAAATATTACAAAATTCACGAGGTCCTAATTCCAATACTTCTAAATCTTCCAGTAGTTCGACGTAACGCTCTATCAACCTAACCTTAAGAAATGAGGCGTTCAATTTTCCCTTTGATCTCCATCGATTTTCGGATAACCACCTAATCGCTCCTTCTTAACAACATTCAAACACTCATCCCGGGATTTGGTTGTGCTTTCCTACATTTCCTTCATGCTCACTTTTCCACAGATTCGTGATCTCCTTAAAAACTTTGCCCTTCTCTTTATCGAACTTCTCGACTTTCCATTACATACTTCTCTCAATCGATCTCTCTCAACAATTGCTCGTTTTCTCAAAAACCGAAGCTTCTATTTTAAACGTGACATCTTTATCCAAGCCTAATTTCAAAAGCAACATAAAAATTCCTATTCTATCTAAAAAAGACATCCAGCTTCTTTTACGTCATCCGGTAAAAGACGAAACTAATTTAAACATAAATAAAAACACGTAAAAGTAGAGTAAAGATAGATAGCACCTGGTATTCGGGCCGAATTTAGTTCCTCTACTTTTCGCTTTCTTGATTTCTCTGCTTTTTACTTTGTCGGAGGATCGCTTAGTAGCATTATTTCTTCTTTTAGTGCGGTTCCTTCTCCTTCCACAATTAACTTTACTCTATGGCCATTGGCTATAAAAGTTGTATTTCCATCGCTTAGTTCAATGACTCCATTTGTAAACCCTTGTTACTTTAAATGGACTCGCCCATCTTGATTTAAGCTTTCCGGAAATAACTTTAAACGTGAATTGTACAAGAGTACTTTCGATCACCTACATGGAACTCACGCCATAGATTCTCTTATCGTGAAAAGATTTCGTATGCCTTGTTGTGCATTCGAGCGTTTTCATAAGAATCGAGACGGAATTCTTCTAGTTCTCATCAATTGAAGCAATCTATGATCACCGACAAACCTTAGGATCGAAATTGAAATTTAATAGCCCGTAAGGCTCGGTGTTCTAACTCAACCTGGAGATGACAAGACTTACCAAAACTAACTTATAGGAGAACAACCAATTGGTGTTTTAAAAGTCGTTCTATACGCCCATAATGCATCGTCTTCAGCTTAACGCCCTGAGCTTTTTCGGTTTGAATCCACTTTGTCTTTTCTACAATTCTTTTGATCTCTATTTAGACACTCTACTGCACTCACTCACCGGTTTATGGATGATGTATGCGTTCCTAACTTATGCGTTACACCATATTTTTCAATTATCTTGGTAAATGGTCTATTACAAAAGTGTGAACCTCTATCACTAATGATAGCCCTCGGAATGCCATAACGTGTAAATATATTCTTTTAAGGAATCGTATGACAACTTTGGTATCATTAGTGGGAAGAGCTTCACTTTCTACCCATTTCAAACATAATCTACCATTACTAGAATAAATCTTTTTCCAAAAGATATAGGGAATGGTCCCATGAAATCTATACCCCAAACATCAAATAACTCACATTCTAAAATAGGTTGCATAGGCATTTCATGTTTTTAGATACATTTCCCCATTTTTGACAAGACTCACAAGATTTAACATACTTATAAGCATCTCTATATAGTGTAGGCCAATAAAAACCACATTGTAAAACTTTAAAAGCAGCTTTTCCAACCTCCATGATGACCTCCTCGCCTCACGATCATGAGAAATGATAAAATACTTAAAATTTCATTATCAGCACACACTTTCGATTATCCCATCCGAACATTTACGGAAAAGGTCCGGTTCCTCCCAAGAATAAAATTTTAAGTCATAAAAGAATTTCTTCTTCTGCACTAAGTCCAATGAGACGGAATATAATCACAGTGTTAAGTAATTAATGATATCTCCAAACCAGGGTGACATTTCCTTAGAAGGAATTCTATTCTTTAATAACTTGCATGGTCGAAGGAGTATCTATTCTAAAATAGCTTGTTCATCGAAATGAATCTTTAATTTCTATTCCTTTCTCAACATCATTTTCCATTCTACTTAGATGATCTCGCTACTACATTCTCACTTCCCTTTTTATCTTTAATTTCAATATCAAATTCTTGAAGTAGGAGAATCCATCTAAGAAGACGTGGTTTCATCCTTCTTCCTTAGTAAATACTTCAAAGCCAATGGTCTGTATAAATTATTACCTTAGAACCAACAATATACGATCCGAACTTATCCAAGGCAAAAATTACACCAATGAGCTTCTTTTTTTCCTGTAGTTGTATAGTTCATTTGAGTCATAGTTAATGTATGAGATGCATAGTAAATAGCTTTGAGAATTTTGTTATATCTTTGACCTAAAACGCGCCCACAACTAAATCAATGGCATCACACATAATCTCAAATGGCAAATTCCAATCTGGTGCTACTAGCACCGGTGCGATGAGTCAATCTCGCTTTTAAGGTCCGAAAGCTTCCTTACATTTACCATCAAAGTTAAAAGGTACTTCCTTTTCAAGCAAATGACTTAGAGGCTTTGCTATCTTTGAAAAATCGGCAATAAATCACCTATAAAATCCTGCATGTCCAAGAAATCCTCTTAGAGTCCTTAGATTAATTGGTGGTGGTAATTTTTCAATCACTTCCACCTTGGCTTTATCAACTTCAATTCCTATTTCGTAGATTCTATGGCCTAGACAATTCCTTCGATACCATTAAATGACATTTTTCCCAATTTAAAACTAAATTGGTATCCTCACAAATTGTAACACTTTTTCTAAGTGCGACAAACATTTACCAAAAGAATCTCCGTAAACACTAAAGTCGCCCATAAAAATTTCTAAGAATTTCTCAACCATATCGGAAAATATAGCCATCATGCATCTTTGAAACGTAGCAGAGCATTACATAAACCAAACGGCATTCTTTTATACGCAAAGTTCCATAAGGACAAGTGAAAGTAGTCTTTTCCTATCTCCTGCTTTGAATGAAAATCAGAAATAACCCGAATAACCATCTAAGAAATAAGAATATTTATGACCACTTAGACGTTCCAACATTTGAACTATGAATGGAAGTGGATGATGATCTTTCTTAGTATGATCATTTAGTTTCCTAAAATCAATGCACATTCGATAACTCCTGTAATTTCTCTTGTTGGAATCCATTCATTCCTATCATTCTCTTTCACTCAGTGAAACCTCCTTTCTTTGGTACCACTTGAGTTGGACTTACCCATTCACTATCTCGATATGGGGAAAATTATTCCCATTTCTAATAGCTTAATGACCTCTTTCTTAACAATTAGCTGCAAATTTGGGTTGAGGCGGCGTTGCGGTTGAATACAAGGCTTAGCATCTTCCTTCGTAATTATCTTATGAACGCAAATCTCTAGGCTAATACCTCGAATATCGGCAATCGTCCATCCAAAAGCTTTCTTATGCTTTTTCAACATTCTAAGCAGATTGATCTTCTTGTTGCTCGATTAAAGTCGATGAAATAATAATCGGTAATAGATTATCGCCAAGAAAAGCATATTTCGATTTAAAGGTAACGGTTTCAATTCCGGGTTCTTTAGCGGATCTTCTATTGACGATTTAAGAATTGGTCCTTCTAGTTCTAATTCCAAATACTTATGCCATGGTGGCTTAAAGGTAAAACTTTCACGTATCTAAAGAAAGAATTATCTCTTTCATTTCAATGTCTTCCTCATCTTCTTTATAGATAGACGAGTTAAGCATTCTTCTAATCTGTCTTCAAAAGTTGGTAAATCGATTATCGTGAGATGAATGAATATCTTCTATAAAAGAACACGATTCTCGATGATGGATGATTCATAGCTTTGAAAATATTGAAAGCAACTTCATCTTCATTGACTCTCAAAATTAATTCTCCTTTCTCGAACATCGATTAAAGTTCTTCCTGTAGCTAGAAATGGACGACCTAGAATAAGAGGTGCTTTGAATAACCATCTTCCATTTCCATAACTACAAAGTCTAATGCAAAATAGAATTTGTCTACTTTAACCAATACGCCCTTAATAATTCCTTTAGTGGTACTTAATCGATCTATCTCGCCATTTGCAGAGTCATTTCATCTTAGTAAGCTTTCCTATGCCTAGCTTTTTATAATCCTCATAAGACATTAGATTTATACTCGCTCCTAGATCACATAAGACCTTCTTAAATGTAAATCCTCCAATTTCACACGGAATGGTAAAACTACCAGATCTTTCGCCAGTGGTAACTTATCTTTATAAAATCATGAAACATTCTTCATTTAGGCATATATTCTCATATTCCTCTAATTTTTTTCTTGTTTGATGAAATTTCTTTCGAAAATTTTCCATAGGCGAGTATATTAATCGAGCTTCAATAACAGGATATTAACTTGAATATGACGAAAAGTGTCAAGGAAACGAGCATACTTCTTATCGCTTTTGCCTTTTGATTTGATCTTTAGGAGGGTAAGGTAAAGATTCTAAATCTATGACCTTTGGCTCCTTTGTCGCTTTCTCTTTTCCTTTTTCCTTAAACCTTCGAGTATTACTCGGTTGCCATGTTTCGAGTTCTTGAATTTTTCTTTTAAATTGTTCCCCTGAATCAATCTCTACTTTAGATTCCTTCAGCTTCTTCCTGCTTTTCATCCTTGTTTTCATTATCTTCCATTCTAACATGTTCCTTAAATAAAGTCCTTAAATCTTTATCCATGGGATCTTTCGAATCCTAGGATTTTTACCCAATTTTCCTTTCACTTTCAGTGTTCGAACTTTTATTTCTTTTCAAGAAATTTTCTATAATTTCTTCTTCCTCATCTCAGAATTCAAGTTCATCTTTAATTTTATCATTCTTACCATCTAAGTCATCTTCTACTTCATTATTCCCAAAGTTTTCAACTCCATTACTTCCACTGAGCTTCTACTTCTCGTGAACTACAACATTTACCTCTCTTGGGTTCCTTTCAAAGCAGTTACTTGGTAATCCTCCAGAAGTCTCTGCTGTTATTACGCTCACCTTCCCTACTCAAATGATCTTCCATATTCCTTAATGAGGCTTCTATCGTTCTCATCCTGGTATCATGTCCACTCATAGATGTTTTCATTGAACTCATGTCCTTAGTGGACTGTACTCAATAAAGTCACCATTGTTTCTATATTTTTAGCTTGAGTAGATACTACACCCATCATATTTTCCATTAGTTTTCCCCATTTTTCAACTCCTTCAGCAGCCGAGTTGAACTTTGAGTTACCGGTATACTTTGAGTGGTATGTTGAGGATAGGATCTAGGTAATGATTGTAAATTCGATTAGACGTGTTTTCTTGATAAACTTGATTATTATTCATGTTCCTGTATGGAACTCGGATACGGCGGTTGTCCTTGCTTACTAGGGTTTTCGGACCATCGATAAGTAGGGTGATCTCTTCTAATAGCATTAAACGAGTTTGAGTAAGCATTGTTTAAATTCCTATGTCGCCAAGAAAACTCACCTCCTCTCTTGAGTATCCTGTTGGTTCTTCGATCCCTAGTGGCATTTTATCCTCGAATTGAGTATTCAGTTGGCGTGCTATTTTCGAACTTTGGTTTTGCTCGATTGTAGGTCATCAAATTTCCTACTTAAATTTTCTAAATGTGCTAGAACTTCCGTATTAGACGTACATTCTCCTCCAAAAGCTACTTTTCCGGTGCTAGAACCGGTTTCCACATTCTCATTATTTTTGGAAATCTTTTCTATAGCATCGTAAACTAATTGAGCTTCACTCATCATTAAAGAACCACCACATGCATGATCTACATCAAAGACGTGAATCTTTTCTTAATTTACGACAAAAAGTTGAATTTGCATATCTAAGGAATAACCATGGTCGGGACAAGCTCTTAACAATTTTTAAATCTTTCCTGGCATTCCCGAGCGTTTCTTGAGATCCTTGTCTAAAGTTAGCAACCTCGACTTTTAATTCCAAATTCCGTCCCAGAGTGAAATATTGTTTGTAAATTCAGTTTGAATCTCCTCCCAACTTGTAAGTGAATGATGTGGAAGAGACATAAACCAATCTCGGCTCGCCCTTTTAGAAAAAGGAAACATAGTCATCCTTGTTAATTCCTTGTGAGCACCTTGACTTTTGGCTGTATTGCACAGTTCTTCAAAAAGATAGAGATGATGATGCGGATCTTCATCATCTTCTCCTAGGAATTGGGCTCTTGCGTCAATTAAACCAAAAAGATGAGATTTAATCTCGAAATTATTCGCTCCTTCATTAGGTAAAAGTATGAGATTATTAGTCTGATTTCTTCTTATGGTTTGGTCACAGATAGGCCTTGGGTTTACTGGGTTGTTACGATTATTCTGGTTCCGATTTTGATTATTTCTATTATTATTATTATTTTGATTATTAAGGTTAACAGGGTTTTGTCCATGCCCTAGAGCATGTTCCAGCCCTTGTTCAGGTGTTTCATCACTGATTTCAGCCATTCTCGTATTTCTGTTTGAAGATGATTCGTCAGATTTCCCGACTAGTATGACCACGCTTTCTCTCTACTTTAACTGCGCTTTCGTAAGTGTTTATGTCGGGCTTGTAAGGAGTGAGTGGGGCCTTACCACTCGGTCATCAACTAACTAAAATAGAAAATAACACGAAATTAATAGTAGTAAAAAATGGTAACTTACCTATAAGGTAAGTACACGGACGAAAATAAAAATAGAAATGAGATAAGAAAAGTGTTGACTTATTCTCGAGAATTTTGAGCTAATACAAGTAGTAACCATAGACACAAAAAAGAAGTTAGCGCGTTCCCGGCAACGGCGCCGAGAAATCGACGTGGCCTTTTCTAGTGCTAATACTACCCTTAACCGACGATTGTATCGGGTCAAACTCAGAAGTGCTAGTATGGTGAGTCGTAGTATCGTATCCTCGGGGAACTTAGTAATTCTTCTAAGTGTGGTTAAACACCAAAGAGTCATTATTAACTCAATCTAAATCTCGCTTTTATAACATAGATCACTACTATTTTACTTAACATAAAATAAATGCATAATTTAAAATTTATTCTAATATAATAGATATAGATATATAAATATATATAGATATGCATAAGTTGCAGAATATATATATAGACATAAATATACAGATGCCAAATATATTATTAGAGAACTAGCCAAAGTTTATATAATTGATTTATACGATCTTTTCAAAGGAATGGAATGTGCTCGATCTTTCCTTTTATATTAGGTTCAATTGAGTAAATGAAACGGTGCACTCACTGAGGTTAACAATTCCTCCTCACATAAGCGTCATTTAAATTGTCATATGTCCATTGTCATCACCCAAGATCCACAATCATTACGGTTTTTCCGAACGAGGTCCTTTGAGTGCGATTCTACCTTTGAATAAAAAGGAGTCATTCCGTTCGTCAAGCGGTCAATTTTATTTAAAGGCTCCGGTTGTCAAGGCCGGGCGATTCAACTTTCGGTTTAAGTTTCAATTAAACTGATGATTTAACATTATTACGATCTCGAGTACAAATTTCAATAAGATTCATCTTTTAGGACAAATCGCCCCGGGTAGAAATCGGGTTCCGTTGTCACGTTATTCACTCGCCAATTTTACCCTCCGGTTTTCTAATAACGAGTTCATAACCTAACTCATCGAAATCCAATTCATAATTAGATTATGAATTCTTTTCGAATCAAACTTTATCAATAGAAAAAGATTCAATTAACTCAATTTTAGTCAATTTTACTTAGACAACATTCCTTTACCGAAAAGATCGAAATAAAACGATTACATAACTTTGGCTAGTTATTAGATTTAGCCTACTAACATTATACGAAAATAAAAACAAACATAACAAACATAAATACTTTAGAAATTTTACCCGATTACAACAATTGAATCAGAAGCTGTATTCTTCCGGATGCTACAACGACTTCAACAACATTGATCTTCTGATAATTTCTCGAGCATTATACGATACTACTTTATTTATGGCATAAGGCCTATATACATACCTACTACTAATAAAAAGAGGTAAAGAAAATATATTTGGTACCCCCTATGTGCCTGCAATGCTGCTCTATTTATAGGCAGATTTTTCCAAGCCGGATCGATCCGAGAAAGGGCCGGATCGATCCGGGAATAAAAATCTTATCCCTGGATTTTTCTCTGCGGGGCCACATCTTTGGGTAATCATCATGTCTCTTCGGATCGATCCGAGGTAATTCCGGATCGATCCGGATAGATTTTTTTTCAAACTTGATCTCAAACTTGATAAAATCATAACTTGAGCTCTGGATCTCCAAATGACATAATTCAAGATGCGTTGGAAAGCTCTTGAGAAGATCTACAACTTCCCTGAAGGACTTTTCTTTAGAAAATGCCTTTTTGATGGGCCATTTGTTCGTCGAAAATATAACTTGATACGGTGTCACGAACCATTGATCCACTTGAACTTTAAAACTCGTGGCACTTCCTTAATTCCTTCAAAAGATATGATTTTACTCCAAAAAGTGTCGCCACTCGGGTCTTGGTTTACCTAAGATCTCAGAATAAAATACCAAAAATACCCACGTGAATCGACACGACACTCCGGTTATTAACCCGGTACAAAATTTATAACTTTTTATCATTTTTACTTGATTTTTATAGTATTTAGATTTATTCATAACTATTAATATTTTATAAGATTATCGTTATAATTACTTATATTTTATATAAAAAGAGTCGATAATGTATATAAAACATCGTAATTTTTATCATATAAATGTTATACATCAATGGAGTAGTCTGAAGTTGATCGTCAGATACATGGAAAATAGTAAGATCATTACTACGATCAGGGGACAAGGAAGCCTGAACGGTACTTGATGCTGGACCTGTTGCATCAGCATTGGTATCTCCTCCAAAGGGTAGCATTCGTTTAGCACCACTTGTTTGTTCTGCTTGGAGGGGGTCAACAGACTTGTGTGCACATACCTCCTCAAGCACCGCTTTTGTGCTAGGCGTAAAGAACTCTTTCTTAGCAGCACCGGTTTGTGGAGTCGGTGAAAGGCAGCAACTTATCAATCTCTGGGGATTTGATGGTTGCCTCAACAGCAGTCTGTCCATGCCTTAGAGTAACAGCAACCTCAGAGCTATAGTAAGTGAAGTTTTGCATGTTAGCAAGCAATCAAATGCAAAAGCATTATTGGGAACAACGTGAATATTCAAACTCTTAACCAGAAGGTAAAAGGCAAATATTATTACCGAACACAGACACGGGTAAATTCTTGACAAATTGAGCACCTAATTTTCCAGTCTATGTCTACATCCAAGGGTGTCAAGCATTTTGCGCATGCTTCAAACCAGACTTTTCTTTGTCCAGAGAGGTAAGTTAGCATGCCTTCAGTCCAAACTGTTTTAGCCTGCAATGTTTTGGTTTTAATGATATCAGAATAAGTTAAAGTAGACTGAAAGTTAAAGTGTTTAGATGAGTAACAACATGTTCCATAGATGCAAGGGCAAAATTTAGGGCCAAGATTTCAGAAGGATGAGGTGGGTGGAAAAGTTTAGCAGGATCCAAGTAAGCTCCAGTCTGAACAAGTGTTGCAATCTCTGGTGCATGGGCAGCATACCTGTCGAAGGGAAATTATATGTATTAGTCATAGCAATTTTCATGGATAAGGCTGGGTTTGAACAAACAGATTTACCATTCTTTTAAGCGGGGTTGTTCTTGCAAGGGCGTGTTCTCCAAGATGTAAGCGCATGTTTTGGGTTTTAGTGACAGACCTATATTGAAATACAGCTACATTAGTAACAAAGTAGTGGGGGAAAATATAGCCTCAGAGGAAGCAAGTTAGTTCTTTTGTGATTTTATGTGTCAGTAGTAGCGTACCATTAAATGTAGTCACATTTAATCCATACGCAATAATGAGGGTTGGGGTCTTGTATCTTGCATAGATATTGACATTAGTATCAACCAGAAGATCATCCCAGGCCCTCATTAGCATTGGGATCATCCTGTATAAACATTCAAATATATGATAGTCAATTGTTATTGTGTTTAAAGGCAGTTGTATGTGTAGAACATTTTAATTAGAAAGCAGAAAAATGAGTAGTGGTACTTACTCTTCATTAAGCACAATAAAGTCCCTAGTAGATGAAGTTCCACCTTCTTGAACAGGTAACGCCTGAAAAATGAATGCTCTTATACCTGAGGAAAAGTGAATGGCAGGTTAGTTTGCATGAGTTGATGGTTGATGTGAATGGCAAGTTAGTTTATGCATACAAATTGAGCGTTCCTGATCGGCATAGCGATAGAAATCAGTGAATCTATCAAATTGGAATATGCAAGGTAGGGGAGGCGGGACTGGTTCATCATAAGGTTCCACAAGGTTCTTGCGGTAAAGGGTCCAGGTATATGGATATTCAAGTACTTTGTATGGTGTTAAGGGTGATTTTATACGTTTTATAAGGATATATTTTATGTCAATATTCCCCATATTCTTAGGATTTTCATAGAAATCGAGCTTATAATCGATTAATTGAGTAAATGGTGTTTCTAATAGGTTAAATTGCAAAACGTAGCGATTTATGTGTTTAAATCATGATTTTATATTATTTTAGGATTATGTTACGCTTTGGTATGTTTTTCCTACATTGTAGATACACATTGTTGATGGAAAGGATGATTTTAAAGAGATGAATTCGAGTGGAAAATCCGAAAACGACTAAATAATGACGGGCTAATCAAAAGGCGTTTTACAAGAAAAGTCCTTAATGAAAGTTGTAGAGTTTTCTGAGAGCTTTTTTATGACATTCGGATCATAATTTTTGGAGGTCTACAACTCAAGATATGAATTTTAGTAGTTTGAGTCCATGCAGTGCCGCATGCAAATTCTTTTTGGAAAGAGAATTATTCAGCCGACTCAAGTAGCCGACATACAGCATCTATTTAAATAGCTGCTTGCAACCCTAAATCATTATCAAAAAAAATACCAAACAATTCATTCCAGCCGCAAAAAGCAAAGGAGCAGCGGCAACTTGAGAGCTTCAAGGCCGGTCACCCGAGCCTTGTGCTCGGGTGATCCGGGTTAGATTAGATGTAGTTTTTTCTTCCGTTTTCGATTCATGAGTTCATCCATGTACCAAACTACGTGAGTTTATTTATTTAATTTATTCAGTCCTTATTCGTTTTTTATGATCTTTGATTTATTTTGTATCGTTCTATGATTTTGATGCTATGATGTGAATTAGACCGAGAGATCAGTTTGCTATTGATACGTTTACAACATACGGAAGTTGCGTAGACTAGATCACCATAGAAAGATAGGATCTTTAATCATTAATTATGTGACAAATTAATTGGTTAATTATCTAGGTTGTTAGATTCTAAAATACGAGAGTTAACCTGAATCTACACCGAGTTTTGTTTGGTAAATCGATCTCAACATTCGGAAGATGAGAGATTGATAAATTGGACTCACTAAGGAATTAGGAATCCATAGCTTGAGATTAAATTCACTAAGGAATTAGGGATTTGTATCTCGTGTAAAGTGTGAAACCACAATTTGAATTAAAATCATGAGATGAACTAGGATTGAAATCACTTGGTTTGTGCAATTTGTTTGATCCATGTATCTTTAGTTTAGTTTAGGTTGTGTTATTTTATTTAGTAGGTTAGATTTATTTTAATTGCTCTTTCGTTTATTTATTTGTTCTTTCGTTTATTCGTTTTTCCTAAGTAACAATAGAAAGGAATTAGTGAAATTAGATCCAACATCCCAATTCCCTGTGGATCGACCCCTTACTCACTTCGCTCTACTATCAATTACCCGGTATTCGGCCGGTTAGGAGGTAGTTTTGCATGGTAGTTAGGGTTTATAAATTTTCTTTTGTTTAATGATGCAAAATCTCCCCAACAAAAGTGGCGCCGTTACCGGGAATAGGTGTCATGTTGAATCGATCTTGTTATTTCTCGATTTTGTTACGTTTATTTTTCGTTTTAATAAAAGTAGCGTTTACCAAATCGAGAGTTTTTATTTTGCCGTGTTTCGATGACCATAAGGTTAAGAATGTGCAAAAGTTTTTACTCGATTTGTTTAAGCGTGAAGTATGTGTTTATGTGTTTTACGATCTAACCTCTTTGTGCTTTAATTGAAAGTGGCTCTTTGTGATCTGTGTTAATATGTGTTTTAAGTTTTTAGGTTTGTCTGCGTTTTCCTGCTCTCTGCTTGTGTATTCGTTGTATGGATGAGCGTTCAAATTAGTGAACGCCCGTCCGATTCTTTAAATGCTGCCAGTAAGCGGCGTTTGAAAAGTATTGGGCGCTTCGTCCGTTCAAATATTTTCGACTGCATTACGTTTAAAGGACCAGGCGGCGTCTATGCTTTACGAGCGTCCGTCCGTTGGTTTTCAAGTCAAGCGAAGCGTTTGTTTTGCTGAACGCTCGTCCAAAGTCTGTATTTTGAGGTGAACGCCGTCTGTTGTCTTTGAACGCCGATTTTAGTAGTCGAGTTTTTTTTTGATCTCATTCCTAATACTTTTATTTAGTGTGGATTGCTTACATTCGAGCTTACAGTGGCCTATTTATTTTACGTAGATGCCTGAGCGGCATATTCATATCTTTCCATCTACGAATCCATGTTAAATAATTGATTAATTTTGTATACATGATTCATCCATGCATGTTATAGTTACTGTCGGTTCTCGTACGCTATAACTGTTCTTATTGTTATTTAGTAGCTAATGTCGGTTTCCGTATGCTACATACCGCTGTGATGAATCTTTTAAGCTTTGAGACTTATGTGCTTCCTTGTTGTTTTTGTAACTCATATGGGTAGCTACTGTCGGTTTTCCGTATGCTACGTCTTAGGCCATATGAGTTATATCTGTTTAGAATAGCTAACTGTTGGTTTCCATAATGCTATCACTTTTGACGAGTCTTAAGGCGCGTCTACACTGCATGTAATGAAACGAATCGTGCGTTTATCGTAACCTGTCATTATTTGGTAGACGTTTATTATATACATGTCATGTTGCAAATGAGTGGGCTAGTTTTCTTTCTTTTATTTTCTTTTATTTTTGCATATCATTCAGATGCATATCATTTAGTTGCATGTCATCTAGTTGCATTGTTTTTCTATTTTTCTTTTATTTTTCTTGAGTGTAGTTAATCGTCGGTTTCCGTAATACTACCTCGTTTTTATTTTGTTTACACGGCCGTAGTCACCATGTAGAGTTGTCGAGGTCAACTTGCTCACTGAGCTGTCGAAATTTATTTTTATTTATTTTATTTTTAGGATTGCATATCATGTAGATTGCATTGTAGTATATTTTCATATAGTTGCACCTAGCCTACGACTTTGTAGTATTTCATGTATAGTATTCAATCTTTAGTTGAGCTTAAGTTGAAAAATCTCTATGATCCTTTTCTTCATGTGCTTTATATATGTAATCTTTTCTTTTTCCCGAAGACTCTTTTGCACTAATCAAGTCTGCGAGGATACTTTCTATAGCTATTGTGCACTTTAAAGATGTATTCGGTTGTCTGTGATGCTCCACGAGTCTCGAGAGCTATGCAAGCAATCCTGGTTCTTGTTGGTTCCTCCAAATTGCCCGACATCCAATCGACTAAGTTCTCTAATTTATTATTTCTGTATAACTTGAGGACAAGTTGCAATCTAAGTGTGGGGGAAGGGATAGATGATTTATGTGTCTACTTTCGTTTGCTCATATTTTTAGTATTTCTATGAAAAGTGCTTAATTTTCAAATTTTTTGTTATATCCCGAGTAGACAAAGGCATATCTTTGCTTGAGTTTATATCATTTTTGCTATATTCTGTATATTTAGTAAATTTAGTTGTTTCACCCGACACTATTTTTCACGTGCCATAGTAGATGATGAGCTATGTTTTTAAGCCATACCCATTTGATTAGAGATTTTTGATGATTATCGCATGATTCTTTGCTTCCATACAATTTTTGAAAATTTTAATAGTTTGTATTTAGAGTTAAAGTATGACATCACCTGTGAATATCTCGAAGGTTTGAATGTGATAAATGACACGTAACTATTGCGCTTTTGAAATGAAGTGAATAAGTGAAGTTGTTTTAAATTATAAATGTGTGTGTCGAAAAGTCGGTCGATGATTTGAGTGAGGTAGGTCATACCACGTATGTCTATGCCACTATGATGACCAATAGCTCACGGCGAGTTAGAAAAAGTGCCTTATGATTGGAGTAGGTAGGGGATTAGCGGAAATGTCCTATTCGCTATGAGGGCAATAGCTCATTCGATGTGTGTTTAAGTGAAATAATTAAAACAACTTATGAGAATAGTGATATGAATTAAACGAAAGACTTAGTTATCGTCGATCTTATCCCCAGTATAAACTGAAAGATATGTTGTAGGGACTATCCTCTAAGTATGTCGGAAATATTTTAAATGCTCCCTATTATTTTTTTCGGGGTTTGTATGTTTTGTGAGGTGCATGTTATAATCGTTTTTATATGTCTAACTTAGATGGGATGTTGGCTAGTTTTGCTTGAATCAATTTCAAGTGTGGATTTAGTGGAAATTTATTATGGCTATGCACACACTACACGGGTGAACTTCTAAGTTATTGAATATACTTCATATTTGTATGGATGTTTATTTGTCTCGAGCTTGACTTTGTTTTGTCTTGCTCGGGACGAGCAAGGTTTAAGTGTGGGGGAGTTGTTAAGGGTGATTTTATACGTTTTATAAGGATATATTTTATGTCAATATTCCCCATATTCTTAGGATTTTCATAGAAATCGAGCTTATAATCGATTAATTGAGTAAATGGTGTTTCTAATAGGTTAAATTGCAAAACGTAGCGATTTATGTGTTTAAATCATGATTTTATATTATTTTAGGATTATGTTACGCTTTGGTATGTTTTTCCTACATTGTAGATACACATTGTTGATGGAAAGGATGATTTTAAAGAGATGAATTCGAGTGGAAAATCCCGAAACGACTAAATGTCTGACGGGCTAATCAAAAGGCGTTTTCAAAGAAGAGTCCTTAATGAAAGTTGTAGAGTTTTACTGAGAGCTTTTTATGACATTCGGATCATAATTTTTGGAGGTCTACAACTCAAGATATGAATTTTAGAAGTTTGAGTCCATGCAGTGCCGCATGCAAATTCTTTTTGGAAAGAGAATTATTCAGCCGACTCAAGTAGCCGACATACAGCATCTATTTAAATAGCTGCTTGCAACCTAAATCATTATCAAAAAAATACCAAACAATTCATTCCACCGCAAAAGCAAAGGAGCGGGCAACTTGAGAAAGCTTGAGGCGGTCACCCGAGCCTTGTGCTCGGGTGATCCGGTTAGATTAGATGTAGTTTTTCTTCCGTTTTAGATTCATGAGTTCATCCATGTACCAAACTACGTGAGTTTATTTATTTAATTTATTCAGTCCTTATTCGTTTTTATGATCTTTGATTTATTTTGTATCGTTCTATGATTTTGATGCTATGATGTGAATTAGATCGAGAGATCGGTTTGCTATTGATCGTTTACAACATACGGAAGTTGCGTAGAGACTAGATCACCATAGAAAGATAGGATCTTTAATCATTAATTATGTGACAAATTAATTGGTTAATTATCTAGGTTGTTAGATTCTAAAATACGAGAGTTAACTGAATCTACACGAGTTTTGTTTGGTAAATCGATCTCAACATTCGGAAGATGAGAGATTGATAAATTGGACTCACTAAGGAATTAGGAATCCATAGCTTGAGATTAAATTCACTAAGGAATTAGGGATTTGTATCTCGTGTAAAGGTGAAACCACAATTTGAATTAAAATCATGAGATGAACTAGGATTGAAATCACTTGGTTTGTGCCTTTATTTGATCCCATGTATCTTTAGTTTAGTTTAGGTTGTGTTATTTTATTTCGTAGGTTAGATTTATTTTAATTGCTCTTTCGTTTATTTATTTGTTCTTTCGTTTATTCGTTTTTCCTAAGTAACAATTGAAAGGAATTAGTGAAATTAGATTTAACATCCCAATTCCCTGTGGATCGACCCCTTACTCACTTCGCTCTACTATCAATTACCTGGTATTCGGCCGGTTAGGAGGTAGTTTTGCATGGTAGTTAGGGTTTATAAATTTTTGTTTTGTTTAATGATGCAAAATCTCCCCAACATATGGTGCTGGAGTTTCCTTCACACTTGCATTCGAAACGTAATAACGTTTGAATGGGAGTAGGGTGTTTGCAAAATGAGCCACATTTCCATCAAAGACAACAATGGGTACTTTGGTTCCCTGTTCATAATGTAAGACAGATTCATGGCATAATGAGGTTAATAACAAGGAATTAGCAACTGAAACATAGAGGAAAGTAAAGGTAGTAAAGTGCAGCAAAAGTCAATGTACCTATGTGTCTGTGACCACATAGTTCCTGTAGAGAGGACCATTTTCTTTTTTCTTAGCATTGCGGCGCTCAACAACTTGTACAACGACTGTCCATTTCTTGTTGAGTGAAGGTGTTATTTGGTTGGCGTCAAACAAAGGCCTGTCCATGTTCTGTGCACAAAAGCATAGCACATACAAAATATACAATGCTGAGGCATGTGCTTTTAATTTTGTTTCAAAGTGAAGCTTATGTAGTGGTGATGGTTGGCAAAAGAATACAGAGTGTAGCAATGCCTACATAGATATTTAGATATGAGACACGATGTGTCATCATTCAAATGAACCTCATTGTGTATGCAAACAAGGTAACCACATTCTTGTAAGTGATCCAAAAAACTCACGTGCATTAACGTCAACAAACTGAAACCTTATGTTTCATCAGAAGACATCAAAAAGAGGTATGAGCATAAGCACGAGAGTAACAAGAAAGTATGAAAGAGTAGACAGTGGAACAAAATTTTCTGCGATAGCTATGTCTGCTAGTAACTGCACACCAAAATATAATATTTACAAATATAGTTTTTGACCCTTTTTTTTATATACACAAAAGATATTCAGAACTGTAGCACTTCTTTATAGACGATATTACGTGTTCTTGTTTGTGTGGATGCATCAGAAGTGCTGTTGCATAAAAAAACCTTAACGTGGGAAGAAGTTTGTGCACGGGATAGCGCCACGTAGAGCTGACCGTGTGAGAACACAGGTTCTTTGAGGTAGACACCTACAAAGTCAAGAGTTTGTCCTTGGGATTTGTTTATTGTCATGGCGAAACACAACCGTATAGGGAATTGTGTTCTTTTGTAAGGTACTGGGCAGAACTCACCCTTGTTTGGTTGCAAGGGTATCTTAGGTATGAACACATGCAACCAAACAAGGGTGAGTTACGCGATGATGCCTTACAAAAGAACACAATTCCTATCTGGTTGTGTTTCGCCATGACAATAAACAAATCCCAAGGACAAAATCTTGACTTTGTAGGTGTCTACCACAAAGAACCTGTGTTCTCACACGGTCAGCTCTACGTGGCGCTATCCCGTGCACAAATGGTCTGGGAATTTTTCAATAATGGTCTCATTTATCTCATCAACAAAAATATTCTTGGTTGTTAAGATAGCTCGGTTGGCAAATGGCACACCGATACAAGCTATCTCGTGTAGGTCCGGGTAGACAACAGAAATGAAATCGGCTAGATCGTCGGTCAAGGACATTTTTGTATGACAGATGTGATGAGGCAACGAAATAATGTCAGTATCTTTAGACTGGGTCATACCGTTGCCGATGGCTAGGAGAAGAGATGTGAATTCTGGATCCAATCGTGCTCGCATATTTGAGAAAAGGCGTAATTGTGTTAGATATGGCCACAATGGAGATTTAATTAATAAGGCATTAATAGTTTCTGTTTTGGTACCTTTGGTGACAACTGGTAAGGTCTGACGGAAGTCACCACTTAATACAACTACTTTTCCACCGAAGATGATATCAGATTCCATTAAATCCTTCAATAAACTGTCTAGAGCCTCAATAGCAGTTCGTTTTGCCATGGGGGCTTCATCCCACAATATCAGCTTTGATTCATTGATAAGCAAAGCCAAAGATGATTGTTTGCTTACCCTTCATGTGGAAGCATCTTCCAGATCAGTTGGTATTTTGAATCTGGAGTGAGCAGTCCGACCACCGGGGAGCAATGAAGCAGCAATACCAGACGTTGCTGTGGCTAAAGCGACATGCCCTTTTGAGCGCACATGGGACAATAGTGCACGGTAAAAGGAAGGTCTTCCCAGTTCCACCGGGGCCATCTATGAAAAATGCGTGTGGGTTATTATCATATACAGATGCAAGGATGCAGTTAAATGCATGTTTCTGTTCAGCATTCAATAATCCTTCTGATGACAAGTCTGTAGGAGAAATAGTAAGGTTCTTTTCTAATCTCAACTCTCTTGTTGTGTCACGGGATTCATCACAGTTAGCTGAAAATGATTGCACACAAATTTTGTAATGCATAAGGCTCTTACCCATGCCAACTAAGTAAGAATTAATTTGCTCTAAGACCTTTTTCCTGATTAAGTTGGTTGGCAATTTTGAATTGTGGACAAAATCGGTTGACATGTCGGTTTCAAACATGGACCAAAGAAGAGAAGGATTATTTGGGCAACAATGTATGAGTAAATCTGCAAAAAGTTTCCTAAGTGCGGAGGGCATGTTGTACAGTGCAGCCTCCGACATGCATTGTTCTTGACTGTCATTTTGTTGTAACAATCCACGCTCTAAGGCAGCTTCACGGAAAGTTTCAAAAATTTGACCGTTAACAGTTCTAAGATATGTATAGGATGTCGGGCAGCGAACTTTACCGAGCAACAAACGCAGGAAATAACGTTCTCCCTCTGTAGGCTGCACAGTAACTACTCGGCCAACTGAATTTCCTCTAGCACGGGGTTTCCATTTTCTTTTGTCCATTAACCAGACAAAATGATCTCGAAATTCTGAGTAAATGCAATTGTGTGATTGTGCATTGGCATCAGTTGTATTCATGAAGAAAAATTCACTGAGCATAGTTTTTTTATTAAGTGGATTGTCTAACACGTTTGAGAGAAATTGTTTTTGTTTGAAGGTCACAGGCTGGTAATTTTCCAGATGAAGGTGCATCTGGATGACAAGTGGCTTCATTTCAGTAATAGGGAACCTGAACATGCGCCATAAAGACTCAGGTGCTGAAATCCAGCGACCGCTCCTATATTGGTCAATCTCATTGACCTGAACATGATTATCGAAAGCGGTTCGATCTGGTTTTATTTGCTAAGTTAAACAATATCGATCATTTGCCTTACAAATGTATTTATAGATGTACTTGATGCTTTTGATCGTTGAGCATATTTCGACATTCATGTGGCAATCAAATTTGGCAAGTAAATAAGCATTGTAGGGTACAACCCAACGGTTGTCTAAACAAGCATTCCTTACCTTTACCCGAGTACCGTTGTTGCGCCTGCGGTAGTTCGGGTACGCATCATCCGTAACACTTGTTTCATCATAAAAGGCCTTGGGAAAGAAGTTTTTTCATGTTCCCTTTTTTCATGCAAACGTTGGATGGGTTTTTATGACCACAAAGGCCATGGAGCATGTGCTTCAAAACTAATTTGTGTAGATGGGGATGTGTGAACTTATCTGGAATTTCGGAACAGACAAGTGAATCAAATTCTTCAGGGCGGTACAATTTAAATTGTGGTTTAAGTATGAGAAGAAAATGTACGTGTGGTAGGCCTCTTTTTTGGAACTCAATCACATATGTGTATGCAGCAACCTTGCCGAACACATTTTTTTTAGTAGTTCAGTTTTGAGTTCCTCTAACTTAGCCCTAAAAACATGACACACGATTAGGGCTGTAAACGAGCCGAACCCTACCGAACCCTGGTAGGGTTTGAGCTCGGCTCGAATTTTTCGAACCTAAGGTTCGGCTCGTCTCGAACTGATCGAACCATAATTTAGCAAGGTTCGGCTCGGGTTCGAACTGGAATATTAGGAAACATGTTCGGTCCGGTTCGGCTCGAATATGTTCGAACCGTTCGAACATGTTCGAGCCGAGCCGTTCGAACATGTTCGAACTTCTAACCCTAATTTGATTTTGATTTCCTATTTCATTTAATAATATATATATATATATATATATATATATATATATATATATATATATATAGTTTTTTTAAATATAAAATAGTTCGAGCGAACGTGTTCGATACGGTTCGGCTCGATAGACGAATATCAAATACCTAACGTTCGGCTCGACGTTCGAAGGTTCGAATCGAACTCGAATCGAGCTTTTTTCGAGCCGAATACAACGAATCGAATCAAATACTGACGTTCATTTACAGCCCTACACACGATATCATGTCTATCTTGGGATAATTCACCGTGTTTAAGGTGTTCCTTTACCTCTGGCCAGTTTGGGTTGCATGTCATTGTCAAAAAAATGTCAGGTTTCCCAAATTTTTGGACCAAAGACATAGCATCCAAGTATTTCTTTCTCATGTGCCTTGGGCCGCCTATGAATGTAGCAGGTAGAACAACACGTTGTCCTACCTGACCACAAGCCCTTTCACCTGAGGCTAAAGCATTAGCAACCACTTGAAGGAATTCATGCCTGATGTTATTTTGTTGGGATCTAAAGTAATCTAGACGTTGTGTTTCAAGTTTGACAAACATGTCAACAGCATATTGCTGGAACAGTCTCCCAAAGTGGAGAAGGTATGATTGGTCTGATTCTCTTTTTTGGAATCTATAGCAGTAATACTCATGAATGGAGACAAATTTAGGGTTGTGTATGTCAGCATTCATTGCCTGTTCTTCACAATCAAGTAAAGCTTCAGCATCATATGCATGCAAAGGGTCTAACCCATTATTATTAATGTCTGATCTGCTTCTTTTTCTACCCCTTCCCCGTATGCCGTGTTTCATAATACCCTGGTGCCAACCAAGCTGGCCATAAGGGAAAAGCAAGGGATATTGGAGAGGGTCATAGCATGCATAATAATACTGTATGCTATGAGAAACACCACTAAGGGTGTATATTTTAATGCTTCGTGGTGGTTTTCACTGCCATCTACTAAGATGCCAGCAACCTGATTAACTGAAGGTTTGTTGTAAGTCCGCTGATCTACATCAGGGTTACAATACAACATGAATTGCATGATCTTCAAGGTCATGTTCATGCCTAAGAATTCTAAAAAATCTCGCATATGGATTGTCTTCAAGGACAAGGAGGATTTTTTGCAGAGACATTTCATACAATCTAGGATAACTTAAGAGTCTATTGGTCACCTCATGCTCTGTGTCATGAAGGTAAAACTGTAAATTTTTTGTAGAGTTATCTGAACCTATCAAAGGTGGCATGAAATGGTACACCTGACCTTGGACCCTGAAAGTGTAAATGCCTTTATTTCTCTTGGATAGGTCCTTGTCATAGGTTGCACCTAAAGATGTGAAGGCCAGATGATTATTGTAAGTCCTAATACATGATCTGAAATTCTTGGATTCATTACTTCCTGAAATCAGGAGATCAATTAAGACACTGGGTAATGGGTTGCTAGCCAGAACGATATCCCCGCCACTACAACATGAGATAGATGGCTCATGAGCAAACCTAACAGCCCCACATGAATTGCAATTGGCTACTGTGGGTAAGATATCGGGTGCAGAGGCAACATTTGTGAAAGCATCTTTCACAGAAGGTCTAGTTGAATCTGGTTTCTATTTTTTCCTATGGGTCCGTCTACGGGGAAGGTCTGGATCAACAGCCAAAATACCAAAATAGAAGAAGGCAAAGGCAAAGCAGTGTGTGTCGAGTAGTGGTAAATAGTGTAGAAAGTATCGAGGAAGAATCGAAGGTTCTGAGATGGAGGCAAAGGCAAAGGCTCAACTGAAAATAAAATAAACAAACTCAAACCTAAAAAGGCGAGTCAAGTGAGTACACAACAGCATCTTGAGTATGATCAACAATATGATTTACTTGCAAGCCATTCAAAGAAGGGTGTGTACCAGAAACTAAAGCTGACTGAGGTGGGTGAATTACATGTGCATGAGGAAGGTACATGGTAGCCTTCTTACATCATGAGTCATGCATGTTGCCTTGCCGACCATCATCTATCTATGTTTAATTAATTCAAGCGATGGAACAACACCTTCCATACCCTTTGTAATCTTGGCTACAATAGGTGGGTAAACAACGACTAAGGATCGGATTCACTAAACCCTAACCGAAGTGGAATGGTTTTGTTGGAGGAATAAATTAATGGGGAAAATGAAAAGGTGTATTGGGAAATGAAAAATGGGGATGTGTAAAAATAAATGATAGTTGACCTCCTCAATTTGATACACACGAAATTTTCAAGCTAGAACACATAAGTCTATCAAAATTATTATGTCACAATTTGAATAATCCTCACCTCAAAAATCGAATAATCCAACCATAATCCATTAACATATAAATCTTCACTTTTTCCAAATAATACAAATTTGAAACTAAGCATCTTTTCACCAAATTCTCATCATCAATACATTTTATAATGATTTCTCTTCCTACTCTACTTCACGTTAAAATGATTCGAGTAAAAAAACTTTTTGCACATCCGTAACCTAATGGTCATTGGAACACGGCAAAAATAAAAAAGGCTCACATTCTACGTTACTTTTATTCATACTAAAAATAAAGATGAAATAAAATAAAATACATGAAACGAAAAATTTCTAAATTTTTGACACTTACATTTCTACATTTCTATGAACTAAAGAACGAGATTTGTATGCAACATCTTTTTGCTTTTTTTATGTGCAATCTATTTGTGGCCATGTTTCGTTTTTCACGAGTTTGTATGCAACATCTCGAAATCTATTTGTGAACAAGGATTCATGTGGAGCGCAGGCGAACTTTCATGCATGGTTTTTAATTTGTCTTTGTTTATTCCTCAAATCTAAGTATGGCTAATTGGTTGTAGGCACGAGATGGTAACATTCCACCCCACCAAGGTTTGGCGTGATGGGAAAAACACAGTGCACTCTGTGCACAACTGCTTAAATCGACTACAAATTCTACCAAGAATCTGTATATACGAGTGTTGTGAAGAATTTTCAGACCCACAAGTGAAGTAGTGTGCAGCTCACTGGGTAAAAATTAATTGTGGGCAAAATGCGTACAATTAGATGGGTTTTTAAGACAAGCTAAACAAACATGGAACACAGTACATCAATGGTACACTTGGCCAAAGAAGAAAATATAATCACTAATTCTACTTACCTCTAGTCTATGAAGATAATACAGAGGTGTATTCAATAACCAAAAAGGTAGGAAATTCTAATAAAACACTTACTACAAGTATTACAATATAGTAAGCTTTAGAACTTACTATATCCTGAAGAAGAAAAACTGATAGCAAGCATTAACACGAACAAAATAATACAGGGTTTTCTGTAGATCCCGTAACTACGGGGTTTGCCATAGATCCCCTAACTATTGGGGTTTGCAGTAGTACCCCTAACTACACTAACCAGAAGTAATTTTCTTCTTCCTGAGAGAAATAACGTGTAACTCATTTTATCCAACAAACTGCAAAAAACAGTATCTAGATAAGTACGACAACACATTGACTATGATTTCTTGAACAAACAAAGGTGACAGACATCTGAATGTTGAAATCAAAACAGTGCATACAAAAGATGAATCTGTACGAATATTCAGAGTGAGGATAAGCACATATTTGTGCACACAGATGGGCAATATATTTATGAGGACCCAAAAAAGGCCGTGTAAAGCAAACGAGAAACGATATATTTCCAATATGTGAGCATCAAGGAACAAATACATACATATAAGCCTTAAAATCTGGAGATGCAAAGTGGTTAGAATACACAAGTCGTACCTGAAATTCAGTGATGGTGTGGTCTTAGGACTCCAAACGAAATTGGCATCAAGTCTGATAAAAAAATCAACAGAATACCAACATGTGAATACTTTTCTTATGTATAAATCTAAACCAAATTTACTGCAAGGAAAAACTTATTAAAAGTGTAGCCTTTATAATTAAAGCTAACAATGGTTTTACCTTTGCTACAAGTAGTATGTAAAGGTAAATTTTCTTTCAGTTATGTCTTGTATTTAAGGAAGAGAAAAGAACATATGAGGGTGAAGGTTGAAGTGTTCATACATAGCCTTTCTCTATAGGACCTGATTATCCTAAACAACTATTCATTTAAAAACAATTAAAAGTGTACTTACATAAAATTAAAGCTTTCCTTCTTAGCATGTGATATGTATGAATCATCCCATTTGATGCCATCGTCGATGACAATATAGAGTGCGAATTCAACAAGCACTTGAGAGCACCTCGAAACGAGTAACAATCGATCGGATTTCCTACCAACAAATGCAGAGAACGGACTTTTTCCCACCTAATTCTGAATCTTTCCATCTGCTACAGGTTGAGATTAGACAGAGAAAACAAATGGAGCTGGTATTTTTCCTTGTAGAACCAGTAGAAGCAAGGGGTACGTGGATAGATTCAACAGTGAATTTAGCAATGATTTTGATCTGCTCATAGGCAGTCGTAGCCAGGCTTCCTGGCTCTTTTTCATGTTGCTGGAGGGGAGAATTTGTCAAGGCTGATAAGAAAAGTGGGTGATTCAGCCGGATTTCAGGTGGTACCGTTTGTGCGGTGATAGCCGGAAGTGGTGGTGGTGGAAGGGAGAACGGTGGGGGGATGGGTGGGATAAATACATTGGTTTGAATGAATAAGGTAAAACATTTGACATATCTAAGCTACCCCTCAATATCACCCCACTAACCCTCTAACACTTTTCCCAATAAAGTTGGTTCAACTTTTGTCTTTTCTCCTTTCTATTAAAAAAAATTTGTATATATCATGTGTGCACATGACATATTTTTTAAAGTGTTGTTGTGTAATATAATGTATTGTATTGTACACACGATATATTTTATTGTGTGTATGTTCTACAATCCACCAAACATAATTTCACGTCAAATTTTCCGACTTTCGTATACAATGCGGGGGAGAAGTGATAAAAGAATAAGTATATATGCATAAGTATATATACATATAACTAAAAAAATTGTCTAACGTTAAATAGTAATAATATTAACAAAGCATAAAATCTAAACGAATAATAAACAAAATAAGACAATATGTGAAATTTCAAAAGAACAATATAAAGAACATAGTCGTTGTAGTGCGTAAAAACGGTGAAAAAATTGTGTTACTGAGAAAAAGGGAAAAACGTGGGAAAAGTGAACACACATATATCGAAGAACATCACAAGAGAAATTACCACAAAAGTGAAGAAAGAAAACAGGGGAAAAAAACACAAGAGCATTATATTATAATATGTCGCAAAATGATTATGTTATACAAAAAATAGGAAACAAAACTAAATGTGAATGGGGAAAAAGGGGGAAAAAACTTGACTGCCCCACCACAAAAGACCCTCTTTGTCTTTGTATTAAATATTAGAACAGTATAAGAAATTACCACGTGTCTATTCCCCTTCTTTCCCCCCGTGAATTAAAATATTATTCATTACCTAAAAAAACAAAGATGAGAACGAGACCAATAAAAGGAGGGGAAAACGAGGGAAAAAACCATAGACTAAAGAATCCCCCATTGTCTAGCAAACAATGTGTACGGATATAAAAAACCATAAAACTAAAATCAACGTAAAACAATCACTACGCACACCTTCAACGTAAACGAGACAACCCCCCCCCCCCCCCCCCCCCAAAAAAAAAAGGCCAAAAAGACACACAACTTTGTAAAATTCTGTATACATGATGATACACGTTGAAGCTAAAACAACAACAAATAAACGAGTATGATTAAAATCCAATAAACATCAACACATATAATTGATGACCAAAAAAGGAGGTGAAAAAGAACATTTAAAACGAGCACTAAATGTACGGACAATGGGGACAAAAAAATAGAGAAAAGGCAAACAGGTGAGGGGGAAAATAAAAAAAAAAATTAAAAAAATTACCAAATGTCAGCCTGCCAGCAATTGAAAATAAGGAAAAGGCAAGGGAAAAAAAAATCCACGTGTCGGCCCACCAGAACTTGCCCCTTGGCTTTGTATTAAATATTAGGATATATATATCCCAGCATCTATTTTTTTTCCCTGTTGCGTTCATCGTTTTCTAAGGGAAAAAAAAATAAACTTTTCATCTGCATTCCATGTAAATGGTCCATATACTTATCTGCCTTTCATCCACCCATTGCATTATTATATTATACAATTCTGAGCCAATTCAGCATTCTTGTTTGGGGTGGATACCTTCACCCAAGTTTCTGAAAAGAGTCGTCCACTTCAATTTGGATTGGTCTAAAAAAAGTTACTTCAGCCTGTTTAAAAAAAACTGGGTTCAACCTCAATTTTCGAGAAAAAATAAATCATTGTCGAATATTTTTTGTTTGGTCATTCTGGAGCTATTGAGTAATGTCAAAGGATAGTCAATTAGATTCATATTTTCAGATATTCGCTGATGCACAACAAACTGTGTTGGATCGACAATTTGAGAAAATGAAACGACATTTTGATGATATGATGGATGATATGATGATTCAATTTCATGACATATTAAAAGAAAGAGGTGGTGGTAGAGGTAATCGTGGTGGTAGAAGTAATCGTGGTGGTACAGATGTTAAGAACACTTCTACAGTGTTGTTTTCTGTTTATTGCGGTAATTGTAAAGGAAGTGGTCATCATTATTATGATTGCTCTGATATCTTACAAGAACTACATAGAATCGATGAGGAAGTTTGTTTGAAACGTGAATTAGCAAGGGAAAAAGACTTGATTGAAGTGAAAGACAATGAAGATAAGAGTGGTGGAGAAGAATATTGAGAATGAGCCAAGAGTAGCAGAGATTGATGATGCAAGTACACCTACATTGGTGGCTGAGAACATGGCGGACGAGATAGAGGAAACTGATTCTCTCTCATTTGTCTCTTGTTCGAGCTCTATCTTATCTTCTTTGCAGGTACATGATGATCATCCAGTTGAGGAGAAAACTGGGCTAACTGATATAGCCAATATATTGCCTATGGATGTTCTTGTCCCAGTTGACATTGATGGAAAACCGAAGCACACCATCATTGATCCTTTTGCGGTTTATCCGGATTCTCGTCCTTATGTTTATGTTGTTGATCCAGAGAACATTATTTGCAATGCGCATTCACAACATTACTACTCATTGGTTTCATTGGCGAAGTATGCATCAACAACTCGAAGACCTATTGATTTGAAGTGGTATGTCCGCCTTGTATTTGATCCAGGTATATCCTTGATGTTCGTTATTGGTTCGGCCTGTTGTGTCCTTGTTGCTGCGTTTTACGACATCCTTCTGATTCGAGGTCGAATCCTTTCGGAGCTGGGAGAGAATGATGTGATTCCCAATGAAGAATTACTTTATTAAATTTATTTCTAGTATTTTTAATTTATTTTTAGTTATTATTATTTTGGGAAAACTTATCCCACATTGCTAAATTAGCAATTAGTCTAAAAGTATGTAGCCTATATAAAGGCGAATAGAGTCATTGTAAAAATCAGACAAATTTTGATATAAATATATTATATTTGAAGCTTTTAAGCTTAGGTGAGTTTTCTCACGTTGGTGTTTGGTGGATTCCAACACCGGGGTTTGGTGGATTCCAAACGAGACTTATCGAGGTTGTGAGCAAACCTTGTGGGTGTCCATTATACCAAGGTTTTTAGCCACAGGTTAGCTAAGGGTCGCGGTGCCCATTTATTGGTGCCTTCAGTCAAGTCCTCAGGCAATTTCGGATCTGATTCAGTTTACGGATCACATCATCAAGGATCTCGGCACTCTATCATACTTTCTTGGCGTTGAAGTACTCCACGCTCATGATGGTCTTTACCTTACACAACGTAAGTATATCCTTCAGTTACTACAGGGTTCTGGCATGGAGGCCAAGCCTTGCACCTCCCCCATCGCTGCTAAATGCCGGCTCGCCAATGATGATGGTCCGGCCTTTTCTGATCCATCTTTATACCGTACCATTGTGTGTGGTCTCCAGTACCTTCAGTTTACTTGGCCTGATATTGCGTTTGCAGTTCATAAAGTCAGTAAATTTATGCATGCTCCTACGAGTCCCACTGGGCCGCGGTTAAACGCATCATTCGCAACCTTAAACATACCGTTTCAGATGGCGTATTCTTCGCTCGCACATCGACATTTATCCTTCATGCATACTCCGATGCCGACTGGGCCTCTGATTCAGACGATCGTCGCTTGGTTGGAGCTTATTGCGTCTACTTGGGATCAAATTTGGTTAGTTGGCGTTGCAAAAACAAATTACGGTCGCCAAGAGCAGTACTGAAGCAAAATATAAATCTTTATCGAACACCGCTGCCGAGCTTCAATGGTTCACGCAACTTCTCCATGAAATGCACATCTTCTTGCCTTCTCATCCGGTTCTGCGGTGTGATAATATTGGTGCAACATATCTTGCTGCCAATCCGGTTTTCCAAGCTCGCACCAAACATATCTTGACTTTCATCATGTTCGCGAGCTTGTCGCTTCCAAGCAACTTCACGTCTCCTTTGTCTCCTCCAAGGATCAACTCACGGATGTGCTCACTAAACCTCTTGCTCAACCTCGGTTCTCCTCACTCAAGACCAATCTCCACGTTCTACCTCTTCCCGTGGGATTGCGGGGGCGTATTGAGGAAATTATCCAAGGTTACATATTTTTCTATTATTTGAATTACTTTAAATATTGTTTTGATTTATTTACGACTTGCTCTCCAAGGATATATGTATTATAAAACCACGCCTTGTACCAAATGATTGTATCAATGAAATCTATTCTATTTTACCGTCAATATGTCAGGCCTCCACTTGTAAAAAAATTTACTTTTTCAAAAACTCATTTTTAGGTGATGCGTCGATATTATCGACTTATTAATACTCTTTACGTCAATAATATCGACATTAAATCACCCAAAATGTCAATCCGTAAAGAGACACGTTTGTCGTCAATATTATTGACGTTAAATGGTTTTACGTTTATAATTGCGACATCAAACGTGCATCAGGTCGATATTATCGATGCAAAATCCACAAACTCGTTCTTCTTCCCCAAAATTGGATTTTCTCCAACAAACCACAAACCCCAAATTCCCCAAATTCCCCAAATATTGGCGATTGAAGAATGGATCAAAGGGCTGAAATGGAACAAATGAATGAAAATGCAGAACGACAGATAACCCATGAGGTAAATATTCATGTTGTTGTAAAAATTCCTCAATGCTAAAACAAATTTGACTCTACCGGCAACAATCAAATATTCATGGCGATTAAACAAGAACGGATCCAATAAAGCATGGCCGCCCACTCAAAATTCAAATATGAAAAAATGTATTTGAACGATGTCGTTCATAGTTATGACTACATTGTTTAGAGAGGCGATCGCACCTTATGCGGGTTTATGAGGCAGCCAACCCACTAAGAATAATAACTTACATGTAAAAAAAAGTTACATACACATATCTACATGTGAAATCGAACCGCGAATTCTGATATATTGATCGACTATATTAATTAATGCATATTTTAGAAGCACTGTTTTAATGTATTGATCTATTATTTTGATGTATAATATATTGACGCATAATGGTTATCTAAAACTGAATAAATTAGTTCAAATCTAAAAAGACAAAATTGTCTATCAAATTTTCGACTCGTATTCTCATGCGGACACCCTTAATTGGGTATATAACTATAAAAACTTACGTGTGGGAGTTCGATACTCTGTATCAACTTTTGTCAACTAAAAAAACGCGTAGACGCAGCCTTTGCATACTTGATCATTTACGAAGCTTTTGAAAAATTGCAGCGGAGACTCTTTAGGTTGGGGCTCGATTTAAAAAAATAAAATAAAATACTCCTTCTGTTTTTCTTATCTGTCGCAGAGAGAAGAATCACACAGATTAAGAAAGTTATCAATATGTCTTAAATATAGTATTGGAAATGTAATTTTTTTTATTGGAGATATAATTACTTTGTTGGTAAATGAGTTTTAAGCATTGGAAATGTATTTTTTTATTAGACATGTACATACCTTATTGGTAAAGGAGGAATAATAATAATAAATAACGTATTGGAAATGTAAAATGGCCGATAAATAAAAACAGAACAAATTCTGAAATGTGATAGTTTAAAAAACGGAGGGAGTAATAAATTTTGATGAGTGACCACACGCTCACACAAGGATAATGACTGGTCCGATTCCAAAAATAATAGGTGGTTCTATTGACATACCCTTTTTTACTATTGACACCCATTTTTTGATTATTTTTTCAGGTGAAAAAACATCAGTGCCACTGGTGTTCCTTGTTGAACACCAACGTCAGTGTCATTGTCACTGACGTTAGTGTTCAATAAGGAACACCAGTGAAAAGTTGTGGACTGACGTTTTCTAAAATGTAACACTTTTATGAAGGGAACGTTAGTGCGACTGGTGTTCCTTGTTGAACACCTTCCTTGTTGAACACCAACGCCCAGCCAAGGCGTTGGTGTTCAACAAGAACACAACACCAATAACATTGACATTCACTTTATAAAAAATCACCGGTCTTAAAGTAATTTTTGTAGTCAAATACCTTAACAATAAAAATCTGAAAAGTAAATAAGGGTGTGCTGATAGAACCCTCCAAACAATATTCCAAAAGGTTTTCATGAAGAGAAGTAAACATAGTCACACAAGCATTCCTAACAGGGGCGGACCCAGCATGGTAGGGGTGGGGTGCACAGATCCACTCAAATTTCCGAACGAAGTTACTAATATACCCCTCTAATAATATTAAAACTGTGTATATATATTATTGTAGACAATTCCTAATGTAATTATCTATTTAGTTCAGCTGATTAGAATTTTTAATACATATCCTAAGTTCATGGGTTCGAAACTTATCTCTTTCATATTTTTTTCAACTTTTTTTTTTGCAATTGACCCACACTGAAAAGTTTTCCTGGGACCGCCATTGAATCCAAATGAACTTCCAAATCTGAGGTTGTGGTGCCAGCTACTATCCCCGAGTGCACATGGGGTCCAATTTTATTCTTTAACATATCTTTAATAAACTATTTAATTATATTACCCATCCCATTTTATTTGTCCACATTTCTTTTTTGGTTTGTCTCATAATATGTTTTCAATTGTGTATTAATTGTCAAATTTCTTCAACTACCCTTCTCCCTTTACATTATTTACAATAAAAATTGTATAGAATTAAATACTCCAACCACAAGTTAAAGGGCATAAATGTAAAAATATTAGATCATTTAATAAGATTTAAAGCATTAATTACATTTTTCTTAATCTGTTTGAAAAGTCAAACGGGCTAAATAAAATGGGACAGAGGAGTACCTTAATTCTACCTATATAAACCCCTTAAATTCCTCTAAATTATCCATCCCAAAACCCTCTCATCTCTCCTTAAGTATATTTACTTTCTTTCCAACTAGGGTTTTTTGAGAAAAGATGGCTTCCAAGAACACTGCATTTCTTGCCCTCTTTCTCTCTCTAAATCTTGTTTTCTTCACTCTTGTTAGTGGCTGCAGCACTTGCCCAAAGCCTAAGCCGCCCCCGAAGCCGAAGCCCGCTTGCCCTCCTCCACCGCACACCCCGACACCGACTCCACCGTCCACCCCAACACCGACACCGTCCGGTGGTGGGAAATGCCCAGTGGATACCCTAAAACTCGGTATTTGTGCTAACCTTCTTGGTGGCTTACTTGGTGTCATTATTGGAGTCCCTCCATCTAAGCCATGTTGCTCACTCATTCAAGGCCTTGTCGATGCCGAGGCCGCTCTATGCCTTTGCACTGCCATTAAAGCAAATGTTTTGGGCATTAACCTTAATATTCCACTCTCCCTTAGTTTGCTTCTTAGTGCTTGTAAGAAGGATCTTCCAAAAGGGTTCAAATGTGCCTAAAAGATGATGATGATGATCTTGCAAGAATGTTTCTTTCAAATAAATGTGGTACAAACCAAAAAATGTGCATAAAAAATTACACGGAACACACACAAAATAAATTCACTTTACGACAAAGTAATTTACTCTGTGTATTCGATGTATTTTCGGTGTATTTTTTTCTTCTGCATTTGTCTCATTCTTGATAAACTATAAGGGTTGATTTTACTTTTGTTCATTTTAATTAAGTTTACATTTTGTTAATTAGTCAAGGAGTAACTCTTTGTTACTCTATATTATGTACGGTTATTTTGTGGTTTGCTTGTATTTTTTCATGTTGGAAATCAGAAGTTTTCTGCGTTGTTTTCATTTTGAAAAATAATATGAAAAGTTTTTATAGTATTGTTTTTGGTGATTGTGTTCTTTAATTTTAGAATTTGGATATTGTACTTATAACTAATAAATATATTACACTTTTATAACTGCAAATGGTTTAATTAATAACAATCTTTGAAAGTACTTATTTCAATGTTTATTATCCTAAATATTTCAATGTTTATTATCCTAAGTTTTTATGAGGGGATAATATAGAATAATTAAATTGGATACTTATGAAAAAGTGAGATAAGAATGGAAAATCATTGGGACAGTTTTTAAGAAGGTACTTCTTAAGCCTTTGATCTTTCTACATCATTCTCAAAATCGTATGAAAACTAATTGGTCGAATGTGGAAATTTTCAAGACTCACAACTCACACATCTATATATCAAATGTCTCAAATATAATTATTTAAAGAATTTGTATATGATAAACCGCGCGACAGTAGTATTTTTATAAGAAGAACAACAGCAACAATCATAATAATATCGATTGGCAATGTTGACGCAACTCAATTGTGCACGGATCATGTTTTTCAATCCAGAATGAAACATGTAGCAATTGACATGTTTCGTCCAATGATCAACTAGTAGATCTCGTGACCTTAAAACTTAAAAGCAAGATTGGGTTTGTCCCCCCGCAGTCCATCTTGAAGGGGGCAGGCTAGTTAGGTTCTTATCCACAATATTACAAAATTATTTAGGATTCTTCTAGTGAATGACTTCTAATATTATTTAAAAAAACGAAGCTTATTAAAAATAATAATGTGATAACGATTATTCAGATTATAATTTTGTATTACATTTACTATAAGAAAATATAACTCATTTATGTATCAATAAAACTTGGTATTAGTAAATGATAATTCTCGTGACTTTAATCACGAAAGCGTAGGCGTAGCGCTACTCAATTAGATCAGTCACTTGACCCTCAAAAAAAAAAAAAAAAAATAAAACTATAGGTCTCTTTCACATTATTTAAAAATTTTATTTACTAATATCTACTCACTGACCCGTTAAAATTTTTAAATATTAACTTTTGACTCATAACTATACATAGATTTTATATAATGCATTAAACACTGAGAATATCGATGATGCTTTACCGATTAAATTTCAGTGTATATAATTCTACAATGCGCCTTGATATATCCGGTTTCGAGTTACAATAGTAGGGACAAAAAGCATATGTACGTTTCCCAAAAAAAAACAATTGTTTCACTTTCAATATTCAACATTTTTTGTCAATATACTATTAAATTCTTATACGATTGGGAATCAGACAACAAAAATCTACACACATACGGGTCCATGACCACGTTTCAGTTTCAACCTGGTATGCCATTTTAGGTTGTTTAGCTCGTATCATAATTGAGAAATGTACTATATTAAAACAAACAATTCATTTTTTAAAATTACCTTAAATACATAATATACTTGTTATCACACTGATTATACCGGTGCACCACATGTTTATAGTTTATACCTATGCATAACACTATGATAGACCTTTTGAAAGTCATTTCTCGGTTCAAAACCGACATCCCGTAGATGTATTGTGAGAACCGACTTTCAAAAAGTTGGTTCATGTCTATAGAACGGATTTTCTAACGGTTGATCAAAAGTGATGAGTGTGGTACATTGGTATAATTAATTGGTGTGGTGCCGCGTAAAAAAAAAAATTGGTGAGATGCAAATAATAACCCACTTTTTCTTAAAAGCACCTAAGTCCATCAACACCACAAATTTTTTAGGTTATTCTTGATTTTATTTTATTTTTTTAATCTAGATTTTTTTTTTTTTTTGCCATTTTTTCAACACCTTAAATGGTTGCGAATTCGAAAATGTAGTCACTAAGAAAGTGACTTTAGTTTTTGTCACCAGGGCATTCGAAAATAAAGTTAATCCAAATTGTAACATGCAAATAATCAGGGCTTTATTATTCACATGGCAAAAGTCTATTTGGCATGATTATACAAAGAGTTTGTGAATTACAGTTTCAATTTTGATGCATATAACAAGTGACTCACATGTTATGCTACGTAAATGAATCACATATGCGAAAATGATGGGCCAAATTGAATTTAAAAGTGTAGTCTAATCTGATTTTAATCTATTACACAACCTCCGTAATCATGATTTTATAATTTAGAGATTAGTGGATTAAACGTGTATGGAATTAAATTTTGCTACAGGGATTCCGTATTGAAACGGGTCGTCGGTTACCGTTTTAATAAGAAGTTCCTACAACCGAAATATCCAAGCATGAGAATCCAACAACTTGACTTAAGCGATTAGTAGCTTACTTAAGAATGTCTCGGGAGGGGATTGTTAGGAAATGTGACTTGACCTCTTATACAGAGCTGAGTACGAAGCTGAGTTGAGTACTAAGATGTGCAAAGTCAGCTGAGCAGAAGTCAGTTTTTCCAGAAGTCGGCTTTAGCAGAAGTCAGTTTTGGGAAGTCGGCTTAGCAGAAGTCAGCTTTGGGAAAGTCAGTTTTGGGAAAATCTTAGTTTTGGTTACGTCTGGTGAAGTCAGTTGAGCTGAGTTCATATCTAGGGTATTTTAGTCTTTATGCTAGTATTTCTTTATGGCGGATAAGTCTAGTTTTTTGTGGCTATAAATACACGTCTGTTGTAACCTAGAACGTTTGCAGCAGCAGTAGCTTTGAGCAATTGCATTGGGCAATTGCCAAGAGTCTGTAAAATCTCCAGATAATATATTCTCCTCTTTCTGCCCGTGGAGTAATCGGCATTTTGCCGGAAACCACGTTAAATCTTGTGTTATTGTTTTTTGTGTGATTTATGCTTTCTCGTTTATTCTTGATTATTGCACTCCGTTTTGGATCCCTGATGGTCCTAATTCTAATAAATTGGTATCAGAGCGTCCAGGTTATCATCATGGAATATGAGGTTCTGTTTGAACAAATATTTATCTTCACTAAGACCTTCAACCGGTGCTAGGATTCTATGATAAAAGTTATGTTCTTTGGCAAGATCAAGATGTCTGAGTTAAATGTAGAGATTGATAAATTCACAGGAAGGAACAATTTCAATATGTGGCAAATCAAGATGCGTGCTCTGTTGAAGAAACTGGGGCTCTGGGCTCCGTTGTCAAATGCGGTGGATGCCGGAAACGCTGAGATGGCCAATCAGGAGGAGAAAGCAAATTCAATGATTTTGTTTTGCTTTTCTGATGATGTTATCACCGGTTGTTCTTGAAGAGATTAGCAACGAGGCGTGTAATGAAGATTGAGAGTCTGTATGTGACAAAGTCGTTCACCAACAAGTTCTGATGAAACAACGTCTGCTTCGAGCTTAAAGATGCATGAAGGAATGCCTCTCGTGAGATCATCTGGAAAAGCTGAACACAATATTGCTTGATTTAAGGAGTATTGCTGTTAAGATCGAAGATGAGGATGCAACTCTAATTTTGTTGGTATCATTGCCCGCATCATATGAGAATTTTGTGCAGTCTTTTATTGTTGGAGGAGACACATTGTCATTGGAGGATGTTAGAGCATCTCTTTATAATCGAGAGCTAAGGCATAATTCAGCTTGCACAGGTAAAGACAAAAAGCTGCTGGTTTAATTGCTAGTAGCAATTGCAAAAGGAATGAAATCTTGGAAAGAAGACATTCAAAAAGGGTGATTCCAAAGACCCTAAAGCAAATCTGATCTGAATCTGGAGTGCTGACAAGCAGGTGTAGCTTCAGGTCCATACTCAACTGAGTTTGTAGATTTCAGCTGAGAACAGTCAACACTAATCTGGCACTTAGTTGTGCATCTGAACCTGAAGAATCAAGAGCTGAAACTAAGTGGAACCAAAATCTGGGATTGGTTTAGTAAGGGTCAGCTGATCTAGTACCAGCTGAGTGAAAGTCAGTTGTGTAGAGTGGAGTGTTCAAGTATGGGAAGTAAGCTAAATAAAGAGTCAGCTGAGTCCATTTGTCAGTGGAGTGACGTATGCTGAGTCAGTTGAACATGTCTGCACTGGTTCTGCATCTGTGTTCGGAAGCCTCAACTGGGTGAAGTCAGTTGAGTAAGACAAATCTGATATGTTTGACTGGGTAAAGTCAGCTAAGCATCATGTGAACATGTCTGGGTGGAGTTCTCATCTGGAGTTAAGTCTCGTCTGGAGAAGTCTCACTTAGAGTTTGTTGTGTTCACATCTGGTCAGCTCAGAATCTGAAACTGAATCTGCAATCTGTTTGGTTGAAGTTGAATCTGAAGAACTCAGCTGAGTGTGCTCGGCTGAGGTGATTACATCTGAATCTGGTAATCACATCTTTTCTGGTGATCAAGTCTTTGATAACATTTGTTCTCGGCTCAATCAAGTCTGAAGAAAGAAGGGGAGGAATCTGATACAGTACATCTGGCATTCATGAATGCATCTGGTACAGTACATCTGGTTATACATCTGTTTGAATGAGAGTTCAAGTCAAGGTGGAGATTTGTTAGGAAATGTGACTTGACCTCTTATACAGAGCTGAGTACGAAGCTGGATTGAGTACTAAGCTGAGCAAGTCAGCTGAGCAGAGTCAGCTGAGCAAAAGTGAGCTTTGAGCAGAAGTCATCTTTGGGCAAAAGTCAGTTTTGCCAGAAGTCAGTTTTGGGAAGTCAACTTTGGGAAAGTCGGTTTTAGGCAAATCTCAGTTTAGGCAAATCTCAGTTTTGGTTACGTCTGGTGAAGTCAGTTGAGCTGAGTTCACATCTGGGGTATTTTAGTCATTATACTAGTATGACTTTATGGCGGCTAGGTCTAGTTTTTTGTGGCTATAAATGCACGTCTGTTGTAACCTAGAACATTTGCAGTAGAAGCAGAAGTAGCTTTGAGCAATTGCCAAGAGTCTATAAAATCTCCAGTGATCATATATTCTCCTCTAAACCCTAAACCGATCATATATTCTACCCGTGGAGTATTCGGCATTTTGCCGGAAACCACGTTAAATCTTATGTTTTTGTTTCTTGTGTGATATATGCTTTCTCTCGTTTATTCTTGATTATTGCAATCCGTTTTGGATTCCTGTCGGTCCTAATTCTAACAGGGATAAACTTGATTATCTCCTGAATGGGTCATGCTGAAAGCAGTGGGGGCGGACCAATAATTTTTTTCCAATGGGGGCTAAATTAAAAAAAATTCAAAAGAAATCAGATTGCCCAGTTTCGAACTAATGACATTGGGTCATGCTTAAAGTATTGGCGGACCCAGGGATTTTTTTTTTTTTCAGTGGGACTCAAATTCAAAAAAAAGGTTCAAAAGAAACTACACTACCCGGTTTCGAACCAATGACCTTGGGTCATGCTAAAAGTAGCGGCGGATTCATGAATTTTTCTAGTGGGGGCCACATTCTTAAAAAAAAGAAACTAAACTGCCCGGTTTCGAACCAATGACCTTTTATTACGATGGATTGATATATTGTAATTGTAATCGTAATTATTTAGTAAGGGTAGTGCGGTAATTACGACTAGGAAAGAGAACCCTACTTTGGGCTAGAAATATTGTACTCGATCGTATTGTTGATGAGGTGAAAATTATTCCCCGAATTCTTTTACATCATTTTTAGTGGGGGCCACATTCAAAATTAAGGTTCAAAAGAAACTAAACTGCCCGGTTTCGAACCAACAATGGCCTTAGGATCAGTAATAAAGCTTTTAACCACTTGTACTTTTTTTTGGGGGTGACCAGTTGAACTAAATGGATAATTGCAATAAAGATTGTCTGAAATAGTATACATACACAACTTGTAATATTATTAGAGAGGTATATTAATAAATTCGTACGGAAATTCGAATGGTCAATGGACCCACCCATGCCCATGTGAGTCCGCCCTTGGCTAAAAGTAGGGATGGCAATGGGTCGGGTAGGGACGGTTTAGCTCCACCCGACCCATACCCACTCCTAAATTTTTACCCATACCCGACCCATACCCGAACGGGTATAAATAAAATCCCCCATACCCACCCCTCAACGGAGTAACGGGTAGAACGGGTACCCAACTTTTACCCGAACATGTATAAATAATTTTTTTCTACGCCATGGTGACACTTCTTTGAGATAATTAACCTCAAATTCTCTGCTAATGTTTTTAGTTTTTTAGTTTTTTTATCAGTTCTACTAACGTTAGGTTTAGGTTTTATTTATTTGGGACATTCGATTGGGTAGAATACATATCGGGTGGGTGACCTCAAAGAAAAGCTACGGGTAGGGTAGGGTACATGTCGGGAAATGGGTGTCGGGGCGGGTAGGGTAGGGTTTTATGCTTATACCCGATACCCGAACGGTGCAAAATTTTACCATACCCACCCCATTACTGAATGGGTAGTTGAAAATCATACCCGAACGGGTAGGGTAACGGGTAGGCCAGGGTCGGGTTGGGCGAGATTGCCATCCCTAGCTAAAGAGTTGTGTCATATTATAATACCACCTATTGGAGAAATAAGGTAAGCGTTATAAGGAATGTAAGGTTACGTAGTGAATTTTGTTTGTTGGGTTACCATTTAATCCAAATGATGACGGTAAGTCTAAGATGACACCGATTTTTTTTTTCCACAAACAAAAGTTTATTGAAAAACCGGACTAACGCCGGAGTTACAGCCGGAACGAGCCGGACAAAGTCACCACCCGGTGGACTACAGCAAGAAACTACAACAACATAGATCAAGCCTAAAACACAACAAACAACAAAGTCAAATAATGGATTACGAGAGGCGTGATGGGCAGAAGAGAATAAATATTCATCAACAATAAAAGGGTTGCTCAGACAAAGGACCTCGCAACAATCCATTATTCAACAACACAATATAATACATTACACAACAAAATAGCTAAATTAAATAAAATATAGAAAGATTCCTTCAAAACGACTCTCATCCAAGGAACCGCCGCCGGAAAGTTGCATCTCCACCATCGCACCACCGAGAGCACCACCGGAAAAGAGATAGCCCGTAAGATAAGCATTCATCTTCACACGGATATCAACAGACGGGTGGAACCGAGGGCAAAACGGAAGACGACAACCAAGCCGCCGGAGATACCAAGCTAAACGCGATAACCACGCCCCAGATCATACAGGACGACACAGATCTAGCCGCCACCGCCACCGCCACATACTAGAACTAAATCTTGCAGAGAAAAGGTAAGGAAAGGGCTAAATCTCCTGATGAGGTGGAGCCGAAGTCTTCGAGCCGCCCAAAAATGGAAGAGCGCCGGATCTATAATACGCCGGCCAAACTCCGACCAACCACCAAACCACCCTGAAGCCGGAATAACATCTAGAAACCATCAAAGCAGTCGACCAGATCGTAACCAGCAAGAGGTCGCCACAACAACCCCCTCTTCCAAAGCCTCAGATCTGCAAAGAAAAACGGTCATGAAAGCTAGACCGACACCACCGGTGGCAGGCGGCATGGGAAGCAGGCCACAGAAAACGGGGGAAAACAAGGAGAGCAAAGAGAAGGGGAAGAAAATCAAAAGGAAAAGACAAGAAAAGCGAAAAGAGCCACCTCCGACGGCTGTCGGATGGGCAAAGTGATTGCTGGAAAAGACTCTCAGGAGAGGGAAATAAGGACTTCAGAGGGAGAGAGAATGATTATAACTGATAACTGAAGAAACGCCTCCAGACTCAGGTTCTGAAACATTATATGCGGTATCAGAACCGGTTATCAAACAGAACTGTGTGTCACACCGTAACAGATGGTACTCTGAAACCACATTTTGAATCATTAGTAGAGTCCTGACGATGATGTCAGTTAGTTAAGAGATGTAGAATGTAATATCCTATACTGGAAACGTTATATGTGATAATAAAACCAGCTACCGAACGTAACCAAGTATCACGTGAAAGACATTAGAGTGGCCTCTATAATCCTCTAATAAGGTCACGACGAGGACGTCGGTTCTTAAAGATGGGAAGAACGTAATATCTTAAATAAAAAAAAGTGGGATAAAGATTGTAACATAACGAAGTTTATAACTTTAGTTAATCATACTAGTATAAACGAAAAGACGCCTCTAACTAGATATTGGCTCCATTATGACTAAAATTAGCGATGATAAACACAAATTCTAAAGTAGTTTATAAACATTATCCTTAAAAACGAGTCATATATACTCTGCCGACAACACTCAGACCGTACCACTTTAAGAATATATAAAAAATAAAAATAAAAACCTTTCAAGGCTTTATATAAATATTATCTTTAGAAAAGAGTCATACTCTGCCGAACATCAATCGAACCGTACGACTCTTAGGCAAAAAAATAAAACAACAAATTAATAATAATTAAACACTATATTGTTGACTAAAAAATCTTGAGACAACACATATCAATCAGTGATATAAATCTATGGGCATAGAGCAACCCGTGAACAATTTTGTCCCATTCAACTTTGATTAGTTGCATATATTTTCTCTTATATTATATCCCACTAGCTTAATGAACATTCCTTAATAACTTTATTTTATCTTATTGTTCCCTTGAATAATGATTTCACGATGTTGAAATGTGAATGTAATTACTTAGAAATACGAGACAAGTGTCCAAAATAACATATATTAGACTTAGTTAGACAAATATGACATATTAAAATATTATTTGGTTATAAAGACATATAATTACTACATAGACCAAACTGTTAGGTGTAGTGTCCGAAAAACAATTATGTAATTGTTTTAAGACAGAATTAATAATTCATCTTATTATATGCATGTATGCTTATAATTAAGACACTCTTAAAACCCTAAGTCGCCGTTTATGTAATCACATAACTCGAGTATGGCTTTATCAAGAGGATTGATCTGAGTCACGGTCTCATGATTAATTTGCTAATAATGCACCCGAAACACTTTACGGTGTGCGATCTTATCCGGATTTATCGGTAATAGGAATACTAGTTGGGCATTTATATATGATGATAATCATATAGAATTTGGACCGATTTGATTTGAGTTCTCGATATAATTCCGTGATCGAAAAATCTTATCGAATCACAAGATGATCATATATGGATTAATCTCAATCTGACGTGATCACGCATAACTACTTAGACTAGGGTAGAGTTTGATGTGTTAGTAAGGATCACTTCGTAGTATGTGGTCCGACACTTCGTTAGCTCTATTCGGAATGAGTGAGTAGTCTGTCTTTATCACGAATATGGAATCTATTCCTTCCTCGGGAAGTAGACGATACGATTCCTTATTTGTTAATCTTAAACCGACGATCCGCGGAGTTCATATTATATTAGTTATGAACTAATTGATCACTAGGGGGTTAATGGTAAATAAGGATAAGAGGTTTCGAGAAGGGTCTACGAAGATATCCCGAATCGAAATAAACAGTCTATGGAGGATTTATCCGTATGTAATGATTATATCAGTGGACACCTTATAACTCATAGTTGAGTGTAAGTTTATATCTATATTCGGCAGAGTTCAGTTTCGGGTTTATGGTGGTGTAATCCCGGAATTAATTGATTGAATATGATTGTTTGGTCTGACGAATAATTTTATTTAATTTATTGTAGCTACTGAATATGAGTCCATGGTCCCCGACGTGGCTCCTAACATAGCATATGTTTTCTCGTCGTTTCACCTCAATTAATATTAAATAGTTGGATTGGACTATTTAATAGATATATTGATTAATTGTTTAGTTGGACTAGATAATTAAATATATGGAAAAGAATTTTTCGTGGACTCGGCCCAAGTGTGTAAAATGCGTGTGGCCTATTTTTAATAGGGTGGGGCGCATTTTTGTGTATTATTTAAATAGAGAGAAATTAGTTTTCTTGGATAATTATTTAATATATGATTTATTTATTTATTTGTTAAATGATAAATCATGGAATATTAGATAATATATTTATTTATCCTAATTTGTTTGTGATATATATTATATTTATCTTTTATTTAAAATAAGGATTAACATAATAATTATCTCTTAATTATTAAATCCTTGGAGGACAAGGATTACTCTCTTATATAAAGAGAGTTCTCCCAAGCCTAATTAATGACACACATAATTTCGAATTATTGGGAGTATTATAGCTTAGAATTTTCGGCTATAATACTAGGGTTTCGAGTTGGGATAATCCTCGGGATTATTCCGGTAGCATATCGAGGAGGTCCGGCGGCTTGAAACTCCATCCACCTAGTGGTGCTTGGAGATACACGTTGGAAGACTTTGGCTTCTCAACTAGGATCTCAACTAGCTTGGATTGAAGATTGTTCTAGACGTTTATTCACAATAAACCGGTAAGCAATCTAAACCCCCTCGTAGGTTCAGATCTATTGTATTTATGTATTTTGATTGTTTAGATCTAGATCTTGTACTTTCCGCTGCGTAATCGGGTGGATCTATGATCCATCCGGCGATATGATATCCTACACAAACTACCCCTAACTAATTAAAAAAACTGCGTTGATTTTTTCTTTTCTGGACTCTAAAAAAAGTTTTTTTTTTCTCTTTTCTTTTCTTTTCTCTCGACGGTAAAAATGTTTTTTTTTTCAAAACGCTAAAAAAGGTTTTTTTTTCGGTGACCATCTCGATGCATTGACCACCCCTGATGCAGTGGGCACCCCCGATGCAATGACCACCCCCGATGCAGAGACACCATGATGCAGAGACACCTTGATGAAGTGACACCGCGATGCACTGACAACCGGGATGCAGTGACACCACAATACATTGACCACCCCCGATGCATTGACACCGCGATGCAGTGACCACCCCAATGCATTGACCACCGTGATGCATTGACCACCGCAATGCAGTGACCATCCCGATGCAGTGACCATCCCGACACAGTGACCACCTCCGATACAGTGACCATCGTGATGCATTGACCACCACGATGCATTGACCACCCCTGATCTATTGACCACCGCGATGCAGTGGACACCCTCGATGCAGAGAAGCCGCGATGCAGAGACGTCGTAATGCAGTGGCCATCGCGATGCATTCACCACCGTGAGGCAGTGACCACCCCAATGCATTCACCACCACGATGCATTGGCCACCGTGAAGAAGTGACCATCCCGATGTAGTGACCACCTCCGATGCATTGACCACCCCCGATCCATTGACCACCGCGATGCAGTGGCCACTTCTGATGTAGAGACATCGCGATGCAGTGACCACCCCCGATGCAGAGATGCCGCGATGCAGAGACACTACGATGCATTCACCACAGCGATGCAGTGACCTTCCCAATGTATTCACCACCGTGATTCATTGACCAACGCGATGCAGTGACCATCCCGATGCAGCGACCACCTCCGATGCAGTGACCATCGTGATGCATTGATCACCCCCAATCCATTGACCACCGCGAAGCAGTGGCCACCCCGATGCAGAGACACCGTGATGCAGTGACCACCCCCGATGCCGAGACACCGGGATGCAGAAACACCGCGATGAAATGACACCGTGATGCATTGACCACAGCGATGCATTGACCCCGATGCATCGTGGTGTCACTTCATCTCGGTGTCTCTTTAGCGTCCAGGAAAAAGAAAAAAGAAAAAAGAAATCACCGTTTATTTTTTAATTAATTAGAGGTGGTTTTGTCTAGTTACTAATTTTATGTCCTTATAACCAATTAGGATTTAAGTGTGTCCTAAGTGCCTAATTAAGCACTCAAACTAGTCCTTATACACAAATACCCATAGAAATATCCAATGTTGAAAGCTATATCCGTCTCAAAATATAAATTTTTCGATTTTTTTTATAATATAAATATTTTAAAATATTAATGTATTATTTATTTTTTTCTCTTTCTGACTTAATTTATTATTAATTTAATTTACATCACTTTACTATACTATTATATTGTATTAATGAAAATTAAAAAGTATTTGCAACATTCGTCCTAATAATTGTTTTGGTTCCGATGGTAAAGGTAGGAAGGACGGCAGAATAGGAAAAGAATTTTTATTATATTGAGCAAGAGAATTTGAATTTAGTTAATATCAAAAATACAATGACCCTCACTAGTACTAGAAATTGAATCTATTTTTCCTAATAAATTATGACATTTTTCACTCTTAAATTGAATCCTTCTAACTTGAGAAGTTGAATAAAGGCATGCTTTCTAGTGCTGAGCAGAAAACTCGATGAACCCAATCCAACCCAAAACCCAAACCGAACCAACCCGAAAACCCAAACCACTTGAAACCCAAATTTTTTGGGTTGGGTTTTGACCCGAACCAAAAACATTTTGGATTGGTTTGGTTTTTTTATTTTTTTTCCGGGTTGACCCAACCCAACCCGATATATATATATATATATATATATATATATATATATATATATATATATATATATATATATATATATATATATATATATATATATATATGTATGTAGGCATGCATTCCGTCCAAAGTAAAATGGTGTTATCATATTATTGATACCACTTCATTTTCGATTTGGTCTACAATTTTTTGACCTTTCTTCGGAAAAAAGAATCAGCGTATGTATTTTTATGTATTTATTATTGGTTTTAATTATTATCTTTATATGTTGTTGGACTCTTAATTATCAAATTTTAACGTTTTCTTTCTTAAAAAAGTGGTTTCTATAACGATTATTGTTATGAACATATGACATGGAACTCGAATTTGGATATATACATGTGTGTGAATTTTATAGCATAACAGTTTTGTTATAGATGCATGTTTTATGGATGAAAACCCGAAACCCAACCCAAACCAACCCGAAACCAACCCGGACCAACCCATTGGGTTTTATAGTCATTTGGTTTGGTTTGGGTTAGTTTTTTCTTGAACCAACCCGACTTATACTATGTAAAAACCCAACCCAAACTATGCCCGAAAAGTAAAAAAAAATTGACAAAATAGGCCTCGACGCATGCGTGCCTCGTGCGACACTCATGCGTCGCGCGTGCATCGCTCAGTGGTCATGTGTGTCTCGTGCGTCGCGCGTGCATTGCTCATGCGTCGGACGCAGGCATAGTTTTCAAATGTTTACTTTGAAACATATTTTCCAATTTTTTACTTTTCAGGATATTTTTTCAAGTTTCCCTTATTTAAACAATAGTAATGATATTGCATGCAGTAGGATGAGGGTAATTCTTCCCTGGTTATTCAATTTGCATCGTAGATACACGTGGATGATTTTGGACCACACAGCTTGAATTTGATTGAAATGTGTGTGTGGTCAGGGATCCACGCCAGATACTCTCTCAAATATCGTCATCGTAGAAGAACTTTCCGTAGATTACTGTAATAATTAAGACAAGCTGAGAGGACAATAATGTGATATGTCTCCGCATCGTGTGAAAGATACCACACAAGAACCTTCCAAAATTAGAAGGACTTCTGTGGCATCATTGCCATCTGATCAGGTTGAATCAATTATTGTTTCAACTTTATTTTATTTTTTTAGATTATTGTTTCAAACTAATTGCGGTCATCGCATTAATACTTGAATAATGTTTTCCGGAAAAACAAATTATTTGTGTCATTATGTCAAAACTAATTTTTAATTACTACTCTATTGATTATATAAATGTTTTGTCAATCAAAAATATTTTTTTAGGGAAACTTGAGAAACTATGTTCGAAAAGTAAAAAATTTGACAAAATATGTCTCGACACATGCGTGCCTCGTGTGTCACTGATGCGTCGCGCGTGCGTCGCTCAGTGGTCATGCGTGCCTCGTGTGTCGGATGCAGGCATAGTTTTCAAATATTTACTTTTGGAGCATATTTTTCCAATTATTTACTTTTCACGCATATTTTTTCAAGTTTCCCGTTTTTTTTTATTCAATGTGCTTTTATAGTAAAAAAAAAATTTGAACCATGAACTCAAAGGTCTTGCGCCGGGTCTATCATTCGTGGATGAGGTAAATCAAAAATTAAATATGATTCAATGATTTAATGTACTCGGGCTATTCATAAACCTTTTCGGCGGAAAGGGGTCGCTTCTTGTAGGATTCGAATCCGCACATTTCAGCTCAAAGCCAGACTGACATTGCATCCATATTCTTTAAGAACATGGTTGATAAGTTAAGAATGGCGGGCGTAGGATCTCGGGTAAGAAAGATGGAAGGGGCAATGAAAATTATAAAGAGGAAAAAAAAATTTAAGGGGGGGAGGGGGGCTGGCAAACAAAAAACTTAGTACATATATTAGTATATTTTTTGGATAAGTTGGACACTTCACAATCCACCCTTAATTGTACCTAGGTCCGCCTATGGTTAAGATTGGAGTTCAGCCAGCCTCAGGTGTTAGGAGCAAGAAGCATGGGAATAAAAAGTTTTTTGTGGTAAGAAATCTTCGGTTGTTGGGTGAAAGACCGGTCTTTTTACGATGTGAAGCATAAGGCAAAACTTAGAAAAAATCTTCGGAACAGACTAAACGACTTGGATTGTGACTTTTCTTCCTACAAGTCTTTGGTTCTAAGTGTTAGGAATCCGATAAGAATTGCAGAGATTGTTGATCATGGATCCAAATACTCTCTTCCGAGTCGGCCCGTGAAACTGATTGGAGTTTTGTCCAACTGCTCCCGTGTAGGTACATATGCATGAGATATGAGATCCTCATAATCGCATCACGTACAAAGTGACAGTCTGCCTCTATATGTTTGGTCCGCTAATGAAAAATTGGATTATGAGCAATATGAAGCGCAGCTTGACTATCGCTGTGGAGAGGTATACCCATAGGGATCCGGACCCCTAAATCCCTGAGGAGCTGTCAAAGCCATTTCAACTCACAGGTAATGGCTGCCATCGATCGATATTCCGCCTCTGCTGATGAACGGGACACTGCCTGTTGTTTCTTGGTCTTCCACAAGACCGGTGAAGTCTCGAGTAACACAAACCACCCACTCAAGGACCGACGTGTCACCGGGCAAGTCGCCCAATTAGAATCACACCACCCTTCCAAGGATAATGGGCTATCAGCCCGTAAGAGAATTTCCTGACCCGAATTCTTCTTCAGGTAGCGTACAACCCGCAAAGCAACGTCCCAATGCTCAACCCACGGTGCCTGCATAAACTGAGAAAGTATATGCACCGAATATGCCAAATCAGGACGTGTAACGCCCAGATAAATGAGATGACCCACTAACCTCTTGTATTTTCCAGGGTCATCCAACAAAGCCCCCATCAGCAATTGCCAAGTGATGATTTTGCTCCATGGGAAACTCGGATAGCCGAGCCCCTTACAGCTCCGTCTCTAAGATAATGTCCAACGCGTACTTGCGTTGTGATAAGAAAATGCCCTTTGAATTTCTGGCAACTTCCAACCAAGAAAATATTTCAAACACCCCAAATCCTTCATTTTGAAACATGTCCCCAAATAATTTTTGAACACTTGCAGAGCAATAGCATCATTCCCCGCAAGAATCATGTCATCGACATATACCAAAACGTACATTAAGCCATAAATCCTCCCGAACCAAAGTAAATTGAGAATAATTTGAATAGGACTGACGAAAGCCATACTCCTTCAGAGCCGAGGCTAACTTAGCAAACCAGCACCGGGGTGCCTGCTTTAACCCATAGAGCGACTTCCGCATGCGGCATACCAGATTCCGCTGTTTGTTTTCAAAACCCGGCAGAATTCGCATATAAATCTCCTCATCAAGATCACCATGCAAGAATGCATTGTGGACATCCATTTGATGAATATCCCATTTTTTAATTGCCGCGACTGCTAGGAATGTGCGGACCGTCACCATCTTTGCCACAGGAGCAAATGTCTCATTGTAATCAATCCCCTCTACCTGGTGATTACCAAAAGCCACCAACCTTGCCTTTAAACGTTGAAGATTACCATGCTCATCGTATTTTTCAGTGTATACCCATTTGATCCCAGGGCCTTCTTACCAGAAGGCAATTCCTGCAACACCCACGTGCCATGTTCCTCTAAGGCGCGTATTTCTTCTACCATAGCTTTCCGCCAACCCTCGGATTGGACTGCCTCATTAAAAGATTGAGGCGGATTTCTGTAGTCACATTGGCCAGATATCTCCTCTACGCGTTAGAAAAGCAAGAATAATCCACAAAATGCGTAAGAGGATATAAACTACACGAGGAGGTCGATATCTCATATTAGGAACTTTTGTCCGTTTACCTCTGCCCAACTCTGCTGTGTCTCCAGACGACTGCTCACTCACAACTACCCCATCTGTCGGTAATCCATCAACTCCCTCACTAGGTTACGTCACCCCCTATATTTGTGTCAATGGGATCCTCACTAGGTGGCGGCAGCTCCACAATCGTATCACTAGCACCCATATAAAAATCAACACCGTCAACCTCGGAAAAGTAACCGAAGGGAGAATAGGATTTTGTGACTCGCTCATAAGAAAAACATGTTCAAAAAAATTTACATCTCTCGAGACAAAGATTTCTTCCGTTTCCAAATCCATGAGTGTCCATCCCTTTTCAGCAAAGGGGTATCCCAAAAAACACACACTTTCGACTCCGACTCTGAAATTTATCCCCTTTATGTCGTAAATTGTGTGCATAACACAAACATCCAAAAACTCTCAAGGAATCAAGGCTCGGAGGTTTACCAAACAAACATTCATATGGTGTATTATAGTTCAAAACGCTTGACGGGGTCCGATTAATTAAATAACAAACTGCCATGACACCCCGCCCCCCCCCCAATATTTAAGAGGAAGGTGTCCCTCAAACCTCAAAGCTCTAGCAACATTCAAAATATGTTGATGTTTTCTCTCAACTCTACCATTTTGTTGAGGGGTTTCCACACAAGATGTTTCAAAATTTATTCATTCTTTTTGAAAATGGGAAGAAAACGTTTAAATTCCGTCCCATTGTCACTCCGAACACGCAAAAAATTTCCACTAAATTGACGATCAATCAACGCCATAAAATTCAAGAAAATAGTCTCAACTTCCCATTTGTTATATAGTAAATAAACCCACACAGAACGAGAGTAATCATCCACAATCGTCAAAAAATAAGAGGCCCACATGTAGAAGGTGTCGCATACGGTCCCCACAAGTCACAATGCACAAAAATTGTACTAGCCCTACTATCACTAAGTGGGAAACTTTCCCGAGGTTGTTTAGCCCGAAAACAGATATCATACCCATCTTTATTCAACGAACTAAACTCACTTACAATGGGAAGTTGTTTCAGTACTTTTTCTGAAGGATGACCCAACCGCTTGTGCCACAGATCTATGGAATCTCTCCCACCAATAGCCATAACCTTCATGTGTGGAACTCCCCGGAAAATGAAAAGTCCGTCTTCGCGCTCACCCGCTCCAATTAACCTTCTAGTCGTTCGGTCCTGCATAACACACAATGTGGAAGTGAGTTGAATATGGCAATCAAATGTATCTAGTAACTATGTTACGGATAATAAATTGCATGCCAAATTGGGCACATAAAGAATATTTTTCAATTTCAATCCACCAGGTAGTATAATAGTTCCTTCATGTGTGGCATAGGAGGTTTGACCATCCGGAAGTCCCACTGGGCACTTTTCAATCATCCGTGCATTCACTAAATTACCCAACGTACCGGTCACGTGATGAGTAGCTCCAGTATCAATTATCCACGAATAATCACATGTTAAACGATCTCTAGGCTAGGCAAGATTCAAGAGGTCGAGTATGCCTTGCCACTGTGCCAGTGCCAAGTTGGTGAGTCCGGTCTGCTCGGCCGTCGCATAGTGCTGCTGTCTGGAAGAATTTGAGGGACAATGACCCAACTGTTGCCTTGTTCGTTCCAACCGAACCATGTTCAGCTCGACTCGTTTCTGCATCTTCAATGTCTCCTCCATTAGCCAATTATTTTTGGTTGCAATTAGTCATTTTAGACCTCTCTACTACTTTTACCAAAACCATACCAATTATTTCCACATCCATAGCAGCAGCAGCGTTGGTTTTTTTTTTCTTTTTCTTCTTCTCTCTCTTCTTACACTAATCGACTGGGGGAAGAATCAAAGGAAGATAACAAGAAGGGTGTGAAGACCACCAAAAGACGAACTAGATCACCTGCTTTTGTTCCCTGGCTTCTCCCCAGCTTTTGGGGACGTGGCCAAACAGCGACCACCCATTGTTGTGTGCTCTCTTTCCTGCAATTGGAACGGACGGCCGTGATCCGGCCACGTCCCCAAAGCAGGGGAGAAGCCGGAGTCTCAAAGCCGAGGATCCGAATCCACCAAAAGATGCCACTTTTCTATCATCACCCAAAAGTTTATCATCAATTCAAAGCTTGAAGCTTATACTTTTCCGTTCCTGATCGGCACCGCTTCCGTACTTGATTTTCCTTCGTAATAATAATTATGTTGATCACAACCCACCGTCCCCAATTCAGACGAACTCTGGCGATAGGGAGGTGTTTTCAGTAGCCGACTTGTTCTTCCAACGTAGGTGTTTTTTTTTTCATCAAGCAATTGAACCAGGCTACGATATCATGACAAATTTTGATCACTTGAATAATTTTTCATTGTCCTCATCCATCACATTACATTGAGTATTTATACACCCATATAGAAAACCCTACGTTCCATAAAATTCCAAGTACGCCTCGAATTTACTAAAAATAATTACCGCAAAATAAGCAATCAAAATCAATCATAATAAATATATAATCCCGCAATAATTTGATTCTAGGTTGTTTTCGTTTCATTCTGTAAAAAATATAGGCTCAAACTCGTATAAGATGAGGGACCTCGTCCCAGAACTGTTTGTTTTAACCATTTATTTGATTGTGGGGGTTATGGTGGTGCTTATAAGTTCTGTTACCAAGTTTGTTTTCACCATTTATTTGATTCTAGGTTGTTTTCATTTCATTTTATAGAAAATCTAGGCTCAAACTCATATAAGAGGAGAACATCATCCCCAAAACCTAAGTTGTGAGGTGAGGGAAGTCGATCTTTTAATATGATAGGTGATACAATAGCAAATGTCCAATGTGAGACAACTTTAACACGCCCCCTTAAGTGTGGGCCTATAAAAAACATGGGTCACATGGCACACAAGACATATAAATGGAACTATAAGGCCGACAAAGAGACCCAACACTTGCACAATAATAAAGGGGTGGCTCTGATATCATTTAGAATATATAGTCTCAAACCCATATAAGAGGAGAGACATCATCCCAAAAACATAGGTTGTGACGTGAGAAAAATCCATCTCTTAATATGATAGTGATACAATAGCAAGTGTCCAATGTTGGATAACTTTAACATATCTTCCTTCATTTTAGGAGTCAGTAGGCCGATGTGTCCTATAGAAACATGTGTTGAACATCAATGTTACGGATGTGGACTCGACTTTCAGGATGAGACAATACAACTTGTTAGATAATTCTTGATTTAAAAAGGAACATGAAATATTGACAGTGTGGATGATTTTGCAACGTTGTGTACATCTATATTACTACTTTTACTCACGAATAATGATTTAGGCACAGAATTTTCAAAACATTGTATGGTGTAGATGCATTTTCTGTATATTTTTCTGTGTAAAATTATGCGTCTAAATCATTTTTCTTTACTCTATCCGATGCTACCTATCTTCAGTGATACTTTTATTTACGTTTCTTCATTTATTTACGTTTAATATTCGTTTTACATTTTTTTTTAGGTAATATTCGTTTTACATTGAAACTTTCTATGTTTCACACCATGTTAAAAAATGGATTTTCTTTTTTTCATGGTTAAACACTAACTCTGATGGTCCATATTCTCTCCATATGCTGAGTGGAAATGTTAATCAGTTAACATAGTGGTTTAGAGTCATGGACTTGCTATTATACCAAAGAGCTGAAGAAGTCTCATTTACAGAATTCGAACCTTCACTCCAGCTTAAAATTTAATTGCCCTTTTTAAAACATCTAAACCCCTTATCACCGGGTCATGTCCTGGAGACGTTTTTTCCTTATTTCAAAGTTTATGTTATGAGGCTGAGGTATCTCATCTTGTATGCTGTTTTGTCCATATTTTTATCAAGGATGGTAAATCTTTACAAAGCAATTACATTTATTTTGAATCTAAACCATAAATACAGAAAAACACCTATGTTTTTCAGTTTAAATAGACGTATATGACCATGTTGATGTAATACCCGAAAATTTTATGATGAAATGTAGAACCGTGTTGATGTATTACCCGAAAATTTTATGATGAAACGTTGAATCCGTTTGAGTAAGTAATATTACCTCTGTCCTAAAATATAATTTCATTTAGCTTTTTGGTTTTGTCTCATAATTTAAGTTCATTTATATAACCAGTGAAGTATTTATTACACTTTTCTCATTTTACTCATCATTTATCATTTATCCACCAATTTTTCACTACTTTGCATTAATAACAGTCGAAAGTTATTTTAGACATTTTCATCAAAATTAATGATACATAACGAATTTAACCAACTGTCTTAATTTGTGTTAAAAATTCAAATCTTATGTTTTGGAACGGAGGTAGTAATATTTGTTTAATTAGTCTACCAGCATACCATCGCAATATGTAATGAACTTGCATTAAAAAACTAAACCTAAAACTACAGATGCATGTATTATGCATATATTCTTGAGCATAATTTATATTCATTTTCAGCATGGTAAGTGTAGATTTAAATATTTATTATTATTTTCCATATATATACTTCATACATGATTAATATATATATATATATATATATATATATATATATATATATTATATATCTACATGTCGTTTCAAAGATACAAAAAAATATGTCAAGGAAACAAGTGCATTCCTTTTTTATCATATTAAAAAGACATAAGTACGTTACAAGCAAAGCACAATTGAACTAAATATTACAAACTCCAAAAGTAATAAGCATAAGTAATTTCCTACTTTTACATTATTGCTAACAAGGAGACTTAGTTGTGTGACAAGTGTAGGCAAAGATAAATATTATTCGTATTTTTATACACTTGTCACATATCTGACGATTAGCATACATGGAATACTTTAATTATGGAGGAGGGGGACATATGAAACCAGGTGGAGGGTTCTTTCCACAAGTAACAAGAGCTTGAAGTGCAAGAGGGAGAAAAATATTAAGGTTTAGAAGCTTTAGCCTAATTGCTGTGCATAGGCAAACAGCAGCTTCTAATTCTAGCAAACCTCCAAGAACTGGACAACATTCATTCTCCACAGGATTCCCAATACCCACATGGATTAAACCTCCAAGAACATCCAGACAAAGCCCTAGCTTCAATGCATCAATAGGGCAGGTTTCATTTTTAGGACCCGGAGGGCCTCCACCGCCTCCTGAAGGTGGAGGCGTGTAAGGCGGGTTCCCAGAGGAAGGTGGAGGTGTAGTGGGTGGTGGGATGACAGGTGGCGGCGTAATAATGGGTGGTAAAACTATTGGAGGTGGCTTGGTGACAGGTGGTGAAACTATTGGTGGCGGTTTGGTGACGGGTGGTGAAACTACCGGAGGCGGTGTAACCGGTGGTGACACAACCGGAGGAGGCTTAATCGGTGGTGAAACTTTTGGCGGCGTACCCTGATGGGGTGGGGGACAAGGAGATGGCTTATGAGATTTAGGAGGGTGAGGTTTGATGATAGGCGGTGAAACTACCGGAGGCGACTTAACCGGTGGTGAAACTTTTGGCGGCGTTCCATGATGGGGTGGATGATGTGGAGCTGGCTTATGAGTTTTAGGAGGGTGAGGTTTAGTGATAGGTGGTGAAACTGCCGGAGGCGGTTTAACCGGTGGTGAAACCCTTGGCGGCGTTTCATGCTGGGGTGGATGATGTGGAGTTGGCTTATGAGACTTGGGAGGATGGTGAGGTTTGGTAACCGGTGGTGGGCTAGGTCGGTGGTGAGGCGGATTAGATGGTGGTGTACAATCGCAATCGGATTCATCTATTGCCATTGTCATCATCATACTACAAAGCAAGTAAACGATAACAATAGCTAAAATCTTAGAATCCATTTTTTTCCCTTAGAGATTCTTGATGAGGTTTGATCATTAACATGTACTAGGGTTTTTTATAGCTAAATTTTATATGCAACCCGTGAATTTTGTACTGTCATAAAAATCCCAAAAAGGATTTGGTGTAGGACTTTGATAGTATAGTACTTCGTGCATGCATGTATATATATATATATATATATATATATATATGCTGTAATGCACTTGTGGGAGTACTGCACATATCATGTAGAAGATTGAATTGAGGATTTTGAAACTTTTATGATGTTTTGCTAACTTCGATGTATAATCCGTGACTTGTGAATTGTCTTTGATTTCAGAAAGTTAGTATGAACACATTTGACACCTATACTGTTACTCCATTTGTCTGTATATGTATTACAACATGTGAAAAAATGGTACATTATTCTTATTGACGGAACCAGAAATTGATGGTCGGATAAGCTAATGGATTATATTTATATTAACCGTCGGGTGATCTGAATTAAGACAACTAATTAACTGTGTTTGACTGATTTATAAAAGGTTTTTTTTATAATAGAGAAATATAAATGAGATTATATTGCATTGATTAAATTGATAGAACATTACAATATATATAACCTAAATAATGATAGGTAGAAGTTTATCTAAACCAAATAATATATCCTAATATTATTCAAATTCAAACCTAAATTATCTAAACAACTCAATATTGTCATTATCTTTAACACGCATCCGCAATCCCATGGTGGAATGCAATGAACATGAAGATTGGATCGTAATGAATGGATCTGGTTTCCTTTACATAGTGTTTGCAACAAATTGCTCCATATCAATCAACATCAACTACTTCACAACTTGATATTGCTGGAATCTCCAATGATTGACTCAAAAGGTTTGGAAGAGTAATAGAATAAGTGATAGAGAGGAGGAAGTATTTTGAAGGAATCATGCCATGCGATAGAGAGGAGGAAGTATTTGAAGGGAATTTCATACCCTAAAAAAGAAATAGAACAAATAAGAATTTATAGATTGGATAGAGCAAATCAAGTTATTGAAGTATAGATGCCGATAATAGAAGTGAACTGAGAGACACAATCAAATTTAAGTACTAGAAAGAAATAAGAAACAGTGTAGAGAGTGGGAAGCTGGATAAAAAAGAGTAGGAAGGCAGAGAAAATAAATATAACCACAGATAGCTCGGGTTTGAGAGATGAATAACGAAGAGAGCAATTTATTTTTTATGATAAAATAAAAATCTATGAAAACACACAAAAAGAAAAAAGAAAAAAACTAACGAGAGGAGAAAACGTGCGACCTAACAACACCAAAGGCTGAAGAAGGACAAGAAATAAAAGAACAAAAATAAAAGAAATTGGAGCAGGAATTGGGGAATGCCCCTCAAAAAAATAAAATAGAATAGAAAATAAATTGGGGAACGATGTGTCGACCAGAACGGACGAGGGAGCAACGCCGAGAAAAGGTTGTCGCAAAGCAGGGAGAAGCAGGGGAAAGCGGAGAGGAGAGAGGGAATAGCAGCCGGATTTGATATATGCTGACGGGAGGAGGAATTTCCGGAATTAATGGCAACGGGAAAGCAAATATGTGTAGCCGGAGAGAAGAAAGAGTTTGACGGAGGTTGTTCTTTGTACGGGAAGCATACGGACTGAAATCGAAAAAAGATGACAAACAAACGGGAACTGGAAAAAGAAAAGAAACGGATGACGGAGACTCAATGCAAGAACTAATGGGGTGAGGGTTCGCTTAGATCAATGTTACGAACCCCCATCCAGACATTTTTTTCGTAAAAATTCCTCAGGACCTAAAATACATTAGTCTGAGAGCTCTGATACCACAAAAGAGAAATATAAAGGAGATTGTTTTGCATTGATTAAATACTGTCAGAACATTACAATATATAGCCTAAATAATAATGGAAAATTAGGGATAAGGACACAATCTGGAATATTTTTAAATATGGAGACAACTACATATTTTTTATAGGGAGAAGACAACCGCATAATTTTTATAATGAGAAGGACAAACAAATGAATCCTTAAAATCGGTGAATCTTCCTAGTGAATCCCAAAATCGGTGAATTTCGACGATGAATTTTGATGAATGAATCCTAAAATCGGTGAATCTCGACAATGAATTTTGAAAATTAGTGAATTTAAATGGTGAATTTAAGCAAATGAATTTAAATAAATGAATTTGAACACAAGTGAATTTCGACGAGTGAATAAATAGTTTTGTCCTTTATGCAAAAGTTTCAAAAAACCGTCCTTCTACTCAATTGATGAAATATTTCTGTCCTTCTCCCTCATTCCCCCAAATAATAATAGGTAGAAGTTTATCTAAACCAAATAATATATCCAATATTATTCAAATTCAAACATAATTATCTAAACAACTCAATTTTGTAATTATCTCTAACATTTTAGGTACCAAAACTAAAAATTAGGTGGACTAGCTGCGCCATCCTAGCCAATCCCTAGTCCCGTCCCTGCCTAGTCTAAAATAAATTTTATGAGACATAATTTGTAGGTTTTTATGATTAGAGCGGAAGAATCTCATTTCATTTATCTCTATAAAAGGCTATATAAATAACATTATGTACAATATTTCAGTTACTTGTTTGTAGAATTTCTGCTTTATGATTCGTTATTTTTGCTTGCTAGTAGTCTGTTTCATAATAAGTTGCTTAATCGTGCTTGATTTAACATTTATCCATTCATTAAATGAAATTACATAACTAATAAATCTTAGAATGTTAGCAATCGAAACCCAAACTATAATATTAACGAAAATGACATAAAATAACAAATAATGGAGAAAAATAAAATAAAACCGAGATAAAACACCAAATTTTATGTGGTTCAGTTAACCGGTATATATCCACGGAAAAAAGAAGAGTATCACTATTTAGGAGTATACAAATAACTCTTCTGAATATCAAATAACAATAGCTTAAACAATGGGCTAAAAGCAATATAGAATTTTACTAATGGTGATAGTTTGAATTTTACAGATTATGAAAGAACTCCATTGATGGAGGAAGAAGGTGATGAAAGATAGAGAAGAAAATCTTTTCTTGTTATTTCACAGATTGTGCAACGGTACAATAATAAAACAGCCAAGGTACACAGAAATCTAGACACACTAGATTCTGCCACATCACTACCCTAGATACATCATAATTAATCATTATTTCCACTAATACCCTTTATCTTTTTTCACTCTCTCAAACTAATATGTGGTTCCACTACATTTAGTTTGTGCTTGAAGTTGTTGAAAGTCAGTAATAGGCGGTGACTTGAAATATATCGCTAAATCAGTCATTTGAGAATATAACAGACTACTGGAAATGCTTGTCTAGTACCAAATTTCTGATGTAATGCACATCTACTTCTATATGTTTGGTTCTAGCATGATACACAGGATTCTGAGCTAAAGATGTTGCACTGTGTTTATCACACCACAGAATAGGCACAAAGAGAAGACCAAACTGATCTCTTTCAAAGAGCTTGCATGATCCATTGCATTTCGGCTCCCAAATTTGTGAGAGCCCATACTCGATTCACGCCTTGATCTTGCAACAACGATTTGCTTTTTTGAGCTCCATGTGATCGAGATTTTCCCGTAAAGACACGAGATCCTCCAATCGATTTTCTATCAGTGGGGCATCTTTGCCCAATTTGCATCAAGAAACCATGCAATTTCATATTCTTACTAGGCACAAAATGCAACCCTTGCCTCAGTGTTCCCTGAACAAATCTGAGAAGTCTTTTGAGTGATTGCCAATGCTCAGTGTGTGGCTCTTGCATAAACTGACTTAGAACATTCACAGTATATGCTATATCCGGCCTAGTTATTGTCAAATACTGTAAAGCTCCTATTGCACTTCTGTAAATTCCTGGATTAGCCAGAGGTTGACCTTGCTTAGGGACAAGTTGTTTACCAGCAACCATAGGAGTAGGACAAGGTTTCAAATGCTCCATATTCAATCTCTTCAACAGTTGGGATGCATAATAGGACTGTGTCAAGTACAGTCCACTGTCATCTCTGGACACTTGCATTCCCAGAAAATGTGAAACTGGACCTAAGTCCTTCAAGGAGAATTTTGAGTCCAGTTCTCTGATAAATTTCTGAATTAGATCCTGAGAATTACCTGTCAAAAGTATATCATCAACATACACCAAAGCAAACAAGATTCTATCACATGTCTTGAACATGAAAAGTGAGTTATCACTCACAGACTGATTGAATCCTCAGTCCAACATTTGACATCTAAAAGCATCAAACCATGCCCTAGGTGCTTGCTTTAATCCATACAATGCCTTGTTCAGTTTACACACCAGATGTGCCTTTCCAGGTTCTATAAAACCTTCAGGTTGCTCCATATAGACAGGTTCCTGTAGAGGCCCATTCAGGAAGGCATTATTGATATCTATTTGGTGTATAGACCAGTTTTTGGAAACAGCAAGAGTCAGCATAATTCTGATAGTCCCTGATTTAGCCACAGGACTGAAAGTCTCATTGTAGTCTATCCCATAATTTTGACTGTAACCTTTAGCTACTAATCTGGCCTTGTGTTTCAGAATTGTCCCATCTGGTTTGAGTTTAAGTTTAAATATCCATCTGTTTCCCACAATATTTTTTTCAGAGGGCATATCTACAAGTTCCCAGGTTTTGTTTTGAATGAGAGCTCTATACTCCTCCAACATTTCCTTTTTCCATTCTGCACTCTGTGTAGCTTCAGACACACTTTGTGGTTCAGATGGAAATGAGTGAATATTGGCAATAGCAGCAGCATAGACTTTAGGTTTAAAAATACCACTCTTAGACCTAGTTTGCATGGGGTGAGACTGAGCAACAGTCTGTGGTATACTTGCTGTGACATTTTGAGTGACAGTTGATGGTGTAGGTTCTGTGACACAAGGTGATGATGTGGATGGTGTTGAAGATGATGATGACTGTGGTGAAGATTGTGATGGAGTGTGAATAAAATGAGGGGATGCAGAGGCATAATCAACATCATCATCTTCAACAATAGTGTTCTCAAGGTTTTCAAAGATAGAATTTACCTGATTAGTTGGAGTGGAGATAGCAATGTCTCCTTCAGAAAGCCTGCTCAGGATGTCTGTGTGTTCCCTCTCTTCCTGAGGAATGGTCAAAGTGATGGATGGTGTAGTGTTGGAGAAATCAGTAAGGACCTGAGTGGAGGGACCTTGACTAAAACCTTGAGAAAAAGGAAATTGAGTTTCATCAAAGATCACATTTGCAGATATGTAAATTCTGCCATTGTCATCAAGACATTTATATCCTTTGTGAGTAGTGCTAAGGCCTAGGTTAACACACTTCTTAGTATGAAACTGGAATTTAACAAAGGTGGTAAGGTCTGAGATTGGGATGAACAAAGACAACCAAAAGTTTTGAATGAATTATAGTCAGGTTTAGAATGAAAAAGACATTCTATAGGAGACTTGTGGTGTAGAACAGGAGTTGGGAGGCTATTTATCAACATCACAGATTGCTGAAAACTATGCCACCAAAACCTTAATGGCATATGAGCTTGAGCAAGTAAAGTCAACCCTGTTTCTACTATGTGTCTGTGTTTTCTCTCAGCTCTACCATGTTGAGCATGGTCATGAGGACAAGGGTGTCTAAAGATAATGCCCTCAGTATCAAGATACTGTTGAAAAGACCTATACTCACCTCCCCAATCAGATTGAAGGCACTTGATTTTAGAAGCAAATTGAGTTTCAACAAGAGCTTTAAACTTCAGAAAGACATCAAAAGTTTCAGATTTAGTTTTTAAAGGGTAAATCCAAGTATGTCTGGTATGGTCATCCACAAAATGCACATAATAAGTATAGCCTTCTACTGAGATTTAACAGTGCGTCCCCACAAATCAAGATGAACTAAGGCAAATTTAGCAAGAGTATGAGAACTGAAAACAGGATGATGCAAAATGTGACTTTTACCAAACTGACAAGGTTCACAAAAAGACAAATTTCCACTAGTTTTTACACCACAAAGATTCAACACAGAATTAAGAGTTTGACTGGATGGATGTCCAAGTCTCCTATGCCAAACATCAGGATTTTTGTCTACTTTATTACGAGATAACATGAAAACAGGAGGATAACTTTTTGAGTGAAGAGAGATCTGATGGAATCTTTAAGAGGTAGAACCATCTTGTACTGCACCATCCTGAGTGACTTCGAGAAGCATTGTCCTCAAATTTTGTCCTTAACAAGACAACACAAACCATCAAATTCAACAACAATGGGATTATCTCAAATCGCTTTGAAATGCTAAGTAAATTTTTGTTATTCTAGGAACATGAAGAACATTTTTCAAGTGCAGTGGGCATGTGTGGTGTATGCAAAACAAGGTGACCAACATGAGCTATTGCTAATTGTTCACCATTTCTAACTATTAAAGTGTCATTACCATTATAGTTCTTTGTTTAGGCTCATGTTTCCCAACTCGGATGTAACATGATTAGTAGCTCCACCGTCCATATACCATGAGTTGTCTCACTTCTTGTATTTGGAGTAGCAACAAAAGCAGATATCTGTTTAGGTCCTCCAGTTGCAGCTCCACCAGAAGAAGGCTGGAAGTCATGTTCAAATCTGTGCCAGCAATCTATCACAGTATGGCCATTTTTACCACAGAGTTGACATGTCATTTTGGGGCCACTTCTTCCACCAGATCTTCCACCTCTGGTTCTTCCACCTCTTGAGCCCCCTCTACCTCTGTAGTTAGTCTGACTGCCATTACCATTTGGCCTAGGATTTGACCTATTTCCAGTGCTAGAATTCTGAGAGTATGATGCAAAATGAGCAGAGGCATTGCCTTGACCACCAGTGAGTGTTCCTCCAACTGGTAGGGATGGATTGAATCTTGCCAAAAGTCTTTCATGAGTGAGCAGTTGGGATTGGACCTCAGGCCAGGTCAATGAGCCAATCCTGGAGGTAATGTTCACTATAACAGATTCATAATCTTTATCCAGACCTCCCAAGACAGCTAGAATTAATTCAGATTTGGAAATAGGGTAACTTGCTGCTGCAAGACTATCACTGTAAGATTTCATCTGTGCTAGATAATCACTCATAGATTTTGACCCTTTTTCAGATCTAGTCAAAGCATTCTTATATTCGAGCATCCTAGCTTCAGATTGATTATTGAACAGGGTCTCCAGTGTGGACCAGATTTCATGTGATGTATTACATCCCATGACCTCCACCAAAGCTTGTTCTGTCATAGAACTAAGCAACCATCCAAGAAGAAGTTGATCTGCAATCTTCCATTCTTCTGCTGCAGGATTTGGTGTATTTTCAAACAATCCAGTATCCGGAGGCTTTGGTCTTGTTCCTAGCAGCAAATCCTCTAGCTTATGGCCTCTAACAATTGGAAGCACTGTGTATTTCCAAAGAAGATAATTATCTCTGTTTAATTTCACAGTACAAGTTTGGGAAAGATGACCAGTAAACTGGGGTGAAGCTTGCACAAAGGGACTCGGAGACATAGATCTAGGACCAGCAAACATGGAAGGGAAAGATGGTGGAACCATAGAACCATGGATTTGGGAAAAAGAGACTCCACTGGTGAGCTCTGGAGGATATAGGAATCCAGGATAAGGAAGGGAACCAAAATAAGAACTTACAGGAGCTCTAGACCTTGTTTCAACAACTGGAGCTGGAGAGCTGGTTGCATGGATTTGTGAAGCTTCAACTTGTCCTGAAATAATCGTCTGAGCTTGACCTGAAACAATCGTTTGAGCTACATCTGTAGCAGCAATTTCCGGTGTTGAGGTCCCAGAACTCATTGACGTCGGTCTTTAGAAGCTCCGATACCAAGTTTGAATTTTACAGATTATGAAAGAACTCCATTGATGGAGGAAGAAGGTGATGAAAGATAGAGAAGAAAATCTTTTCTTGTTATTTCACAGATTGTGCAACGGTACAATAATAAAACAGCCAAGGTACACAGAAATCTAGACACACTAGATTCTGTCACATCACTACCCTAGATACATCATAATTAACCATTATTTCCACTAATACCCTTTATCTTTTCAGTGATAAATGTAACTGGTGCATCCGATACAAAATATTTAAAATCTTATTTATATTATGAACTAAAAAGCCAACAGTAATAAGCCACAATATAGACTTTTGATCTGGTATAGATATGGTATAAAGTTTTGGAAGTAGATGTATCAGTACACCTTTTAGTTAATCGTAAACTTTCAAATTAAGTCGATAGTTAATGGGTTCAAAGAGGAATTCCAGTAGCTTTTCTTCACTCTTTTTAGATCAAAACATATTTTTCCTCGATCAAATCTCGTTTTCTTTGCCGTTAATCGATTCCTTGAGAATCAAGGCAATCTCGAGCGTCAATCTAATCAGGTTTCAGTAGACAGTAGTTTTTGGTATGTTAAACTTATATTTTGTTTCATTTTCTTTTCGAAATAGCTTCGATCTTTCTTGTTTAAATCGTAGCCCGGCCTTTAAACATACATTTGACGTATTTCTTCGATTCCATTGTCCAATAGTGAACTTTTATCATAGTATATCTCTGAGTTAGAAGTAAGGATCATATAATCGAAGGGATAGAGTTCTATTTTTGTTACTTTAATTAAATTTCGCAATCTGTAATATGCAATTAATTACTGAATAATCTTAATTACTGAATAATCCGAATTAATTACTTCACCGGGAGAAGCTAGATTAATGGGGATTCCAATAATTATGGGGCCAGATGCACCGGCTCTGCGGTGGACGTGCACCAAAGCCGCGCGTGTGGGTGTAAACAAAGATCGAAAAATTCAAAAAGTTCTTGGGATGCTAATGATTTCGTCATCAACGATGTCATTGAGGGGTATTAAAAGTCTAGAAAGTTTTACCTTATGAATAGAATAGATAATTCTATTAAAAATAAATATAGCACACATTGTCTAGAAGTATGCATTTTTCTCTAGAAAAATATAGTTCAATCCTCTCTTGTAATTAAAATTTGAAGTTTAGGCATTTGATAACAACCAACACACAAGTGGTAAAGTGACTTCTTCACTACACAAGGTCTCCTCTTGGTTGTTCTTTTTTAATATTGTTGTATTTTTAAGTGTATCACTTGTATATTATTTTTGTGCATCAATAAATATTGACTTTGCCATATTTTAAAGAGACATAACATCATTGACATGGGTATAATTCGTATATTACAGCCCACAGTTAGGCCCTAGGTCCGGAGGATCCACATAGGAACAAACCGACCTCATTCAGGCCACTATCATAGTTCAGTCGATCTCATCTCAACATTAATTAACCGACCAAGACATTCAGGTTTCTCCTAAGCAAAACATGTCTTCCCGAACCTCCAAAGACGGTTATATTGCACTAATGGACACGATCCCTCGATTGATCCTCATTCACTTCCACAACTCATTATTGATTACATCTCATTTTTTTAGCCGATTGAGCCAAGATTGCCCCACAATTGGCATCACACTGACCTTCAAATCAATTTTTTTTTTTACGTTAACTCCCCCACAAGTAATGCATATAATTAAAAGGATCACCATCCTCATAATTCAAAACTGCGTTATTAGCTTGATCCCAAATACACTGGGTACATAGGCAGTATCCATAAAAAGAAGAACCAATTACCTAACTAAATTACTTAACGATATTCTTCTGGTATCATCGATCATAATGATTTAACTTGAACGTATGTAAACCATCATTGTACAAGTATTGAACAAGCTAGGAATTATGGTATATATCATAAAAGGTGTCCATCAAGACGAGATGTCTAATCTGTGTGACAAATGACCATATCTTGGTCACGAGACAGAATTCAACATGAAGGGATCTTCAAGGACACTTGTTTTGTGGTGAAACTAGGGCCGGACCGACGTATTAAGGCAGGTGCCATGCGCAGTGCTTTCACTGATATCCGATTTTTTTTTAGCCAAACGATATAGTTTTGTTGCTATAAGTGTAGGGACACTATTAATGTCGTTACTGAATCTTTGAATTTGTTTCGGTGTCTCCATTGAAAAAAATGGGTTACAAGCAAAGCATAATTGACTAAATATTCCTTTCTTTTTTTTTTTTCAAATTAAGAAGACATGAGTTACAAGAAAAGCATAATTGAACTAAACATTACAAACTCCAAAAGTAACAAGCATAATTAATTTCCTACTTACATTATTGCTAAAGATAACAAGGAGCTAGACTTAGTTGTATGACAAGTGTATATATGCAAAGATATATTTTTTTTTTCCGTCTTTTTATACACTTGTCATGTATCTAACGATTACGATACAGATGGAACACATTTAACTATGGAAGTGGAGGACATATGAAACCAGGGGGAGGGTTCTTTCCACAAGTTGCAAGAACTTGAAGTGCTATAGGGAGAAAAATATTAAGGTTTAGAACCTTTAGCCTAATTGTTGTGCATAGGCAAATTGCAGCTTCCAATTCTAGCAAACCTTGAAGCACTGGGCAGCATACATTCTCTGTAGGGTTCCCTATCCCAACATGGATTAACCCTCCAAGAACATCCAAACAAAGCCCTAGCTTCAATGCATCAATAGGGCAAGTAGGATTAGTTTTAGGACTCGGAGTCGGTAACCCACCACCAGGAGGACCTCCACCGCCTCCTGAAGGAGGCGGTGTGTAAGGCGGGTACCCAGAGGATGGTGGAGGTATAACAGGTGGTGGGATGACAGGTGGCGAAATACGTGGAGGATTGGTGATTGGTGGTAAAATCACTGGTGGAGGCATAATAACGGGAGGCATAATAACGGGTGGCATAATAATAGGTGGTAAAACTACTGGAGGCGGCCTGATGACAGGTGGTAAAACTACTGGAGGCGGCCTAACGATGGGTGGTAAAACTACCGGAGGTGGCTTGATAACAGGCGGTGAGACTACCGGAGGTGGTATAACCGGTGGTGTAACTCTTGGCGGTGTTCCCCGATGAGGTGGGGGACTAGGGCGTTGGTAAGGTGGATAAGATGGTGGTGTACAATCGCAATCGGATTCATCTATTGCCATTGTCATCATAGCACTACAAAGCAAGTAAACAATAACAACAGCTAAAATCTTAACATCCATTTTTTCCTTAAAGATTATTGATGAGGTTTGATCATTAATACTAGGGTTTTATATAGTAAAGTTTGTACATGTCAGTAAAATGATAAGGTACGTGGAGGACTATGATCGTATAGTATTTTGTGCATGCATGCATTTATATATATATATATATATATATATATATATATATATATATATATATATATTTTCTGTAATCCACTTGTATAGAGTGTTTAACCTTATCAAAGTAGTAGAAGATTGAATTGAAGATTTTGGATGTTTTGTGATATTTTGCTAGCTTCAATGTGTATCCGTGACTTGAGAAGATGCCTTTGAATTCAGAAAAAAAGTTTGCCTTTACTATCCTAGGGTTCTAGCTAGTGTTTTTTAGCTGTAAAATAGGATTCGTTTTAGAATTATTAGGGATTTGACACCTATACTGTAACGCCCCGTTCCCAGACACCGAGTCCTTATCCGGAAATCGAAACGTTCGGCACGCATAACATTAAATAAATAACATTACACGTAAGCCTCTACTACGTCGTATCAAATAAAAGCAAACGGAAGCAAAGGACTCGGGTAATTTTTTTCCAAACATTAAAAAATAGGAATCACTAAAGGTAGAAAGAAAATGTAATGCTTATTACATTCAAAAGAAATCAACGAAATCCAATGCTACTAAAATAAATATTACATCCAACTAATCCAAGTCTATGAAATAGCATAACCGAAGGGAACAAAAATAAATAAGAGTTTTCAACTCCGGCGTCTTCAAACGTCGTCATCAAAGTCCTCCTCGAAACCATCACCAACCTGTTTGTCTTCTCTCCCCCAAACACATAAATAAACATGCATTTGAGGTAAGTACAATGTACATAGTAAGAAGTAGAAGCTATAATTTAATTAAGGTTTGTTATTAATAGATTATCTTGATGAAAACGACTCAATCTAGGGTTCACTTCATGTCCATCAACATGTCATGACTAAACGTTTCTACTTAGCTTATCTTTGTTGCGCCACTACTCAAGGACACTTTGTGCATGGCGTTCATCACCGATGATATACTTGCTAACTAACGGTGATTAGCACCGATTAGCTCGGGTCTCTCCCGGTATGCGATATCGTCCGATGGATTTCCTCCACTACCCTTCACCGCTTAAGGCCAAAGTTGTTGTCCACCTTTTATGAACGTATCACATCACCGATATGGAATAATGTCTAACCGAGAATAGATGATGCTTTATCTTTTACTACACATATGTAAGTATTGATGTGAATTAACTAGCCATCCCTAGTGTTTTCAAGTAAGCTCCTCACATCTCCTACTCGCATTTCTGACCACTAGACACGGACAAATCCTAGCAAATACACGTATATTGATGAACTCTAGTTCACCAAAGCACAAGCCCTTTCATGCCCTTCCGACGGATCCGAACTTCAACTCCTTTAAGAGTACATTCGATGTTTTAATCGAACGCATCGTAAGTACAATCGAAGCTAGTTCATTTTTAATTAATCTTAATACATCATAATTAAAAGCTCAAACCAATAAATAACATAACATTGAAGCTCGAACTAAATCGAATCGATTAAGATCAATAAAACAAGGTAAACCGATCAAACACCCGTCTCAAACCCTAAACGCTCGTTTAAACCCTATTGGACGCCCGTCCAACCTTATGGACGTCTGTTTAGGATCGACGCCCGCCCACCTAAAAACGCTACAACTCAGATGTAAAATCACTCTCAAACGCCCGTCCCGCTTAAGGCAAACGCCCGCTTGAGTTTTGCTTTAAGACGCCCGTCCGCTTATGCAGACGCTTCGCCCACCTGCGTTTTCCCAAAACCCCAAATCTTCAAACTCGATTTCTAATCCGCTTAACACAAACAAAGAAAGAACTTTAACACGCATAAAACGCCTAAACGCATATCTAACCGTATCATAGCATCTAGATCATTAACCAATCAAAAGATACATCTTTCTTGCACCAAAACATCTTAAATCTTGATCTAACTACTTCCACCATAATTAGATTGTAGGAAGAGCTTCTTACTTGTTTAACAAAGAAAACCAACAAAGAAAAGCTCAATAAAACAAAGAAGAAAAGCAGTCTCTTTCGCAAGAAGAAACATGTGCGATAAATCCAAACCTTGATTAGATTCGATCACACGCTTCTTAAACGATAAACTACGAAAAGATATGAGTTTGAACCCATCAAACTCGACAAAAAAGAGCAGATTTTTGGGCATAAACATACCTTACAAAAACTTCAACTTTTTGGTGTTGAATCAACGCTCTCCTCACGACGATTCCGGCACACCACTCTGATCTAAAAACGGTTGAGAATTGACTCGAACCGATGAGAAATCCTTCACCCAAAGTTATGCTCACACACGCATAAAAAGAATACGCGCCCCCTTTTGTGAATAAAGATCTAGGTTATGAGATTAATGTGTATAATAGATCCCTTTATATAGTTAATCCCAATTAAATCCTTTTTCTATTATAAAATCGTAAAATCTATTTTATTATATACATAATTATCTTAAAAATTATATATATAAATATCCAATTATTTAAACTCCAAATAAAAGGAACCGAACCCAATATTTCGCTTTTAAAAAAGACACGCCTGCCATTTCCGAAAATCGAATATTACATTCTTCCCCCCAAAGGAGTTTTGTCCTCAAACTTAGAACATACCGTAAGTCCATAAAATCTGGGAACTCACTGATCATATCATCCTCGACTTCCCACGTAGCTTCTTCCGGTGAATGATTGCTCCATTGCACCAAAATCAAGGGAATCATTCTTCTCTTAACCATCTTTTCCTTCCGGTCCAAAATCCTGATCGGTTTCTCATCATACGAAAGGTTATCTTGTAGGATCTCTGGATCAACCGTAGTCTCAACATCCGTCTTGGTCAAACACTTTTTCAACATCGATACGTGAAACACGTTGTGGACTCTTGACATGGATTCGGTAGCTCAAGCTTATAAGCCAACGGTCCAATTCTTTCCGAGAATTTCAAAGGTCCAACATACCTCGGACTCGCCTTTCCTTTTGTCCAAAGCGTTTCACCCCCTTCATTGGTGAAGCTCGTAGATACACTCTTTCACCAACTTCAAACTCTAAGGGCCTTCTTCTAACATCTGCCCAACTCTTCTGTCTATCTTGAGCCACCTTCAAATTCTTCATGACCAGTGTTCTCGGTCAAATTATACGATTTTTAACGATATATTTTATATCAATTTCCCCCATATTCTTATGTTTTTCATAGAAATCGAGATTTATATTTAAATATTGAGCAAATGATATTTTTAATGAGTTAATTTCAAAATGTATCAAATTTAGTGCTTAAATGATGATTTATTATTATTTTGGAATTGTATTACATTTTGGTGTTATTCATTGATTAATTAGAGCTCACAAGTGTTGAAGTTTGGAATTGACAAGTGGCAAGGGATAAGATCAAGGAGAGCAAGTCATGAATCATCTAGAATATCCAAGAGATAAGGTTTGTTACAAAAGGATAAGGATGGGTTGTTAAGAGATAAGGACAATGATCAAATCCGTTCACTCAGAATAGGCGTAACTAACGTTCAAGCATGGAACCATGCGTTCCAATATAGAATCGGCATTCCAGTAATGAAAGCAATCTGAGAGCTCAAAAGCTTGTAGAATCGGAGTTCGTAAATGGAATCATGCGTTCCACAACATAGAACCAGCGCCTGCATGAAACCAAATGCTCGTAAAGTCTCATCTAATTTTCTATAAATACCAAATGCCCCAAAAACATATTCATTCATAATACAACTCATAATTCCACATACATAATTTCTAAAAGGAGAGCAGCGAAATGCAGCAAGACTTCTTTGGGAGTTATAGCGGTCACCGAGCCTTGTGCTCGGGTGATCCGGTTAGATTAGATGCTTTTCTCTTCTTTGTAGATTCATGGATTCATCAATTGTATCAAACCCTGTGAGTTTGTTCTTCAATTAATTCACCCTCGCTTTATATTCATGATTTATGATTCGTTTTGTATCTTTTCTATGCAATTATCATGCCATGTGTGACTAGATCGAGAGATTGGTTGCTAATCGTTGTCTAACTTGATGAAAATCGTTGTTAGGCTAGATCACCATAGAAAAGATGTGATTTTTAACCTTGACATAACAAAAGTTGATAGGTTGATTATCTAGGTTATTAGATTGAAAGATCTTACACCGTGTTTTGTATGCGTTAATCTCTATAGATCGAAAGATGATGAGATTGATAGGCGAATTACTACGAAAGTAGGATTCATACCTTTGTAAGGTGAAACCACAATTCGAGTTAAGATCATGAGGTGAACTAGGATTGAAATTACATGGTTTGCGCATTGTTTGATTTCATGTTTCCTTAGTTTAGTCGTTTTATGTTTTCCTTAGCTTTAAGACTGCTTTCTATCTTCTCGTGATTTTCTTGTTTGTTTGTTCTTAGTTATGTGTTTCCTGGCTTTGGACTAAAAATCTCTCTGTCCCAGCTTTATTCTCCTCTTTAGTTTAGGTTTAGTAATAACTAGTAGTAACAATTGGAAAGATTAATGAAATTAGATTCAACATCCCACCCCTGGATCGACCCTTACTTATCTCGCTTATACTATCAACTACCCGGTGTTTGGCCGGTTAGGAGTTAGTTTTGCATCTAAGTATGGGTTTATAAATTTTCTTTTGTTTTAAATGATGCAAAATCTCTCAAACAAAAGTGGCGCCGTTGCCGGGGAATCGGTGTTTTGTTGGATCTACTTGAGTTAATTCTTCTATTTTGTTACGATTTATTTTTCTTTCAATAAAAGTAGCGTTAAATAAATTGAGAGTTTTTATTTTTGCCGTGTTTCGATAACCGTTGGGTTAAGAATGTGCAAAAAGTTTTTTTTTACTCAATTTGTTCAACGTGAATTATGTGTTTAGGTGATATCTAATCTAACCTCTGCATGCGATAATTTGTAAAAGCGCCGTGGTCTATCTTGTGTTTTGAGTCTATGAGTTCTTGGGGTTTCTTTGTTATTTTCCTGCATATCTCATTGCATATCCGTATTGACGAAGCGTTCAATGTAAGTGAACGCCCGTCCAGCTTTATACTCTGCAGAGAACGCACGTTCGTGTCTTTGACGCCTGCCTCGACAATATGAACGCCCGTTCGATCGAGAAATGCCGCCCAGTTTCAATTTTCCTTGATCTGATTTTTTTTTTTTTTAATGCTTTTGTTTGACATGGATACTTTATACTAGCTTCTGTGTTTTTTTTTATTTTTACGTAGATGTCCTGAACTTGCATGTTTATCTCCCCATCTACGAATCCATGTTAAATAATTGATCTTATCTCATATACTTGATTCATCTATGCAAGTTATAGTGACTGTCGGTTCTCGTAAGCTATAACTGGTCTTTTTGTTTGTTAGTAGCTAATGTCGGTTTCCGTATGCTACACACCGCTGTGATGAATCTTTTAAGCTTTGAGACTTATGTGCTTTCTTGTTGTTTTTATAACTCATATGGGTAGCTACTGTCGGTTTCCGTATGCTACGCCCTTTTCCATATGAGTTATATCCGCTTTAGTATAATATTGATCGTTGGTTTTCCATAATGCTATCACCTTTGATGAGTCTTAAGCGCGCGTCTCGCATTACATGTAATGAATAGTACTCGCTGCTTATCGTAAGCTATCATTACTTGGTAGACGCTTATTTTATACATGTCATGTTGCAAATTAAGGGCTAGTTTTCTTCCTTTTATTTTCTTTTATTTGTGCATCTCATTTAGTTGCATGTCATCTAGTTGCATTGTTTTCTTTTCTTTAAGGGCCGTAGTCACTTTGTAGGTTGTCTTCACAACCCGCCACTGAGCATGTTTGCGTTTTCTTTTATTAGGATTACATATCATGTAGTTTGCATTGTAATGTAGTTGCACCTAGCCTACTATTTTGCAATGTCCATGTATATGTTCCATCCTTATCTCGAGCTTAATCAAACATCTCTATGATTTATTCTCCTTGTGTTTTCAATGTATAATTCTTTTCCCCGTAGACTCTTTTTGCACCGATCAAGTATGCAGGACACTTTTGATACCGCAGTGCGCTTTCACGTCGATGTCGAGATTCTGTGATGCTCCACAAGTCTCACTCGATCTATTCAAGCTTACTTGGATCTCAGATGCTCCACATTTCCAAGGATAGTCAAGCAATTTTGGTTCTTCAGGGGTTCTTTCCGCACTGCCGGCTTGGAAATACAATCGGCTAAGTTCCTAAACTTTTTATTTCGTACAAACTTGAGGACAAGTTGCAATCTAAGTGTGGGGAAGGGATTAGTATCTACGCCTCTTTTGCCATATTAGTCATATTTCTATGAAAATGCTAATTTTTTCAAATTTTTGTTTTTGTCCCGAGTGAACAAATGCATGTCTTTGTTTGAGTTTATATCATTGATGCTTTATAATGCATATTTAGTAATTTAGATGTTTCACCCAACCTATTTTTCACGTGCCATAGTAGATGATGAGCTTTTTAAAAGTTATACCCGCTTGGATTAGTGATTTTTGATTTTCTTATAAGTCATGTGCTTAGTGCTACGTATATATCATGATAATTATGATAGTTTGTATCTAGATCCGAAGTATGTCATAATCGTGAATATCTTAAGTTTGAATGTGATAAGTAAGCGTAGCTAATGTCGAATAAGAAGTTGATTTAATTGAATTATTTGTGTGTGTCGAAAGCTAGTCGATGATTTGAGTGCGATAGGGATTATCTCGAAATGTCCTATTCCACCATGATGACTAAAAGCTCACGACAACTAGAGAAAGAGTCGCCTTATGATTGGAGTAAGGTAGGGTATTATCTCGAAATGTCCTATTCTCTACATGAGGGCAAAATACCATTCTAATGTGTGTTTAAGTGAATAAGTTAAATCAACTAAGATATTGGTATGAATTGAATATAAGACTCGGTTATGTATATCTTATCTTCTCAGTATAAACCGATAGATATCTTTGTAGGACTATCCTCTCGAGTATTTTTGAAATGTCCTAGATTCAATCTATCATTCTTTTTGGGATATGTCACGTTTGTGTTGAGTATTTTGTGATATGTTTAGTTATGTTGATTAATTTTCAATATAGCAATCTCCTCGTTTAAAGCTTTTATAAAGTTCTTTAAGTTTTCCATATAATATTTTTTGTGTGACTTTTATTAATTATATCGTTTTCTATGTCACACTAACTTAGCCATGAAGTCATTAGATTTACATTATATGGCAACTCTGTTTTGATCTTATTGCAGGAAATGATTTGGACTAATTAAATCTAATTATTAGATAATTACAATATTATAAATTTAATTTATTAACTTTATAGTTATTTAATTAATTAATTTAATTAAGACAACTAGCAGGCTGATACATTTTTGATCCAGTCCAATAATGATTGAAAAATCTGCTAGGATATTTATACACATGTAACTTTCTCGGACCAAATATTTTATCTAAATAATCTGCTAGCCAAATTCTCTACCAGGCCTAATTAACACCTTTTTGTTCGGCCCGTCTATTATCTAAACAAATAAACCCCAAGTCCTTCCACTACTCATCTTCTTCTGCATAACCCTTTTTGGCAGCTATTCATTGAACCCCCAAGCCGTTTCTTCTCTCCGGACTTCTCCACCCGTTACGTATCTCCCTCATTAACTCTACAATTACTTATTTCTTGGTCCCGATTCTCTGCAAATCAATTGCAGATACGATTGCTTCTCTGTTCCATCTCTCCACGTGCCATATTCTGAAATGGAAAGAACAGACGCTGCTGTAAATCCGATTCGAGCCACCACGTTTCTCAAAACGTTTTAGGAAGGTTCAATTGGTGTAAAATTGCCACCTTTATGTAATTTTCTGTTTTTCAAATCACTGCAACGTAGCTCCTATACGAAGGCATGATTCAGAGCATTCAAGCACCGGATTTCAAGGGATTGTGTTCAGAATTCTTAAAGGTGATATCTCTCTTGTTAACTTCGTTGTTATATCATTTATTTTCTGATTAGAACTGGAAATCTGCTTTGATTTTTCTTGCCTATTGTGTCTATTGAAGGTCCAGTGTGAAAGGCTCGATCTTTCACTAATTAGAGGCTGATTCGAGCCGTTGCAGCACTGATTCTGAACGTATCACCCTCAACGTTTTGAAAAGGTGTAATCCTTTCCTCTTTAAATATCGTATTTTGTCATTTATTGGCTGATATTGGACATTTACTGTGCTGATTGATTTTTGGGTATATTGTTTTGACAGCCTTGCTTTGAGGCATGGTCAACTCAATGAATCTGCCACTGATTATGGCTCAGTTCATAATTCGGTTTTGGTAGATTTCACACGTGCAAAACCAAAGCACTGAGGATTGCAACCGTTGGAGCATTAAATGCTGAACCTACCCCGATTTCAGTCCCGACTCAAGTAGAAATTGGGTGTTGCCGTTTCAATGCACTGGTGGTTCTCTTTCTTTGGTTCAGACAGCCCTGGTTTGGTGAATCCCTACCCAAACCGCTATGGTAAAATGGCCTGACCCTCTCGAATGCCCGGTCCTAGGTTAAATGACTGAGGGTTAGCACCCTATGAAGTCATGGTCAAGTCAAAGCTGAGGGTAGTGACCCAATGATGGCTAAATAACTCAGTTAAACCAATGTTGGTTGGCATCATAGCCTTCATTGGTTTGACTTTGAGTTAATCCTTGGTTCAGTGAATGGTAAGTTGTTATATTCAACATTGAACCAAGGTTCGGGTGCCTCACACTGAGCTATTAGAACTTAGTTAAAAAGGAAATCGGTCGGTTAAATCATTAAGTGATTGCATAATTAAACCAATAACTTTGGTTCAAATAGTCGGTATCACTCTCTCTTATTTGCCTAACGGCCCTCCCTTAGAGAGTGTACATAAGACACTGAACCATAGACAAGCTTCGGTTAATTATGGCTGGAAAATCACTAATTAAGTGCCTCGGATTTTCAGGATTTCCTTTTTGATTGTGTTCACACAAATCTTTGAGGTTCAAATTATACCTCAAGGGCTATAAATAGCCAGTCACACTAACACAGGATCGCACCAGTTGAATACATAGCAATCCGACATTTTCATTCTTTCAAAAAGCTGTCTTTTGTGTGAGTTTGAGAGGGCGGGCAAGTGAGTTGAGTTTCTTGAGAGATACTTCAACTTGTGGACTGATCTGAAGCTGTGCTATTGGAGGAAGAGCATTTCCAATCAATAGCTAAGGTGGTTCAGGATCAGTGAAGGTAAAATTCTGAGGTTCTTCTTGTGCAGAAGGTACTCAGAATTGCCCTTTTTGCTGTTAATTTTCTGCCCCTGTTTTGCTTGTATTGCATCTGTGTCTAGTGTCTCAATTGACTGTACTTGTGTAGTATCTGTAATTGAGTCTGTCTGCTTGTTGTACATTGAATCTGAAAGAGTCAGTTTCAAGATCAGGAATTGTAATAAGAAAGCTTGAACCAGCAAAAGGCCCTGAGAGGATTCTGGCCTGTTGTTCATATTTCTATACAATCTGATCCTGCGTAATTCTGCATTCCAGATTGAGTGTTTTTCAGTGGTGAAATCTGCACCTCAGTTTCTGAAGGCTGAAACCTTTGAATTGGTTGTGTTACCAAGTTCACTGCCTTGAGCATAAGGCTGAAAAGGTTGTGGCTTCAGTTCTAGTGTGCAGCTTTGCTCACTGAAGCTAGAACCTTGTGTTTATCCGTTTACTTGTTACCATCACTGAATTTCAATACTGACTCAAACTCACTGAGTTTAAGTATTGAAACTCTGCTACTTTGTGCTTGGCTAATCATCTTGATATCCTACTGGTTTCTGCCTGTCATTGCACACACAAAATTCACTGTGTTGCACATCAGTTCTTGCTGTGTATGATGTCCTCCATTTTGTAATAAATTTGCTGAATCTTGTTGACTATATTGTACTTGATCACTAGATAATCTGCTGTGCACATTACCTGCTGTTCTTGTGTATTTTATATTGGCTGTACTGCATCTGTTTTTGTGATCTATTGATCACTACAACCTGTTGAAATTTGTTGTGCATACACTTCCACTGTATTGCACCTGCTGCACTCTTGGTCTGCTGACTTTTGATCCTATTGCCTGATATCAGACCTGCTGCTATCTATCACTAATGAGCCTGTTGTAGTTGCATAAAATTGCTGATTCATACTCTGCTGTATTGCATTTTGGTGCACCTGCACAATCTGTCCTGCTGCGTGTTAAGCGTCATTTACTGAATCTGGTGAACCTTTTTGTGGAACTGATCTTAGAACATACTTTTGTAATCTGTTGATCAGCAATGCTTTTCGTTCTTGTTGTATTAAGAACTTGAATATTTTGGTTAATGTACTTGATCAGTTAAATATTCAGATCGTCTGCACCTTCTACACTTGTATTGATTTGCAAACTACCTTCCTGTGTAATCTGAGTTTGGATAATCTGATTTGTATTCTTTTATTCTCTAAGCAGTCTGTTAAATAAAGCGTTTGAAGTTTCTTTGCCTGCAGTCTGTTTTGTGTCTTAACTTTTAGTGACGGCTTGTCTAAAACGTCACTACAAGTTAGAGCTGAACTAGTTGCCGCCTGTTTTGGATTAAATAGTTAATCAATCTGAAATTTGTTTGTTCTCATTATATATAGTGTCCTGAATAGTTGGTTTAATATTTGATTTAAGCTACAGTGCATCTACAAGCTGTTGTGTTGATATAAAGTATTCTCAGGTTGCTATATTCCCTTTTGATTAATTAGACTATAACTTGTGTTGATCACTTAATATATTTGCATTGTGTTATATCTTCTTTTTATCACAATAAATTAATCCTTTTGATCACTAAGGTTTTTATACACAAGCGAATAGTAGAATAAGTAAGCTTCCGCACTTGTTTTACTAGTACTTGTGTTAAGTTCGAAAAGAGTTTAAAAATCACCCACACTCTATTCAACCCCCCCTTCTAGAGTGTGATTGCGCCTATATCGATCCAACAGTTTGTAGGGTGCATCTTATGAGTGTCATTTATTGCTAGTCTACGAGGGGGTATTAGCTAGTTTTGCTTGAATCAATTTCAAGTGTGGATTGGGTGGAAATTTATTATGGCTATGCACACACACACTTGGGTGAACCTCTAAAGTATTGAATATGTTTTATATTTGGTAAGATGTTTATTTGTCTCGAGCGATGCTTATGTATTGTTTTGTTCGGGACGAACAAAAGTTTAAGTGTGGGGGTGTTGTTAAGGGTCAAATTGTATTAAGAGATAAGGACACAGAATAATCGGATCAGCTCAGCACAGGTGAAACTGGAGTTTGGAAGCCCAAACTGGCGTTTGACAGATAGAACTGGCATTCCATAGGAGCATAAAGCGATCGAGAGCTCAAGACAACCGAATCGGCGTTTCCACAAATGAATCAAGTTCTATATGCCTGAATCGAGTTCAAACTCAAATCATGCGTTCAAGATCTCTGCCACTGATTTCCTATAAATACCAGCAGATCCCAAACCCATTCATATTATTCGACATTTTACATCAGAAAACACTCAGAGCAGCCGCAGTCTTTTCTGGGAGCTTTCAAGGCCGGTCACCCGAGCCTTATGCTCGGGTGATCCGGGGTTAGATTAGGCTTCTTTCCTTTGTTTTGCTTGTTGATTCATGGAGCTCAAACTATTGTATCAAACCCTGTGAGTTTGTTCTGCAATTAATTCAAATTCTGCTTTTATCTTCATGATTTATGATTCGCTTTTGTATCTTTTCTATGCAATTATCATGCTATTGTGTGACTAGATCGAAAGATTGGTTGCTAACTGTTGTCTAACGTGATGAGAATCGTTGTTAGGCTAGATCACCATAGAAAAGATGTGATTTTTAACCTTGACATAACGAAAGTTGATAGGTTGATTATCTAGGTTATTAGATTGAAAGATCTTACACCTTGTTTTGTATGCGTTAATCTCTATAGATCGAAAGATGATGAGATTGATAGGCGAATTACTACGAAAGTAGGATTCATACCTTTGTAAGGTGAAACCACAATTCGAGTTAAGATCACGAGGTGAACTAGGATTGAAATTACATGGTTTGCGCATTGTTTGATTTCATGTTTCCTTAGTTTAGGTCGTTTTTATGATGCTCCACATTTCCAAGGATAGTCAAGCAATTTTGGTTCTTCAGGGGTTCTTTCCAGAATTGCCAGCTTGGAAATACAATCAGCTAAGTTCCTAAACTTTTTATTTCTGTAAAACTTGAGGACAAGTTGCAATCTAAGTGTGGGGGAAGGGATTAGTATCTACACTCTTTTGCCATATTAGTCGTATTTCTATGAAAAATGCTAAATTTTTCAAAATTTTTGTTTTTGTCCCGAGTGAACAAATGCATATCTTTATTTGAGTTTGTATATCATTGGTGCATTATTTTGCATATTTAGTAACTTTAGATGTTTCACCCAACACTATTTTTCACGTGCCATAGTAAATGATGAGCTATAATTTAAAGCTATGCCCATTTGATTGGAGATTTTTGATGATTATCGCATGATTCTTTGCTTTCATATGAATTTTGAAAATTTTAATAGTTTGTATTTAGAATTAAAAGTATGTCATACTGTGAATATCTTGAAGTTTGAATGTGATAAGTGACACGTAACTATTGTTTTTTGAAAAGTTGAGTTTATGAATGAATTAGTTGAGTATGTCGAAAGCTGGTTGATGATTGGAGTGAGATAGGGCATTATCTCGAAATGTCCTATACCACTATGATGACCAAAAGCTCACGACAGTCAGGAAAAGCTCACGACAGTCTCGGTCAAATTATACGATTTTTAACGATATATTTTATATCAATTTCCCCCATATTCTTATGTTTTTCATAGAAATCGAGATTTATATTTAAATATTGAGCAAATGATATTTTTAATGAGTTAATTTCAAAATGTATCAAATTTAGTGCTTAAATGATGATTTATTATTATTTTGGAATTGTATTACATTTTGGTGTTATTCATTGATTAATTAGGAGCTCACAAGTGTTGAAGTTTGGAATTGACAAGTGGCAAGGGATAAGATCAAGGAGAGCAAGTCATGAATCATCTAGAATATCCAAGAGATAAGGTTTGTTACAAAAGGATAAGGATGGGTTGTTAAGAGATAAGGACAATGATCAAATCCGTTCACTCAGAATAAGCGTAAACTAACAGCGTTCAAGCATGGAATCATGCGTTCCAATATAGCATGCGTTCAGGCTGAAAGCAATCATCCGAGAGCTCAAAAGCTTGTAGAATCGAGTTCGTAAATGGAATCATGCGTTCCACAACATAGAACCAGCGTTCCTGGCATGAAACCAAAGGTTCGTAAAGTCTCATCTAATTTTCTATAAATACCAATGCCCCAAAACATATTCATTCATAATACAACTCATAATTCCACATACATAATTTCTAAAAGGAGAGCGGACGAAATTGCAAAGACTTCTTTGGAGCTTGAGCGGTCACCCGAGCCTTGTGCTCGGGTGATCCGGGTTAGATTAGATGCTTTTCTCTTCTTTGTAGATTCATGGATTCATCAATTGTATCAAACCCTGTGAGTTTGTTCTTCAATTAATTCAGTCCCTGCTTTATATTCATGATTTATGATTCGTTTTGTATCTTTTCTATGCAATTATCATGCCATGTGTGACTAGATCGAGAGATTGGTTGCTAATCGTTGTCTAACTTGATGAAAATTGTTGTTAGGCTAGATCACCATAGAAAAGATGTGATTTTTAACCTTGACATAACGAAAGTTGATAGGTTGATTATCTAGGTTATTAGATTGAAAGATCTTGCACCTTGTTTTATATGCGTTAATCTCTATAGATCGAAAGATGATGAGATTGATAGGCGAATTACTACGAAAGTAGGATTCATACCTTCGTAAGGTGAAACCACAATTCGAGTTAAAATCATGAGATGAGGTAGGATTGAAATTACATGGTTTGTACGTTGTTTGATTTCATGTTTCCTTAGTTTAGGTCGTTTTTATGTTTTCCTTAGCTTTAGGACTGTTTTTATCTTCTGTGTTGTTCTTATTTGTTTGTTCTTAATTATGTGTTTCCTGGCTTTGGACTAAAAATCCTCTGTCCAGTTTATTTTCCGCTTTAGTTTAGGTTTAGTAATAATTAGTAGTAACAATTGAGAGAGTTAATGAAATTAGATTTCAACAGCCCAATTCCCTGTGGATCGACCCCTTACTTATCTCGCTATACTATCAACTACCCGGTGTTTGGCCGGTTAGGAGTTAGTTTTGCATCTAAGTTAGGGTTTATAAATTTTCTTTTGTTTAAATGATGCAAAATCCTCTCAACAACCAGCTGAACGCTTTCTTTAGCTTGCTCAACCAATTCCGGCCCGGTGATTTGTCTTTCCCCGACTTCATCCCAAAACAGCGGCGTTCTACATCTTCTTCCATACAAGGCTTCAAACGGTGGCATGCCTATACTTGCATGGTAACTGTTGTTGCAAGCAAACTCCGCTACCGGTAGGTAATCATCCCATGATCCGCCTACTTCCAAAACACAAGCTCTCAACATATCTTCAAGTGTTTGGATGGTTCTCTTAGATTGTCCGTCTGTCTGAGGATGAAAGGCCGTACTCAAATCCAACTTGGTTCCAAAAGCTACTTGTAAACTTTTCCAAAACCGACTGACGAACCTTGAATCACGATCCGAAACTATCGAGATAGGTACTCCGTGTAACTTCACTATATTATCCAAGTATAGTGTCGCCATCTTCTTTAAAGGCATATCAACCTTATATGGTAAGAAATGAGCGGATTTGGTCAATCTATCCACAATCACCCAAATCGCATCATGTCCGCCTCTTGTCTTAGGTAAACCGGTGATGAAATCCATCGTGATCTTATCCCATTTCCATTCGGGGATATCCAAGGCTTAAGCATTCCTCCTGGTCTTCTATGCTCTGCCTTCACCTTCTGACAAGTGTCACATTCTGCAACGAACTTGGCTATCTCCAGTTTCATCGAAGGCCACCAAAACTTTTCCTTCAAGTCTCTCGAACATTTTAGTAGCTCCCGGATGGATCGCAAAAGCAATCCTATGTGCCTCCTCCATGACTCTCTCTGTCTCAAGTCACAATATTAGGCACACACAGGCGATCATGATACCAAAGATTTCCATTCTTATCTAACACATATCCCACTCAGAGGCTTTTCTCTTGCAACTCGCTTCAAATCAACTAAAATCGGATCTTCATCTTGCTTTTCCCGAATATCATCCATCAACTCGCACCTTGCTAACAACGGTGCCACAAACTGCCGGTCTTCAATATGATCAAAACTTCGGATTTGCAGCCCGCCTAGCCTTTCTCCACCACAACTTCAACACTTGAAACCGCGAATCTCGGTTTTTACGCTCAAAGCATCCGCTACCACATTCGCTTTAGCCGGATGGTATCTGTATCTCCAAATCATAATCCTTACGAACTCTAGCCATCTCCTCTGCCTCATATTCGATTCTCTTGGGTAAAGAAATACTTCAAACTCTTGTGATCGGTGAAGATCCTGGCCTTAACTCCGTATGGTAGCGCCTCCAAATCTTCAAGGCAAACACAACCACGCTAACTCCAAGTCGTGGGTTGGATAATTCTTCTCATGCACCTTCAACTGCCGGGATGCATAAGCAATTACCTTCCTCCTCAGATCAACACACAACCTAAACCTTGTCCCGAAGCATCGTGTAAACGTCATAATTATCAAAGATCTCCGAATCGCCAAAATCGGGTCAGTAGTCAACCTCTTCTTCAACGTCTGAAAAGCCTCTTCACACTCACTGGTCCACTCAAACTTCACATTCTTCTGAGTGAGCCGGGTAAGTGGTGTAGCTATCCTTGAGAAGTATCAAACAAATTTCCTATAATAGCCAGCCAAACCAAGGAAACTTCTAACCTCTGAAACTGTAGTCGGTCTGGACCACTTCTCAACTGCTTCAACCTTTGCCGGATCAACCTTAATGCCATCTCCAGAAATGACATGACCCAAGAAACTCACTTGATTCAACCAAAATTCACATTTGGAAAACTTAGCATACAACTGATTCTTCTTCAAAGTCTCCAACACTATCCTTAAGTGTTCTTCATGTTCTTTCTCATCCTTGGAGTATAATAGGATGTCATCTATGAACACTATCACAAACTTGACCAAGTATGGCATGAAAACACGCTGCATTAAATCCATAAATGCAGAAGGAGCATTAGTGAGTCCAAAAGGCATGACTAAGAACTCATAATGTCCATACCTCGTACTGAAAGCCGTCTTCGGTATATCTGCTACCTTGATCTTCAACTAATGATATCCCGACCTAAGATCAATCTTAGAGAACACGCTCCTTCCTTGCAACTGATTAAACAAATCATCAATTCTTGGCAGAGGATATTTGTTCTTGATGGTGAGATTATTCAACACTCTGTAGTCGATGCACATCCTCATGCTACCGTCTTTCTTCTTAACAAACAACACTGGGGCTCCCCAAGGTGAACTACTAGGCTGAATTATATTCCTCTCGAGCATGTCCTTAAGCTGAGCTTTCAACTCTTTCAACTCAGCCGGCGCCATTCTATAAGGTGCCTTGGCAACCGTGTCGCTCTGGTATCAACTTGATCTCGACCGATCTCTATCCGGCATGTTCCCTGGTAACTCTTCCGGAAACACTTCAGGATATTCCTTGACTACAGGGGTCTCCCTTAACTCGGGCTTCGCTTGTTCCACATCCACTGCGTACAACAAGTAGCCTTCACTGCCTTTCTGACATGCTCTTATAGCCTTAACCGCTGAAATTATCGGATGTCGCTTCTTGCTAGGCTTGTACACATTGCCTTGATAAGTCTTGTCAGATTTCCCAGGCACCTTAAAGATCACTTTCTTTCCTTGGCAATCTAGATGGACGAAGTTCTCGGATAGCCAATCCATTCCAAGGATCACATCAAAATCCGAAAAGTCTAAAACCGTGAAGTCGCTTTTGCATCGATAAGGTCCAACTTGGACTTCCACTTGTGGTATCATCCTAGTTACTTTCGTTACCTTTCCTAATGGTGTGGTTATCTCCAACGTATTCCTTAAAGGTTCCAAAGGTAGACTCAACTTCTTAGCTACTCTAGTCGACACGAAAGTATTAGACGCTCCCGTATTGAACAAAGCTCTGACCATAAGATTATTTAACATTATCGTACCTACGATGCATATTTATTCAATTAACTACAGTCACAACATGAATAAACATGCTATAAACATAATTTAAAAGAACAAATTAACAACAAGTACCTGATATAACATCATCCTCAGGTTCTGCCTCTCTCGCATCAGCTGCAAAAACACGAACTGGGCGACTTGGGCCGCTTCTACCACTTCCTTGCTTCTGGTTACTCGTAGGACCCTTGGTCGGACAGCTCTTAGCAAAGTGTCCCGTTTCTCTCGCAAAGATAGCATCCGTTTGAATGAACTCGGCATTCACCTGAGTGATTCTGTTGCACTTAGGGCAAAGGGTGCTCCGGTGGTGGTTTACTTGCTGCAGGGGCCGTGGTCTTCTTGAAACTCTGATGTGGTGCTCCTCGGTTATTACCCTGGCTCGTTCCAAAGCTCCTCTTATTCCCAACAATCACGGTGGCCTTCTTTCTGAAGGTCTCAACTTCCAAAGCTTTATTCAACAACTCCGCCATGTTCTTAGCCGTGAAACCTAGCATGCCAGACTGTATATGATATGCTAACTGTTAAGGGTGTTTTTATATGTTTTATAAGGCTATATTTTATGATAATTTCCCCCGTATTTGTATTATTTGCATAAGCAATAAGTGTTTAGATGGAAATATCGAGCATGTGGTGTTTTTAATAAGTTAATCGCAAAATTAGTCAATTTATGCGTTTTATTGATGAACTTATATTTAATTGGACATTATTACATTTTTGCGATATTTTTATGTGTTATAGATGCACAAATTCGAGCTCAAGTGGTGATTCAAAGATGATCAAGTCGGATTTAATTAAAGAGAAAGAGATAATGATGATTGGATTTGATTTAAAAGAGATAAAGATCGAGAAATCAGAATTCGATCATATTGAACTGGCGTCCAGGTCCCGTCCAGAGTTCGTACTTTAGATGAGATGAATCACAACTTGGTTAGAAACCACGAAATAATCTGAATTGGAATTGAACGTTGATATGATAGGTGGATCAATCGCTCGTTTGCTCGTTAAAACTTGAATTTAATCCCGTGAAACTTGAATTGTCTAGATTAGTTACTTTTATTTCATATTAGTTTAAGTTTAATAGTTCGCAACCCGTATCTTTCCTGGCTTTAGATCATATCTTCTGTCCAGTTTTACGTTTTAGTTAAGTTTATCTTCAGTTTCGTTTAGTTTTATCCGCTGTTTAGATTAGTTTTCGTGACATAATTTAACTAGACAAAAACTAGGGTTAGCAATCGCCAGTTCCCCGTAAGATCGACCCGGTATCAACCTCTATATTACGATCCTTATACTTGAGGAAAACCGGATTTATAAATATTTATTACTTGTTATATTTTGCATTGCATAAATCCGTGACAAGTTTTTGGCGCCGTTGCCGGGGAACAAAACGGTTGCCTAGTTTTTGTTTTTCGTTTTTCTTGTTTATATGTCGTTTTGATTCCTGTTTTTAGTTGATAATCGTTTAGGTTATTAGGATATTAGGGTTTTAGTTTAGGTTTTAAGGTTCTTCTCTCTTGTGATTAGTTTTCTTCTCTTCTTTCTATCTGTCTTTCTGTTTTTCTGTTTTTCTTTTTCCTGCTGTTCTTCTCCATTCCTGCTTCGTTTTCTGATTCCAAACGGGCGTCTAGACCAGTGGACGCCCGTCTGTTCTAAATTTTTCAACTCTGAACCGTTTTTAACCTGTTGAACGAACGTCCATCCAATTTGGATGTCCGTCCACTTCTTTAACCTATCGGACGAGCGTTTGGACTTCCAGACGCCCGTCTAGTTCAAATTCGACCAGGCGCTTTGTCTGTGTTTCGGGCGTCCGTCTGCCTTTGTCTTAACTATTTGCATTTCTTTTTCTCTTCTTAGGCTTTAATTTTTTTTAGTTTAGGTTTTTAAATTCTTAGTCTTTAGGTTTCAACCACCTGATTTTGGTTCGGTTTATGCAAACTCGGAGTCAAAAGGGACCGTTACTATACACCCCTGACCCCGAGTGAACCGTAGTCCGCCAAGCAGCGGATTTTCCGCTCGCGGTTACGCGCATGAGCCGAGCAAGATCTTGAGGAGCAGCTAGCCAAGGAAATCACTGATTTTGTAATAATGGCTGCTAATGATAGACGTACGTTGGCAGACTACGCCATGCCTGGCGCAGTCACAGTCAACCCGGCTATTGTCATTCCAGCCATCACTGCACAGACCTTCGAGCTAAGGCCGGGACTTATTCAGATGATGCAGCATGCATCTATTTTCCACGGTTACCAATCAGAGAATCCCCATACTCACTTACATACATTCTTGGAGATATGCGGCACCACACGTATCCAAGGAGTAAGTGAGGATGCCATCAAACTGAAACTCTTTCCATTTTCTCTAAAGGGAGAAGCGAAGGAATGGTATACTTCTCTCCCCTCTGAATCGATTACCACCTGGGCCGAACTCGAAAAGGAGTTCTTAAGTCAATATTTCCCACCTTCAAAAACAGCCCAGTGTTTAAACGAGATTTTCACTTTCTACCAGAAAGAGAATGAATCCTTCTTCGACTGTTGGAAAAGATTCAAAGCTCTGCTTAGAAAGTGTCCCCACCATGGCTTGCCACTGTAAAGGCAAGTCAACACCTTCTTTAGTGGATTGACCGAACTTACAAAAGGCATGGTCAATAGTTCATCTGGTGGGGCGTTTCTGAAGAAAACGCCTGATGAGGGATGGGCACTGTTCGAGGACATAGCAAAATACAACTACGCCCCCTCTTATCAAGCAATTCAAGCACCTCCTCCTCCTCCTAAGGTTGAGGAAGTAAACATGCAAAGTTTGATCGCCATGCTGCAGAAGCAGATGGCAACTTCTCAAATTTCAAATCCGATAAATCAAACTTTTTTTTTCCACGTAACCCTCGTGTTCATCGCTGCTTATCGATGTCGATCGCCATATGAATGGCCAGTGTCAATTCAATCCCCCTGTACCTTATCAAGTGAATGATGTTCATGACTATGGACAGTGTAATCAAGTCACATGTCAAAATTGTGACGAAGTGGGGCACACATCTAGATTCTGTCCTATGAACGGGCAGAATGCTGAAGTGAATGCATTTTATGGCCAGAACAACCAAAAGGTCTAATCAAGTTTCTGGCCAGAATAATTTCCAAAACCACGGATTTAATCAATCTTCCAGTTTCAATCCTAATTCGAATTTTAATTCGAATCAGAATTTCAATAGAAACCCTGGTTTTAATCAGAACCAAAACTCAAATTTTTCCAACCCTACTCAAAGATTCAATCAGAATTGGCCTTCCAATTCAAATTCTCAATTTCAAAGTCGGCCCAGCCAGCCCTATGCTCAAAATTTCCAAAACTCTCAAGGCCCCTCCCAAACTAACAATCTTGAAGCTAAATTGGAGGAGCAAAATAAAAGTATCCAACTCCTGATGACTAAAAATAAGAACCTTGAGAGGCAAATCGGGCAACTGGCTGAACAGTTAGCTTCTCGACCCCAGGCAAACCGCCTGGGCCACCGAGAAGAATCCAAAGGGTGGTCAAGTTGCTCGCACCTATTTGAACAAAGGCCCATGTATCGACCTCGTGCCTTCAATTCCATACGGTAGAGAGGAGGCCAGTGCAATGAATTTAAGAAGTGGTACTCAAGTTGGTGGTCCTTCCCACCAGGGAAACCACTAGCTCCTCCTGCCATTGTTGAGGCGGGAGGGAAGCCGAGCACCTACACTCCCTTGGCCAAAAGAGAATACTCAGTGGTGATCCCGAGAGGTGAAAAAGGCTGGAAGTCCTCGTGTGGTTGATCCCCGAGGAATGAAGAACGAGTGGAAGTCAGGAGGCTGATCCCCTGACTAATAAAAAGATTGAAAAAGCTGTTCGGTGGAAGGATCTGGAAGACAAAGCTGTCAGTGCATCTTCAAAGAAAATCTTTTCTGAGAATGATCTGAAAAGGCTTCCATTTCCACCAAGAAAGAGCAACATCCCTTTAAGTGAAGATAAGAAGTATGAAAAAGTGCTAAATCTTTTGAAGAATACTCAGGTGAATCTTCCATTATCAGAGGGCTTGGTTGAGATGCCTAAGTATACAAAATTCATCAAGGATGTTGTTTCTTCAAAACGGAAGTTGTCAGACATGGAGAGGCTGATTGGTGAGTGATAGGAACCAACTTTACTGTACATTTCTGTGCAGTTTAGCCCACGATTATCACATTTCTGGCATGTTTCGGGTAAGTTTAGACCCTGTTTTGAGTATGAAATGAAGTTTTGTTGCACGGCGAGTGATCATCGGTTTTCCGTAAACTCGGCCTTATTTTAGCATTTTATACTGCTTTCCCGAGCACCCGTAGTTTGCGGGTTACACGCTTGCTTGTTGTTTCATATGGATGCAGGACTAGGGTGTCTCGAGAACCCGGAAGGCAAAGATTTATGATGAGAAGTATCATCAAGGTGCAAGAATGAGCCAAAGAAGGAGAAAATGAAGAAAATGAAGAAGATAATTGTTGCCCTCACCCTACGTTCACTTCAGCAGCATTTTGGCCTATGATGGAGGCATTTTCTGGTCCAGGTGTCTTGATGCAAGTTGTAGAGGATTGAAAGATATTTCCAACGCATGTTGAATCACCTCATTTGGAGCCCTAGAAGTGAAGTTATGAGCAAAAGATCTGAGTTGGGTTCGGACCGCGTCCGTAAATATGAACCGGCGTCCAGGGTGCCTTTTTGATGCAGAGAGAGTTGAGACTTCAAGTGGACGAGCGTCCGAAAAGTGGACGAGCGTCCGGGATGTGGACGGGCGTCCCGGATGTGCAAATGGGCGTCCGTAATGCCCAATTTGATTCGTGAGTTGAGATCTTCGATGGGCCCGGGCGTCCAAGCGATTCAAATCAGAACCAGTCACTTCATGGGCATTTTGGTCACACTTGGAGGAATTTTCAGGAAAGTTGTCTTGATGAAAGTTGTAGAGGAATGAATCAGCTTTCCAATGCATCTTGAATCATCTCATTTGGATCCCTAGAAGTGAAGTTATGGTGGAAATACTGAAGGCCATTCTCGACGAGCGTCCACTCTGAACAAGCTTCCATCTTCATGCAAAACTCGTGTGAATCAAGCGTCTGTAAGCCCTGGGATCGGCGTCCAGAATTGCTGGACTGGCGTCCAGGCCGCTTTGCTGCGTATTTTTCTGCTCCACCTATAAATACTCCCTCATTCCAACCCTAATGGAACAACAAACCGCCCCAACTTCTCTTAGGCGATTTTGGGCGATTTTCTTCGTCCCCAAGGTGTTAGATAACGTGCTATATATCATTAGAATCGTCTTTCGATCCTCTCTTTGATTATACAACTTTTAGCTTCGATTTGTAACATTTCAAGTGACAAGATTTGTCCTTTTGGAGCTCGAATTTGGTTCTTCAATTTGAATCGAAATGGGTATGTGTTCTTGTTGTTTTATTGTTGTTGTGATGCTTTTATCTTGTTTGTATAACATAGATTCGATTATGAGTAGCTAGATTCTTCGTATGGTTGAACTATGTGAAGGTGGGTGAAACACCATTAGAGAGACGAACCGGGAGGTAGTGTAGCGCGTAATTTAACGCTCTAATCGATAATTCACATCACGAAACTTGTTTTGATTGTTTTAATAGCTTTGAATGAGATTGAAAACCTTTTTCATAGTTGCACACACGTTAGCTTATAAATGTATGTTGCGCGACGTGTGGGAACGGGGTTTCGGGACCGTAGAAGTTTTGGGCTTGAAAGGTAGTCGACACCTACCCGTGTACTAGATTGACGCCTAGTCATCAAGTTTAGTCCCAATACGGGTTTGTCCTATGAGTTATTGTTAGACGGCAAGGTAGAGTAAGGCACACTCCCGGGCAATCATTCTAATGGTAAAGTAATCCGCCGGATCGTAGTTCGCCATACTTTTTTAACTGCTTAGAATTCCGAGTAGTGTAATCTTTATTTTATGCAATAGTATAACTCCATATCTATCTTGTTGACTGAATCGAGAAATAAGTCAACTGTGGTACTCAAAGCCAATCTCTGTGGGATCGACCTCGACTCTCAAGCACTATCCTACACTCGACCCGGTACACCGCCGTTGAGGGTAGATTCTGCTAAGGTTTCGAGTCTTTGTTTGACCGGACCGTAGAAATTACGTCCATCAAAATGGCGCCGTTGCCGGGGATTGGCAATGCTTTGATATCACAATAGTTGACCGAAAGCTTGGGCTTAGGTCGTTTTTATTGTTTTCTTGTTGTTTTCTGTGATTTTGCAGCTTGAGCATAAATGGGTGGATATTCTCAACAATACAACTTATATGAAGACCGATCTACCTACCAACCTTGGGCACCTGAGCTTGGTCAAAATCAGTATTATCAACCGTATTACCAAGAGCAGGGTGCGTTCATGGGATGTGGAATGGACGACGACGATTATCGATATGATGAGGGGAACTATAATGGACAGAATTCTGGGGGCAATTGGAACCAGAATCAGCCGGGAAATTGGGGAGGCAATCAAAGCCAGCATGACTACAATTGGAGCCCAAATCAAGGACAAGGGAATAATCAGAATTATGACTCGAACAACCCTTGGAATTGGAGCTCTCAAAATCAGCACTTGCAGCAGATTGACCTCGCCTATGCGGAAGAGGAACGAGAAAGTGGTATTATTCATGAGCTCATTGAAAGGGTTTCTATGGCTATGGATGAGGAAGTGTCGGCACATCAATTGATCGATTGGTTGAACCGGATGCTCGTGTTATATAAAGAGGCCGATGATGCTTTGAAACGGGTTGGGGAGATGCAAGACAAGTTTTCCAGCGGGGAATATAGGACTTGCCCAGCTAATGAAGATTGGCCCCATATGAGATACAGGCTATGTTGGATGTCTCAGGATATCGTGTCTATCATGACGGTCCGGATGCCGGATCAAAAAGAAAAGTCTTGCACACAAACGGTCCGAGTAGATAGTGAGATTGAGGATCCAAATTTCTACAATGAGGTGTCGGACCGAAAGGCAGAGCATGACGAAGAAGCTTATGCATATGAGGTGAATGAGGCAGCAGAGAGAGAAAGAATGCAAGCTGAGTTGGAAGCTAGGAAAAGAGAGTTAGTCATTTGTTAAGAGAGAACTCGCAATGGAAAGAGGGCTGAGAAAGCCGACAAAGAAGAGGTGGAGAGTGAGGTTGATGAATCAGCTTTCTATGACGAGATATCCGAGCCTGATAGTGAGTTGGGGCTGCCCATAGTGCCACCTCCAATTGCAATATTTGACTATGGCAGGTTTCATGTTCTACCTATGGCACCTTCACCTCTTGAGATGAAAATTGATGAAACTTTGATGGAATGTGTGGTGGAGCCATCAATTGTTATGAGTGAACAAGAAGTTTTTGGTGGTGAAAATGGCTCATTATGTGATGAAGAGGAAATGCTAGATTTGGAGATGGAAGATGTGCGGATTTTATCTATTACACCGCCTCCCGAAGAAATGAAAAATGATGACCTTGAAGGGTGTGGGATAGATTTGAGCACAACATTTGATGAGCCAGAGATTGAGATGCAAGAGACTGATATGGGATCGCCCATCACTCCATTAGTTGATGATGTACCGTTAGAGTCGGTGGAGAATTTTTATGAGTATGCCAAGCCACTTGTAGTGGACCCAACCTCAGCTTTGGGTGAGCCGGAAGCTTTTGGTATTTCCATGCTCGGGACATGGAGGATAACCATGATTATGAAGTGGGGAGGTGGAATCGTTGTCTACCATACCACATCCCGACGATGACCATCATGACACCGTGACAAGAGGTGCGATAGACTTATTTGAGGTCGCCGATCCGGTGGGATTAGAAATGGAGAAGAAGATGGGACACCTCAATTTACCGCCTAGCTTGCTTGTGATTCGAGGTCATATGGATGAGCCCATTATATTGACACCCCGGATAGTTTGGTCATCTTTGATATGCCGGTCCCAGACTACTACTCCTTCCATTCTCAGGCGGATGAGTTCTACGAGGTTAAGTTCAAGGGTCCCGGGTGGAAGACGACGTAGAGGTGATAGAGAGGAAAAGACCACGGTGGTGGGGTGATTCCAAGAAGAAGATGATGAGAGGTTTTGACAGAAGAGGATTCCCGAGTTGGGAGGAGGTTGCATCGAGGGCTATAAGAGGTAAGTTTCTAACGAACTCGGTTTTCATGATGCTTGCTATTTGTATTCTTCTTGAGTTGTTGATCTTTTGAGTTCGGATTTTGGTTGATGGTTTTGATGATACTTGTTTGAAATGAAATATTTGAATTGTTGTTTTGAGTCTTTTATGGTTTGAGACCGCTTTTGGTGTCACTTGGTCGAGCCAACGACGTAAAACAAAGGCGCTGTGGGAGGCAACCCACCATTTGTTGTGTTTTGCATGTTTTGAGGTCCATCTTTTGTGTTTTGGGGTTGTGGATTCATGGATTTTATTTTGGGCACGTGTGGATTCATTGGTCATTTATTGTATGTTTGATCCATATTTTTCTATCTTTATGACATTTTTGTTCAAGTTTTCGACGTAACGAGTCGTTCTTTTATTACCCCGGAATTCCCTATAGTATTTGCTTTGGCACGTGGACCATGTCCCGTGCATGTGGTTCTTGGATATGTTTTTCATTGTATAGGGATTCGGGATGGAGTACTTCACGACCGCTACGGGACTTGATCGTGTCGTTTTGCCGGGCTCATAAGCTAAGTCTTTCTTTTTCTTTTTCGCTCACACACCGAGGACGGTGTTTCACTCAAGTGAGGGGGACGCCTTAGCTTATTTCGCATGTTTTGAAAAGTGTTATGCCATGATGTGATAAACTTGGTTTTACTTGTTCCCGAGTCAATTTATAGGTCCTTTCAAATTTATCCAAGGTTTTAACACCACGATATATGCATGTTGTTCACAATTGAGTGGTGAAAGGTTTTTAGTTTTGTGAATATCTCACAGTGAGTCTACTTTGTCATGATACATAACATCTTTTTAGTACACGTTTGAGACGTTTTTGGTTATCACGATTGCTTTACACACTTGTACCCCTAGTTTTGAGGCGAAATAGAAGGATTAGCCTTGGTAGAACACGGGATGACAGCTTTGGCGTTCTTTTGACCCTACTTTAGCCAAATAAGCCTGAGCCGAATGTTTGACCTTCGTAGCCCTTCTCGGCACTTGATATAGAATGGTCTCGACCACCATTCGCTTTTAGCCGCTTTCAGAAACTTAGTCGAAACCTACCTTGAGCCTTATTTTTGGTCACATTCCCTTCTTCTAACCATACGAGTGGACTTAATCTCTTGTTTGACCACACTTGCCAAGGCAAGTGTGGGGTGGGGGGAAATGTTGTTTATGAGTCGGGATGTTGTTTCTCTGTTTGGAGCTATAAGGATGAGGAGGAGCTCGGTGGAGTCAGATGCTCGGGTTTTATTTCAAAAAAAAAAATCAAATCAAATAACTTGGCTTTGTATATAGAAATAAAGGGGTTGAAACAAGGCAATGAGCTTAAAGTTAATGATGATGTTAGGGTTGGGATAGTCAGATAGGCACTAAGGTATTCGAGCTCACCTCACGACACTTGAAACATAGTCAAGTTTGGCAATGAGTTCGGGTATTTTAGTATCCTATGGTTTCCAAAAATGTTGAAAATGATCAAAAAGGAGTTTGGTTGGTTTGTTTAGTAGAGAAGACGGGGTACGTGTTTGGATTTTGTTCACTCGTATTTCTTTTCTCCAGTTTCCCAAATTACTTTTTTTCGATTAACCGAAATTACCCTAGCCTAACGTTATAACCGTTTCAAGTCCTGCTGGACCGTGTTTAACCTTGGTTAGTCCCGATTAGTGGAGATTCTAGGAAGGGCAAGATCGTGTAAAGTCATTTGTCCGGTATTCCAAGCCCAAATCGATATTAAGCATAAGTCGTCGCTATTCAAACACACATTCACTCCGTGTTATGGTTTGGTAGAGTCAAGGTAATACATTCTCTTAGCTAAATTCTTTTTACCTCGATATTTTGAAAGCACATGCATGTACCGTAAAGTTGATTCCTTGGCTTTGTTTGAACGCCTATTTTACTCGAGGGCGAGTAAAGGCTAAGTGTGGGGTGGTGATAGGAACCAACTTTACTCAGACATTTCTGCGCTTTAGCCTACGATTATCACATTTCGCATGTTTCGGGTAAGTTTAGACCTTGTTTTGAGTATGAAATGAAGTTTTGTTGCACGGCGAGTGATCGCGGTTTTCCGTAAACTCGGCCTTATTTTAGCATTTTATACTGCTTTTCCCGAGCACCCGTAGTTTGCGGGTTACACGCTTGCTTGTTGTTTCATATGGATGCAGGACTAGGGTGTCTCGAGAACCCGGAAGGCAAAGATTTATGATGAGAAGTATCATCAAGGTGCAAGAATGAGCCAAAGAAGGAGAAAATGAAGAAAATGAAGAAGATAATTGTTGCCCTCACCCTACGTTCACTTCAGCAGCATTTTGGCCTATGATGGAGGCATTTTCTGGTCCAGGTGTCTTGATGCAAGTTGTAGAGGATTGAAAGATATTTCCAACGCATGTTGAATCACCTCATTTGGAGCCCTAGAAGTGAAGTTATGAGCAAAAGACGGAGTTGGGTTCTGATCGGCGTCCGTAAATATGAACGGCGTCCAGGGTGCCTTTTTTGATGCAGAGAGTTGAGACTTCAAGTGGACGAAGCGTCCGAAAAGTGGACGAGCGTCCGGGATGTGGACGGGCGTCCAGATGTGCAAACGGGCGCCCGTAATGCCCAATTTGATTCGTAGAGTTGAGATCTTCATGGGACGGGCGCCCAAGCGATTCAAAGCAGAACCAGTCACTTCATGGGCATTTTGGTCACACTTGGAGGAATTTTCAGGAAAGTTGTCTTGATGAAAGTTGTAGAGGAATGAATCAGCTTTCCAATGCATCTTGAATCATCTCATTTGGATCCCTAGAAGTGAAGTTATGGTGGAAATACTGAAGGCCATTCTCGACGAAAGCGTCCACTCTGAGAACAAGCTTACATCTTCATGCAAAACTCAGGTGAATCGGCGTCTGAAGCCCTGGATCAAGCGTCTGTAATGGCTGGACTGGCGTCCAGGGCCGCTTGCTGCGTATTTTTCTGCTCCACCTATAAATACTCCTCATTCCAACCCTAATGGAACAACAAATTACCCCAACTTCTCTTAGGCGATTTTGGGCGATTTTCTTCGTCCCAAGGTGTTAGATAACGTGCTATATATCATTAGAATCGTCTTTCGATCCTCTCTTTGATTATACAACTTTTAGCTTCGATTTGTAACATTTCAAGTGACAAGATTTGTCCTTTTGGAGCTCGAATTTGGTTCTTCAATTTGAATCGAAATGGGTATGTGTTCTTGTTGTTTTATTGTTGTTGTGATGCTTTTATCTTGTTTGTATAACATAGATTCGATTATGAGTAGCTAGATTCTTCGTATGGTTGAACTATGTGAAGGTGGGTGAAACACCATTAGAGAGACGAACCGGGAGGTAGTGTAGCGCGTAATTTAACGCTCTAATCGATAATTCACATCACGAAACTTGTTTTGATTGTTTTAATAGCTTTGAATGAGATTGACAACCTTTTTCATAGTTGCACACACGTTAGCTTATAAATGTATGTTGCGCGACGTGTGGGAACGGGGTTTCGGGACCGTAGAAGTTTTGGGCTTGAAAGGTAGTCGACACCTACCCGTACTAGATTGACGCCCTAGTCATCAAGTTTAGTCCCAATCACGGGGTTTGTCCTATGAGTTATTGTTAGACGGCAAGGTAGAGTAAGGCACACACACCCGGGCAATCATTCTAATGGTAAAGTAATAATACCGGATCGTAGTTCGCCATACTTCTTTTAATCGCTTAGAATTCCGAGTAGTGTAATCTTTATTTTATGCAATAGTATAACTCCATATCTATCTTGTTGACTCGAATCGAGAAATAAGTCAACTGTGGTACTCAAAGCCAATCTCTCGTGGGATCGACCTCGACTCTCAAGCACTATCCTACACTCGACCCGCACACCGCCGGTTGTAGAGGTAGATTCTGCTAAGGTTTCGAGTCTTTGTTTGACCGGACCGTAGAAAATACGTCCATCAGTGAGGATTGTTCAATGATCAACTATGATGACTTACCAACCAAGAGAGGTGACCCTGGAAAGTTCGTGCTTACAGTGTCAATGGGAGGCCTGGTCTTCCCTAACTCTTTGTGTGACCTGGGTGCATCTATAAGCCTCATGCCAATGTCTCAGATGCAAACAATTTGGGTTTGATTGATCTTCTAGAGCCCACTACCATGAATCTGCAATTCGCTGATAGATCTTCTAAGAAAGCAGCGGGAATCTTAAAAGACATACTAGTTTAGATTGATAGATTTACCTTTCCCGTTGACTGGTACGTCTTAGACATTGAAAAGGATGACAATGTTCCCCTGATTCTTGGAAGACCTTTTCTATCTACAGCTCGATCCCTCATTGACTGCGATGGTGGGCGAGTGACGATACGAGTTGGTGATCAAGAAGTAAGCTATAATGTTTCCAAATCCATTCAAATACCCTCGGGTCCTCCAACCGGTTTCTCCATTGAGGAGACGTCTGATGACTTCGATGATTTGATGGAAAAGCAAGTCATGGCTGTTGCAACGGAGTATGAGCGCCTGGTTGATAATTTGAATAATCATGGTGTGGTAAGTCTAGAGCAGTTAGAAGCTGACTTTAAGGATGAGTTGTTGGAAGGTGAAGCTTTGGCAGTGGGACCGCTTAGTAAACTCAGCGATGTTGAGTTGAAAGGTGGAGAGCTCAAATCTAGTTTAGAAGACCCCCCTGCAGATTTGGTGTTGAAGCCGTTGCCTAAACATCTTAAGTATGTGTTTTTAAGAGAAGGTGACAAGCTTCATTTAATTATATCTCGCTAAGTCGTCTCTCGCTTAGAGGAAATGAAATTAATCAACGTCCCAAGAAAAATGAAAAAGCCTTTGGATGGCAAGTAGGAGATATCGAGAGGAATATCTCCGGACATCTCAGATGCACAAGATCAAGACTAATGAGGGTGCGAAATGTGTTAGACAGCCCCAGAGGAGGCTCAACCCTCATATGCAAGAGGTAGTTAAGAAATAAATCATCAAGCTTCTGGACATGGGAATCATTTATGCCATTGCTGATAGTGAATGGGTTTCCCCGACTCAAGTAGTTCCCAAGAAAGGTGGAATTACGATTGAGAAGAATAAGAAGGGAGAGGAAATAGCATTGAGACTTGTCACTGGTTACAGAGTCTGCATTGATTACAGAAAGCTCAATGAGGTAACCATGAAAGACCATTTCCCCCTTCCTTTCATTGACCAGATGCTTGAGCGTCTGGCAGGGCACGCATTCTACTGTTTCTTGGATGGATATTCAGGATACTTCCAGATACCCATTGATCCAGCTGACCAAGAAAAGACCACTTTCACTTGTCCTTATGGTACATTCACCTACAGGCGAATGCCATTTGGTCTCTGCAATGCCCCAGCTACTTTTCAAAGATGTATGCTGGCTATCTTTGACGGGCTCGTAGAAAAGTGTATGGAAATCTTTATGGACGATTTTTCGGTCTTTGGTCAATCTTTTGATGACTGTCTTGACAACCTTGACCAGGTCTTATCCAGATGTGTGGAAAAGAACTTAGTGCTCAATTGGGAAAAATGCCATTTCATGGTTGATGAGGGAATAGTTCTTGGCCACAAAATCTCCGCTAAAGGTATAGAAGTTGACAGGGCAAAAGTAGAAGATGAGTTACCCCAAGGATGTACGTGAAGTGAGAGGATTTCTTGGACATGTTGGTTTCTACAGAAGATTCATTCAAGACTTCTCCAAGATAGCGAAGCCCCTGTCTACTTTACTAAAGGAAGACGTTGAGTTCAATTTTGATGACGATTGCAAGCAAGTGTTTGAGGAGCTTAAGGACCGCTTAATCTCGCCCAATTCTTATCTCTCCGACCGAATCTACCTTTCGAGCTTATGTGCGACGCATCAAACTATGCAATTGGTCTTTGTTTTAGGACAAAGAATCAAAGGTAAATTCCACCAATCTATTACGCCAATCCACATTGAATCCTTCTCAAGTTAACTATACTACTACCGAAAAGGAATTATTGGCGTAGTCTTTGCTATGGACAAGTTTCGTAGTTACTTGTTAGAGCTCAAGTGATTGTGTGGATCGATCACGCCGCTTTGCGATATCTGATGACTAAGAAAGAGGCCAAACCGCGCTTACTACGTTGGATACTGACCTTACAAGAGTTTGATGTCCGGATTAAAGACAAAAAGGGCAAAGTGAAAACGCTTGTGGCGGATCACGCTTTCAAGAATGTTAAGTGAGGAGAAGGATGATCCGTGATGATATAGATCTCATATTTCCTCTAGAAAACATTATGCTTATCGATGGTCGCGCTCCGATGTTCCTTGGTATTCTTCCATTGTCAATTACCTTCATTCCCGATATCTCGATCCGTAATGTCTTATCGTGAGAAGAAAAAGTTCTTCTCTCGATTTGAAATCTTCGCTTGGGATGATCCTTATCTTTTTAAGATCTGTAAAGATGGTCTGCTTAGGAGATGTGTTCCAGAATCTGAGCAACGCGATATCATTGAGCAGTGTCACAGTGGACCCACTGGAGGTCACTTTGGTCCATGGAAAACCGTTGCTAAGATCTTCCAATCCGGTTTCTATTGGCCCACGATCTTTAAGGATACCAAGCTTTCAGAAAGCTTGTGATAGGTGCCAAAGAACCGAACTCGACAAGCGCGCTTTGACATGCCTTTGAAACCCATCCTAGAATGCGAAGTCTTTGATGTATGGGGTATTGATTTTATGGGACCATTTCCATCATCTTGTGGTAACAAATACATCTTAGTCTGCGTTGATTACGTGTCGAAATGGTTGGAGGCTCAAGCCACTCCTCACAATGATCATAAGACGGTCATGAAATTCTTAAAGAAAAATATCTTTGTGAGATTTGGGTGTCCACGTGCCTTGATCAGTGATGAAGGGACACATTTCTGCAACCGACCCCTAGAGAAAGTTCTCGAAAAGTATGGTGTTCGTCATAAGACTGGCACACCATATCATCCGATGACTAGTGGTCAGGTTGAAAGGAGTAACCAAAGCATTAAGAAAATCCTGGAGAAAACGGTCAACAGTCATAGAAAAGACTGGAGTTTGAAATTGGATGATGTACTATGGGTATACAGAACCGCCTATAAGACTCCTATGGGTACATCTCCATATCAAATGGTTTATGGTAAGCCATGTCATCTGCCAGTCGAGTTAGAGCATAGAGCTTATTGGGCTACAAAGTTTCTGAACTTTGATTCCCAATCTTGTGGTAAGCACCGACTGCAGCAGTTGCATGAGTTGGACGAATTCAGACTCCAGGCCTACGAGAGCTCCAGGATTAGCAAAGATAAGATGAAACTCCTCCATGACGCCAAGATTAAGAAGAGAGAATTTCAAGTCGGGGAACAAGTTCTTCTGTATAATTCCAGGCTACATTTGTTTCCTGGAAAGTTAAGGACACGATGGTCCGGTCCCTTTGAGATTCTCCAAATTATTCAGGAGGCGTTCTAGAACTTCGCAGTTATGGTGACCAACCGTTTCGAGTAAATGGTCAAAGGTGTTGGTCCCTTGGAAAGGCTAACACAAGTTTAGAGGGGGGGGGGTGAATAAACTTGTCACCAAAAACTAATCCTGAACTGGAAAAGTCCCAGGAACTAAGTTTCTCTGAAACTTAAACTGATCTTCAGTTCCTGTCCCTTTAACTTGTGCGGAGTTCAGTTAGCTCAACTGAATATAAGTTATTACTGACTTATATTTAGTCTCGTTAACTGGCAGCGGATAAAACTAGCCTTTAACAAAAGATGTGTAACCAGAAAATTAGATCTTCTATGTATCAGTTAAGTGCTGACTCAGTGTCTGGTGTTTGCTGAGAGATTATGCAATAAATAAAACAAACACAAATGCATAAAGTAAATCAACACAAGATTTGTTTATGGAAGTTCCGGGTGGTGTAATCCCGTACGTCTCCCCTTCTCCTGTGGCGTAGGAGGTATCACTAGAATAATGAGATAACCGTTACAAGATTCTAGCACTATGACAAATTCTTCATGACACCCTAGTTTCACCGCTACACACAAAATGAAGAAAGGTGAGATTGCTCCTTCACTCTGCACAATCGATCTTTCGGAGGTGGAATTGCTCCTTCACCACTCACCACTCACATACACAAATTGGTAGATCGCACTAATCGGCCAGAGCAACACCGTATGAAGAAAGGTAGAATTGCTCTCTTCAAACTATGCACACCAACCCTTTTCACAAAGGTTAGGTTTAGAATTAATCAAGGATTAATTCAAAGGAGTCGCTTGATTTCTCCGATCTCGACTTTATAGCTCCAAGATGCCTTCATTCCCCCTTAATGGGTTACTGGATCTTCATTTGAAGTTTTCAAGGCAATGTCGTTGGCTTCCCCTTTTCTGGATGAATATACTCTGATTTTTATGGATCTGGATTTGGATCTTTGAATATATGCTTGTAAAGCTCTTTTCTGATCCTCCTCTCACTTTTCTTGAGTGATTCTCTTGTGTATTTATAGGGGTGATGTGACGATTACTAGCTCTTGTAGCCGTTACACTTGTCATTTAGCCAACGTTCATATGTACGATCTTTTGTCGTATTGATAGCTTAAATCCAATCAAGGCCTTAACTCAGTTTTCTATTCTTCTTCAAAACTGAGTACCTTGTTTTCTTAACATCTGACTTTAATTCACTAAGTCAGAGTACACCATTCAGTTTCTTCTTTTTCAGGTAACTGATAATCTTTGTCCTTAAGATTGTTCAGTTTTATATGACCTATAGCTTAGTTTCAGGTCACCACAGACTTGCCTGAATCCTGACTTATAGTCATGACTTAATCAGCTTCTAACTGAGTTTTCCACCTCAGTTCTTCAATCTTCAACAACTGAGTCTGTGTCCCTCAGTTCTTCAGTCTTCTAGATAAGCCAACTGAGTCTGTGTCCCTCAGCGAACTTATCTTCTTCAGTTTTAGCATAACTGAGTTTGAACCCTCAGTTCTTCAAGTGCATATTCAATTTTCTTGTTATAACTCAGTTTTCTTATTGTGACCCAGTTGTTCGCCTAGTTCCTATTCTATTACAATGCTTGTCTGAAACAACCTATACAAAGTTCAGACTCTAGATAGAACTTATACATTTGTCTCTAGACCATTTCTTGCTTCTTCTTGTATTATGCACTATAACAGTTAGTTACGACTTCATCATCATGGGTTGTAAGTGATTTGTCTAATTTCATGACGAGTCATCATCAAAACATAAATAATATTTCCAACAAAAGGTGTAAGCACTATATTGGTGAACCTAAAGAGAAACCTTTGATTGTTCGTTTCCTCGATATCCTCGGGTGTGGTGCTACAAAAGTCGAAGAATTTGACGAGTTCCCACCCGACTTGTTTTCAGAGGATGACGGTAGTGGTCCTACTGAAGAAGTTCTAGCTGGTAGTTGGGATATGGAAGAGTTTGAAAGGGAGCAGCAGCTTAAGAAAGAGCAGAAATGTCATCAGAAGACCCAAAAGAAGGAGAAGTCGGCCATGGGGAAGTTTAAACGTGTTTGGAAAGCTATTATAGATTTAACCCCATGTGTTAAGTGCTGTTTCTACAGCCGAACTGCTAACCGAAGTCTAGACGAGGTAGTGGCTTGCAGAAAAGTCAAATGGCCTGATCCAGGCTGAACTTTCGACAGTGTCGAGCTAACGACATTAACCAAAAGCGCCACTAGGGGGCAACCTAGATATCGTTATATTAGTTGTTTTTGTTTTGCTTTTGTAGTTTTAGTATTTATGTTTTAGTATTTAAGTTTAGTTTACTAAGTTTTTAGCCTTACTAAGTTTTGTTTTGTCTGTCAGTTAGTTGTGCTTTCTAGATATGGATTTCGGAGTTCTACCAGAGGAGTTACCTTTCCTGTGAGGATCCCACTTATCACCGTTGTAGGTGACGGACCGGGAGGGACTATAGTGTTGCACGAGACTTTGATATTAGTACCCGCGCCAGATCATCACATATGTCCTTATTGTTCCCATTGTTCGGGAGGTGGAGACTTCACTATCGAGGAGTTGCAGCAGCTCTCTAGACGCCCATACACAATCTCGAATGATCCGATGTTTGTGATTTAGCGCTAGTGCCGCAAGTCGAACATTTTCGAGGTGTTGATGTAGCCGGTGAGGATCGGGTCTGCAGGGATGAATATGATTTCCTCCGCGATTGTCATGCTCCGCCGCCTTATCCGGGTGATAGATTGGTCGGAAATTTACGATGACTAGCGTTTTAGGTTGTTTCGTCGAAGCACGACGTAAAACAAAGCGCCGTGGGAGGCAACCCACTATTTCCTTTGTTTTCATTTTTCTTTTCATTCTATGTATTTTCTTGGTTTTCATATTGTCATTTTGAAATTTTATTTAAGTTTAATGAGAAACGGCTTATTTGAATTTAACTTGCATGCAAATTTGATAATTTTGTTGAGAAACTGTATTGGACGGCCGTCTAGAGGTCTGGACGTCCGTCTACCCTGTGTATCTATTGGACGCCCGTCCAACATTTTGGACGCCCGTCCGATTATTTCCCTCCAATCCTGTTTAGTTTTCAAATGTTTGGACGAGCGTCTGAAATAAGGACGCCCGTCCAGTTCATATAATTTTCCAGTGGACGCCCGTCCACTGAGTTGACGAAAGGCCCCACATCTCGCCTATATACCCCTCTCGCCCATGAACCTCACTTTTCTGATTTTCAAACGCAAAAACCGACTTTCCCCCCTCCTTTTGCCCTAGAATCTTCGATTCTAAACCATTTCGAGCGATTCAAATTGCTATAGACCGCTCTTGCCCCCTTCTCTTCGATTTTCAAAGCCAAATTCCCCAACACACCATCTTTCTGGAGAATCAGCGCCCTTTTCAGTCCGACTTTTTGAGGGAAAAATCCGATTTTGGGAGCCAAATTTGTGTTGTTTGGACTGATTTTCATCTCGATCAGCATCTACTCACCTTACTTGGTAAGTTAGTAACAACTTTTCTAGATTTTATTCACGTTTTTGTGAGTTCGATCTTTGGGTCGGCTCGTTCACTTGAATATTACCTTAATTCATTTTTTTTCTTCTGGTTTTGTGGTTTCTTTCTACTCTGTTACTGTGTTGTGGTGTTGTGATGGATGATGCATGGGTTGTTTGGTGCTGTTGATGGTTGTGGTTTGTGGTTGGGTTGTTTTGAAATCCCGATTTGGATGTTACACGGGTACCTTGTTTTGAATTGGGATTGTTTTGGTTTAGTCTAGGAGTGAAATATGGTTCATAAGAAGGCGGTCGTGAAGCGGCATGGTAAGGAAGTGGCCAGGGAGGCCGGGAAGAAATGTAAGGAGTTTGACCCCACCTTAGTTGATCCAAACCGGGGTGTTAGCATTCGAGAGCAACCCCATAAAACCACCCAAACTAGGACAACTTTGAGGGATGAGCCAACTTCCGGATCAGAGACAGACGATGATATCCCCTTAATGAGGATGCCTAGGGTTCAGAGGGGTGGAGCCTCGACTAGGGTTGAGGAAGCTGGGGATGCTACCCGGGAAGAGGAACCGGTGGAAACTAGGGCTTCACAACCTAGAAAGAAAGCGAAAACCGTAGCCCCTATGCCTATGCCTCGTAGATTCGTGAACCCTAGGGCCCACGACGCTTATACTAAGCACTATTTCTCAAGGACCATGTTGATTGAGAGAGCTACATTGGAGGCTAAGGTCGATCCGGGGTTCGTCAAATTGCTAAAGGACCGAAAATGGGATGCCTTGATGACTATCCCGACTACCCCGGTAAATGGCTCCTTAGTTCGGGAATTTTATGCAAATTGCTCGGAAACCGACTTGGAGACGGGAGTAGTTGTGGTTCGAGGGGTGGAAGTTCCGTTTATGCCGGAGGTGATTAATCAGAAGTACAAGTTGGCGTCTTTTGAGGGTCGGGACTACAAGGAGGAAATTGTTCATAAACAGAGTACGGGCCAGGATCCTTTGGAGGAGTTGAGGCTGAGAGTTTGCCCGGATGTGGCTTGGACGTTGAGACCGGGTGGAGACCGGAAAGAGTTGGTCACCACTACCTGGACGGAGGACTGGAAAGTCCAGTGTAGGTTCATTCAGAGTCGGTTGTTGCCGAAGAACAACTTGACACATTTCTATATTGGTGACCTAGGCATGCTATATGCGTTGACATTTGGCCTGAATGTGAATGTGGGACAAGCATTATACGATGAGGTGGCTATCAATCGTAAGATTTATACACGCTGCCTGATTATCCTCACTTGATTCACGCTTTATGTCTTGATGCCAGCAGTGCGGTACGGAGCGGATCATAAACCAAGAACCCGAGGCCTATACAGAGAGAGAAGGTAAGTCTTCGGGACAGTCTGAGTCGGGGCACCACAGGAGCCCGGTTCTTCATCAGCGCCGCCTAGAGCATCCTCCCTTTCTACTTTATCTCCCTCAGTCCGGATGAGGTTGAATATGGCCGACAGTGTCAGGAACTGGATGGAGGATATTCGGACTTCTCAGAACAACATCTTGACCATTTTACGGTGCATCAGTGAGGACCGGAAGCCGAGGGACGACAGAATCTTCGATCCGAGCACCATGGATTATATCTATTCTTATGAGATCGAGCAGGCCATTGCGGATGTTCTGCACGAGTCTGAGTCGTCTACTGGTGAGGAGCAGCCTGACTCTCCTGCGGGTGGAGCACCTCCGGCTGGTGATTCTGCGGCACCGGGGCAGTCATGATTTTATTTATCCATTTTCGATTTTGATTTGCCCAAGATACACTGATTGTATATTTTTTCTACTTTTGATTACGTGATTCGTTGTACTTTTCATTTAGCTACTATTTATTCTTCCGATGGATCATGTAAGCCATAAGGCATCAGTACTTTCACTTCTACTTTGTTTCAACTTGTGAATGTGTTTAATGTTTCATCTTTTGATACTCCTCGGTTTTGTTATATCTTTCCATTCTGGTATGATTCCCGCTTTCCCGAGATGTTTCCGTGTCATCAAGTCGCAAGGTGTATATTTTTAGCGGTTTTGTCGAGCTACATTGTATGGTTACGAAGTTCTCGTGTCACTACGTAGGCTCGCCCCGACCGACGATTCGAGCACTGCTGAAATCAATAAGTTCTTTCTCTATTTACTTTCTGCACAACATGAGGACATGTTGATCTTTAAGTGTGGGGGAGGGGAATGATTTGATATGTATCCACACATTCGCTTAACTTGTTATGTTTCTATGCAAAATGAGCTAAAATTTTCAAAAATTTTCGACATTTTTGTTTTTGTTTTGTCCCGAGTAGGAAATTCGATGCGATGTTCGTTATTTTTATAGTCATCTAAGCTATATATCATATGTTTGATAAGTTAGTTGTTTCACCTGAAATCTATTTTTCACGAGCCATAGTGAACGATGAGCTAATTTATAAAGTTATACCCCTTTTCGACGAGTGATTTTTGATTTTCTTATAAGTCATGTGCTTAGTGCTACGTACATATCTTGAGATTTATGATAGTTTGTATTTAGATCCGAAGTATGATATACTGTGAATATCTAAGGTTTGAATGTGATAAGTAACACGTAACCTATTGTCAAATGAAAAAGTTGAAAAATATGAAGAATTATTGGGTGTGTCGAAAGCTAGTCGATGATTTGAGTGCGATAGGGTATACCACGTATGTCCTATACCACTATGATGACTAAAAGCTCACGACATAAATGTAAGAAGTCGCCTTATGATTGGAGTAAGGTAGGGTATATCTCGAATATCCTATTCTGCTATGACAGGGCAATAGCTCATTCTGATATGTGTTTAAAAGTGAAGTAGTTAAATCAACTTATAGTGAAGTGGTATGAAATGAATGAAAGACTAAGTTATCGTCTATCTTATCCCCAAGATAAACCGATAGATATGTCGTAGGATTATCCTCTCGAGTATTTCGTAAAGGCTCTGTATATAATCGATCATCCTTTTCGGGATATGTCGCGTTTGTAGGGTACAACTTATGAGTGTCATTTATCGCTAGTCTACGAGGGGGTACTAGCTAGTTTTGCTTTGAGTTTCTCAAGTTTGGATTTAGTGGAAGTTTTCTATGGTTTTGCACACACACAGTGGTGAACCTCTGATTTATTGGATCTATGCTATATTGTCTGAGATGTCTATCTTTTTTTCCGAGCCTTGGTTTTTCGTTTTGTTTTGCTCGGGACGAGCAAACGCTTAAGTGTGGGGGAGTTGTTAAGGGTGTTTTTATATGTTTTATAAGGCTATATTTTATGATAATTTCCCCCGTATTTGTATTATTTGCATAAGAAATAAGTGTTTAGATGGAAATATCGAGCATGTGGTGTTTTTAATAAGTTAATCGCAAAATTAGTCAATTTATGCGTTTTATTGATGAACTTATATTTAATTGGACATTATTACATTTTTGCGATATTTTTATGTGTTATAGATGCACAAATTCGAGCTCAAGAGGTGATTCAAAGATGATCAAGTCGGATTTAATTAAAGAGAAAGAGATAATGATGATTGGATTTGATTTAAAAGAGATAAAGATCGAGAAATCAGAATTCGATCATATTGAATTGGCGTCCAGGTCCCGTCCAGAGTGGACGGGCGTTTGATTGAGTGAACGGGCGTCCGGAGGTGCGATTTTGATACAGAGAGTTTGGACGCTGAGTGGAGTGGCGTCTGAAGCAAGTCCAAATCCATCTGGACGGGCGTTCACAAGTCTGGACGGGCGTCCTTCGACCGACTTTGGCGAACCGACTCAGGACTCTATAAATAGCAGCAGCTTCTCCACATACGAGATACCATATACTCATTATTCAAACCCTAAACCTGTGGGCGGCTTTAGGTCGCGCTTTTACTTCTTTTATTCCGCTTTTATGCTCCAAATTCTAGATTAAAAGTAGGTAGTTTTATGTTAGTTTTTCCTGCAATTCCAAGTTTCAAGAGGATGCTTAGAGGCTAAAAGCCTTGAACGAAGCCATGAAGCCGTCCGACTCAACAATTCAGCCTGCTTCTTGATTATTTTGTGAGTTTCTAATATAAGTTGTTTCTTTTATCATGCTTATTGTTATTTATGCAATTTCATATCGAAAGATCGTTGCTTGTTGATTGTTTTATTTGATGAAAATCATCTAAACGTTAGATCACCATGATAAAAGAATAGTTATTTGATCTATATAACGAGAGTTAATAGGTTAGATCTCTAGATTAAAAACGTTAAAGTTTACATCTTTGGTTAGAAGAAGAGTTAATCTTAGATCGAAAGATAGAGATTAATAGATGAACTATCTAAGAAATTAGGGTTCGTACTTTAGATGAGATGAATCACAACTTGGTTAAAACCACGAAATAATCTGAATTGGAATTGAACGCTGATAGGATAGGTGGATCAATCGCCGCTTGCTCGTTAAAACTTGAATTTAATCCCGTGAAACTTGAATTGTCTAGATTAGTTACTTTTATTTCATATTAGTTTAAGTTTAATAGTTCGCAACCCGTATCTTTCCTGGCTTTGTATCATATCTTCTCGTCCGGCTTTTACGCTTTTAGTTAAGTTTATCTTCGCCGCTTTAGTTTTATCCATTGCTTAGATTAGTTTTCGTGACATAATTTAACTAGACAAAAACTAGGGTTAGCAATCGCCAGTTCCCCGTAAGATCGACCCGGTATCAATCTCTATATTACGATCCTTATACTTGAGGAAAACCGGATTTATAAATATTTATTACTTGTTATATTTTGCATTGCATAAATCCGTGACACTAACCCTTCTTTGTATAGGGCCATCTTCCTCTCTTCTACCTTCATTAGCTCAGGGTAGAATCTTCCCAACTCGTTAAACTTGTTGGTGTACTGTGAAACTGTCATAGTTAAACCCTGCTTATGCTTTAAGTACTGGCTTGCCATGTCTGCCTGCACTGTAGCCGGGAAGTACTCATTGTAAAACATGGTCTTGAAACCTTCCCAATCCGTCACCTTACCATTACTACTCTGTATCGCATCAATCCAAGCTTCAGCTGCACCCAAAAGAAAACTGACCGCCAACTGTGCCATCTCAGTCTCAGGGACATGTATATTCCTACGTGCCTTCTCAAAACTTCTTATCCAATCCTCGGCCTTCGAGTGCTCAACATTTCCAAAGAAATCATGGACCTTGTTCCTTCTCAACCTGGTATACCAGTCAACTGGTGGTGCTTGCTCGAGAACCGGTCTAACTGGTGGTTGTTGCGGATAAACTGGAGGGTACGCATACGGCACTTGCTGGTGATACTGGGGTTGCTGGAAACCATAGAGTGGGTAGCCAAAACCTTGCTGAAAGTCGTATGGGTGACGGTGGTCTTGTGTAGTCGTGGAGTAGACCTACACTGGAGGTGGATAGGGGATCTGTTGTTGCCGGTGGAACACAAAGCGGTGAGGTGTGGCTCACCGGTGAAGGGTAAAAGATTTTTGGTCAGAGAGGGTAGCTCACCGACGGTGGTATCGAACTTCATCGGAACCTCACCGACCGGAGAAAATGGAACCGAACTTCCCACATGCCACCGCGTAAAGGTTGAGAGGTCGTGGTGGCGAATTCCGAGAATCCGGTGAGGGGTTGATGTATGTGGAGGTGGTGACAAACTCCGCCGAGGTGGATGACTTGGCCTCACAATACCTCCTCCTACGATCGGTGTTGGACTCTCCCGTCGAACTCCTCGACGATTCTCGCACCGCCCAGCTTCTCGTGAACACCATCCTCGATGATCAAAGAAAACCGAACGTTACTAAAAGAGCTGTGAGGAAACTTATCTTAAAAGAATAGAAGCCTAAAAGACGCTTTTCTCTCGATACAAAACCGTAACGCCCGCTCCTGCACACCGAGTCCTTATCCGAAATCGAAACGCTCGCACGCATAACATTAAATAAATAACATTACACGTAAGCCTCTACTACGTCGTATCAAATAAAAGCAAACGGAAGAAAAGACTCGGGTAATTTTTTTCCAAACATTAAAGAATAGGAATCACTAAAGGTAGAAAGAAAATGTAATGCTTATTACATTCAAAAGAAATCAACGAAATCCAATGCTACTAAGATAACTATTACATCCAACTAATCCAAGTCTATGAAATAGCATAAATGAAGGGAACAAAAATAAATAAGAGTCTTCAACTCCGGCGTCTTCAAACGTCGTCATCAAAGTCCTCCTCGAAACCATCACCAACCTGTTTCGTTTTCTCTCCCCAAACACATAAATAAACATGCATTTGAGGTAAGTACAACGTATATAGTAAGAAGTAGTGTAAGCTACAATTTAATTAAGTTTTGTTATTAATAGATTATCTTGATGAAAACGACTCAATCTAGGGTTCACTTCATGTCCATCAACATGTCATGACTAAACGTTTCTACTTAGCTTATCTTTGTTGCGCCACTACTCAAGGACATCGCGCATGGCGTTCATCACCAAGATATACTTGCTAACTAACGGTGATTAGCACCGATTAGCTCCGGGTCTCCCGGTATGCGATACGTCGTCCGATGGATTTCCTCTACTACGCTTGACCGCTTAAGGCCGCCAGTTGTTGTCCACCTTTATGAACGTATCACATCGCCGATATGGAATAAAGGTCTAACCGAGAATAGATGATGCTTTATCTTTTACTACACATATGTAAGTATTGATGTGAATTAACTAGCCATCCCTAGTGTTTTCAAGTAAGCTCCCTCACGCCTCCTACTCTCGCACTTGTACCACTGTAGACACGGACAAGTCCTAGCAAATACACGTATATTGATGAACTCTAGTTCACCAAAGCACAAGCCCTTTCATGCCCTTCCGACGGATCCGAACTTCAACTCCTTTTAAGAGTACATTCGGTGTTTTAATCAACGCATCGTAGTATAATCGGTTAGTTCATTTTTAATTAATCTTAATACATCATAATTAAAAGCTCAAACCAATAAATAACATAACATTGAAGCTCGAACTAAATCGAATCGATTAAGATCAATAAAACAAGGTAAACCGATCAAACACCCGCCTGAAACCCTAAACGCCGTTTAAACCCCATTTGACGCCCGTCAACCTTATGGACGTCTGTGCAGGATCGGACGTCCGCTCCACTATAATCGACGCCCGTCCACCTAAAAACGCTACAACTCGTATTTAAAATCACTCCTCAAAAGCCCGCCCGCTTAAGGCAAACGCCCGCTTGAGTTTCCAAGCTTTGACGCCCGTCCGCTTATGCAGACGCCCGTCCACTGCGTTTTCCTAAAACCCCAAATCTTCAAACTCGATTTATAATCCGTTTAACACAAACAAGCAAAGAACTTTAACACGCACAAAACGCCTAAACGCATATCTAACCGTATCATAGCATCTAGATCATTAACCAATCAAAAGATACATCTTTCTTGCACCAAAACATCTTAAATCTTGATCTAACTACTTCCACCATAATTAGATTGTAGGAAGAGCTTCTTACTTGTTTAACAAAGAAACCAACAAAGAAAAGCTCAATAAAAGAGAGCAAAGAAAACAGCTCTTTCTCAAGAAGAAACATGTGTGATAAATCCAAACCTTGATTAGATTCGATCACACGCTTCTTAAACGATAAACTACGAAAAAGATATGAGTTTGAACCCATCAAACTCGACAAAAGAGCAGATTTTTGGGCATAAACATACCTTACAAAAACTTCAACTTTTGGTGTTGAATCAACGCTCTCCTCACGACGATTCCGCACACCACTGATCCAAAACGGTTGAGAATTGACTCAGAACCGATGAGAAATCCTTCACCCAAAGTTATGCTCACACACGCATAAAAAGAATATGCGTCGCCTTTTTTGTGAATAAAGATCTATGTTATGAGATTAATGTGTATAATAGATCCCTTATATAGTTAATCCCAATTAAATCCCTTTTCTATTATAAAATCAGAAAATCTCTTTTATTATATACATAATTATCTTAAAAATTATATATATAAATATCCAATTATTTAAACTCCAAATAAAAGGAATCAACTCCAATATTTCGTTTTAAAAAAACATCGCCCGCCTTTCCTTTAGAAAATCGAATATTACATATACTACTAGTCTACTACCTTAGCCCTCCTTGCCTATACACAAATTTTAGGAGTAAATATTGGTGTGGAGAGGGGATTTTGAGGTGAAGTGGCGGGTGAAACGATCAGAACCACACAGTTTAAATACAGAATGAAACTGTGTGTTCATATTGAATCACACGGTATCTTCACACGTGTGGAGACAACACACAAGTATTTCCCAATTTTACGGGAAATTTTTGTGTCGTTACTCAATAAGAGTGATTGATTTGACACACACATTGATCTGAACCACATTGTTTGAAGTTAGTTTAATAACATACGGTGTAGATCATGTCACACGATTTAACTCCACGTATGGATGCCGGGTGTACATAAAAACTTCCCAAATTTTAGAAGGGTAATGGTAGTGACATATTTCTTCAGGAGATTTTTATTTGGTAACTCAATTTGAAATTAAGTGACGGACAGAGTTACTAGAACCATACAGTTTATATCGAGAATATAAATTGTGTGGTTTCGAGTGTTCCGCCCATCGATCACTTTACTTCAAATTGAGTTATCATGTAAAATTTCAATTCATCCGTAAATCACTCAAGTTGATTTTACATCATTGATCATTATAGGTCTCCGCCATGATCAATGGGTCATATATGATCATCAATGATGTAAAATCAATTCTGATGCTCGTTATGCCTGAATGATCGTGTCAATAACATTACTCATTTTAGACCGTAGGAATTTTTTTTTATTTGAGTAATATTATATAAGATGAAATGTACAGTACAATGACGGCAGGTTTACACAAAATGTCTATCTAATATATGCACATGTCACAACTAAAAACTTGGGCTAGCAACACTTCTTGAGTTCTTATGGATTCAGTAGTAACTCCATGAGCTTTATAATATATCCAAATGAATTATTTAAGCATCAACAACGCTTGATCTAAAATTATTAATCCAAATTTTAAGTTCATTATTTCTGAAATTTGTATCTCGATAAAAAAAAAATTCTCACTTTTTCAGCATGAGAAATTACATTCTAGAACTTAGGGTTACGCACATGGATTGGCGAACGGGTGAAAAAGTTACCTCAATGTTTCAACAAACGAATTTGCAAGAAATAATCTAAGCATAGACGGAGCCAAGTGTGGGGATAAGGGGGCTAAGTTCATCCGGAGAATTTTTTTTTTAACATAAAAAACGCTATATGTTCCAACTTTTTTTTTTAGGACTATATAATCCAACTTAAGTTATCAAAACATTTTGTAAACCTTAAATCATCAAAACATTTTACTTAAGCCAACCAAATTCTTTAAATATAGTCCACTAGCCCATTGAACTTTAAATCCATAGTCCAAAATTTCTCCTAAGATCTATTTTTACCTTAATCTTAATCCCAATAAAATAAAGATTTCTTTGTTCTCTACTCGTCAATTTCCCGTATTAATAATGATAAATCTAAGAATCAACGATGGACGAAATTACCCTTTTCCAGAAAAAATACAGGGTTTTACACATTATAAAATGTATGATTGAAAATATGTTATTATTTCTTGAAAAAAAAAATGTTATTAATTGACATCAATTATGAACAAAATAATATAGTATTCTTTAAGTCTTGTTTTACTATATTGTATTTTAGTAGTGTACTAGTGTTGCATTGCATGGTTTAAATTTTGATCCAACTAGCTTCGACCCACTTCTTTTAAGTCCATAGAAAAGAGTAGTGTAGCAATACCCGATATTGAAGTTTGAAATGAATTGACTTTGGGTTAAAACCAGCCCATCATATTAATTAATTAGTTGCCACCGGCCCATCGTATGCAATATGGTTGTTTGGTTGTTTGTTGCCAAATACTAAAACACGAGTATATTTTCTGATATAGACTGCCTCTACTACGATCCTAATAATATATATATATATTTTCAAGACTCGTGAGGCCTCGTGAGGTATGCTACAATCATTTATGCGGAAGCCAAATCATTAATGACTCACCTACTACAAACCTCAATATATTATTTTCATTACAGTATGTAACATATACATACAGTTCATATTTATTATGAATCCTCTGATACATCTCTAACCTTGGGGTATCTGAGATGCCTTTCAAATATCTGTGCCAAACCATCATCCATAACTAACATCACAATTTGCTAGAGTTCTCCAAGTATTAGTACAAGACCATGATCATAATGGTAGCACCATCACATGCCCTTGTCCTTGATTGTCGGCAGGCGTGAGCGTCCCTCGTCTAAATTCAGGCCAAGCCAAAAAAATTTAGGCCTCGCCTTCTTCGAAAAAAATAGTAACCAAAAATATATAAAAAAAAATAAAACAAAACTGCTTGTGATAATCGCTAATTTGGAAGGAAAAAAAAGCACTTATTTTGGCTCCTAGTCTAGTTTAAAAAAAACAAAATTATTGTAGTTTGCAAGATTCAAACCAAGCCTCATGCCTAAGATATCTTGAGTCACAACTATTAAGGTAATGAATTTCTTGTTCATATAAATACAAAGATATGATAATATTAGATCAAAATTTCGTGCTTTAAATTCATCGATTTTAAGGGGAGGCCCAATATACTTTCTTCTCTTGCAAAGGCGCCCCTGATTGTCGGTCCAACTAATAGCATCTAGATCATGTATAGCCCTGCAATTAATCTAGATGAAAAGTAAACATACGAAGACAATTAAACGATATTTACTATGAATTTCATTATCAGAATTTTTACTAGTATCATTTTTGTCACTATAATCATGTTGTATCATTTTAGTGACTGTAATTGTATTGGTTCATGGGTACATGCCACATTTATTCTTTCCCAGTGTGGATGACCCAATAGCTATACTGTGTGACACACACGAAATGTCCACTATTTTTTTACGTGGACGGGGCCGGCTACAATCTTTTCTCCCTATTCTATCCCGGGAGGAGGGCCTGATGTTGGGGGCCCTCGAACGTTCACTATCATTTTTACTTACTAGAACTTAACGATGAACCTTTTTGCTAATACTTCTTTACTAGCTAACTGATTTCACCATAGATTACTTTCTTTATTAGGTGACCACGTACTTTTCAAGTCATGACTTCAATAACATTCAATACAATACAAGTACATACATACTAATAATATTACAATTTGGACACATATTACATGCTTCACTTGTTTAGCACTTATCAAAAAGCATTCAACAATCAGCCTTATAACATGATTTCTAACATATTTACAAACATGGTACATATCAAGTTACTTGGATATTTTGAAGTAATATTCATGCAAAGTGATTTATTCATGTAGGTTCGTAATCATTACATGAACATATTACAGCCTTATAGCATGCTTTTAAGTGACATAATTTTCCAAACATACCTGGTTTCCAGATTTAGCACAACCAAATCTGCAAAACAATTTCATTTTTCAACATTTTAAGGTCATAGTTTACATCTAACTTGAATTTAGTACCAAGTATCCTATATGCATGATATCTAAACTAGCATCATATATATGTGTGTTGGTTTTGTACCACAATGGCCGTGAACTAATGACAAAACATAATTTTACATCATCGATTATAATGCCAGAAATCATCGATCAATACGAAGCCACACTACAATCAAAAGTGTTATATATGACATAGACACATCATATGTCACTCGTTGGGACCGAAAAGAAAAAAAAAGTCAATTTCGTACCCCGAGTCATTCACAGTAAAACTTGACAACTTCACGACATGACGTAAACTTGACAACTTCAATGCCATAATCAATATACACTCCGGAAAAACCCAACAACTTTAATGCCACATAAGTCAACAACATCCTCATTAACAAAAACTTGATAACTTCAAGTTACGCCACTATACACGGATCTCGATCCTCGACTATGCAGCGGCGTCAAGACAAATGCTTCACAATCTTGATCAAAACGGTGTCGTTTTGATCCAAACGACGCTGCCTCGATCGACGATGTAAAAAAAAAAACACACAATCAAAACGGCGTCATTTCAAATCGAAACGACACCGCTTTGACAAGACTCAAGCAGGCAAATTACAAGACGCCAGACAAATGATCGAGATCCCACTAGACACTCTAGGAAAACCCGACAAATTCAATACTACATACGCCCACAACACCAAACTCATCGATTTAAACTTATATTTGAGGTCGGCTATCGAGCCAACCCTATTGATTTACACAAATTATGTCAGCCATATGTCTTGATTTCCATACGGATCCCACCAAATACAGGTGAGAGTGGCATATTTAGCCAACTGACCCTTTTAATTTTCAAAAAAATGATAGCAGCATCTTCTTAAAGAAACATGCCCATAAATTAGTGCTCAAAATATTCGATGTGGGAGTCTCTTTCTTTCTTTTTTTCTTTAAGAAGAAGGATGTTAGCTTGGTTAAAAATCATAACAAAAAATTAAAACCAAATAAATTTATGTCTACGGACTCTATATTATTGAAACTAACCGGCCCCTTAAACCTCCAATTAAACGTCGATTTCCAAATAGACATCGCTACATATAACACGTACTAGTAGTAACATTACAATTAGATAAAACCGAAAAACCACGTCATCAAATTCCAAGTTCGACTCTAAACCTCCACGACAACCTTAGCAAAATACGTACTAATATCAATACAAAACCGCGTCAATCAAATTCCAAGTTGACTCTGAACCTCAAGAATAGCCGTAGCCGAGGTCCTCAGCTGATGAGCTTCCCAGTCAGTCAAGTCCACGTTCGCAACGCCCAGAACACCGCTCCTGCCGAGCCTTGACGGCAAGCTAAGGAACACTTCGCCACCATCGATCCCATACATGTTCTTAGCCAGGACCGAAACCGGGTGAATCCTTCTCTGGTCTCTTAGTATGGTTCGAGCCAAACTAGCCACCGAGTAACCGATGGCCCAAGACGTGTAGCCTTTGAGACGTATCACTTCGTATGCACCTTGCACAACTTCCTTACGAATGTTCTCGAGTGTTTCTTTCTCGTATGCGATTTGTTGCTTGTCCAACACGTTGAGGACTGGGACCCCACCTACGCTTATGCTTGACCATAGGGCTACTGAGCTGTCTCCATGTTCTCCAACTATGTAGGCCTATTTATTAACATGAAAGTGATTTTGGCACAGAATTCATCCACATAAATCATTCACACAACACTTTATAACTACACAAAACAAAATAACACAAAAATTAGGGATCACAAATCCACCTTTTATGTGGATGGGTTGGGGATGAGGGCTTGTGCCTTAATCATTTTTCTTATTAATAAGGTTAAGAAAAGTATTATATATAACAAAGATACAATCCAAAAAAAGAAATATAATAATAATAATAATGATAAATCCATAAAATAGAAATTCAAATCGTTAAAATTAATCTTCTACAAATCAGAGATCCTCTATTGATATCAAGCAATTTTAGTACTTAATGAAAACATACTTTATTTGCATCATACGATACAACTATTGTAAATAACTCTACGATACGACATGTTATGATAAAAATCAACGTGCTCATGCATACTATCATGGGTGTAATCGAGTTGAATCGATATTTTCTAGGCTCAAACTTGACTCACCTCAAAAAACTCAAGGCCCAAACTCAACTCAACTCAAAAAACTCAAGGCTCAAAACTCGATTCGAACTCGATCAAATCATAAAAAGACAAGATCGAACACGGCTCATTTAATATTTGATATAACTCGACTCGGCTAGTAAACTCTACTCATTTTTTATAAAATTCGGGCATGATCAAGTTTGACTCGTATATTCTCTAAGGCTCGTTTTTTATGTAAATTTTTTTTATCACAATTGAAAGAAAGAATACTACAATTATTTAAACAACTTTCAAAAGTTCATCGGAAAACATGAGACCTTCTAGTTTCAAAACATCAGCTCTAGCCAGTTGAGCTAGATCTAATCGGCTATGTAAATTATTATTTAATAATAAGTATTATAATAAATATAATTAATTAGATAATTATTCAATTCACCTCTATTAACACGTGAGCCAATCGATTGCTATATTTTGAAACACGAGATTGGGTAAGTTAATTTTTCAAATAACTTAAGCTCAAACTCGTAAAAAAATAAATAAATAAATAAATAAAGTTAAACTCTTTTGCATGTCGAGCACACATAACTCACGAGTCACTCGGTTCATACTACTATATGACATGTATAGAAAGTTGAGATGATCAAAAAAGCAAAAGCCAAAGAAATTAAGCAAATAATATAAATTTGCTATGTCAAAAAATATATATATATAAATTAAGAAAAAATAAAAATAAAAATAAAAACTTGCCTGCACGTCTTGGGCATTAACATCGAGATGGTCAGCAAGCAGAAACCGAAACCTTGACGAATCCAAATTGGTACCCGACCCAATAACCCGATTTACAGGAAAACCCGACAACTTCCACGCCACATACGTCAGGATATCCACAGGATTCGACACAATCAGCAGTATACACTCCGGCGAGTACTTAGCCAACGGAGGAATAATCCCCTTAAACATTGCCAAATTCCTCTCAATCAAATTCAACCGGCTCTCATCGGCAATTTGTCGAGCACCTGCCGTGACAATACAAAGATCCGATCCGGCGGTAATCGAGTAGTCCGTCGAGGCATGGATCTTCGTCCTAGGAAGAAAAGCAGCAGCGTGTTGAAGATCTAGCATCTCCCCACGAAGCTTATCGGGTTTCGCGTCGACAAGAGCGAGTTCATCGGCGAGATCTTGGGTTAGAATAGTCTGAGCAATGGCCATACCGACGTTTCCGGCACCGATGACGGTGACTTTGGTGTGGCGTTTGGTCGGAGATGGTGGTGCTGCATTGTGGATTGGCTTGAAGAAAGCTTTGCTCATGTCTAGACCGCCTGGGCCTAGTGCAGAAGATGATTCGCTTTTATGCATCTTTGATTTTGTGTTTGTGAAAAAATGGGGTTTCTTTGATTTTTGTGATTGTGAAGATGGGTTTTTTTGCCGGTTATATATACGTCGGAAAGTGCAGTAGATCGGGGGAGAAGAAAGGAAAGTACTTGGAGGGGAAGTTTGACCTTAAAATTAGGAATATTCAGACGAAAATGGAAAAAACACATTTGGTCCACCATTTTCTTCTTTTAATTTTTTTTATTATTTTTTTATTTTTCCCTGAAACGAAAGGAGGGGAAATCGAATCCGGTCTCCAAACACCGAAGTCTGGGTCTTGCCGTCCACCGTTTTCTTCAAGTGTAGTTTTATCTTTCATAATGATAATTTTTGTCATTTAAATGTTTATTTTTGTTACACCGTAATGTCCATGTTCCTGATACCGTGTCATTATCCAGATACGGGACGTTCGATATGGGACGTTTACAGTAAATCCTAAATTTCACACAAGCCTTGTGTTATATTAGAGTAATAAAAAATTCGTAAGGAAGGAAATAAGCAGAAGACTCGAAAAAATAGACGGTCTTCCAAAACAACCACAACCAGAAATACAACTGCTGTCAAACTAAATCATAAATAACTGAAAGCAAAAACTATTATTCATTACAACTTATCGTACTAAAAAGAGAGAACAACTAAAAAATGAAAGTAAAACATAAACGACTCCATTGCTCCATTCTAAGTTTCAAGACTTCAAACTCGCTATCAATACAATACGATGTGTCATAACATTCTTATTCCAAATAAAAAGTGAACACCGACCAAATGCTATGTAAAGAAAAAGAATATCAAAGAAGATTCATGTTTGTCGAATGCCGAGACACACGCCATTAATCTATTTATCCAATCACAAAACAGTTGAAAACATAATATGAAATATAAGAAAACTATTTTTAATGCATAACTCGAAAGTAAAAGAGAACCACTTAGGTTGCGTTTGTTTTGGGTTGGAGTTTTTTTTAGATAAAGTGATTGAAGTAATGATTAGAAAGTTGATGGGGTAGAATAATGATTGGTGTAGATTATGAAATGATTGGTGAAATAAAGTAGAATAATAAATAAAATAATGTTAAAAAAGGTAATAAAGTTGATAAAGTAAAATGATGAGAGATGGTTTAATATTTTTTTATTTGTATAGAGTTGAAGATTTGATTGGTGGGAGAATTGTAAGAAATGATTGATAATGTGATGTAAAAAAACTCCCAAAAAAACTCCGACCAAAACAAACGGAACCTTAGTTACTTAAATTAATATACGAGGAAATAAATGAATGGAAATTACATTTTTTATTGGTCCCATATTTTTATATTTTATCTCAAAACTAGTTTTCATATTTATAATGATATTTTTCATCCTTTAGCTATAAATTTGTATTGATATTTAGGACACTTATCAAAGTGATCTGACGTCGAATTCGTTAAGTGTCTGAAAAGTGTAACAAGAAAACATATAGCTAAGTCATCAAAAATGTTATAAGAGCTGAGGCTTAAACAATAACAAGTATGATTATTCGTGATTGTGAACAAATAGTAATGTGACGTGTTACACATGTAGTAATAGTAATTAGTATGACTTAACGTCAGACGTTATTCTTCCGTTAACCGCAAGGACGGAGGTGTATGCAGGGCTGAGGTGGGCTAAGCCCATCCGGCGGAAAAAATTTCTACACCAAAAAATCTATATAATTAAATTTAAGTCATCAAAGCATCTTAATTAAGCTCATTTAATTGTCCGAATATAATCGACTAGCCCACCTGAGATCCAATACAATCGACTAGCCCAACCGAGATCCAAATTCTTGGCTCCGCCATTGGTTAATCGTCTTAAAAGTGTAACGAAAAAATATAGGTATGAGGCCAAAAATGTTTGTGATACCCCGTATCTCCGTAAAGGGTATGATAGTCTTTTTACGATTTCATGTGCGTATCGATAATTTTAAATGGGTTATATTTTATTAAATATATAGATTCAATATAATTGTTAAAGGGCATTTACGGTATTTTGAAGGTGTGACTTTTATTAAGGGCAAAACGGGAATTTATTCAACCTCTATTTATACCCCTTCACCCCTAAAACCCTTTTCTTTACCTTTCCCCAAATTTCCTGCGGCTAAGAGTGAGAGAAATGGAGAGGAAAAAGAAAAGAGAGAAAAAAAAAAAAGAAAAAAAGAGAGAGATTCCGCCTTTCCGGTCAATCCAACCGTCGGAATCACAAACCGTCTTCACCAAAATGCGTCCCTTGTTGAGAGCTTCGTTTTGATACATGTGTTTCAACGATCGGGTAAGAGTTTCGAAAACCCATTTTCTAGATCTATAAGTGTTCTTGGGTGTTTTCTTAGCTTTTAATGTTTTAAAGGTTGTAATGATCGTAGAACGTTGTTTTGTTTAAGAGCTTTGAGTTGGTGGTTGAATCTTCAAAATTTCTTCATGGTGTTCTTGGTGTTCTTGAAGCTCAAGTTTGAAGAATCATCACTTGGTTTAAGGATTTGAGGTAAAGGGGTGTTCAACCGTAATCTAAAAGTGTAAATTGGTGTTTTAGATCTAGTTTTTGTTATGATTGAGTATGATAATGTTTAGTGAAGATTCTAGCATGTTTTGGTATGATTTTTGGTGTTGAAAGTGTTGGTAAAATCGCCATGGAAACGAGTTAAAAGTTGTTGTTTTTGATAATTTGCAAGCTTAGACCACGCCCAGAAGAGGCAAAAGCGACTCGACCGAACGTAATGAAACAGGATACTCGGAGTATGCTCATCACTTACAAGCCCACTCTGGCTCTGGGCAAAATGCTCGTGAGTATGCCTGCTCACTTACAAGCCCACTCCGACCCTGCTTTTGTGTGAGAAATGTATTTTTAAGCCCGCTTTGAAGCCTTGCTTTAGTGTAAAACCTTATGTGGTGTGTTGTAATGTTAGGTGTACGTGTTCTAGTGGCTTTGGCGCCGCACCGTGTCTCACGGGAGCATTGGAACACTCTACACTTAGCCTTATAAGATGTTGACTTGAGTTCAATGTCGTAAATGTAACATGACGGTTAAAGGTTCGGTTTTACGTGTATTCGGCTCAAGACCTTGTGGAGACCCTCTCATGAGGAGATACTCGGATCACCGGAAGCCTTATTTCTTAGCCTCGTGGATATTAGATTATAATCTAATATTTCGTGCAATGTGCTAAGCTATGATCTAAGGTCGCCTAGGTTTTGTAGTCCTTAGAAGCCTTTTATGCGTAATCTATTGGTGAATGCTTAACCACTTAAATAAGTACTTGATGTGTCTAAAAGCTAAAACGTGTTGATCTATGGTGAGGTACGTTTCAACCCCGCAACATGGAATCATTGACATACTGAAATGGCTCAATCCAAGTTTTGAGCAATGCTTCCACATGATCTTGACATCATGCCACTTGATGGTGTTGAATGTGTTCGGATGCACGCTCTCATTCCGCTTAGTACCCTTGGTCAACATGTAACAAATGTCTTATGTGGTTGAGTCAACTAGTGAGAGTACTAGTAGAGAGTGTGGTGAGCGAGTGAAACATATATGTAATCATGATTGTTTGACTTGCCTTGTGATATTACTAGTATTGTTATTAATGTTAATCCTTGTCTTACAAAGAGAGTGTAGATTCGGTGCTTCTACCCTTTACTAAGCACGCTTTGTACTTACCCTTTAGTATGTTGTTTTTTCCCACCCCGAGAAGGTGGTTTTGTTGTAGGTTGAGTTCGAGATCGCTTAAGAGTGATTCCTGAAGTTCCAGCAGTTGAAGTCTACCTTTCTTTTGTTGTTGTATCATCGGTATAGAATTTTCTCATTCCTTTTGTAATAGATAAGATAGATGTACCTTGGATTGTAATAAAGAGTTGTAATAGTTGAATGGATATTCAACCTTGTGTTTTTTTTTTTCTTGGGATTTTGGTTTTAGTTGTAGCCCCGTGTTACTTGTCGATCGTTGTAGTGGTCTTTTAAAAAATTTCCCGAGTCTTTGTTTTCGTTTCCGCTTGTTCTCTGTTATTGATGATGTCAGGCTTACGTATATATATATGATTTATTTAAATTATATACGTGCCGGGCGTCCTTTTCCGGTTCAGGACTCGGTATCCGGATCAGGGTCGTCACAGTTGGTATCAGAGCATGAAGTAACACCGCAACATAAGTTTAGATGTCTTAAGATGCATTCTTTTCAAGCTTAGACCTTTAAGTTGTAGATTTTGACGTTAGACTTTTCAAGTGTTAACCTCCTAAGTTAGATCTTCTAAGTGTTAGAACTCGTAAGATTAGAATCCCTCAGCTTTGGTAGTGTGACCTTAAGCTAAGTGTGAGTCTTTTTAAGTGAACCTTCTTAAAGTTGGAGTTTCAAGCCTACGTCTTAAGGTGGTGAACTTTCAAGTTGGGCTTCGTTAAAATACCTTTAATGAAACCTCTCAGTTTTCTTTAAACTTTAAGGATCTTTTTTTTTTTTTTCATCATTGTTCTCTTTTGTTTGATTCATCATTTTTCAAGGATTCCGGCTTATTAATATTTATTCATACTTTCACATTGATCATGTTGTTGCGTTATCATTATCACGTGAGCCCTTCAAGCTTTTTCATTCATAATGCAACCTCTTACTTCAAAATGTTCATTGTTACATGCTTCATTACTTCTAGCATACATTTTCCATATATTTTGTAACTTTGCTCTAAGCATCTCGGTCACATGGTTTAATTTACATGTTTGTTTTCAGTGTATAACCGTTTTCTTTACCTTATAAAGATTTGGAAGCTCTACTCATCAAGAAATGTTTTCTTTTCTAAAAATTTTTCTTTTGCATCTACGTAATTTTTCAAAAAGGGTTACAATTTTGGATTTCAAAACAACACTTGGAATTTATGTTTGAACGTGGAATGGTGTTGATCATCTTTCCTTAATCCGTTTTAATGAATCATACATATTCAAATGATTGGGTCCTTGAATATGTTATGACCAACACTATGATCTACATTCTCTCTTTTGACCCATGTACAATTTATTTTAGCTGTAAGTACAATTTATAATCTAAGTTAGTGTTTACTGACTTGGAAAAAGAATTTGATAAACGTTTCTTTGCATAAAGGTAGTTTTGAGAAGTGTTCCTTTAAGTTTAAGTTCTTCCTAGTCTTAGAAGTCTAATAGGGAGTTGTGTGGGTTGTCGTTTTAACGCTTTCCGATCGTGAATAAACAAGCAGTTACCTTCCACCACCCCACATACGTTCTTGCTTTCTTTTGACCTTCACCAACCAAGTTTCCTTTCGGAAAAAAAAAAATTTTGCACACCGGTTAGACCTTTTCCGTATTCTGCTTTGTTTTGTCCTAAAAGTATTTTACTTTATGCTTTCTTTTATAAATAGGTTCTATTTGTTTTGCCATTTTGTGTCTGAGAAACAAGTGTTCTTATAATTTTGTAACTGTTGTGTTAAATTTTCAACTTTTCTTACATCAAGTCTGACAAACCTTTTTGTTTACTTGTGTTTACCCTTCACTCCTTTCTTTAAAAGATGTTTTGATGTGGTTAATCTTTTTATTCACAATGATGCATTCTTTTAAGTGTGTATCTCTGTGTTTGGTCAAACCTCTAATCCTTTTTTTTTTATATATAATAATCTCTTTTGGCCTTATCCATAGTCTGTCCGGTGTAAACTTGTAGTTTCCCGTTTCGTGAAAATATAGTTGTTTACCGAGTTGCTTTCTAAATAGTTTCCGTTAATCTCAACTTCTATCATGTTGGCATTCTCAGGTTCTTGGCAATTTGTATCCACATGAAGGTTTTTCAGTAATTTATTTTGCATCACTTCAAAACTAACCGTATTCTTGATTTTTAATCCAAAGAACGTTTTCATAGTAAATACTCTTATCCTTTCCTTTTGTTTCCCTCAAGATTGAACTACCTTTTTGTGTTCTCAACTTTGTTTTTCCAACATTTTTTTTTGTTTTTTTGTTAAGCAATTTTTTTTCAGGATTCTCATGGATTGAGACTCGTTTGACAATCTAATCAATTACTAATGTTTCAAACTTATCGCTTCAAGTCCAAACGTTCTCTTTCTCTGATTTGGATGTTCTTAAGTTTGGTACTTGACACATTCTGTTTTGGTTTTAATCCTTGACACTCTTGTAAATGTACTTTTCTTTTCAAGCCAACAAGAGTTCTTCCTTAACCACCTTGTTTTAAAAAAAAATGCCTCTTCTTTTAAAGAATCTCATTTTCAAGGTGTTTTCTAATTTTGATACTTATCTTTAGCATTGTGATTCAATGTCCATCTTTCAATTTTGAATCAACTTTGAAACCCATCTCTTCCCGAGTGCTAATTGAACAAGTTCTTGTTGATGTGTCAATCACTCTAACCTTTTCAGAGTAAGGAAAGTTTACCCAATCTAGGAAATTTTCTGTTTGGCATTCAGTGACGTCATGCACCTTACTTAAAGTTTACATTTTCCTTTTTTTTTTCAAGTCAGACATATTATTTGTTGTAAGAGTTTCATACTCTCTTTCTACCTTGCATAGTTGTGTTACTTCACTAGTGCACAACTTCTTATTTTTTTTGTGGCCAAACAACCCTTCTTTTTAATCCTTTCAGAATTGGTTATCTTAAACCCGGTTCATCAAAAGTTTGTTTCGATGTTGCCCTTTACTCAAGATCAAGTGTCATTTCTTTCTTTTGATATGAAATCCTTCAAACTCGGTAAATATGTTATCTTTTGTGGTTCCTACTTCAAACAGTGCGTGGATGTTGTTTCTTCCTTTCAAACCGGAAAGAGATTTTTCATAGAGTACCTCACATTGTCTTTTGTGGTTTTGAAGTAATTTATTTTAAAGCTCTATGTTATAATTGAAGGAAACAAATGTTGTTTTTAGATTCTTGAGTGTTTTTCACATCTACGCTTAATTTCAAGATTTAATCAATAATACCTCTTAAAACTTGATGCTTTAGCTTTGGTACGAAAGTGTTTTGTCCTCCCCTTGGAGTTTGGACTCGCTGCCTGTAGTTGCCTTTAGTTTCAGAGGAGACCTTTTAAGTCCGTTTGTAAGTGTTGTTTCCCCTGGTTAGACGAGTAACAGTGGTAGGAAGTAATCGGTTGTTGGAATAGTTCCTGGAAGACTAGCGTAAGCGTTAGTATCAGATTGAAGGATGAATGGTGTCATCAGAGGTTTGAACTGGGATGTGGTTTTGATGATAATGATTTTGGCGAGTTGTCAAGTTTATTGTGGTCAAGTGTTGTTGAATCATGGAATACCTCTTGGAGAGTAAGGTAAATTGTGTAAGACTAGGATGTTTTTGTCTTAGGTGTGGAAATTTCTTGATGATGGACTAGGATGAGGAAAACCCTAGTAGGCTCGGAAGCCGATCCTTCTTGTGTGTTGATTCTCTTTGGAGTTGTTCTTTTAAGGAGGTTGGAATAAGATGTGAAGTGCAGAATGACTAAACCGTAAGTGTTTTGTAAGGGATAGTGCAAGCTAAGTTGAACTGTCATGTTGGCTTATGGACATATCGTGAGGTAAGAAAGGGTGTTGGATGAAGAAAAGTTTAATCTGGATCTTAGAATCTTTTGAAGACACGAAGGGTGCATCGCAAAGTCCAAAATGTTTTAGTTCGGTTGAGTAGTAAATAAGTTTGGGTGTGAGTGGGACCTTAGAGATGGATCGTGAGTAGTTCCGAGTTGGTAACTTAAGATTTCAAATGGTTTTTAGTTTGAGCGTTGGTTCAGCGGGCAGGTTACAAGCGAGTTTCGAGGACGAAACTCATATAAGGGAAAGAATGTGATACCCGTATCTCTCTAAAAGGGTATGATAGTCTTTTACGATTTCATATGCGTATCGATAATTTTAAATGGGTTATATTTTATTAAATATATAGATTCAATATAATTGTTAAAGGGCATTTACGGTATTTTGAAGGTGTGACTTTTATTAAGGGCAAAACGGGAATTTATTCAACCTCTATTTATACCCCTTCACCCCTAAAACCCTTTTCTTTACCTTTCCCCAAATTTCCTGCGGCTAAGAGTGAGAGAAATGGAGAGGAAAAAGAAAAGAGAGAAAAAAAAAGAGAGAGATTCCGCCTTTCCGGTCAATCCAACCGTCGGAATCACAAACCGTCTTCACCAAAATGCGTCCCTTGTTGAGAGCTTCGTTTTGATACATGTGTTTCAACGATTGGGGTAAGAGTTTCGAAAACCCATTTTCTAGATCTATAAGTGTTCTTGGGTGTTTTCTTAGCTTTTAATGTTTTAAAGGTTGTAATGATCGTAGAACGTTGTTTTGTTTGCGAGCTTTCGAGTTGGTGGTTGAATCTTCAAAATTTCTTCATGGTGTTCTTGAAGCTCAAGTTTGAAGAATCATCACTTGGTTTAAGGATTTGAGGTAAAGGGGTGTTCAACCGTAATCTAAAAGTGTAAATTGGTGTTTTAGATCTAGTTTTTGTTATGATTGAGTATGATAATGTTTAGTGAAGATTCTAGCATGTTTTGGTATGATTTTTGGTGTTGAAAGTGTTGGTAAAATCGCCATGGAAACGAGTTAAAAGTTGTTGTTTTTGATAATTTGCAAGCTCAGGACCACGCCTGTAAGAGGCAGGCGCACTCCTGACCGGAACAGAATGAAACAGGATACTCAGGAGTATGCCTGTCACTTACAAGCCCACTCCTGGCCTGGGCAAAATGCTCAGGAGTATGCCTGTCACTTACAAGCCCACTCCTGACCCTGTTTTGTGTGAGAAATGTATTTTTAAGCCCGTTTTGAAGCATGCTTTAGTGTAAAACCTTATGTGGTGTGTTGTAATGTTAGGTGTACGTGTTCTAGTGGCTTTGGCTCCGCACCGTGTCTCACGGGAGCATTGGAACACTCTACACTTAGCCTTATGAGATGTTGACTTGAGTTCAATGTCATAAATGTAACATGACGAAGTTAAAGGTTCGGTTTACGTGTATTCGGCTCAAAGACTCTTGTGGAGACCCTCTCACTGGAGATACTGGGATCACCGGAAGCCTTATTTCTTAGCCTCGTGGATATTAGATTATAATCTAATATTTACGTGCAATGTGCTAAGCTATGATCTAAGGTCGTCTAGGGTTTAGAGTCCTTAGAAGCCTTTTATGCGTAATCTATTGGTGAATGCTTAACCACTTAAATAAGTACTTGATGTGTCTAAAAGCTAAAACGTGTTGATCTATGGTGTGAGGTACGTTTCAACCCCGCAACATGGAATCATTGACATACTGAAATGGCTCAATCCAAGTTTTGAGCAATGCTTCCACATGATCTTGACATCATGCCACTTGATGGTGTTGAATGTGTTCGGATGCACGCTCTCATTCCGCTTAGTACCATGGTCAACATGTAACAAATGTCTTATGTGGTTGAGTCAACTAGTGAGAGTACTAGTAGAGTGTGGTGAGCGAGTGAAACATATATGTAATCATGATTGTTTGACTTGCCTTGTGATATTACTAGTATTGTTATTAATGTTAATCCTTGTCTTACAAGAGTGTAGATTCGGTGCTTCTACCCCTTTACTAAGTACGCTTGTACTTATCCTTTAGTATGTTGTTTTTTCCCACCTCGAGAAGGTGGTTTTGTTGTAGGTTGAGTTCGAGATCGCTTAAGAGTGATTCCTGAAGTTCCAGCAGTTGAAGTCTACCTTTCTTTTGTTGTTGTATCATCGGTATAGAATTTTCTCCTTCCTTTTGTAATAGATAAGATAGATGTACCTTGGATTGTAATAAAGAGTTGTAATAGTTGAATGGATATTCAACCTTGTGTTTTTTTTTTTCTTGGGATTTTGGTTTTAGTTGTAGCCCGTGTTACTTGTCGATCGTTGTAGTGGTCTTTTAAAAAATTTCCCGAGTCTTTGTTTTCGTTTCATTTTTTCTTCTCATTATTGATGATGTCGCGACTATATATATATATGATTTATTAAAATTATATACGTCTTGCGCTGTTTTTCCTGTAAGGGGCTGACTCAGATCCTGATCGCGTCGTCACAATGTTGATTTGAAAGACAGCGGGTAGTTTTGAGAAAATGAAAAGAACGAAAAAAAAATTAAGACCCAGTTTTGAGAAAATGGAAAGATAAAAACAGGAAACTAAAAGTGTAATAATCCCAAAGTTCATCGATCAATGTCAATGACTAATGTTAGGTAAAGGTTTGTTGAAAAAATAGATATATATTTTAAGTGAAGATTGATTGGTCAAGGGTGACGTTGGACTAAAAATAATCTTACAATTATAAATATTTTATTTATTACAAACGGAAAAATATGTTGTAACATGATGCCCAAAGACATTATCAAATTCTGAATTATAAAAATGTTAATTGCTTGAAAATTTTGCGCCACCAAATTAACTTGATTGTCCGGTTATCACATTATCAAATTCTTAATACGTGTGAAACTCGTGAAATTACTAATATTTTGAAAGGCACTACTCCCTCCGTTTTTATATATATGTCGCAGAGAGAAGAATCACACAAATTAAGGAAATACTCCCTCCGTCCCGCAATATTAGTCTTTTAACTTTTTTGGTGTCCCAAAATATGCTCTTTCTCACATTTCAATGCAATATTAATACATTGTTTTTAGTTTACACTAAACAACGATATTATAAATCACTTCCAAAAATCAATACATATTTTCTTTGAAATATTAAAAAGAACTCATTTATGATTTTTCTTAATCATGTGAAAAGTCCAAAAGGACTTATAATACGGTACGGAGGGAGTAATTAATATGTGTATTGGAAATGTATTTTTTTATTGGAGATGTAAATGTTTTATTGGTAAAGGAGTTTTTTGTATTGGAATTATGTTTTTTTTATTGGAGATGTAAATATTTTATTGGTAAAGGAGGAAAAATAATAAATCTTTGCATTGGAAATGTAAAATGATGTATAAATAAAAAATGAAAAAAAGCGAAATGCGATGAGATAAAAAAAAAGCGGAGGAGTATCATTTTAACTTTTGTGATACTTAAAAGGCAAACCAAAGTAAAAATGTAGAACCACCAAATTAACTGGATTGCCCGGTCGTAATTATATTAATTATAATCATTATTATGAGATAAGCAAACATAATTAATTTCAACAATGACTTGTAATCAAAGATAATAAAATAATAATAGTATATGAAAATAAAAAATTAATGGTAGTAATTGGTCAATGAGTAATCAAGTAAAAGTAGTATCTATATTCTCGTCCCTTACTGAATCGTTTAATTTTCTTTCAAGAAAAGTTTGGATTTTCTGGAAGACCTAAAAAAATACAAGTATACAAGTAATTTACTTGGTGCGCACTCTGCATTAAAACCCCAAAAAACGTGGAACTTTCTTGGAGGAAAATTCCAATTAATATTTTAGTCCTCAATCTTAAGGGCCCGTTGTTTGAATTAAACAATGTACTACTGTACATCCCTTCTAAAAATGGTTAAATGTCATTAATTTTGATGATAAGAACTAGAATGCCTTTTGAGCTTATTAATGTAATACTTGTAAATTAGTTGAATGTATAATAAATTAGGAGTAAAAAGAAAAAAAAAATGTATTGATATTTTAAATGGATTTATATTATATGACAAATTTAAAAAAAGTTAAACGGACTTATATTTTGGGACGGAAGTAGTATATCGAGTGATGTGTCTTAATAATTTAGTTATATGAGTTAATTATTTATATTTATTTTTTTGATATAAAAGATAGTCTATTTATGTAATCGAGCTTTACATCATGGGTTTCGTCATAGGGATGTGAGGGGTATCAAGAATGATCTTAATTTCGTGTAACGTGTGAAGCGTATAGAGTTCTTTAAAAGTGGTCTTCGAGATGGCCTTTCAACGCTCAAACCAGTGAATACAACAGGGCTGAAAAGAAAATTCTTGCTCCATTGATCAGTGTTGAGGGAGAGTTCATGGAGAATTAATGTGTCTTAATTACGTTGTTATATAGAGTTATGACTTTGTAACCATGTATACGAGCTCAAGACTTTGCTCAGAACTCAGTTAATGGTCGATGTAGAGGTCAAGGCCCAACAATAATAGGATAGAGCAGGTTTAAGACGATCTCAGGTCGTCAGATGAGGTTGGCGGCCTCTAATCGACAATCAATAGTTAATACAGTGAACTAAAGACCCCTAATCGACAATCAATAGAGCACTCGCATCAAAACCTCTAAATGAATTCATTATTTTACAATTTTAAATATACGTTTTTATTGTACGTAATGTTGCTGACATAAAATAAAATTTACAGAGAATCTGGATGAATACGTTAGATATAAATGAAACTTTACAGAACCGTGATAGTCGTGTCATATTTTCGGTTGAAATATCTAAAATAAAGTTTTAAAAAGAATTACGCTATCTATTGCAAATGCAAAAGAAAGATATTTTATAGTGATTAATGACCAACAAACACGATCAATGAACACATGTCTATAGGATGTAATATCGCCGGATGGATCACAGATCCACCCGATTACGCAGCGGAAAGTACAAGATCTAGATCTAGTCAACCAAAATACATAAATATAATAGATCTAAACTATGAGGGGGTTAGATTACCAACCTTTTTATGGTGCAATTACTCCAAGAACAAAGGTCAATCCAAGATCCAAGCTAGATGAGAAGCCACAGTCTTCCAACGTGTATCTCCAAGCACCACCAGGTGGATGGTGTTTCAAGCCGCCGGACCTCCTCGATATGCTACCTTAGAAAACCCGAAGTTTTCTAAAACTCGAACCCTTAGTAAAATAGCCGAAAATTCTAAGCTATTTCACTCTCAAATTTCGTGGGATGACTTGTGATTTTAGGCTTATAACTCTCTTTATATAAGAGAAAGAAACTCGACATCCAAGATTAAATAATTAATACAAAATCAATCAAATTAATCATTTTCCTTAAAAAGATAAATCCAGAATATTCCTAAATTAATTAGGATATACAAAAATTTTCTTTTCCTTAAATTATTTAACAAATAAATAATTTAATCACATATATTATAATTATCATGAAAACAAATTTCCTAATAATAATAATAAGGAAAATGCGGCCAAACCTATTTGAAAATAGGTCACACGCATTCTTCCATAAAATTGGGCCGAGTCCACGAAAAAATTCTTTTCCGTATATTTAATTATCTAGTCCAACTAATCAATTAATCCACATATTAATTAAATAGTCCAATCTAACTATTTAATTATAATTGAGGTGAAACGACGAGAAAACATATATGCTATATTAGGAGGCACGTCGAGGACAATGAACCCATATTCAGTAGCTACAATAAATCGAATAAAACTATTCGTCACACCGAACAATTATATCCAACCTATTAATCCCGGGATTACACCACCATAAACCCGAAACTGAACTCTGCCGAATATAGATATAAACTTATACTCAACTATGAGTCATAAGGTGTCCACTGATATAATCATTACATACGAATAAATCATCCATAGACTGTTCACTTCGATTCGGGATATCTCCGTAAACCCGTCTCGAAACATATTATCCTTATTTACCATTAACCCCCTAATGATCAATTAGTTCATAACTAATATAATATGAACTGGGCCCATCGTTCAGTTTCTAGGTTTAACAAATAAGGGAACTGTCTGTCTACTTCCCGAGGGAAGGAATGGATTCCATATCTGTGATAGCACATACTACTCACTCATCCCGAATAGAGACAATGAGAAGTGTTGGACCACATACTACAAAGTGATCCTTACTAACACATCAAACTCTACCATAGTCTAAGCAGCGGTTATGCAGTGATCACTTGAGATTGAGATTAATCCATATATGATCATCTTGTGATTCGATAAGACTTCTCGATCACGGAATTATATCGAGAACTCAAATCAAATCGGTCCAAATTTCTATATGATTATCATCATATAAAAATGCCCCACTAGTACAATATTACCGACAATCCGATAAGACTCACACACCGTAAAGTGTTCTCAGGCGTATTAATAGCAAATTAATCATGAGACCCGCATCAGATTAATAAACGCTCGGACTAAGTTAATTTTAAGTACATCTCACTAACTCAATCCTCTTGTGTATAGCCATACACTAAGTTATGTGATTACATAAATGAGTTACTTAGGGTTTTCAGTAGTGTCCTAATTATAAGCATACATGCATATAATAAGATGAATTATTAATTCTGTCCTAAAACAATTATATAATTGTCTTTCGGGCACTACACCTAACAATCTCCACTTGCACGAAAGGCAAGTGGATTAATTGTTTTAGAGCACACCCTCTATATCTATATCTACAACATTCTTCCACTTGCTCAAAACAATTGAGACATATCCCCAAGATTCATACCCTCCAAGCGCATCTTTGTAATTCATTCTTCCAAGCTCGACCGGAGTGTGCCGTCGCAGGGTAGGTCAGTGACCCGGCGCGTAATTAGAATCCGAATACCATGTGACTTGGTACACTGATCAGGTAGGTTTGCGGCTTTAGTCAATCTTTGGGATCAAAATAATCGCCCTTCCATCTTATCCCGTGGTACGATTTCAATATGCTTATGACCTCTAGTGATTGCAAAATCCTTATGAGCTACCTCTCTAATGTTTTCACAATGAAGTGGTATCGGCTTACTGGATAATACTTCATCACATGAGTAAACACTGAGACCGAGATCGATTTAACGATCATCCTCAATCTAACCTAAAGCCAGAATCAGTGTTATCACTTATATTCTAGTTTGCACCTGAATATACTAGCATATAATTCCTCATTCTCCCGAAGAGATTTGAGGATTCACTAAACATCCCATTTAGTATTCATCCACAGGTTTAGATAATCATTCCTGAGAGGTAGGGTAGACTACATCGTTGAATGTTGCATAAATGCAAGAATATCTTAACCAGGTGTATGGATGGGATTGCCAATGATCGATTCTCGAGAATTTGAGCGAATCAAATACTTTAGAATGAACCCGATGGCATGTCAGACTCTGACTTCAGATAACACACCCATATTGTTTCCAATTGTTTCAGTGTTACCTTTCACAGACACTATTATACGTACTACTTTACTAATATCGATGCCCAGTCTACAAAAGACTTATCAACATTTTGGTCAAGTCCACATATTAAAATGTATGACTTTGAAATGACCTAGAGGTTTGCTTTAATCCCCAAAGGATATAAGCTATGGCAGGCATCCTGCCAAAGGTTCTTTCTAAATAAATTAAGATACCGTTAGTCTCGCAAAAAGGTCTTAAGGAATCACCCCTATTTTCTGCTTTGTAACGAATCTGTCATTTATTCTTAGCTAAAGCCCTTCTGCTTACGAATGAGTTCGATTCCGTTGTTCGGCAAGGAAGTCTTAGGGAATCACCCTATTTCCCGCTTTACGACGAAATCAAGCAAGACGAGTGGTAAGAGAGATCACGGTCCGGTTAACTCTCTACATTTTTGGGAAACACCCTAAATTACTCAACTTTGCGCTTGAAAGTTAAACTTTCCTATTCATTCGACTCTTCTCCGTGTAGTTCCAATTACTCCCACTAGGCTGAGATACTCGGGTGGTTCTACAAGAGTTTCAATGTAACCCAGAGTATCAAACTCCATTCACGGTGGTTATGGCTTTTAAACCAACCTCTATGATCAGGATCCTACACAGCCCATAAAGGACTATAGGTCATCAATCTACCCTATAGACCGTAAGGTCCTGCAATGGGTAATGGACAAACCATACTCCCACTACATTCGGGGTGGATCGATATACTGATCTAGTTTAGTAGTTTTTATTATTGTTATCACCAATTGCCGGTGTTGGATGTGGACTGAACAAATCAGTTAGTAACATCTTCAGTATAAATACTTCAAGATCCAAAGCTGTGATTTATAGACTTTATCAGACCGAGTTTGACAGTATAACCATCATTCTCTGATTTTACGAGTTTTATAATCAACCTTTACTCAATGCATTAAGATATTTCACGACTTCTGAGCGTGTACGCAAAAATTTCGATCCTACCTTCAAGCACTAAATGCTAAATGTCCGTATTTACTGGAAGTGGGGTGAACCGAATTCACTCTTATCCACAAATGCGTAGGCATTTTTAGGTAGACTTCTCGGTTTTTCATTATAACGTAAATCGTTAATTTGCAACCAATATCTTAAATGAGTTCAAAGAATGTATCGTAGCACATCAATAACTATATAAGGCAAATTTATGGTGTATCCTTTAGTGAAAACATTTCACCTGGAGGCGAGGCCGAGCATCATCCCAAGACTACGCAATAACCTATTTCTGAGTATGGAATACTCTATCTCTGGTGAAATCAGAGGTTTCCTCCAAATATTTTGGATAAACTTACCGGAGTCTCGAATAGTTGTTAGACAAGATGTCACTACTTCAAAAGCTCCCACTAGCTTGTACCTTTCATATGACCCCCGAAGGTTGTTATGAACAAGCTATGTTACTTCTTTAAATCTATTACCCTTTCCTGATTGAAAGGAAACTTAGTCATTGTTCCTTTGAGTTCCTTTGACTGGGAGATAGGAATCACCCTAAGTCAGTCTTCAGATCTTGTCTTTAGGGAATATGCACTAATTAATAGAATAGAAAGAAGCGTTTATCGAAATACGGAAACCATTTGCGTTTATATATTTTAAGATGTGTTACTAATACCTTTTCAGCAATGCTTAGTGGTTCTGACTTTATCAAAAAAAAGTCTGAGTCTTGGATTCGTGCTACGATTGTTATATTCATCGTCAATAAGACAAACAAATTATCCTATTGAAAATGAATACGTTTGTTTCAACGAATCCGAAAACAGAAAATGAATTTTCCGTGATACTCAAGAATTGAATCCGAGATTTATTTCCTTATATCACTCCCACTAGTCTATCTGAAATAACTGCCCGTTGTCTATTTTATTTATCATTTAATGCAAAGCTACCTAGTTCTTCCAAAGAACTTTAGCTTTCGAGAAAATCGCTGAGGATGCATTGGTCAGTGATCCGAACCTTATCCTCTAATTTCCAATTTAATAATTTTTCCGGTTTAGCCTTAAAACTACTTAGTTTAGATGACTAACACGTATAAACATTCTTTCCCATTCTCGACTTTCCTTAGATGGAAACAGTCTTGAACTAGCAGTTAGTTTGAGTAGACACTACTCTTGAACTGTGGAATGTTTAGTGTTACTTGCTTGGACTATCGATTTTTCTAATCGTCAAATCATAAGACCAAAGCTCCCACTAGTTTATCGGTTCCAAATACCGTCTAACTAGCAATGCTTTGTTCATGATGTTTCAAAATATTGGAAAAACTCTAGAGCTAAGCTCCCACTAGTTTATTAGTTCCAAATACTGTCTAACTAGCAACACTTTATTCTTTTTTTTTCAATGAAAAGAGAAACTCATGTGCAGTCTATTACACATTTCTAATGATTCAGAAAAACAACAAATCATAAGACTAAGGCTCCCACTAGTTTATCGGTTCCAAATACTGTCTAACTAGCAACGCCTTATGTATGATTTTCCGATTTTTCAATTAGAAATTTGATGTAATTACACTTTTAAAATTCACTAAATGAATTTTGTATATAGTCCTAAATCATCTTTTTTAAACTAAGTACGGTCGTTTCACGTTTTACACGAGCGACATCCGTGACATACCTATACTATGTCATTTAAGTTTTTAAAGGCTCAAGGGAAAAACCTCTTCCGAAAAATTAACTGCATTCTTTTGATAATTACAACGTACTTGTTACTTCCACATTTTTAATGAAGTCCTAAAACTAACAGTTTAGTAGCATAGAGATTAAATTTGTAAATAAACATGACAGAAAGTTAAATTCAAAATTAAAATTTCACTACTACATTTTTATTTTAAGAATAATAAACTTGTTTAAAGCCTATCCTACCATTCTAAGGATTTAACCTCGCACCTCAGTGCCGCCGTAAGGTAGGTCAAAGAGGTGACGGTTAAACTGAGACAATCTCTCTCAATTATTAAGCTTTGAGAATCGAACATCTCACGGGAATCAGACATCCCGGACCTTAATCATCGATTACCTTTCTTTTTCTAGCCTAGATTTTTCAAAAATATCCATAAAGAGTGTGACCTACAATATCAGATCTCAAAGTACGCCCCGAGTACCGCCGTAGGGTCGGTCAGTGACTCAACGAATACCCAAAATCCTATCCTTTTGGAGACCAAGCCTTGAATTTTGATAGGGGTGAACACCATCCGTAGGGGGCCGAAATCAAAGCGGCTCGAGGAGTCACCCTTCTCTCACATGCTTGCATTTATAGTAGAGGCTGTGGGGTTGGCTGTCACCTTCCCCGCTCACACTCAATAATTTGAAAAAGTGGTGGGTTTACTAATTACGGTTTCGGTCTTGACAATAAGAAACAATAAATCAAAGTACTCCGAACATGGTCGGTTATGTAAGCAAGCCTACGCCGTCTTATTCGTTGGAACATATGTGATAGTTCAGTCTAATCCGGCAAGAGAAGCCCCGTTTAGCCCGAAGGCTTATCGGCTATGCTAAGTCTTGTCAAACTACTGTAACATACATCACACGTGGAGGGGAGTCGATTGAGCCGAAGCTCGTTTGAACTCGTCCAACCATGGTTAGACCATTCCGAACACATGTACTAAGATTTTCCGATTTCTAAATTGTCAACCAAAACGTAATCTCGTTTCTGTTTAAGGTGGGTTTACTGAGAAGCCATCACCAAAAAACTCAACGATTTATCTAAGTGGGATTCACCGAGAATCCATCACTAAAATCGTAACGATTGACAAAACCCGGGTCCTTGGTTTTTATAATTAGTTACTTAATTTTAATTAACTACCACATATTAATTAAAACAAGTATGTTAACTAATTAATCGAGTTATACACGCCTAATTTAATTCGAAATTAAATCTCTACGTGTATGCATTGGAGTGGAATCATGAAGATGCATGTCATGGCATGTTCCGGTTATATCATACAATTTTCGATCATACACGAAAAAAATAACGGAAAAATAAACACCGAGATGGACCGTTGGTACCCCCGACTAACCTATTTTCTAAGGAAAAGTAAAAACCTAATCTAATCTTCGAGTCTTGAACTTCGAATCTTGAGCTCGAACCGCCGGATCACGAACCACGAACACCCGAGAGGAGAAAGGTTTTTTTTTAAATTAAATAAATCCAATTTATTATAATTAGAACCTTTTAATTAAATTTTTTTTTTGATTTACGGCTGAATTAAAAGAAATATGAGTGATTTTATGGTGCAACGGTTGTAGGAAGGTTGTACCAAGTGGCATACTTTAGAGCCATTCATTTTAGATCTCTTTCACATAATACATTTTTGGCGTGTGTGAGAGGTTAGAAATGAAAGGTGGTAAAGTATGCCACTTGGTACAACCTTGATACAACGGTTGCACCATAAAATTTTTCAAGAAATATTGCAGAATTTTTTTTTATATTTTATTTTCTGCCAATACGGCAGATTGTATAAAGAAAATCTGATTAAAAAAAAATTTTATATGCAGCCGCTGGAAAAATAAACCCCAGCCTAGGGTTATATAAAAAAAACAGACTTATAGCGACGCTTTTCAGCGTCGCAGAAAATCCTGTAAGCAGATTTTAATTAATAAAACAGGTTTTTAACCGTTTCTCCTCATTCATACATTGGGTTTCGCTTTGATCTTCATATTTTCTTCAAGATCTTTATATTTCGAGCCCGGAATATATAAAATACAACAAAAGTGCTACTTTTACATAAAATTCGATTGCAAGAAAGTAAATACAAATCATATGCTCAATTGATACTAATCAAAATAGCTACAAAATAGATCTAAGGGTAAACAATACCAACCCCAATCCATCTCTTCAACCAAGACATTCACAAGGCATTCAACATGATAAATTTCGATGCATAAAACGAAAAAAACAAAAAAAAAACAATCTAAACATGCTTTTCCACTCCTAGATCTAAAATTTACATACTTTGATTGATAGATCAAAGGCTCTGCTACCACTTGTAGGATGTAATATCGCCGGATGGATCATAGATCCACCCGATTACGCAGCGGAAAGTACAAGATCTAGATCTAGTCAACCAAAATATATAAATATAATAGATCTAAACTACGAGGGGGTTAGATTACCAACCTTTTTATGGTGCAATTACTCCAAGAACAAAGGTCAATCCAAGATCCAAGCTAGATGAGAAGCCACAGTCTTCCAACGTGTATGTCCAAGCACCACCAGGTGGATGGTGTTTCAAGCCGCCGGACCTCCTCGATATGCTACCTTAGAAAACCAGAAGTTTTCTAAAACTCGAACCCTTAGTAAAATAGCCGAAAATTCTAAGCAATTTCACTCCCAAATTTCGCGTGATGACTTGTGATTTTAGGCTTGGGAGAACTCTCTTTATATAGGAGAGTAAACCTTGACCTCCAAGGATTAAATAATTAATACAAAATCAATCAAATTAATCATTTTCCTTAAAAAGATAAATCCAGAATATTCCTAAATTAATTTGGATATACGAAATATTTTCTTTTCCTTAAATTATTTAACAAATAAATAATTTAATCACATATATTATAGTTATCAAGAAAACAAATTTCCTAATAATAATAATAAGGAAAATGCGGCCAAACCTATTAGAAAATAGGTCACACGCATTCTTCCATTAAATTGGGCCGAGTCCACGAAAAATTTCGTTTCCGTGTATTTAATTATCTAGTCCAACTAAACAATTAATCCACATATCAATTAAATAGTCCAATCCAACTATTTAATTATAATTGAGGTGAAACGACGACAAAACGTATATGCTATATTATGAGCCACGTCGGGGACTATGGACCCATATTCAGTAGCTACAATAAGTCGAATAAAACTATTCGTCAGACCGAACAATTATATCCAACCTATTAATTCCGGGATTACACCACCATAAACCCGAAACTGATTCTGCCGAATATAGATATAAACTTATACTCAACTATGAGTCATACGGTGTCCACTGATATAATCATTATATACGGATAAATCCTCCATAGACTGTTCACTTCGATTCGGGATATCTCCGTAAACCCTTCTCGAAACATATTATCCTTATTTACCATTAACCCCTAGTGATCAATTAGTTCATAACTAATATAATATGAATCTGGCCCATCGATCGCTTTCTGTGGGTTAACAAATAAGTGGAATTGTCTGTCTACTTCCCGAGGGAAGGAATGGATTCCATATTTGTGATAGCACATACTACTCACTCATCCCAGAATAGAGCCAACGAGAAGTGTTGGACCACATACTGCGAAGTGATCCTTACTAACACATCAAACTCTACCATAGTCTAAGCAGTTGTGTGTGATCACTTCAGTATTGAGATTAATCCATATATGATCATCTTGTGATTCGATAAGACTTCTCAATCACGGAATTATATAGAGAACTCAAATCAAATCGGTCCAGCCCTATATGATTATCATCATATATAAATGCCCCACTGGGTACCCTATTACCGACAGTCCGGTTAAGACTGTCACACCGTAAAGAGTTCTGGGCAAATTAATAGAAAATTAATCATGAGACCCGTACTCAGATTAATAAACGCTACGGACTAAGTTAATTTTAAGTACATCTCACTAACTCAATCCTCTTGTGTATAGCCATACACCGAAAGTTATGTGATTACATAAACGAGGTACTTAGGGTTTTCAAGAGTGTCCTAATTATAAGCATACATGCATATAATAAGATGAATTATTAATTCTGTCCTAAAACAATTATATAATTGTCTTTCGGGCACTACACCTAACAATGTCATCATATAGGTGATTGTGATAATGTGTATTAATTCTCAACCATTGAATTCAAGATTGAGTTTGATGGTAATTTAGCATTATAAAATTTCCCCGATGATGTTAAACCATGTGCCTAGCTTGTACTAGGTAAAATGATAGGTAATGCTAAGCGTAAATAGTCTGAATTGAATGGAATCGAATATTAAGTTTATCGTATCGTATATACTTCAAATTTTACGAATTCGAATCCGAGTAAATATTAATGCAATATATGCATATTTTGCATGCATTGTTTCAATTCGATCGTGTTCATGAGCTAACGAGTTGAGTAAAATAATGCTTGAGATTGACTCATATAGTATTCAAATAGTATTCGTGTTGGTCCCTTAGAAAGGGTAACACAAGTTTAGAGGGGGGGTGAATAAACTTGTCACCAGAAACTAGATTAATTAACAATTAAGGTTCAGTTTTAACTTGTGTGGAGTTGAGCTGACAAAGCTGAGTTTGAGTCAAACTGAATTATACAAAACTGAGTCAACCAGCAGCGGATATTAATTTTAGCATTTATCTGGATCTTGTTGATTCTATAAGAAAAAGCTGAGTATGCTAAACTGAATTCTGGTGAATGTCAGTTTGTGAACTGTGTAGGCTTATAAAAATCAGTTTCAGTATGCTGTATAAACAAATATAAATGCTGTAAAGATAAATAAATGCGTAAAGTAAGTAGAGTAAGAATTATTGTGGTTCCAGGTGGTGTAATCCTGTCAGTCCACTCTTCCCTGTGATGTAGGAGGAAAATTCCACTAGAACTCCTTGAGGTACGCTATTACAAAAAGTCTTATATGATAGTCCTTAACTAATCCCTAGTGTCACTATCTAAACAACTAAATAACAGGTTGGATTGCTGCTCTTCAACTGCTTGAGCCACTGGTCCTTAGAGGGTTGTATTGCCTCTTCACCATCTACCACCACAAACACAGTCTACCCGACTGCAAATGTCACAACTGTCCTTGGAAACTCCTTGGCCGGATTGCTTCATTGTCTGAACCTTTGATTAAAAATCAAAGTTGGGCTGAGAATCAATAAATTGATTCTTGCTTGTGGTTCTTCAAAGTGTAGAAATCTGGATATGATCGATGTAGCTTGAACACTTGAAGAATTCTAGATATGATCTTGTTGAGCGCAAATAATGATAGCAATTTGAATGAACTAGACTTGTGCACAAAAAAATGCTTGTAATCTTGTTAATTCGGTGTTTGATCCTTGGTGCAAAGTCCTCTATTTATAGTGTGAGGTCCAACGTTCATCTTGCTTGAATTCGAATTGTATTAACGTCTATATTGTAACGGCTATATTTTGTGACCTTTCTGACTTGTCAGTATTTCATCCAATAGAGTTGCTTTCTTTACAACGTTCGAATGTACTATCAGTTTGTTGGATGGCTGACTATAAAACCGAGTTTTCTGATCAGTTTTATACTGCGTATGTCAGTTTTCAGTTTACTAACCGGCTTAGAGCATTAACTAGGTTTTTACTCATCTTCAAAAACTTCAGTACTCTATTTATCTGATTATATGTGACTGAATCAGATTACACCATTCCTTATAAAGATCATCTAAGATATCATTGTCCTTATGATACTTAGGTCTTCCACAAGATCCATAAAGTCAATTCAGGCCATCACAGACTTACCTGAATTCTAACTTTACTGATCTCGGTTTAAAATCTTCATAATCGAGTTTGAACCCTCGCTTCTTCAATCTTCCTTAATCGAAGTCTGTGTCCTCGCTTTTCAAATCTCGAGTTTGTTCCTCAACCTTACTGTTATAGATAAGCCAACCGAGTCTGTGTCCCTCAGCGAACTTACCTTCTTCAGTTTTGAGTGAACTATCAGTTCTAGGTGTATATCTTTAGTCTTAAGTTAAGTTCCAGTTTTCTAAGATGATTTCCAGTTTTCAATTTTACGACACTTCTATCTATTATAGTGCTTGTCTGGTATAACCTATACAATTATCAGACTATAGTAAAACTTATACATTCAGTTCTAGACATCTTTTAGCTTTCCACTATAACAGTTAGTTTCAGCACTTCATCAATGGGGTGTTATCAAACATGTTCATGAATAAGATGAATCATCATCAAAACTAAATTTTATTCCCAACAATTTCCCCCTTTTTGATGATGCCAAAACCCCCCTTAAAAGAAAATCTTAAAGATAAATACAATTCAAAACAAGGTAAAACTGTAAACTGGATTTCATTAAGAATTTGTAAAAACTGGAATAGTTACACAGTTAAATGATAAACTGAAATAAGATCTAAACTGTTTTATGTGATCTTTGTGTAACTAAAATGAATTTCTTCTCTTTATCATGAAGTTGATAAGCATGTTCTAGCTTTGAGTGTTCCTTGGAGAAAGTTCTGAGATAGTCTACTTGACTGGAAAGCTTCCATTTTCTCCACAAAACTAGCTTTGGCAATGCTGATTCATCCTTGTAATAATTTTGAAATTCTGCAACATCAGCTTTCATTTGTTCAGTCTTGTCTCTGATTTGCAATTTCTCTTCAATCTTCTTGAACTTCTTATAGTGTGCTATCTTCTGATTATGATACTGATCAGATAAGAAGTAAGCAAGAGATTCTTCATAAGTTTTATCTTTGTACTTGAGTTTGATATTGCTATGCATTGACAAACTTCATCCACAGATCCTTTATAAGAGTAGCTCTCCTTTCTCCAGGTTGACTATATTTTTCAATTAGCTTCTCTTCAGATAGTTCTTTTACATTCCGAACATTAGGATCTGCCGCTGACTTGTATTTCTTCAGTTCCTCTTCAAGCTTCAGCTTTTCATCTAGTAGTCTCAGCTTTTCTTCTTCAACTTCCCCCCTTTTGGCATCATATAACTGATTTACTAGCTGATGGGTTGCCTTTTGGTCGGCTGAGATATTCTTTTGAGAAGTAAGTACTTCTTTCAGCTGAGTCTCTAAACCATAGATTTGCTGATTTAAATACCATTCTGCTTGAGCATGCGTTTCTCTGTCTTCCATGGTTGTGAGTTCAAGGTTCTCTGTGAGACTAAGAATTTCTGAGGCTGAGCTAGAAGTTGATTTCTGAATGATATCCAACTTGGTGTGGACTGAGACGACCGTCTTCTTCCGATAATCCAAGTATCCAGAAATATTTGACAAAAGGCCGTTGTATTCTTCCTTTTGGTTGAGCATAATCTTCAAATTTTCATGTACTTTGCTCAATTCTTCTTTTGTCATAATCTCAGATGGATCTACTTCTTCGTCTTGTTGGATTGTAGGCTGAATATCATCCTTGATTACCATTAATTGCTTATCATCAACCTTTCCATCTGCTTGCTGATTGTCAGTTGTTTGGTTTCCAACTGGCATTCTTCTTGTTGATTAACAGTCTTCGGTCTTGAGTTTCATTTTCATCAGCCTGACGATTCTTTCAGCTTCAAAAGTATGAGCTGATTGTTGTGCTGGTTGTTGCTGAAATTGTTGTTGCTCCTTTTCAGCATCCATAACGGAAACTTGTTTCTCTGTGATATTCTGTTGTAACTGAGAAACAATTTCAGTATCTATACTGTCCTTTCTTGTGACTTCAATTGTTAGTTGTTGTTCCCCCTCAGTTGGTGCTAACTGACTTGAAGTACATGGGAACAAACATTTTCCAACTTACTTAACTTTCTCTGAGTCAGCTTTTCGTTTGACTCCTTTGTGTTCAGCTATTTGCTGAGACACGGTTTTCTTCTTGGCTTCAGGTTGGGATGTCTTTGAGGTTTCTTTCCTAGAATGGACTAGAGTTACATCTCCTGTGGATGTATCCATTCTTCTTGTAGATGCAACACCAGTTTGTTCTGCTGCGTTCCCTTCCTTGAGTCTTTCCAAATAATGTTGAATAACTCCACTGAGTGTCTTTTTCAGTCGAAGTCTGTCAACAGTTTCTCTTCCTTCAGCTTGAGCTCTTTGAACACTTTCCAATTTAGCTAAGTGTTGCTGTTTTATCTGATCAAACACATAACCTGCCCAATTGAACTCAAGTTCATCCCAAATGATGTTCATCAGATAGATGATGTCTTCAGATAATTTGGCGATTCCTTTGTATCGACCAATGACATGCCTGCAGAGCCATTTGCTGAGGAGTCCAAACTCTGGTTTGAGGTCGTTGACATTTGAGTCAATAGCTGCTGGTTCCTTTGTTAAAGACATTTGTCTGAGAACTCTTTTGAGTGGTAAACAACTCAAATTTATTGATTTCACAAGTGGTTCTTTGAAATCGAATAGCATCTTGATGACTTCTTCATTGACAATAATCATTTCTCCTCAAACTTTTGTATTCAGGGATTTTCGTCCAGTCTCATGTTTTCCCAGAACTGTAAAATCCCTTCTACATCCCAATCATCTTTGAATTTTACTTCCAGGATGTCTCTCAATCCTTGCTGACGCTTTATCTTTCTTCAAATAAGACTTGCTAAAAGAGTATTGTTGCAGAGTGCTTCATACTCTTCAAAAGATAGAGTATCTAATTCAGTAATGAGCCTTTGTTCTTGTGATTTCTTGGAGGCTGCCATTATGAATTTTTCTGAATTTGAAGTGATAGTGAGAAAGATAAAAATTTTGGCTTTTGAGAGAGACAAAGTTTGAATTTTTCTTTTCGTGAGTGTAAGGATATGCGAGGGGTTGGATATATAGGGGGTGTACTGACGGTTCGCGGATTGATACACGATTTTCTGAAGATTTTGTACCAACTTTTCAAATTCCATGATGGTTTGTGTAACCGATGCATGTACTGTTCTGACAATGTTGGGGTGTACAAGCAACAGGTTCTGACAAAAACAGCGGTAATTAAATACGATGTAACTGTTGTCGGTTTTATCTGATATTTTATTGACTCTCTTTGACTAGGTAAACTGATGCTTGAGGTCAGTTCTGGAATAAATTCAGTTCGGTCAATTCTTCAGTTTCAGTTAGTCAGTATGAGATTGTTGATGTCAATGACTGATCTGTTAAGTGAGCGCACCCAGTATAACAAAGATTCCTCGTTCTCTCAAGATACTTGAGGATGCACTATACTGCTGTCAACGTCCGAATCCAAGACTCGAATTTTATTGACTTTTAATAACCTGAATTTCTCTATCCAAAAGAGAATCTATCCCATTTTCTCTATATCCGAAGACTAAGAGAGTTATTTCGTGAGGGGTTGGGTAGGAAACCTCTCGTTGAATTCTGCATTCGAAAATGCATTATCATCTTTAACCAATAAGATGGATGGGATATAGCCAACAACTTGTTCTCATGAATTCGACCGAATCAAATTCTAAGAATATAGTCCACTTCTCTGATTCAGAGAAGCTTTGGCTAGTCAATTTCTGACTTCAGAAACGCACCCATGTTGCTTACAACTGTTGCAGTGTTATCTTTGTCATTAACACTAACGTCTACTACTTTACCAATATTGATTCTCCAGTCTACAAAAGACTTATCAATATTCTGGTCAAGCCCACACATTCCAAAACATGTGACTTTTAATGACCTAGAGGTTTGCTTTAATCCATCAATGGATATAAGCATAGACAGTCAATCTGCCATTGGCTTTAAGCTAAAACCCTTCTGTTCCGAATGAATTCAAGCTCCATCGTATGGCAAGAAAGTTTCAGGGCATCACCCCTGTTAATCTTCATGCTTTACACGGAGTTAAGCAAGGTTGAGTGGTGAGAAAGTGTAAGGGCATCACCCCCTTTTAAACTATCTACTTTCCAGGGAATTACCCCTAGACCACTTGGCTTTGCTCTGAAAGTTAAACTTTCTCATTCATTCAACTCTTTTCATGTAGATCCAATTACTCCCACTGGGCCTGAGACACTCAGGTGGTTCTACAAGAGTATGAATAGAATTAGAGTACAAAGACTCTATTTACAGATATATGGCTTTAAACCAACCTTCTTTTAACAGAACCCTATACAGTCCTTCCAAAAGACCATAGGTTATCAATCACCGCCAGCAGACTGTAAAGTCTGCATAATCACAGCGAGTCAATGGATAAACCATACTCCCACTGCATTTGGGTGGATTGATATTCTGATCTAGTTCAGTAGTATTGATCAGCGTAATGCCCAACAAACAATGTTGGATGTGGGCTAATTAAATCAGATAGTAACTCCTTGAGTAACTGCACTTCAAGGTCTAAGGTTGTTATCTAAACAATCTTTTAGAAAGGATGTAACAGTGTAACCGTCACTATCCGATCTTAAGAATCTTATAACCATCCTTTACTCATTTTACTAAGATATTTCATGAACAGTCACCATCTGAACGTGTATGCAAAATCTCCAGTCCTACATTCATGCACAAGTGCTAAATGCCTCTATTTGAGGAAGTGGAGTAAATTTTATTCACTCTTTATCCACAAATTCATAAGCATCTTCTTGGTAGACTTCTCGGTATTACATAATATTGTAAACCGTTATTTTGAAATCAATATCTTAATTGAGTTAAGCAGTGTAATGTAGCATATCAATAACTATACAAGACAATACATGGTTTATCCTTTCAGTGAAATCGTTTCACCCGGAGGCAGGCCTAGCATTTGTTCCAAAACTATGCTATAGCTTGTATCAGACCATGGAATACTCGTTTCTCTAGTAATATCAGAGATTCCTCTAAATATTTGGATAAACTAATCAGCGTTTTGAGTATTCGTCAGACATAGTGTCAGCCACTCAAAAGCTCCCACTAGCTTGTATCTTTCATAAGAACCCGAAGGTCAGTATGAACAAGCTGTGTTGCTTCTTCAGCTCTATTACCCTTTCCTAATTGAAAGGGTTACTTAGTCATTTTTCCTTTGCGATAGTGTTCTTAGACTGGGAGATATGAATCACCCTTAGCCAGTCTTAAGATCTTATCTTTAGGATATATGCACCATTTAATGGATGCTGAAGAATCGTTTATCTAAATACGGAAACCCTTTGCCTTAATAGTTTATGATGTGTTACATATATCTTTTCAGCATCACTTAGTGGTTCTGACTTTATCAGACAAAAGTCTGAGTCTCAGAATCGTATACAAATGTCATATTCACTTTCTTTAAGGCAATTATATTATTGATGTGAAAGTGAATCTATTTGTTTCAACGAATCTAAAAATAGAAATTATATTTCTCTGATATTCAAGGATTAAAATCCGAAATTTATTTCCATATATCACTCCCACTATCTTAGCTGAAATAACTGCCCATTGTCTACTCTTCATCATGAATGCCCAAATACCTTGTTCTTACAAAAGAACTTTAGCTTCGAAATAAATTACTCGGTTAAGAAAGTCTCTAAGATTCATAGGTTGGTGATCCGTAATCACTTTCCTTATCCTTTACTTTCTTTTATTAATATTTTGGTTTAGCATTTAACTTATTTAGTTTAGATGACTTACGCTGTGACATTTACCTTCCCATTCTTGGCTTTCTTTAAAGGAAATGGCCTTGAACTAGCAAATTTACAAGAGTAGACACTACTCAGAAAGCTGTGGGATGTCCGGTGAGATTGATACCAAATCATTCTCGTCATCTTTGAACTAATTTTGTTTTGTCTCTCGCCAAAGACGAGTGATAGCAATCCACATCAATGTCACTTAAGTTTGTAGGCTAAAGAGGAGTATTCTCTTCTGAAGAATTTGCATTCTCGATTGTTGAGTTCAACGTTCTTGTTACTTTTCCACTTTTACGAAGTCATCATCAGTCAATTTATCATGTTTAGTAGTTTAGATACCATGAGATAATATGCAGTTGTAGAAAATAAATCATGACAGAAATATAAATCAAATCATACACCACAACAAATAAGAAATTTTAGGAATTATAAACGTGATGTCATGCATGCAGTTTATCCTACCATTCCAAGGATTTAACCTCACATCATGTTGCCGCCGCATGGTCGGTATCAATAGTTAAATTGAGACAATCTCTCTCAATAATTAAACATTTAAGAATCAGATATCTCCATTTAATTGTTGATTACCTTCCTTTTTCAACCAAGATATTTCCAAAAATATCCTTATGAGTGTGACCTACTGTTTCAGATCTCAAATACGCCCCGAGTATGCCGCCGCAGGGTCAGTCAGTGACTCGACGAGTACCCAAAATCCTATCCTTTCGGAGACCAAGCCTTGAATTTTGATAGGGGTGAAGGCCATCCGCAGGGGGCCATAATCAAAGCAGCTCGAGGCGTCACCCTTCTCTCATGTGCTTGTGCCAACAGTAGAGGCCGTGGGGTCGGTTGTCACCTTCCCCGCTCCCACTCGTTATTTTGAAAATTAGGTAGTCTCATTAGGATTTTCAGAATTTCTTAATCATCCAAAAAACAATAAATCATGAATATTTAAATTAATCTTCCCACTAGTTCATCGGTTCCAAATACTGTCTAACCAGTGTCACTTATTTACGATTTTCCAATTTTATGGATTTACTAAAATTCCTCGTGTAGACGCTACACAATTAAAATTCACCAAGAATTTTATAATCCTAATTCATTAGGACTTTATTACTTTTCCACCAAATCGAAAAACAATAAATCACAAATTTAAAGCTTCCACTAGTTTATCGGTTCCAAATACCGTCTAACTAGTGACACTATATTCACGATCTTCCAATTTATCGATTATTTAGAAAATTCCTTGTGTAGACACTACACAACTAAAATTCACCAAAGAATTTAAAAAGTCCTAATTTTGTCATGATAAAAATTTAGGGTCTTAGAATTTTATCTCAATAATTTGAAAACAATATATCTTGAAAAGCAATCGCCAACTTATCGGTATTAAACCCTGGCTGAGATTTAACCGAGTTCACCGAACGGTGTCGGGATTGGCTAAGCCGACCCGTCCTCTTCATTGGTTCATGTACGACTGCTGGATGAATCGGGCTAAGGTTGCCCCATTGAGCCTCAGCTCGCCGGATAGCTTGACCTTGCCGGACCCCCGACGCTAACATCACACTTGGACGGACAAGTCGAGTCGAGCCGAAGCTCTGTTGACCGCCCGAACCAATTTTCGAACCTTTTTCTCAGTTGGTGTCCAACTTTTCCGGATTTTCCAATTTTTGATTATCAAAATTCAAAAATTTATGTAGACTCTACATAACTTAAACCCCATAGGATTTACTTTCCCAAATTAAGTTTATCGTGTGAATTTTATATCCCGATAAATTTCCGTTCGTTTTTTAATTAATTTAATTAATTACCTAAATTAATTACGTCTCATACATGCCTAATTAATGTCACGATTAATTTTCTACATGTATGCATATGCTAGGAGTGGAATTCATAAATATGATGCATGTCATGACATGGTTTTTTTTTTGAACAACAATTGATATTATTACTAAGAGGTCTAGCAAGACGCTAGAAGTCCAAGATTGCCCAATTACAAACGTTCACTTGATCTTAAGAAACAAGCCGAACAAGCCGTAAACCGGCGAAACAAAATGAAAAATAACGCGAATCGCCTACACAAGGACTAAACTATGCTAAAAGAGAGCGGACTAGTCTTCCAAGTTGTCCAATCGATACTAATATTACTTTTTCTAACGGTGATCCAAACGAAGCTTCTACTTTGAATTTCCCCAAACAACATGTCATCATTGAGATCTTTTGAGTTAAACACAATTTGATTCCTAGCCATCCGGATACACCAAATAGCAACTTTTACTTAACATCCCATACTTTGACTTTCTCGCATTGTCTAGCGAAAAATGAGATGATTGCATGAATGAATCCCAATCCATAAGTAACGCTCGTGGAATAGAGAACCAATCAACAATCTTACGCCAAGTAGAAGAAGCAAAGGCGCAGTGAAATAGTAGATGCGAGATGTCCTCATTCACCACCTTGCAAATGGGGCAAACCAAGCTATCAATAGGAATACCTCTTTCGCGATATCAGTCCGAGTGGGGATACGGTTGTGAGCAACCTTCCAATTAAAGATGTTGACCTTCGACGGGATAACAAAGATTCCACCTCCATGGGAAGGTAGCCGACGGAACTCCAATAAAGTAGTGCCAAGAAGTGTTTTTAAGCCGAGCCACTTTGAAAGATACCATTAGAACAAAGTTTCCAAAATGGGGTATCTGAATTACTCCTGAATGGGAGAGATATTTGAGAGCAAAGCAATAAGGTCTACAAACTCTCCCACTCCCTACCCCCTCATCTCTCTTCTCTCACCTCCATTCCCAAGACCACCCCCATCCACAAATCTCCTCTCTATCACTCACCGACACTCATCAAATTCCTCTGGCGAAAGAGTCTAGGAAAATCACATCAAGAGAGCTCTCTCAATCCAAGAATCCCTCCAAAACCTTACTCTATTTCCCGAGCCCAACTTCCAACCAAGGAGGATAGGAGCTTCACCCCTCTTTTTTTCAATTCTACACCCATTTTTACTATTCCACTCCACACCTTACCTAACCCACTCCTACTAACTCCGTCACCAAAGCCCCCATCTTTACCATTCAAAGCACTAATGACTTTGTTCCACAAGACACCCTCTTCAGTCTTCCATCTCCACCACCATTTCCCAATCAAGTCATCATTTTGCAAACCAAGTCCCCCAACCCCAAGTCCCCCCCACTTTTTTTGTTTTAAAATAGTGTCCCAAGAAATCCAAGCAATGTATCTCTCACCGTTACCCCCTCCCCAAAAGAAGCGAGCTCTCAACTGTTCTAAGATGCGTATCACGGCAATAGGAGCATGAAAGATGGAGAAAAAGTACAAAGGTAGACTCCCAAAACCGCTTTAATCGAGTCAATCTACCACCCACGAGATAAGAGCCTGCTTTCCACCCCGCCAATTTTGCTTCCTTTGTCAATGACCGGTCGCCAGGATGAGATTCTAGTCATATTTTTCCCAACCGGAAGCCCCAAGTACGTGAAAGGAAGGAACGGAGCTGCAACATAAAGAAGCCGCCTCCTCTCGAGATCCAAGCCACTAATATTCATACCAAACAACTTGCTTTTGTTCATGTTTATTTTCAGCCCAAACCGCAAAGAAAGAGCTTCGAATTTTAGCAAGGTTTAAAAGGTTCTCCATATTCCACCTACCAAAAAAAATAGCATCGTCTGCAAATTGAAGATGAGAAATCTGTAGGCCGTCTTTCTTCAAATAAACTCCATTAAACAAATTCTTTTGCACCGCTTCACACATCATAATATTGAGAGCCTCCACAATAAGTAAAAATAGAAAAGGGAGAGAGGTCCCTTGCCTAATACATCTTTCCATCTTAAACTCATTTGTGGGATTGCCATTAACAAGAATGTAAACTCTAGCAATGTGTAGACAACCTTTTATCCATTTTCTCCATGTAAGACCAAAATTCATTTGACTCATAATCAATCAAGAAAAGCCTAGTTCACGAATCAAAAGCCTTTTCAAAATCAGCTTTGAAGATGAAAGCATGCTTCTTGCTCTTCTTAACATAATCCACCACTTCATTGGCCACCAACACACCATCTAAAATTTCTCTGCCAGCAATATAAGCCGTTTGACAACCACCTATAATCTTATTAAGGACCTTCTTCATTCTGTCGGCAAGCACTTTTGAAATAATTTTATAAACTGAACCAATTAAAGTGATGGGCCTGAAGTCGCGAAAATGCGTAGGGTTACTCTTTTTAGGAATCAAAGCGATGAAAGATGAATTACACCCATTATCGAAAGTCCTCTCACTTCAAAGTCTTTAACACACTTCAAAAGATCTTCTCAGACGAGGTTCCACCGCGCTTTAAAAAGCTCAAAGTGAAGCCATCGTGGCCCGGCGCTTTGTTACCGGCACAACTCCACACTACATTCTTCACCTCGATTCCTCAAAAGGTTTCTCCAACGCGTCTCTCATACCGTCACTCAATTTATTGAACTTATCTCGAGAGCAAGGAAAGGTCTCTTCACCCCATTTTCTTTAAACAAATTGGTGAAATAATTAACCGCCTCCGTCTTGATCTCATATGGATTTTCTCATCCATATACCATTCAGACCATCCTGAGATATTATTTTTGTTCCTTCTCGCTTTGAGCACACTGTGGAAATATTTTGAGTTTTCATCTCCTTCTTGAACCCATTTAACTTTAGCCTTTTGTTTCAACATATTGTCCAAAGATCTTGTCCTTTTCAACAAATTATTAATCGCATTAATCCTCTTACAACCTCATTTTCACTCAAAGCTTTTTCTTCCGCCAACTTATCAAAATTATCAACCTCGATTCCTCGGCTTTGACAACCCCATCCTTCAGTTTTTCATACACCGCTTACTCCAAACTTTAAGGAGTTTTTCACATTATTGAGCTTCTCTTTGAGAACCCAACCAGCCTACCAACCGGATCATATTCTTTCCAAGCTTGAGACACAATGTTATTAAAATCTTCATGCTTCATCCAAATCATAGAACTTAAAAGGAACGGACCAAAATCTACATTGTTTTGCTTAAGAAGAGAGGACAAAGATCTCAAATACCTCTTTGAAGGGCAACCAAAGAAATATTCTCGCCAGATGTTTAAGAAACCAGGAGAAACCAAAATTCATCTAGCCTACTCATTTTAGAACCATCCCGATTTGTCCAAGTGAACTTTCTACCTTCAAGTTTAAGGTCGATCAAACCAAACAAAAAATGAAATGAAATCGAGAATGTTAGCATCTTTTGATAAAAAGTGGTGCCTTTTCTTTCATTTCTAAAGCAAACCGAATTAAAATCCCCATGACACAAATCAGGCCATCCCAATTATTAAGAATCGTAGCAATTTTAGACCACATACCTTCTTTAGCAACTACGCACCGAGGAGCATAAACATTAAAAATGAGTACCGCTTCATCAACGCCACCCATTTACCTTCAATCCCAATGAAACCTCATCTTCAAAAGTTTTGAGCTTACTAAAACATCTTGATTCCATATGCTAACTAGCCCCAGGCACGCACATCGACGATTTGGAAAAACAAAAATCCAGTTAGAGGAGCCCCATAAGTTCATAGCTCGGCATGGAAAAAAAAAACTCAAGCTTGGTTTCTTGAATCGCTTGAAACTCTAACTTCTCTTTGTGACCAATTCCTTCACCCATCTTCCTTTACGACTATTACCTAACCCTCTTATGTTTAACGACATCATCTTCATATCCAACCAAAAACACCTAACATATGGGTCGCACAACAAAGCGGGTCAAACGGCTAAAATATTAGCCATTTCTCGCTCTTCAAGATGCCCGAAATTGACGCCCACATCATTGCCTATTTGCACCAATTTATTAACTTCCTCATTCTTATGAAAACTTCCAGAGAGAATAGATGAAGCTTTGATGAGCCTGACCATGTTTTGAATTCCACTATCCAAACCGAAATGCCCTCAATTTGATGAAACACTTTACCTGTAGTTTTGAAGTTTTTTTCGGCTGCCAAACGACCCACTTTTCTCGTCTTTCTCTTCGAATTACTCCTTCCAATATTCACAGAAAGATCATTCAAATCATAGTCAGAAATGATTTCCCCAAGAGTTTTATATTCATTTTTTTTCTTGCCTGCAACCTTAATTTTTGCATTGAGATTTATTAAATTTTGACCAGCTGCACTATTATTAGCAGCTCCCATGTCCACAGAAGCAGGAGAGGGTGGGCCCATCAAATCAACTTTACAAGTACGTGAGAAGGACTTGCTTAAAACTTTACTTTTGCACTTACCGTGTACACGGTCAAAGGAGGAGCATGGCTGCGTATTTGAAATTGGAGAGGTGGGTCCCAGGTTACTCACGTGAGTGGCCATCTGACTTGCAATGTCAACAGCTTCCTGTTTCTCCCGTATCAAACCTATTTAAACTAAGAAAATCAAAAGAAAATAATTAAAAAAAATACATCCTAATATGTAATTGTCGATACCATCTTCATCTTGGATAATTGGAAAAAAATTTGATGCTCTTTCCTTTTCTCTTCTCGTATGAAGTTGCCGTCTTCTTTTTCTTCTTCAAATTTTTTTTTTATTTTAACGGCAGCCTGTTATCTTGAATATATTACATTCAAGACTTTAAATTGAAGACTTTTGCATTGAATTCTTTTTCCATTGAATACTTTTGCAGCGCCACTTTTTCTTTTCCATTGTAGATTTTTGGCCGACGGAAAAAATACTACTACTATGAAATTTAAATTGCCAAAAATAAATTACATATATCCTATACTCATATAATACTAATTATACGAGTTTACAATAGATCTAACGGTAAACAAGTACCAACTCCAATCCATCTTGTCAACCACAACATTCAATCATTCAATGAAATAAAAGATGCAACCTAATATGCAATTCCACTCCTAAATCAATTAATTATGCTCTCGGTATCGTAAAAATCTTTAACCTTTCTCTGATACCACATGCTAGGAGTAGTAGCACCGATCGAGACACTCGATCTTTGCACAGCGGAAGCTTATGCGATTTACGATATGAGACATAACTAATTAGTCCTATGAGAAGGTTAAAGATTTACCTTATTGGAGAGGAAGAGATAATCGACCAAATGGAGATGCCGCAGTCTTTCGGATTGTGTCTCCTAGCGACGACTGGTGGACGTCGATCCTCGCCGTAGAACCTCCTCCAATATGCACAAGAAAAACCCTAGGTTTTTCTTCTCTAAATGACTAAGGCAAGAAACTAACTTTTCTTCCTTTTGATTTATTTGTGGCGCAAATTGTGATTGTGTATTGTGTTGGGATGAACTCTCTTTATATAGGAAAATAAGTGGTCAAGAGAGTTATCCTTTTTCACACCACAAAAACCTATTCCCATAAGGAAAAGATATTTTTCCCACAAAATAAGAGATAATTCCCAAAAAATCTATCTCGTAAGTTTCCATTAATTATCCAACAAATAGATAATTAATTAATTACACATATGAGATAATCTAGGAAAATTTCTTCTCCTAATCTATCCACATATATGGCGCCAATTTAGTCATCAAATTTAATAGAAAATGTCTTTCTATTTTACATATTATTTACCAAATAAATAATATTGCATATTCATTAAATAGACCAACTATTTAATTTATTCTCGAGGTTCCATAAAACGAAAACACTCGCGTGTTAGAGCCAACCCTAATTATGGACTATAATCACTAGCTACAATAAATTAAATAAAATATTCATCGAACAGAATATTTCTACTCAACTTATTAATTCCGGAATTAAACACCATAGATCCTAAACTGAACTCTATCGATTATACATATAACTTATTCTCAAAACGTCGAGTCGAGTCGATAAGTGTACATTGATATAATCATTTCATATAAACTAACCCTCCATAGACTATCCGTACTGAAGTAGGATTATTTCCGTAAACCTTCTTCAATACATCTTATCTTTATCTACCATTAACCCACTAGTGATCAATTAGTTCATAACCAATACGAACTCCCGGGATTGATCAGTTTCTAGGATCAACAAATAAGGGGACTGTCTTTCTACTTCCCACAGGAAGGAATGAATTCCATATCTGTGAGACACACACTTCTCACTCATTCCAGAATAGTGCCAACGTGAAAGTGATTCGGACCGCGCCTCTTAGCGATCCTTAACGAACACATCAAACCCTATCCTCGAAACCAAAGAGTGCGTAAATCACTTCAGGATTAAGGTTAATCTATATATGATCATCTTGTGATTTAATAAGATTTCTCAATCACGGAATTATATGAGAAACGCAGATTAAATCGGTCCAGTCCTAAATGACTCTTATCATATATAAATGCCCTACTTAGACAACCAATGTCGACGGTCCGGATAAGACAGTCACACCATAAAGTGTTCTGGGCGCATTAATGGTGGTTTAATCAATAGACCCCATACTTTGATTAACTTCACCACGGACTAATAGTTCAAGTGTGTCACCATAAATTTAATCCTCATGTAACACTAAGTTATATGGCTACATACAATACAACTTGGGGTTTTCAGTAATGTATTACTTCCAAGCACGAAGCAAGTAATAAGATGAGAATAAATCTGTCATTTATTAATTCTAAAACAATTAAATAAATTGTCTTTCGGGCGCTACTTCCAACAAAACTGTCATTGAGTCCTTTCATGAATCTGATAACATGATCAGCCTCTATGAAGCTAATCATCTTGGCACTGATATTACAGGCACAAGGATGTCCACAATCACAATGAGGAACATGTTTTAGTATTTCTATTTCATCGTACTTTGCTTTCAATTTTGTAAAATAAGTAGTGACTGACATTGAACCCTGTTTGATCAAATTACCTCCTCAACCAAATCTGACACCCTGAAATAGTCTACATTTGAAATCCGTCTTCCATTTCTAACCACATATCTCTAACAGACTTAATCCCCATGACACTCTGTGCTATATCAGGAATGACATACTTGATAATCCAGGTTAGAACAATAGTATTACATTGACTCCAAATCCTATATAGCTCATCGTTCATATCAGGTTTCTTGATCGTACCATCAATAAAACCTAACTTGTTTCTAGTTTCAAGCATCATAGTCATAGAACGAGCCAAGAATGGTAATTTCTAGCATCAAGAGGTGGAGAAACCAAGGGAATAGAGGGATTTTCACTAGGATGTATATAATATTGACTAGAGGTACTTACTACAAGACCAGTACCTTCAAGATTGGCCCCATCAGTCCTCTGACTTTTTGTTGATCGATTTTCCATGATGAAAAACAATCAAAATTGACAAGAATACTATCAGAACACTCTCAAGGCTCTGGAAAAACAAACTGGAAACAAGATGATTCTTCGAGAACTAGCAATAAAACTTTCAGAAACGATTCCTGATCCTTTCAAGAATCAACACAGAATTACACGAACGGAAGTTACTCTCTGATACCATGAAGAAATTGAAACAATTTGAAGCTAGTCTTCATACAAACTGATGAAGAACACAAGAAAAGATTTGAAAAATGAAAATGCGGGAAAGCGGAAACAAAATTAGAATTTGTGATTTCATTGATTCTCAAAAGTTGAAGTTACGAAAATGCTTCCACTAGTATATATAATTTGTATTGTCTAACTTAACTACATGGAAAGCGGTTACAACTAACTTAATTGATTACAACCACTTCCAACCGCTTTAGGTTGAAAGTGTTCGACGTCATGTTGCAAAGAAGCTATCTGGCGATGAACAAGTTCACACCTACTGATCTTTGTTTCTTGAACAAGTTGTTGTTCTTTGTCTGTGAACAAGTTCAAAGACCTCTTTGAATAAACATTCATTTCACTATATTACCTGAAATTCTATACCCGTATACTCGTATGTATATGCAAACAACAACAAACAGACATTTGATTTTGTGCCAAGAAAATAAGAGGCAGATAGTTGAGAAGAAAAAAAACAAAATGAGGTAGTAGCTAGGAAAGACTATTTATACACGCATCAAAATAAAATTAGAAAATAAAGTTTTGTGGCTCATTAAGAGCCCTTTGATCGATAATGAAAGGTGGGTCCTTTTTTTTTTTTTTTTTTTTTTTTTTTTTTGAAACATTCAACGTGACCGACTCAAAATCGGACTTGAAGATCATCATCATCGATCGTATCTTATAATGCTCCTCGGACTATTAGGTAGGTATATATATATCGGTGATGCTTTGTAATACGGTAATTGTTGGATTGATTGACATATTGGATGTGGTGGTTTAAGAGTAAAATTTATAGGTCTTGGCCTCATGTATGATTTGCTTCAACGCTCCAATTGGTGCTATAATCATCAGTAGAACCCCAAGGATTATGCAGATCTGCAGTTTAATGAAATCATAATAATTAGCTAGCAATCAAACTTGGGATTCCACTTCAGATCGAGTGTGTATACACACACACACACACACACACACACACACACACACACACATATATATATATATATATATATATATATATATATATATATATATATATATATATATAGAAATGGTTCATATACATACTATTGATCTATACTTACCCTACTTATCGCTAATTAAAACCCTCATTTACTTAAGTTTCCAATTTTCAACCTTCATTATCCTCGATTTCCTCCATCTTGATATACCTAATTTATCTCGAGAGAAACAAAGATATGCGATCGGAGAATGGCGACCCAAAAGCCACAGAGGTCACCGCAGAAATTGAGGATATCATTCTTCGAAAATTTTCCTAGTTACTCTGTTGGGTTTACTTAGAGATGGCGGCAAACAGATACTCAAATGAAGGTTAGATTTGAGGTTATCTAGGGATTTGATGGAGCGGGTTCTAATCGATCGCCTTCTTGGTAATTTCGATTCTCAATGAACCGCATTTTCAATACCGGTCAATAGCTATTGCCGAGCGTCACGAGGAGGGGAAGAAGATTGCGTCGATGAAAGATAAAAACTTGAGGACGGATATGGAGTCGTTGGTTAAACAAGCTAAAAAGTTAGCTACTTCTTCAGTAGGATACATTTGGGAAACGCCGGTATGCTTCCTCGATTGGGACACCAACAAGTCGAATGTATCCCTTTGTTGCCCTTGATTTTTTGTGAGGTTTCGAGTTCGAAGTGGATGGGTTTGGAGGAAGTGGGAGCAGCGGTGGAGAGATTGTCTTCCCGCTGGTTTTTAGATGAGTTGTTTAGGGATGGGGATTATGAAAGTATGGAAGCTATTTTGAAGCAATTTATAACGAAGATTTGAGGAGCAGTGTGGTTAGTGTGTCCGCTTTAGAAATTTTAGTGACACTTTGAGGCCCTTTTGTTGTTGATTAAGTATCCAGTAGGTGCAAAGGCATTGGTGAATCATCCATGGTGGATACCAGGCAGGAAGTATCTGAATGGGCGTGTTATGGAGATGACCAAATTTTGGGTTCTTTCTTCCATGTTAGTGCATTACCCGATCATGTTATTTTCAAGAGTTCACCTAATGTTGGGTAAGTTTACTTTATTGTGCATTTATTTGTAGTAGTAGTTGGTGTTTAGCTAATTTTTTTTTTTAGGAAGATGTATATATTGCCTAAAAGTGTTCTTTGCCTCTCATGTATGTTGGGAGTAACTAACATATTTGAAGTCGGTTTGATATTTCTTTTTCTTCAATTCATCGATTTTACATGTAGGCTTTGTGGTGGAAGATCAATTCTATTGAGTTTCAAGATTAAGATATTGTCCCATAAAATGATTTATTTGCTTCAATGGATGTGCCTTTTCGCCTTCGTGTGCTCGACCCTTTTTATAATCAATTCAAATGGCATATTTCTTCGTCTTTTATATGGTCCTCTCGAGACTTCTTTGGGTTCTCTTTTTGTCTTGGCATAAATTTTCTTTCGTGTCAAGTGACTGATCTCTAACACTCTCTGGCACACTTACTAGGTAGCTTGTGTAAAGTACTTATCTGATCGAAAAGCTTGTTTATGAAGGCTTGAGATGGTTAAGGCCTCCTGCTTTTCACTAGTTTGCTAGGCGGTATATGAGGAACCGACTTAGTGCCTCCTAATGTTCCATTATACAAGTCTCTTGCTTTCATTACACATTCTTTCTTTGTGGTACAGCCTGTCTTAGAGAAAAGTAAATAACGTGCATTAGATTCATCGCTAGCGTGATTAACTCCCTTGCACTTATTTGCTCCCTCTTGGTTTTGGATTTGTGCATGTACTTTTGCACTCAAACTAGGAGTTGAATTATTTCTTAAGGCTCTGAAGGAGTATACCATTGGTTTGAACCATTACCGTTTGTTTCTTCTTGATTTGAAAGCCCTAGTTATTTGAATTGGATATTGTCACATCGTTGTCATCATTTATTCAATATTCTTATGTAATTGGAAATTTTGAATGCTTATGGTGAAGTCTGATACAACCTTTTTATGTTTGGAAAAACTTTTAACCGCCTACAATGATCTTTCAAACTCAACGAATAGAAAGTAATTGCACTTACTAGATTGTTCGTGTTGAATTGTCGTGAACAGTTAGCTTCTCGAATCGCTACACGCCCGACCAAATTGATCTTTTGTCTTCATTCTCCATCACAAATCTCATGAAACAATCTTTATGATGGGTTGGCGTGGTTCTAATGTGTCTCTGAAAAATACGTCCACACGTGAAAATGTTCTCGAGTATCTTGGTCGAGGTGATCAATAAGAATGCATCCAGGGTCGTATTCGGTGAGTAAACTTGCGACATCCTAAGTATCTGGAGATTCTTGTATCGTCTTTTGTAATGCTTGCAGACAATACAAGAGGTGCAACATTTAATGATTGAAACACTTAATTGCGGGTAGACCCGTTATCAAGTGCTAGTTCGGAATGTTTGTGAATCTCGGTCTTTGTTATGCTTAGGCTCATGAGCCATTTTGGATGCCAATTTGACAAAAGGGACAAGATTGATCCCAAGTATGTCGCAAAAAACAATGGGCATCTAGACTTAAGGTTGGAACCGAATTTGAAGCACACAAAAAAAATAATCGCTTTTCTTCTCGCAGACATCATTTAATGTTTATTTTTGTTTCTCGGTCCATTTAATGTTTATGGACCAACACAAATTATTTCAAGGTATGCGTTGTCAACTTGATTTAATGATTTATTTAATTATGATAATTTTGTATCATAATATTATCTATGATTCTTTGTGCGTGTTGGATGAATACCGTTCTCGCACAATGCTCGATCTACTCGGATGGGATATGAATTTTGAAAGGTAACAAATTTTATGTCTTTTAATACTATACATCTAAATCCCGAGAGCAATATTTTAAAAGACCTTTTAAATTTTTTAACATTTTAATAAACACTTTTCTTTATGAATTTAGTAGTTACATTAAAAATGCATTAGGTACATTAAAATTTCTATCGATGCACTCAGGTTGCACTTTGTAGGATTTATGATTTTTTTGTTTTTGTTTTTTGCAGGTGTTTGATTTTAGTCGGTGTTATTAAAAGGGTTTTAGTCTGAATTAGTTGGAACAAGGTCTTCAAGATTTAAGGATGAAGATAGTCTTGAACAAAGTGAATGGTAAATGTATGCATGTATGTATTTGGAAACAAAATTGTCTGCACAATTTGGATGTCAATGTTTTTATGAGATTGCGTTAGGGATCATATTCTCTAGTTTATATTTCTGCACTTGTTCAATAAATTACACTAATATTTACTCTTTCTGATCATTTAAAAAGATACTAACATTTGGTGCACCAAAATAGTAAGGAGACACATTAAAACACCTATCAGTGCACTCAAACAATAATCAGTGCACTAAAATAGTAATCGATGCACTAAAATCATTAAAAGTGAAATGAGTCTAAATTGAATCTACATATGCACACATTCAACCAACCCATCAAATAACTCATGCAATTAGGATTTATTCCATGATTATTCTTTTTTCTTTCTTTCCTTTCGAGACGGTTATCCATAGAGATTAGAAGATTAAAGGTAAAAGAAAATCGGACCAAAAGTAATCAGTGCAATTTGAAACAATAACTAGGTGCACTCAAACAATAACCAGTGCACTAAAATAGTGATCGATGCACTAAAATCATTAAAAGTGAAATGAGTCTAAATTGAATCTACATATGCACACATTCAACCAACCCATCAAATAATTCATGCAATTAGGATTTATTCCATGATTATTCTTTTTCTTTCTTTCCTTTCGAGACGGTTATCCATAGAGATTAGAAGATTAAAGGTAAAAGAAAATCGGACCAAAAGTAATCAGTGCCTTCAAACAATAACTAGGTGCACTCAAACAATAACCAGTGCACTAAAATAGTGATCGATGCACTAAAATCATTAAAAGTGAAATGAGTCTAAATTGAATCTACATATGCACACATTCAACCAACCCATCAAATAATTCATGCAATTAGGATTTATTCCATGATTATTCTTTTTCTTTCTTTCCTTTTCGAGACGGTTATCCATAGAGATTAGAAGATTAAAGGTAAAAGAAAATCGGACCAAAAAGTAATCAGTGCCTTTGAAACAATAACTAGGTGCACTCAAACAATAACCAGTGTGCACTAAAATAGTGATCGAGATGCACTAAAATCATTAAAAGTGAAATGAGTCTAAATTGAATCTACATATGCACACATTCAACCAACCCATCAAATAATTCATGCAATTAGGATTTATTCCATGATTATTCTTTTTCTTTCTTTCCTTTCGAGACGGTTATCCATAGAGATTAGAAGATTAAAGGTAAAAGAAAATCGAACCAAAAGTAATCAGTGCCTTTGAAACAATAACTAGGTGCACTCAAACAATAACTGTGTGCACTAAAATAGTGATCGATGCACTAAAATTATCAAAAGCAATGAGAATCGGAAATATAAAAAATAGCCACTGCTCCGTATGATTTATACAACGATACAGTAAAACATCGTTACCTTACAAAGGTGCAGTTGCTTGCAACCCCCACAAGCAAAGCAGAATCGGAAAACAACACACGCAAAGCAAAAGCTAACAATAAAAAATGTAATCAAAAGCAAAAGATCATGAGCTAATAGGGGATCCAAATTCATCCATAGTAAGAAGGCAAACATAACAAAGTTACAACTGCATCAAAATCAACTATAGAAACCAAATAGATAACCAGTACTAGGTTACAACCCAAAAGAGAACAGTCACCATACAAAATATTTTATCTTAGGAAAAGTAACAGCTACTTGACAACTAGGACATATATAATCATGACAAGAACACCCCTGCAGCTCTGGAACTACTCCTAGTTGCTTGATAGAGCGAAAAGATCGATCATCTCGTATATCTTCCCACCAATGTCTGTGTTTTTTCAGTGCAAAAATAAATATACAATTATAACCACTTTAAATATAATGACCCTCTAATTTCTGATGTTCAAATAACCTAATACAAATGCAAATGTGGAATGTTCAACAACACTTTTATGTACCTGTTTCCTTCGTTGTGGCATCTTTCTGTAGGAGACGTGTGGGGCAATTTCTGTAGTCATGGTATGACATTTTACCACAATAGTTGCAATTTCTTGGGTCCCTCTTCTGCTCTTTGATAGCTTTTTCCTTTTCCGAAATAATCCTTCTTCCCGATCTTCCAGACCCCTTGGTTTTTGACTGTTTGGGAGGAAGTATAGTAACTTCTTTTGGAAGTTTTGTTCCTAGCAATTTCTCAATCTCATCATCTTTGTTGACTTTTTTTTTCTTTCGATTTTCACAACAATCTTTAACGTCTGTGACATTCTCTCTAAAGTCACGAAGTAGTTTCAACAACTCATCTGCCTTTTCTTCATTGTCTTCATCTGTAGTTTCTGTAACAGAGTGAAAAGGTTATGATAACGAAATTTAAAATCACCAACTAGATGCACTAATCGGAATGCTCATAGAGCGGAACCTAGTTTTGAAGTAACAATCGGAAAAAAATGCACAAATTGAGAAATTACCTGCTTGATAAGGTGTATTTTGTACTCTTTCATCCAAAATTTTAGCTGTGTACAAAACAATTTGAGTATTCTCCATCGCCGGATTTCCATCATCATATTCCGATTCCGAATCCATTGCTATCGCCGGAAAAAAATGCACAAATCGAAAAATTACCTGCTTGATAAGGTGAATCGTTCCCCCTTATGCCTTAGATTCAATTGAATCAGTTAAAAACCCGAAGCAAATTAGAGGGATTCAAGAAAGCTTTTTGCCATGTTTTTCCTAAAACCCAGCCAAGAAAACGCACAAGAATGAATGCACAACATTCCTTGATAAGAATATTGAATGATTCGTCTAGGGTCATCGAAAAAGAGCATCCCAAAACAAAAAAACCCAGTATAATCTTCAGTTCTTGACCCCTCGGCAATAAATTAATACAATTTGGGATAAATTTGAATAGAGAAACAGGCGGTAGGTAACAGTGTTCATTCAACTGAATGAATCTTAATTGAACAAAAAAAAAAGCAAAACAAAACTTACTGATCAATAAGGAAGACATCAGCGTGGTTTTCAAGGGTCTTGGCAATGAAAGAACCGGCAACTCCACCTCCAACAACCACCACTCTTTTCCTCTCCGTTTCAGAAGCCATCTTTCTAATTATCTATCTCCTTCAATTCAATTAATTCAGTGGGAAATCACGAATTGCATCAACATAAGAAAGCAAAGAGCGCCGTCGCCGGATTTGAAGAAGGAAGGCTGTGGCAGAATCGAAGGAGGAAGGCTGAATAGAAGGAGGAAGGGTATGAGGAAGGGTAGGAAGGGTAGGAAGGTAATTCGAAGCTTATGTTTCTGATTGGTTTGGGTTATTAATTTAAGTGGTATGTAGGTATGTATAGATACTATGGTATGTAGGGGAACCCAACCCTATATATATATATATATATATATATATATAAATGTAAATATGATGAGTATTAATTAAAATATTCGTACCCAGTTTGTGATCCAAGACAGGCTGAATTTCTTCGGTTTGAATATGGCAAGCCACATAATGCAAGGGAGCTGAGAAAGTTTTCAACATTATTATTATTATTATTATTATTATTATTATTATTATTATTATTATTATTATTAATTTATTATACCTGTGTTGTGAAGGTAGTACTAATTTAATATTAGCATGCATGCTGCAAATTCAAGACAAATTGCTTACGAAGTAAGTGGTTGGAGCGAAAGCAAAGCCTCCGAAGAATCCCAGAAGGCTTCCGAAGAAGGGGATCGAATGTCATCCCAAGAAACAATATTGTAAACGCTGTATATTTATACACATGTAGTATTAATTTTCATGCCATGCTAATTAATAATATATTTATTAATTAATCATCAATAGAGACTTGTATATATATAATACAACTATATATATACCTATATATATAATTAAAAAGACAAATAATGAAGCTTACCCACGTAAGCATTCCTTGTAATGAAACGTAAATACCAAGTGGGTTTGAAACGTAGTTTCTTGACGAGAACAGTTTCCATCATGTCAAAAACTGGCATTGCATATATCTGCAACCAATTAATTAATTAAATCATCGATCAATCCATCCAAATTAATGATTACCATGCAATTAACTAATAATTAACATATATATGCATACAGAGGCTGAGTCGTATGAGAATTTAATTTGATTTAACTAATTAACTAATTAATGAGTTGATAAAGGAAAAGAAATCGAAGATGATAAATGATCATAAATTAAATAATTAAATAAATGGATTAGCTAGCTAGCTGACCTGATAGCTGCCGATGACGGATGACATGAACAACGACGAACAAGTTAGCCATGGCGATAAGCCAAGTAGGCTTGTTCAAAGTGATGAGGATGTTGTCAGAGACGCTGTTTCCAAACATCCCGTAACCAATAAAAGCGACGGGGAAGTAGCATATGGCTACCACAATATAAGCGACGATAACACCTCTCCACATTGATATTTTGGAAGGGTTGTCAGGCGTGGACGGGATAGTGGCTTGAATTTCTAGCACCACGTTGTGACCGGCATAGGCAAAGGCCACATTTCCCAATGCACTAAAGAAGTTAAATACTGTTCACCATAGGTTGAGCAGAATCTTTCTTATTCCCTCCCATGATTTTCATTAACTGGGCTACTTGATCTTGTAAATGACTGATTTGGCTTTGCTGATTTGAATTTGAGGCAGAATCTGGGATGAAATCTTGACCATCTTCTTGACTAACCATGTTGATTCTTGCTTTTGGCTTCCAGCCTGGTGGAAAACCATGCTTCTTATAGCACTTGTCAACAGTGTGGCCATTATATCCATAAAAGGAGCACTGTACTTTCTTGCTGCTGGTGTTTATCCTATTATTTCCATATTGATCTTGATATCTTTGCTGATTAGAAAATGACTGATAGCCTGTTTTATTTTGTCCTTGTACTTGATTAACAAAAGCTATGGCATCCGTTCCTTGTGGATGTCCCAATGCATATTCTACTTGCCCTTCAAACTTGATGGCCATAGCAAACACTTGCTTCAAACTAGGTAATGGAGTCAACAAATAAACCTGTGATCTAACAGGTGCAAAACTGTCATTGAGTTCTTTCATGAATCTGATAACATGATCAGCCTCTATGAAGCTAATCATCTTGACACTGATATTATAGGCACAAGGATGTCCACAATCACAATGAGGAACATGTTTTAGTATTTCTATTTCATCCCACTTTGCTTTCAATTTTGTAAAATAAGTAGTGACTGACATTGAACCATGTTTGATCAAATTAACCTCTTCAACCAAATCTGACACCCTGAAATAGTCTACCCTTGAAAATCTGTCTTCCAATTCTAACCACATATCTCTAGCAGACTTAATCCACATGACACTCTGTGCTATATCAGGAATGACAGACTTGATAATCTATGTAAGAACAGTAGTATTACATTGACTCCAAATCCTATATAGCTCATCGTTCATATCAGGTTTCTTGATCGGTCCATCAATAAAACCTAACTTGTTTTTAGTTTCAAGCATCATAGTCGTAGAACGAGCCAGGAATGGTAATTTCTAGCATCAAGAGGTGGAGAAACCAAGGGAATAGAGGGATTTTCACTAGGATGTATATAATATTGACTAGAGGTACTTACTACAAGACCAGTACCTTCAAGATTGGCCCCATCAGTCCTCTGACTTGTTGTTGATCGATTTGCCATGATGAAAAACAATCAAAATTGACAAGAATACTGTCAGAACACTCTCAAGGCTCTGGAAAAGAAACTGGAAACAAGATGATCTTCGATCTTTAAGTTGATCTTCGATCTTCAAGAACTAACAATAAAATTTTCAGAAACGATTCCCGATCCTTTCAAGAATCAACACAGAATTACACGAATGGAAGTTACTCTCTGATACCATGAAGAAATTGAAACAATTCGAAGTTGATCTTCATACTAACTGATGAAGAACACAAGAACAGATTTGAAAAAGAAAAATGCGGGAAAGCAGAAACAAAATTAGAATTTGTGATTCATTGATTCTCAAAAGATGAAGTTACAGAAATGCTTCCACTAGTATATATAGTTGTATTGTCTAACTTAACTACATGGAAAGCGGTTACAACTAACTTAATTGACTACAACCACTTCCAAAACCGTTTTAGGTTGAAAGTGTTCAACGTCATGTTGCTAAGAAGCTATCTGCTGATGAACAAGTTCAGCATCCTGCTAATGCTGTTTGCTGAACAATTTGATGTTGCTGTCTGCTGAACAAGTTCAGCACCTTGCTGAAAAAACATTCATTTCACTATATTACTTGATATTCTATACCCGTATACTCGTATGTATATGCAAACAACAAACAGACATTTGATTTTGTGCCAAGAAAATAAGGGGCAGACAGTTGAGAAGAGAAAACAAAATGAGGTAGTAGGAAAGACTATTTATACACGCATCAAAATGAAATTAGAAAAATAAAGTTCTCAGAGCTCTTTAAGAGCCCTTTGATCGATAATGAAAGGTGGTTTAAGAGTAAAATTTATAGGTCTTGGCGTCATGTATGATTTGCTTCAACGCTCCAATTGGTGCTATAATCATCAGTAGAACCCCAAGGATTATGCAGATCTGCAGGTTAATGATATCTTAATTAATTAGCTATATATTGCAGTCAAACATGGGATTCCACTTCCAGAGTGTATATATACACACATATATACATAAATATAAATATGATGAGTATTAATTAAAATATTCGTACCCAGTTTGTGATCCAAGACAGGCTGAATTTCTTCGGTTTGTATATGGCAAGCCACATAATGCAAGGGAGCTGATCGAGAAAGTTTTCAACAATATTATTATTATAAATACGTGTGTTGTGAAGGTAGTACTAATTTAATGTATACATTAAAGAAAATCAGAATACGTTCGGAAACGTGAACTGATGTTATTCAGTGAATTTGAAGGAAGTGACATGCATGCAAATGCAATACACTTGGCAAATTGAAGAAAAATATACTTACGAAGTAAGTGGTTGGAGCGAAAGCAAAGCCTCCGAAGAATCCCAGAAGGCTTGAGAAGAAGGGGAATGTCATCCCAAGAAACATTGTAAACGCTGTATATTTATACACAAGTAGTATTAATTTTCATGCCATGCTAATTAATAATATATTTATTAATTAATCATCAATAGAGACTTGTATATTACAACTATATATATAATTAAAAAGACAAATAATGAAGCTTACCCACGTAAGCATTCCTTGTAATGAAACGTAAATACCAAGTGGGTTTAAAACGTAGTTTCTTGACGAGAACAGTTTCCATCATGTCAAAAACTGGCATTGCATATATCTGCAACCAATTAATTAATTATTAACATATATATATATGCACACAGCTGAGTCGTCTGAGAATTTGATTTGATTTAACTAACTAATTAACGAGTTGATAAAGGAAAAGAAATCGAAGATGATATATGATCATAAATTAAATAATTAAATAAATGGATTAGCTAGCTGACCTGATAGCTGCCGATGACATGAACAACGACGAACATGTTAGCCATGGCGATAAGCCAAGTAGGCTTGTTCAAAGTGATGAGGATGTTGTCATAGACACTGTTTCCAAACATCCCGTAACCAATAAAAGCGACGGGGAAGTAGCACAAGGCTACCACAATATAAGCGACGATAACACCTCTCCACATTGATGTTTTGGAAGGGTTGTCAGGCGTGGACGGGATAGTTGCTTGAATTTCTAGCACCACGTTGTGACCGGCATAGGCAAAGGCCACATCTCCCAATGCACTAAAGAAGTTAAATACTGTTCCAGAGGTCGTTGTTGCTTTGTATCCATACTGGACATCTGGCACCACACCTTTGTGCACCGATGCACCCCATGCAATAGTAGAGTAACTCAACGACATGACTGCGGCGGCAAGAGAGACGGCGGAGATGGAATTGAAGTTAGGGAGATGGGACAACACAAAATGAACAGAGGCAAAAATCATAATGAAGTAAGTAGTCTTGATGTTCTTGCAAGGTTGTTTGCACACTAAATCATGAAACTTCTTCAGTGATTTCCCCCCTGTAACCATGTAAACGATGTCCACCCCAACTTGAACAATAAGTTGTTGAGGCACTACGATCCATAGTCCAAGTTTTTCCCCAAAAGCATGCTGTCCTAACTCGTGGTACCGGTCAAACCGTTTCCCAGGAACCATTTCGTGCATCTCAACCATTTGCCATAACGTGTAAAACGTGATTATCCAAGATATTACCATCACAGCTACTCCCGGTCCCCTGGAATTAATTCGAATTCAATTCATTCGCCTATACGTACGTACTCATTAAAATTTACAATTATACGAAAAAGAATGAATGCATGCATACCATCCGAGCTCAGACATGGCATAAGGGAGACCGAGTACTCCAGCTCCCACCATTGCAGTGACATTGTGGAAAGCCGAGTACCACCATTTTGCATTTCTGGATGAGGAAATAGGAAGCCACGCATCTACGGCTTTGTCTTTTGCTGATCGCCCGCCATCGTTAATCACTTGTGTCTGTGACAATTAATTAAATTAATTACGTGCACATACCATCAGATTCCGTTACACATATTATGTTTTGTCACTTGTCACATATATATTTGGTCGGTTCTTCAAATATATTAATAATATATGGAGACTTATTAAAAACGACAAAAAAATTGTCAAAATTATCAAAAATGACACTATCAATTATTTTACAAAAATACCTCTGAACTGATTTTTTTTTTTTTTTAAAAAAAGGACCATGTACTATATCACAATTAGTGGGAATTTAAGTTCAAAAAAAAAAAAAAAATTAGTGGGAGTTTGTCAACAATGCCCATGTTAGAATATATATACATATTACAATTTTTTTAATTTCAATTGGTAGGGACGAAAGTAGTGACAATAATTAGTGTCATACAATGTCACTATTAATTGTTAAATGTCGTGTCATTTAATTTGTCACTATTAATTAACACTACGACGTGTCAATAACCAGTGTGAGATAATTTGTCATTACTAATTATCCACTATTTAACACTATCATTTGAGATTGTGATATTATGTGACACTACTATTTAACATTGTTAATAGACACTGATTCATAAAAGCTTATAAGTCTCAAAAAATTGTGAACATGAAGAATGAAATATATTTTCATTCCAACGTGTTAATGAGCATTATGTTATTTGCTTATAATATGAAAAGGAAAACACAATATTACGAGATTTGCTTATAATGATATATCCGTATTCATTATGTTATTTTAAAGAATTACTGATGCTACCGACAATGATTGTGACACAATCAACAACACGACACATCATTCTAACATAATGATGTAGAATTTGGCAAGGAATTCGCTGGAGAAATCAATGATATAATAGCTGCAGTAATTATATTGGTTAGGACTTAGGACTCATCTATTAGATGACTGGCTTGAAGAGGTCGGACGACAAGAAGGATACATCCCCCGAAAATGAAGTCCACCGTAGAATTATACGTAGAATATTAAGCTGAAATACTCCAGACCGGAGGAAATGAAGTATTATACGTAGAATATTAAGCTTAAATACTCCGGACGGGAGGAAATGAAGTCCACCGTCTGCGTTTTCAAAAGCTCTGGCCGGCCGAACAGAGCCGCAAAATGTACTGTTATTATATGGTTAATAATTACGTATGGGAAAAAAAAAAAAAAAAAAAAAAAAAAAAAAAAAAAAAAGAAGAGGAGGAGGAGGAGGAAGAGACTTACATGATCCTTGGTGGAGTTGTAGTCTTGATAATCTCCAGGTGCTTGAGTTCCCATGGGGTTATGATGTGCGCCGGCAGCTGTCAAACACAGAGATCGACCGGCCGGCAGGTGCAGGATAGATGTATTGTACAAAGGAAGGAAAGAAAATAAAGAGAGAGTGAGACTTTGGAATGTACAATTAACGTATGTGTCCCTTTCCCTTCCCTTCCTTTCCTTTCGGGGGGGAGCTATGCGCCATATATAGATATTTATAAAAATGGTTAAACCCCTGACCGAAAGAAATTTCACTTCTTTTGTTTCACGTAATGAATTTAGATATTAATCGAGATAACTTAGCAGTGGTTGTAATTAAGGATTGCAATTATCTGAAAAATACCAAAAAAATCGTCCCAATGTCATTCTGACACCGAAACCTCTTTACTATATCTGCACGTATGGGAGACATATATAGAGATATTTATAATAAGGAACAGAATTAACAGGAGGAAGAAGACTTCAATAGGTTGACTTTTACATGTCGCTGTATAATATGGACAGACGCATCTTCATTGCTTATTACGAACGAACTCGCCTTAATTTGACTCTTGGTAGTTCATTTTTTTCAACTTAATCCTTTGAAATTTCCATGAACACTCCTCGTTCACACTTTCTCTCATCGATCTAACCAATGGGATGAGACCCCAGCCAACTTCTCCAACTATTTGGTAAATTTGTGTCATTTAATTCCAAATACACATATGAAACGCCAACATTCACTTCCTTTTGAATCGGTGGTCAAACCTATTTACGTAAATAAGATGAGTTGACAATTGAATCCGATTTTAATCACTATTTTCATGGCCATAATATTGCGGGAGAAAAAGTCCGGCCCCAAATTATTCAAAATTAGCGGCGTTGTGTTTCTCAGTATCATCTATCTGAATGGATATGTCCCTCGTACGGACTACGTCAATCCTTATATGTTTTGGCCACATCTGTTTTTGAAGAAGAAAACCACTAGGAAGCAATTAGAGCACCCGTAATTCAATAGATCATCGAATCAAACCTGCAACATCGCTCGTGCGTAATTGATAAACATTTCATTACAAGAACTAACTTTAAATACTTTGTGGGATTGATGGGTAGAAACCAAGGAATTTACAACATGAATACTAAACACCAGAACAAGAAGATGTCACAACCCATAATGTATACAACAGTCATGTAGTTGCACGATGGATTACAAAATAAACAAGTGTGCAATTGATTTTGAACAATTTTATACGCATCACAAAGAGACGATTATCTTCAAGAACAGACAATCACACTGCAGACTCTTATAAAATTTGGGTTAATCAGAGTTATTCTTGTTATGACGGATCGATCAAGAAGTGATGGTGATTGTGACTAAAGATAAAAGATTTAAGTAAGCAAACACAGAAACAAGAAGAACACAGATTTAACGTGGTTTCTGGCAATGTGCCGACTACTCCATGGACAAACGATGATATTTTATTATCACGAGAAGGTTACAATTAATACGGTATTTATAGCCTTGAGAATCAAACCCTAACCGACTTAACAGTCAACCCAGTAAATGGCTGAAATACCCTAGAAGTAACTTAGACAAAACTCAAAAACATGTAGCAGATGTGTTCCCCAACTCTGCTGAGCATCAGCAGACTTGTCTTCAGTAGACTTGCCATCAACAGGTTGATCAACCCTGCTGATCTTGCCTCAGCTGAACACCAGACTTCAGCAGATGCTTCATACATTGCTGACCAGAACATGTTTCCATACCAGACTTAGTAGAGTATTACACTTAGCTTACCAAACTCAGTAGCATAGTTCAAGTCACCATTACAAATCTCCACCTTGACTTCAACTTCATGCGAACTGACCAGATGCACAACTAAGTGCCAGAAATCCTCTTTGTCTACATATTTGAATACCTCAGCAGACCCCCACCTTTAGCTGAGTATTCCCAGATACAGATTAACAGCTTTGAATATTTAGCAAGTCCAGACACAACTGAAACTTGCCCCTTGGAATTGGTTTAGTGAACATATTAGCACGATTAACATCAGTGCTGATCTTCTCCACTTGACCCTCATCTCATTCCTCAGAAAATGGTACCTAACATTAATGTGCTTGGTTCTCTCATGGTGAACCTGATCCTTAGCCAAACATATTGCACTAAGACTGTCACAATACACCCTGGCTTGATCTTAATGCAGACTCAGATCATTGACTAGCCTTTTTAAACCAGATTGCTTACTTTGATGCTTCTCGCGGCCCATGTATTCGCTTGATGTAGTAGATAATGTCATCAGATGTTGTAAAGTTGCCTTCCAACTTATCACAAAACCACCCAAAGTAAACGCCTTCCAACTTATCACAGAACCACCCAAAGTAAACACAGATCCAGTCATAAATCTCCTACTGTCCACATCAGCAGCATAATCAGAATCACAGTACCCTGTGACAAAACATTGAGTACCACCTCCATAAATGAGTCCAATATCAGATGTACCCCTAAGGTACCTAAATATCATTTTCACTGCCTTCCAGTGTTCCTTTCCAGGTTGAGTCATAAATTTGCTCACAACACTGACTTCCTGAGCCAAATCAGGCCTAGTACAGACCATGGCATACATTAAACTACCCACTGCACTAGCATATGGAACCCTTGACATGTATTCTTCCTCTTCAACTGACTGTGGAGCAAATACAGCAGACATATGTAGATATGGTGCCATAGGAGTATCTATAGGTTTGGCTGCTGACATGCCAAACTTGCATAATATCTTACCCTACTGAGACAATAACAACTTCCTCTGCTTCCTATCTCTATAGATCTCCATCCCCAAAATTTTCTTTGCATTTCCCAAATCCTTCTTCTCAAATTTAGCCTTGAGCAGATTCTTTAGATCTTGAATGTCATACCTATTTGCAGCACCTATCAACATATCATCCATATACAGAATCAGATAGATGGTTGAACCATCCTTCAACTTGTTGTGATAAACACAGCAATCATAGACTCCTGCTATAACCCTGCTGAATCATATAACTGTCAAACTTCTTATACCACTGTCTTGGGGCCTGCTTAAGTCCATACAAGGACTTCTTCAACTTGCAAACATATCCTTCCTTGCTAGGAACTTGGAAACCCTCTGGCTGAGTCATATAAATTTCCTTATCTACATCTCCATGTAGAAAGGCCGTCTTCACATCCAATTGCTCAAGTTCAAGATTCTGATGTGCCACCATTGCTAAAAGCACCCTGATGGAGGTATGTCTGACCACTGGAGAAAATATCTCTTCATAGTCTACCCCCTATTTCTGACTGAACCCTCTTGCAACCAAAAGTGCCTTTTATCTGATGCCCTCAGCAGATAACATTCCTTCCTTTTTCTTAAAGATCCATTTACAGCTGACCACCCTTCTATTCTGTGGTTGTTTGACCAGATCCCAAGTCTCATTCTTCTGAAGTGACTCCATTTCTTCTCCCATAGCAACAAGCCATTGGGATGCCTCAGAACATGTCACAGCTTCCCTTTAAGTGTTTGGTTCAAAACCATCCACTTCTTCAGCTACCTGTAGTGCATATCCAACCATATTCTTCTCAAACCCATATCTTCTTGGGGATCTGATATTGGTCCTCCTAGCTCTGCTCAGAACTATACCCTGCTGACCAACATCAGCTATTTGAGTATCTACTGACCCTTGTTCAGCAGATTGGCTTGGATCCAGCTCTGGATCAGCTGAGTGTTGACTATCCCCTGCTGATTCTTTTAATCCAGCAGACTCTGCTTGAAGCTCCACCTGTTTGTCAACCTTCTAAGTCTCAGATCCAATTTCAGATTCAGATATGACCCTCACAGATAAGTTAAGCATAGAATTTTCATCAAAGATTACACTTCTGATGAGTATAACCCTATTTTCAGCTGATGATCAGATTCTGTACCCCTTAACTCCATCTCTATATCCAACAAATACACTCTTCTTGACCCTAGGTTCCAATTTACCCTCACTGGCATAGTTGTGGACAGTGCTTCCAAAAACCCTAAGTCCATAGTAGTCTGCTGACTTTCCTGACCAAACTTCAAGTGGTGCTTTAAGTTTGATCCCAGTGTGAGGCCCCCTATTTATTAAGTACCATGTTGTATTACAGCCTCTGCCCAAAATCTCCTAGCCAGACCAGAATTAGAGAGCATGTACCTTGCCCTCTCCAGAAGAGTTTGATTCATTCTTTCTACAACACCATTCTGTTGTGAATCTATTTCTTAGCATTTCTTGATTTGCGCTCTCTCAGGTCTGATCCTGCTTCACTTTCTATGCATTTCCTCTTTATGAGGGTTGTGTTTATTTTTATTTATTTTTTTGAATTCTATCAAGCTGAATTCATTCATATTAGTTTAGACTTTGTTTATATCCACATGGTTTAAGAGTCTTGCGATGCTTAATTGTTGGTGAATCTCACTGTATTATATTGATTTAAGATGCAAGCTTTGTTTACATGGATTTCTGGTATCATCCTTGAATTCATGAATAAGACGAAATTATTTCGCGAGTTATGTAATTTTTATCCATGCAAATGTTATGCAGGGAAGTGCCCAATGAGGTTTACCAAAGTATGGATTCACTTGGTGAGGGTGAGAAGTGGTGGGAGGTATGCATTGTCATTATATTTGTATTTTGCTAGAGACATGACGGTGTATATTCTTTGAGTTTTATTTGCGTGTTTGATGTCTTTGCGCTTTTGTATTTATGCGGGTCGTGGAGCTTGAAGTGATTTTGGCACATAACGACATTGGATCATTGAAAGAAGATATCAAAATTTTTTGCCTATGTTGTCTGTGCTGAATCTCAGTCATAATAAGTTATCTTGTCTTCCACCTGCTATCAGCGAGTAGGCCTTTCTTACTCCCTTCCATCGTCATCGTCTTTAATTATTGGTTCTATATCTGCAATGCTGGGAAATTCATGTCAGTAATTCCTCTTCTTTTTTTTTTTTTTGACAGATTACACATGCTGAAATCATTGGACGTGTCATTTAACAGCTTAGAAGATATTCCCGAAGGAATTGGATCAGATGAATCTCTTGTATATATATATATAAGTCAAATAGAGGCAGTGTTAGGAGGTGTTATTGCTTTTAACTCAATCCTGAATAACAAACAGGCTTTAAAACCGAGTCTTTGGTCTTACGCGATTAAGCCACTGAGTTTTTGGTCCTAAGCAAATAACTATATATATGGAGTCTTTGGCCCAAAGCAATCAAAAGTTGAGTAATGCTCTTTTAATTTAGAGCTCTAATTTTTTATGGTTGTTGCCCTACTTTTTTTTTATTACCTAATTTGTCTATAGTCTTTTGTTCCTACTTATTTTGTATAGCTTTTGAATTTAGCACGTACGTAGGTACTTATTATTTCATTTTTGTCTTTTTGATTGTTGTATCCAATAGTGTGCATAATGAGAAGCAATGCGTAGTGGATTTATATTGGGGAAATTCTTATGTGATGTATCTGTTTGGAACCGATTTCTTTTGAGAATGTCTAATTAATTAACAAGTTCATTTTAGTTTAAAACTAAAGAACCAAGGCAAATCGAACTGAAACGACTTTTAAGATAGTTTTCGCAGGTGCTCGATAGGGCTTGAAATTAATCACATCAGAAAGCCTCTTATATCATAAACCGGCAATTCTAACATGAATTGTTCACATTTTAGGTTGAAATACTTTATGCTGAATAGTGAGTAGAACTTCTTTCTCATGATGTACTTCAACATCCCAAACTACATTATAAACATTTTTTTTTTTTGAAGGAACATTATAAACATTTTAATTGTAGTTAACTCTACACAATGCAAACCATCTTACTTGACACATACCTTCAGGTTTTATGTCATGTTTCATCGTAATTTCTTTCAAGGGCCGTATTGTCATGCCTAGCATGGCATACATCACTAGTATAGTATACATGAACACGGCCCCTTACGTTGGACTGGATCAAGAAGCTGTAGCATGAGAGCATACTTGCAGTTGTAGTAGAATAGTAGCATAGTAATAGTATTTGGTTTTCTCCCTTCAAAATAAATTGGTGCTGCATGCAGTGAGATTTGTTGATCAAGGACATAATAAACATGATAAGTTACCTTCTCACCTAAAGTCTTTTGAGCTGCATGTTAGCAAGAAATGTAGTTCATACATGTAGATGTTGGTCCTTGGGATCGATCCAGGGTCTGGGTTTCCCTCTTTAAATGTTTAGGAGAGTGCTCATTTCTGGCTTGAGAGATTTCAACCATCTTGTGGAGACTGGCTGTATGTAGTGATATTGTACATCTTTTGGAGGGGGTAGAGGTAGGGGGGGGGGTTTCCTATATCCATTGCAAGTAGAAAACTTTGCTCCCTAACCTGCTAAATTTGGTGAACCTTATGCTTTAACTTATGTGCGTCTAGTTTGGTATGCTACTACATGTGTAAAAACATGTTATCAATTTGAAGCCACAAAACATGTAGTAGTATATTCTTTTGACTGCAGTCATTGCCTTTGTATTTTTATTTTAGAAGCAATACACAGAACAGATGGCTCATTAGAGGGAAAATTTCAAAAATCGTCAGGTAACTTTGCTATTTTTCGATTTTTGTCCTAGTTTTACTCCAGTGAGGATTTTAGTCCGGTAACTTTTAAAATGGTTGCAAAAATAGTTATATCCAACCGGAAATAGCTGAATGGACTCATTTTCCGATTTTCCGGCATAAGTTGCTGATGTTTCAGACAACTAACGCTGACGTGGCCACCTGACCCCATTTTTATGCCAAGTCAGGGGCGGATTTACGTTTAACTAAAGGGGGTCCACAAACCCCGCTAAAAATAAAAATACTCTACATTTTATCTAATGGAAAAATATTTGGATCCGGTGAAAAAAATTATTTAGTGTGTTAAATATTTACGGACCCCGTTGAAAAACCCACCTTCTCCTTCAATTCATCTTCCCCAACCCATCTTTTCCTTCAATTCATCTTCACAACCCATCTTCTCCTTCATATATGATATAAACACACACGAGAGGCTGCTAAAACACTTGAAAATATACACAGCAGCAAAGCATTTTCCATACACATACATGAAACTTGTGGTATTTTTGTATGATAATGATGCGAGGTGAACTTTCATGCTAATATTTACAAAACAATTTCATCCAATTTCTTTTGATTTTAAACCAATTAAACCCAAACCAATATTTTCGATCAGTAAACCAAAAATACTTTGTTTTTCTTCTTTTGAGGGCGAAAAAAATGGGGTAATTGTTTAAATAGGCTTGGGAAGGGTGCATTTGGCTAAATAAGTTTTGACCCAAATTATGCTAAATTGATACACAGTTGCAGACCAAAATTATGCTAAATTGAAAATAAAACGTTACCGAAAAGAGGGATTTCCAGAAGTCAAAATCAGTCTTAGGCATTTTGTATCACACAGGTTGTCAGCAATTTCTGGTCCTTCCATCTTCAATGGTGATGGCTGCCCAGCTCCATCAACCACCTGAATTCGTGCATCAGAAACAGAGACAGAAAAACCCTTTCCATTTCTTGCTCTATTAAGCCAAACATTGATGAAGACGGTGAAAAACACAGAAATGCTGATTTGGACTCAAGTTCAAATTCAAGAATCCAAGCAAATCCAGCTCTTTTATCTTCTTCAAATACGAATGGTTTGATCTTTTATTTTCACCAAACTCAGTTCAGCTCCGGCGATTAACACCTGAAAACAACCATTCCAATCAAAACCCAGTTCCAAACACCCAACCATTGAAAATAAAACGTTACCTGAAAACAATCATTCCGGAAAATGTGTACAGTCAGCATTTTCCGGCCTTGATGACTGTTTTGCAAGAAAAAAATCATTTATAGGACTAAAATTATCACCGAAGAAAAACCAGAACTAAAATCGTAAAACGCGTCCAGTTACAGGACTAAAATTGCAATTTAGCCCCCAAATCCCAGTTTGAATTTGCTGTATATACTACCATTTTGTGAAGACAAGAAAACAAAATCACCGATTTTGTGTTTGTGAGGGAGATGAATTGTGGGGAAGAAGAAAACAAAATGAAAGCAAATTCGATTAATCAAGAAGCACATATTAATGGTGAGGGAGATGAACGGTGGGGAAGAAGATGACTTGGGAATTCGGAAAGTTAGGGTTGAAAAGGAAAATTTCGGTCAATGGAAGAAGAATGGGCCAGCATGACATGTCACAGCCAACATGGCAGCCACATAACCCGTTTTTTATAATTCCAGTGTTCAGTCAGCAAAATTTGACGAGTAGGTCTATTTAAAAAAAAAAGGCAAAGTTCTGCAAATTTAAAATCTTCACCTGAGTAAAAGCCAGGGACGAAAAATCGAAAAATAAGCAAAGCTTCTGGACGAATATTGCTGAGTATTTAGATTATGCCAACACTAATTGAATTCTGCCTTTTACATTGAGTCAGGATCCTACTGATGCAAGATGAATGATCTGAAAGTCTTGTCAGACCAGTTTCCGTCCCAATTTTGGACGGATCCTGCAATTGAGAGCTTTTCGGTATTTGATGTTTATGAGAAATAATCCTCTTATGTAATTTTGTGTTGCTACTTGATTTTGTGTCATATGTAGCACCTTGCTAGAATGAGACCCTCTGTTAATAAATAAATATTTTCGCAGTTCAATAAAAAAAATATAGAAGTGAAAAGTCGCTGAAATTTGAAACAACCCTTTATGCGAAGACTAAAAGAAATTGAGTTGTGTAGTGACCGAGGACGTTTGTGTGTGTGTGTGCAGGATATGTTGAGACGACGAAACAACGCAAACCGAGGTGGTGGTATTCCCTTGTTGTTTGTGATTATTGTTGGTGTGGTGGTATTCCCTTGTTGCAATTTTTTTTTTTTTACATCTAAGTAGATAAGATCGCCGCGACTAATTCTGCAAAAGCGTGTTTGTATTGTGTGTAGTCTGATTGAATTGGGAAAGAAAACATGATCAGATGGGGGTTTCGGCATCTATAAAATGCTAAGAAGGTGGCCACGTGTCATCTATAAAATTTTAAGAAGGTGTGCTCACATGTTGTCATGTGGCCATCTTCTAAGCTTGACACGTGACAAGTTTTTTTTTTTTTTTTTTTTTTTTTTTTGGCAGCAACAGATTTTTTTCTTCTTCTTGTTTAAATACCAAAATTTCCGTTAGCGTTATATAAAGACCTAAGGCTCCGTTTGTTTTGGGGTGGAGTTTTTTTTGGAGTTTTTGTGAGAGTTTTTTTGGAATAAAGTAATTGAAGTAATGATTGGAAAGTTGATGGGGTAAAATAAAGTAGAATAATGATTGGTGTTGATTATGAAATGATTGGTGAAATAAAGTAGAATAATGAATAAAATAATGGTAAAAAATGTAATAAAGTTGATAAAGTGAAATGATGAGAGATGATTTAATATTTTTTATTTGTAGTTGAAGATTTGAGTGGTAGGAGAATTGTAAGAAATGATTGGTGATGTGATGTTAAAAAAACTCCCAAAAAAACCATATTGCAAAACAAACACAAGCTTAATTTTTGTTCGATTGCAATTAACACTACAATTTATTTCGGTTGTCGGTTAGCTTGAAGAATCATTTTTCATAATTGCTCTGACGAGCTTGGAATAAATTAATACTCCGACGGTCGTTTGCAGTACGGGCATCACTAAAATTAATGTTGTAATACCAAATCACTTTTTATATTTTTCAGACCGTTTGACACGTGATATTTTTTCACCAATTGAATGAACATGAGATCATGACGTATTGATTAATGATAAGAAAGAGAATGTCGTATAAAAATGAAATGAAACCCATTTTCAAGCATATTAACGATCCGGGCTAAAGACGTCCAGCGGATTTCAATTTGTGTAGTTATAATCCGTTTATTGTTTTTCTATAATGTTTCATTACGTAAAGTCAGTAAAAGGATCGACTTTATGACATTGTTCATCGATACATCATATTATGGTTTATTTTGTAGGTGAAACTCATGATAGAAATTTTAAAATAAATGATTCACAATCTTCACGCCTCTACAGAAAAGCCTATCTCTTGTAGAAAATATGATATGCTTACGTGTTCTTCTCTTTGTCTTGTGTCTTGAATTTATTCTGTTTTAAAAACTTACGCGATTTATTTAGTATTGATTTATGTTGGGACCAAGACGCTCATATATATATATATATATATATATATATGTATATATATGTATATATATACACACACACACCCACCCCTATATAATGTGATGATGAAGGTAATGCAAGCATTGAGCCAGAAAAACAAGAATCACAAAACAAACAAAACAACAAACACAAAAGAAAGGACACAATTTAATGATAAGAAACATTAACTTGACAAACATTAGACAGGGTTGTGTTTACAAACCTTAGGCATGAAAAAAAAAAAAGCATGAAATTATTATTATTATTATTAGTGCATGTATTGCATAATAATAATTAAAACTGTACAATAGATTGAAATCATATGAGCAGATGTAATGATGATGATGTTAAGATGGTCATGCATATGCATGCATGATGTGGGATTGAATATAAGTTATGATAATCAAAGCTTCATCATCATCATCTTGTTGTGTCCAAATGTGTTTTCTCCACTGTATGTGACATACAGAAAACCATCTTCATCTTTTTTGTCACCATATATTGCTGACATTAATGCCCCTGTAATAACAAAATAAAAGGACATTAATGCCCCTGGATCTGCATATTGATGAGTAAACTAAGAGAGAGAAAAGTACCGAGCTAATAGCAAGAATGGTCCCTCATCTTTTTACCGAAAATATGTGCCTTAGCCCTTTTTTTTGTGAGGGTTACTTGGCCTCTTTTCTTTCGTTTTGGTTTGACCAGTCCTCTATTTTCATTTTTTTTTTTGCAAGAACGGTCCTACTATCTTTACCGAAAAGCTCTGACTTAACCCTCTTCTTTTGTTTATGTTTGACAAGTCCCTCATCATTCAATTTACTAATTTTTTTGCAATTTTGGTCCATTTAAGTCACAGCTTTTCGATAAAGATGGGAGACTAAAGCTGCAAAAAAATGAAAGATGGGGGACTGGTCAAACCAAAACGAAAGAACAGGGCTATGCCACTGCTTTTTGGGTAAAGACGAGGGACCATTCTTGCAAAAAAAGAATGAAACATTAGGGACCGGTCAAACCAAAACGAAAGAAGAGGGTAAGTCACGACTTTTTAGTAAAGATGGGGGACTATTCTTGCTTATTAGCTCGAAAAATACCTGTAGGTGGCAAGACATTGTCGATTTAAGATGAAGATCGCTTTCTCGGCACTCAATTTGATCCGTTCTGAATGACGTAGACAAATTGACCTACAGTTAAGTCAGCTGGAACAAGGTACCTGCAATTTTGCTCAAACAGTGTTTCAAATTAGAACAAGTGATCAAATGACACATTACTGGACCAAAGAGTTTCAGGTGACCTTAAATTTGCTCCTTTTTTTTCAAGGGCCACATAGTTCCGGGATTTCTTCTAATTATCCGATGATGCTCATTGCTATATCCGTACGAGATTGTTAAGCTACTAAAAAACGATAAATGAGGAGGGAAATCGTACTTCTTTTTGTCGATGATTGGAATGTCGCTTCTCTCTGCCTTCTCCACAATCACCTAGAAATACAAAAAACAAGCATATGACAAGAGAATGAAATTAGGAAAGAAATCATACAAAAGCAGCTGAAACTACAAATCATTTGGTCCAAAACTTGCACATATTATAAAACTAAGTAAGTTTCGACAGACATATATATCAAAGATTCATGCTTTTGATGTAATTTTGTTCAAGAAAACAACTTTTGTCACCATAATACTCGGGATTCAATGGGATCCTCTTTCTCCAAAAACTGCTTAGACATTAAGTGATCAAACCAACTGTGCTGATTTATATATTGTTTTTCAAAGGTCGTTTCACAAGAATAAACACGAGGAAGTAAAACTGTGAACTACCATTTATCTTATGTCAAAGTCACTGTCATTAATATGTTACCGAACGCTTAACAGTATATATACACTAGTCAAAAGCAAGACAGAAATGTGCACTTGAAACATTCAACACTGAGCCCAGAAACATATAGGAATGTTGTAATAGATAAACTGTGTGGACTTAAAACAGAGATTTACAGGGGTGCAACTATTTATACATTGCATTTGAAGAAAGGCTTTGACATTCTTGCACATTACATGACTGCCATCAATCAAAACGACTTATCAAAACTTACTAGGGCACCACACAGAATCAACTTGAATCGATTGACCTCCGGAAAGTCAATTCTTGACTCAAGATTCGACTTTTTTAAGGTCGATTCAATGTGGTGCAAGGAAAGTTTGGAAAGTTTGGTGCACCATTAAAGTCGCGATGGTGCAAATAAAGGGTCCTTACGGGAAAATGACAACAAACTTACTGATCTACCAAACTACTTTCGCACCACACACACAATCGACGTCATAAAAATCAATGCTTCACTAAACGATCGAATTTTTGCTGGTCAATCGTGAGGAAGGGCCCTATTAAAGTCGATTCTAGACCATATAATCGACTTGTGTGTGTGGTTTCACAGGCATAGTGCAAACAAATTCTCCCAAATGAAACCACATGACACAAAAATTGCTTAAAATCCCAAATCATACTTCCATTCAAAACACACGAAGCTTAAATTTATACGAGAAATCAATTGTAAAACGAGAAAAGAAAGGCCGTTGCTCACCGGAATCCGGTCGGGGTATTTCTCCCTAATCCTATCAGCCTCAGCACGCCTCTTCTCTGTTATAACAACATCATACAAACATTATTACAGACATTCATCAAAACAGTACAAATTTAAAGATAAATTTTCAGTCAATAACGTACCAAATTCATGCTCTTCCTTGAACGAACTCTTAGGCATTTTGCCAGAAATTAAACGCAAAATAAATCCTACAAAAAAACACACACACTCAAAAAAAGGTTCTAAAATTCAAAAGCCAAACTGTTCCAATTTAAAGTTGTAAACTTTAGGACCCAAAAGAAAAGGACGATCAATAATTGTGTCCCCAAAGAAACCCACCAGAAATTAGGACAAAAAAAAGGATGATCTAGCAAATAATTGATGAGAAAATTACCAACGTGATGTACCCAGAAAATATAGTATAAAGGAAAATCAGAAAACAAATTTAACTACAGCAAATAGAGAAAGGAAGTAGCTTGCCTTTGAAAAATCGTGGAGAAAGATGAAAACTGAAGAAATTGAGATGGTGGAGGAGTCTACAAGGAGTTTTACTTGCGATAAGCTATTTGTTTAATCATTATCCTTTTTCGACACGCATACGTGTTTATCTCCTTGCCAAATTCCAAGTGATATCAAATCGAAAAAAATAAAAAATAAATAAATAAATTAAATGGATATTTGTTTATAAGGACTAGTTTGAACATTTAATAGGTATTTAGGACACACTTAAATCTTATTTGTTTATAAGGACACATTTTTCTATCTTTCCTAAATTACCCTTTTATTATAAACGGGAAAAATCATTTCTCAAAGCCAATCGATCAGCAGTTACGATCCACCATCGTTCCCGGCGGACCAGACCTTCCTCCTGCCTGCGTGCGTGCTTGCCACACACAATCTTGGTGTAAGCAAACGACTTGGATTTGCCATCACCGGCACCGTCATCACCAAATTCTCTTGTGAATTGGTGACTTGGCACTGATTAAAAGTTCTTGGATCTCCTTTCGTTACTTTTTGCGTAACTTGTAATTTAGCATTCAAACATGTATATCGACTCTGTCTTGTTTCGTGCTTTCATGAAGAGGGAAATTGAAAATAATTTAGTTACGGTTGAATGATTTGTTGATCCGAGTTGGGCTTCCTGTTATTGTTTCTGTTTATATTCATTTTAGTAAATGTTACTTCAACCTCAAAATTGGTATCTTGAATTCAAACGTCGATGATATTCTCTCTTTTCTTCTTAGCATTTTGGAAAGGAAATAATTGCGAAGGAGATGAAAGTCGACCAAGAACATGCAGATGTGCAGAGAGGTTGTTTTTAGTCATTTACAAGAGCTTCATTGAGGTAATGATGAGTGCTTAGCTTTCTTTCTCATACCAAAGGGCTTCACTGTTTAATTATCAGGAAAACATAAAGAAAAGGTTCAATTATTTATGTAGAAACCATACTATGTTTTGACTACATATAAGTAGATAAAAAGATGATTGAAGAGTTGTGAAATGCAGGATAAAGTCTCTTGAAGCTGCTTAGTCTCTTTATCTTCTGATGGACGAATTTTATCCTCTCGATGTATTTAATTTTTATAGCATCGATTTGAAGATTTGAACTTGGTGTTTGTAGCCGGATTGGGAGAAGAAGGACGATGATGGGTGGTGGTGGTGGTAGAGCTTTCTAATCTCTCATGAAAGAGGAAGGAGACGTAAAGCATGTGAATTTACATGAGTTTGGTTGGATATAGATGTGTTGTGGTTTGAAAGAATTTACAGCAAATGGATGCTATCATCTTTGAAAGAATTTACGGAAAACGGATTGTTGTTAGATTGGAAGAAAGGGATGTGATGTCTATCACAGGTACAACGACGATTTCTCTCTTCTATCTTACTGTTATTATCCATCTTTTTTCCATCTGTTGTGACACCAAACAAGAATCACGAGTATATAAAAAAACGCAATGCAATTGAAAACATTGAATGTGTATTTGAATGTGTAAAAGACACACGAGCATCGTGTTCATCATCATCATTATCACCTATGTTGAGGCCTCTTCCTTGCAATTTCTTCTTGGTTTTTTTTGATTAGTTGATGGCATTAATGTAGACTTGCTAACTGAACAACCACTTGTGTCATTTGAAGGAAAGTTTGTGTTTATGCTACCATTTGTTGTACTTCAAAGCTGTTGATGGAAGTTATGTATTCATTGAAGGCAAGGTTCACAAGGTACCTGCAACAGACATGGAGGCACTTAAATCTCCTTTAATGGGCCTTTTTAGAAGCTTCGTCAGGCGCGTAAGTTCTTCATTCACGTCCGGAATACTATGAAAGTGGGGAAATTTTGTGTTGTTCAATAACCACCAAACTCGCTTTGTTGGTTTTACAAGATTTGACGGATCTGAGATCTTTTGAGTATGTTGAAAGAAGGTGATTTTGATGGGGATGGTTCTCTCAATCAAATGGAGTTTTGTGTTTTGATGTTCGATTGAGCCACGAGTTGATGGATCACCCAGTTTTTGTTAGAAGAGGCTCTTCATCGAGATTTCATGGATTTGATTTTTCCTCTTAATTTTTGTTTTCTTCTCCAAAGTATGATATTGTACAACTTATTAACATTGACTTTAAACGTAATTGAAGATAATATACTCATTGAATGTTTACTCTTTTGTCTGGGTTCTATTTCTGTTTACTTTTACTACTATTTATTATATTGCTTGTAATGTTTACAGTATTTGGTAATTGATGCAGTGACATACATTGATGTCACTGCATATGCAATTTAATACACAAATTCGGTAACTTTGTAAAATAAGTGTAATGTCATTCACATTAGGGGTGTAATCGAGCCGAGTTGAGTCGATACTCCATAGGGCTCGACTCGACTAAAAAAGTTTGGGCTCGATCGAGACATAAAAAGACAAGATCGAAATCGACTCGCTAAGTACTCGATATAGCTTGACTCAGCTCGTAAGCTCGATTATTTTCTTAGAATTCATGTAATTTTTAAAAAAATATAACAAGATCGAGCTCGACTTGTCTCCGCATCGAGGTGTCTCTGCATCGCCGCGTCTTTGCATCGCCGCATCTCTGAACCGGGGGTGGTCACTGCATCGCGGTGTCTCTTCATACACAGTGTCTCTTCATCGTGGTGTCTCTGCATCGTCAAATATTATAACATCACGATGTCTCTACATTGCGGTGTCACTTCATCGCGGTGTCTCTGCATCGCAGTGTTCCGGCATCGCGGTGTCTCTGCATTTGGGGTGGTCACTGCATCGCGGTGTCTCTGCTTCGGAGGTGGCCACTGCATCGAGTTGGTCAATGGATTTGGGGTGGTCAATGCATCGCGGTGTCACTTCATCGAGGCGTCTCTGTATCGCGGTGGTCAATGCATCCCGGTGTCTCTGCATCGGGGGTGGTCAGGATATTACGGTGTCTCTGCATCGGGGGTGGTCACTGCATCGCGGTGTCTCTGCATCGCGGTGTCACTTCATTGCGGTGTTTCACGTATCGCGGTGTCGCCGTTGCCGTGTCTTTGCATCACGGTGTCGCTTCGTTGTGTCTCGCATCGCAGATGGTCATTACATCGGGAGGCCCGGTGGTCAATACGGCACGTTGGTCAATTCATCGTGGTGGTCAATGCATCGGGATGGTCACTGCATCGCGGTGGTCAATACGGTGTCTCTGCATCGCGGTGTCTCTGCAATGCGGTATCACTTCATCGCGGTGTCTCTGCATACCGGTGTCACTTCATCATGGTGTCTCTGCATATGGGTGTCACTTCGTCGCGGTGTCTCTGCATATCAGTGTCACTTCATCACGGTGTCTCTGCATATCGGTGTCACTACATCGTGGTGTCATTTCATCAAATGTGTCTCTGCATTGTCAATGTTATAACATCGCGATGTCTTTGCATCGCGTTGAATCTGCATCACGGTGTCACTTCATTGCGGAGTCGCGGTGTCTCTGCATCGCGGTGTCTCTGCATCAGGGTGGTCACTGCATCGAGGGTGGTCACTGCATCGCGATGTCTCTCAGCATCGGGGTGGTCACCGCATCGTGGTGTCTCTCGTCGGGGTGGCCACTATATTGCGGTGGTCAATAGATTGAGGTGGTCAATGCATCATTGTGGTCAATGCATCGCGATGGTCACTACAATGGAGGTGTCTCCGCGTCGCGTGTCTCTATATCGGGGGTGGTCACTGCATCGTGGTGTCTCAGCATCGAGGGTGGTAACTGCATCGCGGTGGTCCCATCGGGGTGGTCAATGCATCGTGGTGGTCACTTCATCGGGGTGATCACTGCATCGCGGTGGTCAATGCATCCCGATGTCACTGCATCGCGGTTGTTAGAGCATCGCGGTGTCACTTCATCGCGGTGTCTCTGCATCACGGTAGTCGCGGTGCATCAGCGGTGGTTCTTGCATCACGGTGGTCAATGCATCGGGTAGACAATGTATCATAGTGGTCAATGAAAAAAGAAAAAGAAATTTTCACCGTCCAGAAAAAAAAACAAAACAAAAACACACTTACAAGCTCCAAAAAAAAAAAAAAAAAAAAAAAAAAAAAAAAAAAAAAACCCCAATAGCGTGTGTTTCAAAAAAAGGAGAGGAAAAAAAAAAGAAAAAAGAAGCAACACATTCAGCGTGTGCTGCTTCATTTGTTGGATGATTTAATCTTATTCAGCGTCTCCCCCTTTGTTTTTTTTTTGTTTTTTTTTCCATCATTAAGGTTATTTGAGTCTATCTATTTAATTTGTGTCCTTGTAACCAAATAAGATTTCTTAATGTCCTATTTGCCTAATTAAGTCTATTTTATGTCCTTTTGGACCATTGCCCCTAAATTAAAAGTGATGAGTGCAGAGCTGAAGGAAAAAAATTGAAAAAACGTATTTGGAGTATGAAGGGACCGTTTTGAGGTAATCATCTTCTCTGGTTGATACGCAAAGTCCCTTCCTATGGCCGGTATACTTACTACACGGAATATTATTGACGATGATATATTCAACTATTGTGGAAACCATAGTGAATCTATACTACATGCCCTTAGAGATGGTACTTTGGTGCGTGGGATGTGGAAGGATGTTGTGCACCACTAACACTGGCACGAGATCTTTAACATCCACGATGTCCCAGCTTGGCTTGACACATGTCTCCAGAAGGATATGTACAAGAAAGACAAAATAATCTTTTGGAGATTCTTGTTTCGGGAATTAGTTTCAAGTATTTGGTATTGGCGCAACGAAGAGATTCATCGTGAAGACCACCATAGGCCACCTAAGTCGGTTTTTATTTCGCAAACTATCCGGAAAGCAAGGGAGCTACATGTAGCCTGACACATTTAGCTTCGTAGCATTGTTTGAGATTGATGGAAATTTTCGCTTTACGATTGAACATTTGTATAGTTGTTTTCATTTAATATAAATATCCCCTTTAAACCAACAAAACACAAATATTGTTTTAAAGATTGTGTTTTCATGTAATTGTATTTCTAAAATAATACTAGTGATACTATTTTCCGTGCAAAGCACGGCATGCCCGCTACAAAATGTGCATATTTAACAGATGGTTCAAAGAATTGGTCTAACACAAAAGGGAATAAGTGGGAAAAAAAACAACACACATTACTACATAGATAATTGCATAGAATAACCAGCCTGCTAGCTACCATATCTATGATATGGCATAGTTTACAGAAATACACAAAATATTATAGGCCTTTTGAGGGTTTCATAACAATATAAGCAAAGTTTTTAAGCATGTAGGCCCAAAGTTGTGTATATTATTGAACCATTATGTACTATATGGTGCAAGTACTAATAGCTATAATACACAAATATTGTAACAAATATTACTTTGATTATTACATAAAGAGCAACAACCAATAGTACTTGTCAAAAGGGAAAATGCAAAAGCCTAGTTCAGGTCATCTTTTTTTCATAGAAGCTCCAGAAGCTTAGTTCATTTTTTCCTTCATCTTACTTTCACCGGACTCTCCAACAACTGAAATGATCCAACTGCCAAACCATATGTAGCATTTGGGTTTTTCTCAACTTCGACAACCGCATTATCTGTGCCTTGCTTACCAGTGACAACAACTTCATCAGAGAGAGATTAGTTCAATATTCTCACTAGCATCTTCACTAACTGTGTTTGATACATCCGTTGCAGCTACTTCTGGGGAGCCTTTTTGAAGTCTAGTCGTCTCTTCATGGCTGAGGGTTGAGTGGAAGAACCATCCACATAAATCAAAGAACTAATTCCATCAATAACTTTTTCTCGTAGTTGGGCTGAAAAGTTGAATGTTAGCTTGCTTAGCATGTTCAGCAACAATTGAATGCTAGCTTGATAAGCGTGTTCAACTTCATCATCAGTACTGCATTTGGTCCATGAGCCCCCCGGTTCGTTACCTGGTGTACTAACAGGAAGCACAATGTTATCTCCCATGTACAGCTTCAGAACTGGAAAGTTACTTGGAGAAAAGTGGGTTAGTTCAAAGTCTGAAGCATCCATCAAAGTAGAATGAACATCTTACGAGCACGTTCATAAAGCATGAATTTAGGATAGGGGGAGAGAATGAAACCACTACATCGACTTTGATTTTTTTTTTTTTTTACTTGTTTCAGATGATCTGAATCCCAATTTTTACCGAACACTAACAGTTTATTGCTAATTACATACAATAGTAGATTTTAACTTGGTTCTCCATTCTGACTAAGTCATACCTTTGTTTACAAACAAATGATTAGATGCCAAAGATATACCTGTCATTTTTGTAGACGAAGGTTCATCATTGACCGGGTAAGAAAGAGCATAAAAAATAATAATTCTTGTCAAACACACATCACCAAGCTTCAATAATCTGAAACAAAATTAAAAAATTCATCCACAAAATTAAATATCAAAGTGCACAACTATACACCGCTAACCATTTACCTATAGAAAATGTCTGCCATTTTGTGAAGGAGAAAAACATAATTTCTAAAACTGAACACGAAGCAGGGAAAACAAAGGCAACCTCAATCACATATGAACATAAATTTAGAAAGAAAATCTTTCAATACCTCCTCTTACATGGATGCGAGAAAGGAAGAGAATTGATGCATGCCTTGCTGCCTCAGAACTCTGCAAAATCAAAAGAAAGGGCAGCATATTAGATGGAACTAAACCACACAATCTTTAACCGTCTTCGAATACATTAACAAAACACAGAGCCCCTTAAAAAATCAACAGTCAAAATGTAACTTCAAAAGCCTGTAACAAGAAGTTCCGTGGATACAAATCTCTCAATTTCACATGTAGAAAACGAAAAAAAAAAAAAAATTTGCAAGATATCACTCGTCCATGTGTATCTGTTTGTATCTGTGAGAAACATGCAAAAACAGGGCCAACATTTAATGGCATAAAAATATATTTTACACTTGAAGGTGAAGTACGCCGTGTATTCCGGAGTCCCAATTCACCGGTCAACCAGAGCAGAAGTAAATGCAGCAGCAACAGTGAACCTGCAGAAAAGGAAGAGAAGCACATTTTTTTTACTTAGACCAAACGGCACAAGGTTAAAAGGAAGGTAGAACCTTGCGTGTCAGGCCAAGCGGCAATTTATCATTGGAGGACACATTCAGAAGTACTTTAAGTTTGATGGGATGTTGCACTGGTTAAAAATCATAAAACTACTATTCCGTGGCAAATTTAAATAAACATCACATAACTGCCCAATCTCCACCATCAACGTCTCCATTGCAGTCTCCTCAACCTTCTCGCTACGGTGTTTCCCACCGAATTAATTGTAATCATAAACTATCAAACAAAAGCGAATATTGCGCTTCTTTTCCCATAAAATCAAATCCATGAAAATTACTCTAAAAACTTGAAATAATTATAAGAAATGTCTTGTCGAACATGAAAATATGTTAGAAATTTGAAGATCATGAAAGAAAATTGCTGTAAAAATAAAAACACTCTAAAATGTCCAACCCATCCCTGCTCATCCCCGCTTTTCCATTGATTTTTCACCACCAACCACACAACCCATCGATTTCCAAGCAATTCTTTTACACTCCAAAACAAACAAAAATGAAGCGACTTTTTTTGTTATAAAACTGATGGAGATAACTTCGGATGCAAGAAAGCGTAAAATGGAAGCAATCAAACATAAACAATCAAAGGAGATAATGAAATAAGAAGAACACAGATTTAACGTGGAAAACCTCTCAGTGGGAGAGGTAAAAAACCACGGGCAGAAAAGAGATATTTTATTATGCACTGAATTTTACAGATTTCAACACACATAGACAATGAGACAACAACTGTATTTATAGACACAAATCCCTAAACCCTAGCCGCCAGGAATCTTTGTCTGATGCACCATAAATACCCCTACACGTGTCCTCCTTTTAATGACATCAGATAGTCATCACATAACGAAATTTGCGGATGTGGGACCTGGTCAGATTCAAGTACTCAAAGCAGACTATCACCTGCTGATAGTCACCTCGCCGATGTGAAGCTCAGTAGACTCCACCCTACTGAAGCTCAGTAGACTCCACCCTACTGAAGCACAGAATTGAATACACTTCTCAGCTGTCCATCACACAGCTGAGTCTTCAGATTGATTCCACCAGATTTAGAGTTTAAGTCACTTTCTTGACAAATCTCCACCTTGACTTCAACTCTCTGTGAGTCAAACAGATTGCATAACCAGATGTACTTGTACGGATGCATTCGTCAATGCGGAAGTACTTGTACCAGACTATCTCCTCAAGATCCACTCCACCGACCGCCTTCGTAGAGTTTCCAAAGCAGACACAAGCTTTGAATATTCGGTAAGTCCAGGCAAAGTTTGAACTTACTCTTTGAATCGGTTTAGTGAACATATCGCCAGGTTCTCGGCTTTGTGCCAATCTTCTTCACCTGAACCCTCTTCTCATTCCTCAAGAAATGATACGACATCAATATGCTTGGTTCTCTCGCGATGAACTCCGATCCTTGGCTAAACATATTGCACTTAGATCATCACAATATATCTCACTGATCTGATGCAACCCCAAATCACCGACAAGCCCTTCAACCGGATACCTCCTTAGTTTGCTTGAGAAGTGTCATATATTCGCTTCATAGTTGATAAGGCTCATCAGAGCTTCAAGAGTAGCTTTCACCGACCACTTTGCATTTCCCAATGTAAACACATAACCATCCATTGATTTTCTCTCAACAACATCACTGCATAATCAAGATCACAAGAACTCGTGACTGCACTCGATATCACCTCCATAAATGAGACCAACATCACCGTACCTCTCGGTACACGAATATCCTTTTAACACTTTCCAGTTGTTCCTTTCCGGTTGAGCCATAAACTGCGCCGACAACACCGATCGCTGAGCCAGATCGAGCCTAAGTGCAAACCATGGCATACATTAGGCGCCAACCGCACTAGCATAGGGAACTTTGACATATACTCCTTCTCTTGGTGATCAGGAAGCATAAACAGACAAATGAACATTTGATGCCATCGAGTATCTATTGGTTTTGCAGCCAGACATCCCAAACTTGGCCAATATCTTCGCACATAACCTATTTGAGACAAGAATAATTTCTTCCGACTTCTATCTCTCCGAGATCTCCATCCCCAAGATTTTCTTGGTCGCACCCAAATCCTTCATTTCAAATTCAAAGACTAAGAAGGTTCTTCAGATTTTGAACATCGACTTCCTTGCTGCAACTATCAGCATGTCATCCACATACAGAACAAGATAGATATATGATCCATCTTTCCGCAGACTGTGGTATACACAACAGTCATAAGGACTTCTGTTGTAACCTCACCAAGCATAAAATCTGTCAAACCTTTTATACCACTTGCTTTTGGAGCTTGCTTCAAACCATACAAAGATTTCTTCAACTTGCAAACATAATTTTCCTTTCCAGAACTTGAAAACCTTCAGCCGTGTGTCATGTATATCTCCTTATCCACCTCACCATGTAGAAGAGCGCTTTTCACATCTAATTGCTCAAGTTCCAGATCTCTTTGTGCCACCATTGCTAGTAACACCACGATTGAAGTGTGTCGACCACTTTGGTGAAAATATTTCATCAAAGTCAACCCCTTCCTTTTGATCGAATCCTCTTGCAACCAAACGTGCCTTATACCCGACCATTCGCTTTGTTATTCCTTCATTTTTCTTGAAAATCCATTTACAAGTCACAACTCCCTTGTCAGTAGGCTGTTTGACTAATTCCCAAGTCTGATTCTTTAGTAATGACTCCATTTCATCTCCCATGGAAACATGCCACCGAGATGCTTCAGACATGTCATCGCTTCCCTGTGTAAGTAGTAGGTTCAAGAACCCTACTTCTTCTCGCAACTTGGAGTGCATATCCACCAAATCATCATATCCATATCTCCTTGGAGGTATCCCAACATTAGATCTTCTAGGCTCACCGCCGGCGCAGTAGACTCACGATCAATATTTGTATGACGCCTGGCTTGAGAGGTCTCAAAGAGTCGTGGCTTGGATCGGTTCTCGGTTCATTATCCAGGATCAAGATAGTGTTGATTTGGATCCACCGATTGTTGCATATCAAGAAAACTCCACTTGAAGCTCCACCTGCTTTCTCAACACTATCGATTCAAAGACTTGTTTCGCACTCAGTGAGACCTCCCCATCGATGAGTTTAACATAGAATTTTCATCAAACACAACGTCCCTGCCGAGGATTACTCGGACTCTGTGATGACCAAATTCTATATCCTTCACTCCATCACCATACCCCACAAACACTCCCTTCTTGGCTCTTGGCTCCAACTTCCTTCACTAACATGATAGTAAGTCAGACTCCCAAAACCCTTAGAATCGAGTAGTCAAGCGAGCTTGCCTCGACCACATCTCAAATGGTGTCTTGAGATTGATTCCTCGTGTGAGGACTCCTGTTGATTAAGTAGCAAGTCGCCTTAACAACTTTTCGCCCAAAATCTCCTTGATAAACCAAATTTGAGAAAGCATACATCTTGCCCTCTCCAAAGTGAGTTTGATTCATCCTTTCAATTACACCCATTCTCACGAGGTGTATTCCTTACGATGATGTCCGGCAATACCTCACCGCACAAAATGAATCAAAATCCGTCCAACGTAATTCCACCATTATCTCATATGAAGCTTCTTGATTTTCTTGCCTAACTGATTCTCCACTAGGGGCCTTCCAACGCTTGAAGTTACTTGAATGCATCACTTTTGTTCTTCATCATCACCACCCAAGTCATCCTTGAATAGTCATCTATGAATGACACAAAATATCTGTGACCACCCAATGACTCAACTCTTGATGGACCCCAATCCTGAATGGATATAATCAAGTGTTGCCTTTGTATTGTGCAACCTGGCCGAGAATTTACTTCTATGCAATTTCCCAAACACACAATGTTCACAAAAGTCCGATTCTTGACCTTATATCCCCAAGAAAACTCAATGAAGAAAGAACACCTGCATACCCCTTTCACCCATGTGACCTAGTCTCACGTGCCACAAATTGAGTCTCATTGAGATCAGTGAATCTGGCCGAGGATGCAACAACAAGAAGGTTGCAGATCTGATGAGATCCTTGTAATATATACAAGGTTCCTCTTGATGCCTTTGAGGACTACAATCAAATCATTGAAGACATTCAAATTGCCCACCTTCACCCTTGAAATTGAACCCCTTGTCATCCCAAAGGGATCGAGAGATACCAAGTTCTTGGTCATCTCAGGAACATATCTTACATCTTTCAAGGTACAAAATTTACCATCCTCTCGTCCTTAACTTTATCGAGCCAATTCCTCACAACTTTACAGACCTTGCTTTGTTGGCCATATAGATTTGACCACCATCTATCTCGCTCATAAGTAGAAAACCACTGCTGTTTGGATAAATATGGTAGGATGCTCCGAATCAAGTATCCACACATCATTGTGGTGTGTAATCCCTCGCAACTAGAACCGATCCTCATCGATTGCTCAAGAGCTGGGCTACATCGTGCTGCACTGCCTTCCCGCTGCTTTCTTCTTCCTTGACAATTGGACTTCCAATGTCCCCGCTTCCTTCTGATAATTACGGACATCGAGACTTAGGACCTTTGGACCCTCGACTTTTTTTCTTCTTCCTGTCCATATCCTTTTCCACTATTGCCGCTAGCTACTAGCCCAAAGAAATTGACCGTCTCTGTCCCAAAGCACCTTTGTGTCTAAGCTCCTGGCATGTAAGGCGGACTCACATCCTCCAAAGCTATCAGATCCTTCCCAACTATGAAAGATCGCACAAAGTTTTCATATAATGCCGTAATGACACCAACAGATTAGTAATTTGCATCTTCATCTTCAATTTTAACATCAATATTCCTTAAATCAAGCAATATTGTGTTCACCGGTCCGATGTTCCTCGGTGGACTTCCTTCATGCATCTTCAAACCGAACAACCTCTGCTTCAACAACAACTTGTTGGTCGCTGACTTGGTCATATACAAAGCTTTCAAGCTTCTTTCACAACTTGGTCATGTGTCTTCCTTCTCAACCTCGGTGATAACATCATCGATAAGCACAAAGATGATGGTTGAATGTGCTTTCTCTTCCAGATCGGCATAATCTGGCCAGACTTGTATTTGGTTTGTCGGATAAAGGATTCCACAAACCTCGCCGTGTTTCAACAAGCACGATCTTGATTTGCCACACAGCACCAAAACCGTTCCTTCCTCGTAAATTTATCGATTTTTACGCTTATCTGCGACATTTTTTCTTGCTAAAGATCACAACTTTATCACGATCCTAGCACCTTTGTCAAGGTCTTGGTGAAGATGAAGTTGATCGTCTGATTGTTTTCTCCGAACCTGCCTCTCGATACCACTTGTTATAAACCGATGGAGATAACTTCAGATGCAAGAAACAGAAACAGAAGCAATCAAACATAAACAATCAAAGGAGATAACAGAAACAAGAAGAACACAGATTTAACGTGGAAAACCTCTCAGTGGGAGAGGTAAAAAACCACGGGCAGAAAAGAGATATTTTATTATGCACTGAATTTTACAGATTTCAACACACATAGACAATGAGACAACAATCAGATTTATAGGCACAAATCCCTAAACCCTAGCCGCCAGAATCTTTGTCTGATGCACCATAAATACCCCTACACGTGTCCTCCTTTAATGACATCAGATAGTTGTCATATAACAGTAATTTGCGGATGTGGGACCTCGGTCAGATTCAAGTACTCGGCAGACTATCACCTGCCGATAGTCACCCCGCCGACGTGAAGCTCAATGACTCCACCTCTACCGAAGCTACGCAATTGAATACACTTCTCACCATCCATCACACACCGTGAGTCTTCGATTGATTCCACCAGATGTAGAGTTTAAGTCACTTTACTGACACTTTTACAGGACACCAAGGTGAAGTAGGGTGATGATTCTTGATCCAATAACCTTTAGAAAGCGGCTATTGCAGACACCCGTAAGAAGTATTTACTTGAAAGATACCGTTGAAGGAGTTAAGCACAAAAGGTAAAACAAAACCAGCCAAGGGAACAAAACAACAATGTTAATAAATTACCTCCAGCCAAATGCATTTGAAACCTCAAATACGCTAAACCAAACTCACGATAAATAAGCATTAAGAATGAGACAAAATAATAAATATGGGATAGAAGTCTGTATGAGAAACCCAATCATAAATAATATGCTAATAACCCAGTCATGTGTATGCAACACAAGCATGACAAATTCTACTATGTGCAAGAGTTGGAGCAAAGAAGACTCTAACTGATGCAACATTCTATACATGAACAGGAAAAGGCAACCACATCACCATAATATGCCCTCAACAATAAATACAACCAAACAAGAACTATCGATCAGACATCAACTACTGCACTTTATTTTAGCAAAGGATCATTATAAGAGAACAAAACATGTCACTAAGACAAGCCGGTGGTAACATAAGATTAAAACCTAACAGCAGCTAACAAAGTGAAAAAGTTCATTGTAGTTAATAAACTAAGCTTTATCATAAAAAAACTCACCGCATAAGCATTACATGGAGAGAGTGCGGAGAATAGAAAATAATACCTCATCTTTGCATATCACCCGATTGGATGAAACAAGGAAACATAATTGAATAAAGCAACAACACATACAACATCGCATAGAGGTAGACATCACACCTCATGAAAAGTTTACATCGCAGAAACACAACGATTAATAATGTAACAAATAACATATGACTCAACTTATGAGCCATGTGGCTGCACAATCCATGGTGGCCACTTCAGAGGCAGAGGGGTCATCTAATCAGAACATTGAAGGTTCATTCATCCACGCAAAAAATCGCAATTACACAATGGATATATGGCAATTGGAACTGGGTTTGAATCTCGCCAAGGCCTAATTACCGGGTCATCTAAGCCGCACTCTCCACTCAATGCTTATTCATTCTATTACCCACAGACTACTAACAGATAACAGAGTGAAAAATAGTAATGAAACCTACCTATTTAGGTCTAGCCCATAGCAAAATTGCTTTCTCCGCAATTACACGGTAGAATAGAGCACCGAATTTCTTTTATCCAATCAATCAGCGGACTAATGGTTCTTGCTCCTCCTCTTCCGAACATTGACATCACCATGACCCCAAAAGTCTTTCCGCAAAGATTTTTGAGAAAGATATTGCAGATCTTCATTAATAGCTTTTGAATGAGAATGAGAATAGATGCAGATCCATATGTATTGACAAATAGACAAACCGAATAACTGTAAATCAAAGAGAAGAACCGCTTGATTAATGGCATGCAACTCCAATTTCGGTATTGAAACCGTCGCTCGCCGCTTTCTTTTCTCCTTTGAACGAGACAGAGGTGCCATGCTATTTTTATTTTTTTATATTTTTTTATATAACTTTGGACGGAAAAAAATAAAAATACATTACCACCCCTCTATCCCCAAGGTCCCATGTGACAAGGGAACACGTGGCAAACTCTTCTAATTCTCTAATTGTAGGAAAAAAAACTACCGTGGCCGATTGTAGGGGCTGAATTTTTTGGTCTTACTAAGAGTAAGATACATGGCAAAATTGGTGTGGAGTGAGCTCTCAATGAGACACTATTGTATATCCTTTAGTTCTGAGTCAACGTAAGACTTCTTCGAATTGTTTGTTGATAAAGAAAGCGTCGAAGAGACATCGAGAATTATTTGTGTTTTATTGTGGATATAAAAGAAATTCGATGTAAGTTGGTGTATGAGAAGCAACAAACTCGCCCTGCTTTGGTGATGACCCTCGCCGAGTCCAAAGCTAAAGCTTACTTAGATGTCCAACTTGGCCTGCTATGTGCCCGATTCAAAGAAAGTCTTAAGAGGAGTCAGAACCTCCACAAGACGCAATGATAAAGTTTAATATTGACGTTGTAACTAGAGGAGATACAATCGCTATTAGAGGTATATTTTGAGTAATCATCGATCGTGGTGAAATTCTACACAGGTTTTCAATGAAGTTAGATGGAATGTATGAGGTAGTGATAGGTGAGGCTCTCGCGATTCACCAAGCTATCGTTTTTGCTTTAACTTGGGATTTATTCAGTGTCGTCTTTGAAGGAGGCTCTCTAATAGTACACACAAGTTAACCTCGGATGAGTTTGATTTATCCACTTGGGAAATATCATTGATTGATTGTAAAGTTATACTCCATGTTTTTTCTAAATGTATTTTCTCGTTTGGTAAGAGAGAAGGAAATACTCCGGCTCGCCTCTGGCAAATAAAGTTCTTTATTTGGTAGGACAAACAATGGGGCTGTACGCCGCCTGCTAATGTAATCATGACTTGCTCTCTCAATTTGGAGAAAGAAATTATTATTTTTTCTTAAAGAAACACATAAACAAGACATGAATTATGTGTTATAATGTATAATGTCAAGGTATTTGCTAAACAAAAAGTCGAACATAAGCTTAAGTCGGTGTGAGTTATGTGAATATGTTTTTATGGTCTGCTTCATGTACGTATAGTATGTTTAACAGTAAAATATGTGTTTTCCGTTTTCTGAATAAATAAAAGGATTTTTCTGGAAAATATTTTGTAAACTTGCCTTTTGTTCTTTATGTATGTATATGTTTAATGGAGATAGGCTCAGAAGTTGGATTTTTATATGCCCACGTAAGATATGGTATGCTGAAACTGAACATAAATTTAATGTGCTTATGAATGTTTTTGTGAGGTATAGTTAATAAATCGCGATGTATTGGACGGCGTAACATATTAGCAATGTATTAGACCGAGTCCCGTGATTTAAGTAATATGTTGGCTGTATAACTATTTGTATTACGCATGTTTGGACCATGCCAACATGATATTTGATATAATGCATTGTACTATTGAGTATTTTGGATATTTATAGTTACAAGCACAATGACTAAGGGTGTGTTAGTGACCACATGTATGTATGTATGTATGCAAGTGTTATGTTTGGGCCAAAATCCCAACAATTGGTATATTGTTGAAACAGAATCCCACATCGGGGCTGAACTTGTGAATTAGCAGACTTAGTTTAGATATAAAACAGGCTTTAGCCTATTATTTTTGTGGGGTATCAAGGTATCATTGAGATATATCAATTTGTGTTAAGAAAATTTTTCAATCAGCTTTATTATTTGTATCTATTGCTTTTAGGTTTCAGGAGAGTTGTATCTTTTGTATTTCTCTATTATAGTATTATTTTCATATTTTTGGAAACCACTTAAATTTGATTTTTTCCCCCTTCCGTTTGTTATTTCGTGTTACCCTCGTTGAGGGCTATCACTCGGTTTGTTTATCCTAACAAATTGGTATCGAGCCGAGGCTATCCGAGGTTTTTCGAAATGAGGTTTTTCCGAGATTTTGAAAATTAGCCATTATGACGGTAACGAGGTATTATTTTGAGAAGTTCGGCGTAAACGTTAACTTCGGGATGTGGCGGCAATGAAGATGGAGGCCATGCCGATTTAGAGGGCTTCGATATTGCGTTGCTTGAGAAGGAGAAAAAGCCTGAGATAATGATTCGGGAGGGTCGCGATATTGCGCCGCTTAGGAAGGAGAAAAAACTTGAGAACATATCGGATGAGGAGTTTGCTGGTCTCGACAGGAAAGCCAGGTCAGGTATCATCTTGTGTTCATGTGTCTTTCTGATGAGGTTTTACGAGAGGTAGCCACTGAGGTTGAAAAATTAAAATCCTTATATATGAAGAAAAATCGTGGAGAATAGGCTTTATTTAAAAGCAAAGTTTGTATATGCTTCAGATGTCGGGCGGTCATCTATATTATCGCATTTAGATAAATTTGATTCATTGCTTATATTTGAGTAATATAGATGCTAAGATTGATGATGAGGGTCAGGCCATGTTGTTATTATGTTCGCTTCCCTAGTCATTCAAGCATTTTAGGGAAACAATGCTTTATGGTAAGGATATTATACCTTACAAAGAAATTAAGTCGACTTTGAAATCGGAAGTAGTAGTCAGGCAGACGTGCTGGTAGTTCGGGGTAGATCAAATAAGATGGATGTAGATAGTGAGAATTTTCTTTTGAATCCCAGACATAAAGATTTTACGTGCAATTATTGTAAAAAGATTGGGCATATCAAATCTGGTTGCTTTCGACTTAAGAACAAAGAAAAGCGTGAACAGAAGAAAGAGTGTGGTAAAGAGTCTGGTCAGGCCGGTATCGTAGAAGATGAGAGTGATGGAGATATTTTTTTTGCTGATGATAAATTAAGGTCTGTTGATGAATGGATTTTGGATTATGGTTGCACGTATTATATGTTTCCCAATAGGGACTGGTTTTCCACGTATGATTCAGTTCCAGGTGGAGTTGTTTCGTTGAGCAACATCGCAGTTTGCAAGGTTACCAGTATTGGAACCGTTAGAATCAAGACTCATGATGGTGTTGTTAGAACACTTAATAAAGTCAGACATGTTCCGGATTTGAAGAAAAATCTCATCTCTTTAGGCGCACTTGAGACTCTTGGATTTAGGTACACCGCTGAAGGTGGAGTTCTAAAGCTAGTTAAAGATGCTCTTGTTGTCATGAAAGCTTGTAGGTCTGGTGGTTTGTATGTTTTGTAGGGATCCACAGTCATTGGCACTTCTACAATCCCTTTGTCATCATGTTCATAGTTAGATATTACGAAGCGTCGTCCATTTGTTAAGTTCAAGCAGTGCTTGAACAGTTGGACTTATTTTGACACAATGTGAAGATTTTGAAGTTTATGGAGAAAGAGTAGTATTATTATTTTTGGATGTGGCCTTTGTCCTACGGTGGAGGTGTTAGATGTAATATCGTCGGATGGATCAAGATCCATCCGATTACGCAGCGGAATAGTATAGATCTAGATCTAGTCAACCAAAATACATAAAATAAATAGATCTAACCTACGAGGGGGTTAGATTGCTTACCAGTTTATGGTGAATAAACTCCAAGAACAATCTTCAATCCAAGATCCAAGCTAGATGAGAAGCCACACTTCCAACGTGTGTCTCAAGCACCACCAGTGGATGGTGTTTCAAGCCGCCGACCTCCTCGATATGCTACCTTAGAAAAATCCGAAGTTTTTCTAAAACTCGAACCCAAGTATTATAGCCGAAAATTCCAAGCTATAATACTTCACAAATGGCGTGTTTATTAGTTGTGTCAAAAGGCTTGGGAGAACTCTCTTTATATAGGAGAGCAATCCTTGTCCTCCAAGGATTTAATAATTAAGAGATAATTATTAGATTAATCCTTATTCCAAATAAAAGATAAATAAAATAATTATCCCAAACAAATTAGGATAAATCATATTATTATCTAATATTTCATGAATTATCAATTAACAAATAAAAGATAAATCACACATTAAATAATTATCCAAGAAAACTAATTCATTGATGATCACTTAATCCAAAAATGCGCCCCGCCCCTTAGTAAATAAAGGTCCACGTATTTTTTGACACATTGGGCCGAGTCCACAAAAAAACTCCTTTCCGTGTATTTAATTATCTAGTCCAACCAAACAATTAAGGGGAAATGAGGGAGAAGGACAAAAATATTTCATCAATTGAGTAGAAGGAGAGTCTTTTGAAACTTTTGCATAAAGGACAAAACTATTTATTCACTGTCGAAATTCACTTGTGTTCGAAATTCACTGTTTAAATTCACTGCCGAAATTCACTGTCGAAATTCACTAATTTTCAAAATTCATTTTCGAAATTCACTGATTTTCGAGATTCACTTTATCGAAATTCATTTGTCAAAATCCACCGATTTCGGGATTCACCGATTTTCGGATTCACTGTTTGTCCTTTTCGCTATAAAAATTATGCATTGTCATTCTCCTATAAAAATATATAAATTGTCTCTTGTTACTTAATAATATTCCAGATTGTGTCCTTATCCCTAATTTTCCAAACAATTAATCCACATATCAATTAAATAGTCCAATCCAACTATTTAATTATAATTGAGGTGAAACGACGAGAAAACATATGCTATGTTAGGAGCCACGCTCGGGACCATGGACCCATATTCAATAGCTTACAATAAATTAAATAAAATTATTCGTCGACCGAACAATAATATTCAATCTATTAATTCCGGGATTACACTACCATAAACCCAAATCGAACTCGCCGAATATAGATAACTTATACTCAACTATGAGTTGATAAGCGTCCACCGATATAATCATTACATACGGATAAATCCTCCATGATCGCTTCACTTCGATTCGGGATATCTCCGTAAACCCTTCTCGAAACATATTATCCTTATTTACCATTAACCCCTGGTGATCAATTAGTTCACCACTAATATAGTATGAACTGGGCCTATCGATCAGTTTCTAAGGTTAACAAATAAGTGGAATCGTCATCTACTTCCCGAGGGGAAGGAATGGATTCCATATCTGTGATAGCACATACTACTCACTCATCCCAGAATAGAGCCAACGAGAAGTGTTGGACCACATCTGCGAAGTGATCCTTACTAACACATCAAACTCTACCCTACTACCCTAGTCTAAGCGTTAAATGCCTGTGATCACCTCAGATTGAGATTAATCCATATATGATCATCTTGTGATTCGATAAGACTTCTCGATTACGGAATTATATCGATAACTCAAATCAAATCCGTCCCAAATTTATATGCATATCATCATATATAAATGCCCCACTAGTATCCTATTACCGATAAATCCGATAAGATCACACACCTAAAGTGTTCTGGGCGCATTAATAGCAAATTAATCATGAGACCCCTACTCAGATTAATAAACGCTACGGACTAAATTAATTTTAAGTACATCTCACTAACTCAATCCACTTGTGTATAGCCATACACTGAGTTATTTGATTACATAAACGAGGTCTTTAGGGTTTCAGTAGTGTCTTAATTATAAACATACATGCATATAATAAGATGAATTATTAATTCTGTCCAAAAACAATTATATAATTGTCTTTCGGGCACTATACCTAACAGGAGGTTTGTTATGTTTATGTTTATGTAGGTTTGGTATGTTTGGGCCAAAAGGCCAACAATTGGTATACTTTGAAGTTGAATCCCACATGCGTGAATTTTTTAATTAGCCGACTTAGTTTAGATATAAAATAGGCTTTGGCCTATTATTTTTATGGCGTACCAAGGTACCATTGATCGAGATGTACTAATTTGTGTCAATTAAGACAAACTCAATTGTCTTAGCTATTTTGTCTAAAATTTCAGAAGAGTTGTATCTTTTGTATTTCTTCACTATAGTAATATTTTCTGTTTCACATGTGGACTAATCGGCACATTTCCGGAAACCACGTAAATTTGGTGTTTCATTTTTTTTCTTTCCGTTTGTTATTTTGTGTACCGTCGTTAAGTGATATCACTCGGTTTGTTCCCTAACAGTAAGTCTGATAAACACGACAAATAAATCATGTATTTTAAGCAACATGACGAATAACAAGTATATGTAACAAGATTACTAAGCAAGACAGCGTAATTAAGTAGGTAGCTAAATATATGAACATGTTTTTTATGCATTGATACGCAAGTATGTTTTCAAGTAGTTTCTTTATGCTTTATTCTTTATTCTGGTTTGTAAATTGAATAAGTGAATTCATATTTAAAAAACTTTCTGAAAAAGCTGGAAACCTATACTATGGAGCCCGGATCCCCGCCGGTACAATCTCCCCGGCCAAGCAGCGCAAGACCAAACGACGTCGCTTCGATCCAAAACTACACCGTCCCGATACACGTCGCATCAATATCGTCGTTTTGATGCGCACTTCAGTGCACTTTTCACCTTTGTACCGTCGGGGATCCTCAGTCCTATACTATGTGCATCTTAAACGATTTTTGTCTTGTGCTGATTATTTGATAACCCCCCAATCCCATGGCAGAAAGGGAACATTAATTGAGCATGTATTCGAAACGGTTCAGATTACGGTTAAGATCACGGGTCATTCTATATATACATTTTTTTTCTCCTAATATCAAATGAATTCGTAAAAGAAATATATTTTCGAACCGCAATAAAATAATTTAGTTTTAATAGTGGATCGTACATGTAAATATATAATAATAAATATAGATTTTTGTCCAGAAGGACAAAATTATCAAAAAATCGGGATAGAATGAAACTGTAATTTAATAAGAACAAAAGAATAATTATGAAAGAATAAATATGAAATAACAAATGTGAATAGAGTAAATATGAAGTAATAATTGTGAAACACAAAGTAACATTAACACGTGAAGAATAATTTTACAAGAATAATTGTGATTTTTGTCCTTTATAATCATGAAAATATTACTTTTCATCCTTCCGGACTCCATTTATTAATTTTTGTCCTTTGGCCCTTTCCCCTAATAAATATTATGGAAAATTAGGGATAATGACACAAATCTGGAATATTTTTAAGAATATGACGATTACATATTTTTTATAGGGAGAAGGACAATCGCATAATTTTTATAAATGGTAAGACAAACAAATGAATCCCAAAATCGGTGAATCTCTCCAAAGAATCCCAAATCGTGAATTTCGACGATGAATTTTGATGATGAAAAACCTAAAATCAAATGAATTTCGACAATGAATTTTGAAAATCAAATGAATTTCGATAATGAATTTAAATAATGAATTTCGAACACAATCGAATTTCGACAAATGAATAAATAGTTTTGTCCTTTATGCAAAAGTTTCAAAAGACTGTCCTTCTACTCAATTGATGAAATATTTTTGTCCTTCTCCCTCATTCCCCCTAAATATTAAATTGTTACTTAGACTTTTACTATATTTATTAATTTAAATTTTAGTGTATTAAATAATAAAATGTAACAATTTTTTAAATATTACTTTTTAATCAATGTATGACATATTGTATGTTTTCATATATATTTGAAGTACGTTTGTCGTGAAAAATAATGCAACGGTTTGGAATAACAAGTGTATATTAAACATATTGTATTGTATTAAATAATTAAGGCTTGTACTTTATTATAAATTTTTTATCACATAAAATAATGTTGCCAACGTATTTTTTGTTCTCATACCGAAAGAATGAAAGAATCAAACCGACGTAGTTCAGTATTAGTTTGGTGTTTTTCATTATTATATATATTTGAAAATATATAGGTTTTTATGTGTAAAACATAGTAATATCACAACTAAAGAATACAATAAACTTTTTTTTCTTAAAACAAAATAATACAACAAATTACACAACATTTAACATTAATTATAACGACCGTTTTCGATTACATTAATTTATTACAATAAAATACAATACACTAAATAATAAATACCGATTATTCATCGTGAACGCGACAATCGATAAAATTATACTAATACATGAAATACTATAGCAAACAACGTTTAACATTAATATTACATCGATTATTCATAACGCTTTGTAGACGTTGTTATATGTCAAATCCTACCGCCTCGACATCTCTGCTCATCATGTAGATAATTTTCATATTTCTTGGGATGTCTTCTTTGTAAGTGTCGTCTAAAAGAACCAAGACCGAGTCCACGCTTTTTTTGAAAGGAATCACTTCTCCGGTTGCTTCATAAGTAAAATCTTCTAAGCGAAAAAAGAATCGAAAAGCAATCACAATATTCATTGCGAAATAATATATTTCGAATGTCATAAAATACACGAATATATTAATAATTTTCAAATCACTATTCAAAATATATTAATGATAATATGATAGTTAGAAGAGAATTGTGAGGAAAAAAATGATGAAATGGGTGTGTATTTATAGTGTGGGTGATAGTTAAAAATAAAAATATATTATTCAAAAAATTGAAAACTACACGTTGGGCAAAATATATATATGGAAAAAAAAGCGGCCGGGCGGGCGGTTGCATGTTCGAGACGGGTTAACCGTAGGTTCCGGCCGGGTTAGTTGAACCGCCGGTTCCGGGCCGGGCCGGGCCGGAACCCGAGGCAACCCGTTGACCCGTCGGGTGTATGACCCGTTGGGTGTATGACCGTCAACCCGCCAGGTCAAAACCCGCCAACCCGCCGGGCCGGGCCGGTTTTCGGTTCCAACCCGCCCATATGTAGGGCAGCTGGGGCAGGACACCGATTATGAGAACAATAGGAGATTAGAGGGATCATACAACTTGAGGAGAGTTTTTATTTCACTAACACATTTACTTTTACGCAGCTTACATAATTCAATAAAAGGGTAATACGCAGTTTGTGACTCTCATGTTTAACGTTTTGGCAATATTGACTTTATCTTTTGAAATAACAATTTTAGGACATTATGTTTTTTGGCGTTTTTTTTTTTTTTTTTTTTTTTTTTTTAGGACAAAATCAAAATTCCGTTAGTTTTTCCGTTAACTTTGACGGAATTTTGAATTTGTCCCAAAATCAAAAAACACAAACATAAGGCCCTAAAATTATTATTTCAAAAGATAAGAAATCAATTTTAAAACGTTAAAACACGGCGCCCTAAAAAGTGTCAAAATTCCCATAAAATTAACATTTTAGGACATCATGTTTTAACGTTTTGACAAAATTGACCCTTAACTTTTGAAATTACAATTTTAGGACCTTTTTTTTTTTTTTTTTTTTTTTTTTCAGCTTTAGACAAATTCAAATTTCCGTCGATTTAACGTTAAGTTTAACGGAATTTTGAATTTATCCTAAAACCTTTTGCACAAACATAAGATCCTAAAATTGTTATTTCAAAAGATAAGGGCCAATTTTGCCAAAACGTTAAAATATGAGGTCATAAAACTGTTAAAAGCCCATTCAATAAAACACTTAACTATTTGATTGCATAACACAAGCAAACATATATAGATTAAGAGAATCTATAATTTGAAGTATTACTCTTTATATGCATAGTTTATAGAATTTGAAAGCATATACTTAAGATTAAATGTATATGGTCAAATTTAATATAATGCTCGAATATGATTTACTTTATTCAAGTTTAGATCTTACATTGCAATGGGACAACATTAATTTAAAGAATTAGAGATTGTTTAGATATTCCGACTGATGTAGCATATCCAAGTTAATTAAGAGTATTTTATTACTCCCTCCGTTCCGAATTATCTGAGGCAGATGCCAAAATTACACATATTAAGAAAAGTGAATTAATGTGAAATGACTTAAAAGTCCTTGGATATAATTAATGTGGTATTCTTTTTTTATCTATCCTATTACAATAAATAAGGGTAACGCAAGGAAAAATATCATTAATGTTGCATTGAAAATGTAACTGCTTCAGATAATATGAAACAAAATATTTTGGCAACTGTCTCGGATAAATTGAAACGGAGGGAGTATGTTTTAATTATATAATAGCCATATGGGTTTTTGTGTGTTAACCTAATTGGGATTTGTAGCCTATAAATAGGCTAAGCTCTCTAAGTTGATGTCATATTATGTAATGATGAAAAGTTGAGTCTTCTTCATTGAGAATGAAAATATCTTTAAGCTTGGATTAGCTCGTTTTATCCGTTTATTATAGATCTTCTACATCATTTCGTAATCAGAGCGTAGGTTTTCCCTTTGCTTGATAACTAAAATGAACTGGGAAGATAGCCGGATCCACGACGGTGTTCGGGATTCGAAGATCCTATGGGATACTCCATCACGGCTTAGTCAAAATCTCGCTTTCTTGCGGGCGGCCCGATGGAATGTGTTGTGACGGGTGAAACACCACCCTTTGCGTGATTGCAACCAATTTCGGAGAGATGTTCCTCGTGTATCTGCGGTTGACGCCGACGATGGGTTCACTACCGAATCGCAATTTTGGAGAAGAAACGATCGCTTTTTAGATCGATTTACCCACATACGATGGCTCTCCATTTGTTGTAGATCTTTAGGAGTGGGTTTATACACTTGATGAGTACTTTGAGGAGATGCAACCACCGGATGAACTAAAATGCAAAATAGCCTTACACCCTTGTTGATGAAGTTTCGATAGTTGGTGGCAACAATTGCAAAGGGAAGGAATGGTTACGGGGAAAGCAAAGGTGTCTTCATGGCCTAGAATGAAGCGTCTTTTGGGAAGAAGATTTTCATCCGCCAACTGTTCGACGAAAGTCCTCATTGAGCCATACGTCAACAAACAGAAGCAGGTAGAAGACCTTGATTCCAAAGATGAATTCCGCTACCTAGCATCAATCACTATTGATGCTTGTAAGATTCCCACATGCAAAGGTATGCCACCTGGTGCTCTTAAGCATGACACAGTCATTAATAGTAAGGAGACACAAGTTGGTGTCACGATATTACCTTTTATTATAATTTTTATATGTATTTTCGAATTTAGGTATTTGACGGTTTATAATGTCATCTAACTAGAAAGTGACGTCAGCTAAGTCGTTGACTATATAAGGGTGTAAAACGGATTTCATTGGGATCAAGTTGAATGTAATAGTCAGATCTTCTCTCTTATCAATAACAATTCTTCTCCTTCGTCCCCAATTTCTTCTCCTCTACCTCCAATTTCTGTTAATTTTATTTGGTTAATTGTTCAATTCGTGACATTTGGTATCAGAGCCGTCGATCCTCTGATCCGCAGAAGAAAATGGCCGATGGATCCAGATCTGAGTTTAACATCGAAGTACAGTTGGAGCAAAACACTCGAAGTCTTAGAGAATTGAGTAGCTCTATGGTATCCTTTAACAGATCCTTTAAAGATGAAACAACAAGGCATTTCGATGAGTTGAACAACAAGATGGATTTGATGATGGAGATGCTGCGTGGATTGAGCAATGATATACGCAAGCTAACATCTCTATCTGATTATGGATCAGAGTTTTCTACGATGGATCTGCAGCCAGATAGCTCCATTGGTGATGTGCAGCAGGTTGAAGCTTCACGTTGTACTACTGCATTTGAATTCACAATGAAGCGACAAGTAGATGAAGATCCTAACTCACCCAGCACAACAGAAAGTCCAGTTGTTGAGGTGTTTGCTGAAACGTCTTGCGATGAGGGGAGTCAGCCTAATGTGCAGTAGATCGAAGTGCAGCAAGTTGAAACTTCCATCTCTGCTATCTCATCTGCAGATATTGTGAAGGAACAAGTAAGAACACAGTCCATGAAACTTCCATTTGTTGATTCTGAAATCAATTTTAAGCTCTGGATATGAAGCTACTGTGAACGGTTCAATTAACGGTTCAACTAAGGCATGGTTTAGAGAAGTGACATCAATTATGGAGGTTGGTTTAGGGAAAAATGTTATGGAGGATGATGCACACAAAGTGTTCGATAAAATGTCAGAGCTAACTTCGATGAAGCAGAATGACAAGATTGATGGTCTTGAAGAATTGGTATCGTCAGTTGTCCGATTACCAAGAGTATTGGGCTGTGGAAGTGAGGTAACAGAGGTTAGTTCATTTCATATCCCATCTAAGTCGATGTTTGAAGAAGTATCCAAGTTTGTAGATATTAAGAATCACGAGTTGAATGTTGATTTTTGGCTTGATGGTATATTAATGTTCATATTCGATCCCGGTGGACATTCTTCGTTCCACATGAGTCGTAATCTCTTTAAGTTTAAACACTGCTTCATATTGTTCCAAACTCTATACATGTTCGATAAATAGCTGGAGTCACATACATTACTAGATTATGCTTCTAAACCGCTGAACAATTGCCAATCCCCAAGCTACCACTCTAAAAGGAAACTCAGGTATGTGTTTAATTGGTATGCTGCATCAGAAAATCATAACGGTGAAAAGTTTGATTATCGATCGTCATATACAAGTAGTTTAATGGAAACAAGTGTTGAGGTTGTTGGTTTGATTGTGAATGAGGAGGTTGAATGGATGCAATGCTTAGGATTTGGCTCTGAGAAACATTTCCATTTGGATAATTCATATTTAGGGAGTAACACAAACATGAACCAACGTCTGGAGAGTTTAGAATGTGGAATCAACTATGTGTTGTCTTATTGTTTATACCAGTTTCAGGCCTTGTGCGCCAACAGGGTATGGAATCTTAGTGCATTAGGGATGAAGCTTAGCAACTTGGAGGAGATGATAGACTGCAAGAGCCTTTTATCTCATCTCAATAATGCCCAGAGCTCAACGACGCACAAGGATACCCACCGAGTTCAAGGAACCATATGCCATTTTGCCCAAGCTCTTACAGAGAGGATCACTCATGAATTGAATGCTTATCTAAATCTGAACATGAGTCGATATAAGGTGACAAAAGATGTGAGACAAACACAAATCTGCTTGGTCCTCATGACAATTGCTCAGATGAAATTGAGGCTACTTCCAACTCTTGGATCTACTTCCCACATGACATTGAAGGCATATCAACCCGTTAAAAGAGAAGTTGACTGTGGAGATGTTCCTACGTACTTGAAGACTCATGAACCGATTGATAATCATGAAATGATGAATCTAATCAAATGTAGTGAAGGAAAAGAGCACGCAAATCTACAAAATATGACTCATTGCCCGAGCCATTGTTATTATATGGATATTAGTTCGAGTACCCTTTTTTGGGGTGACACAAACGAGAATTCGGGAACACTTTATCTAGTCAGTCTTGAGCACATATTGTTGAGAATGGTACCATACAACGATGTTGTTATACAGATGCTGGAATGCCTTGTTAATGTAGTGCGGACTTCATTGCTTTCAACTCTTTTGGAGAATTTTGTTTGGGATCCCGGCCAAGATATCATTCTCTTATACATCCTTGAGGACAAGGATTTTTTGAGAGGGTGGGAAAGGATATAGTACTTATGGATAGTATATTGGAGACAATTGGACTGATAATGATATTGTGATGTTTGTATGGACAATCATTTTGGAATCTGGATTGGGATGTTTTGTATGCTTCACGTTGTACTCCAAATGGGTTGGGAGACACTGTTGGTGCTTCACCCGAAGCTTTGGATGCTATTGGATTAATTCCAAAGACACTGACTGTAGAGCTGGAACACTACATATGGGATCCGGGTTCTTTCGTATCAGTCTCGCAGCTCTCTTGGGAGGATTTCGGTGGGGATTTTCGTCTCACCACCTTGAGGACAAGGTGGTTGTTGAGGGGAAGGATATGTCACGATATTACCTTTTATTATAATTTTTATATGTATTTTCGAATTTAGGTATTTGGCGGTTTATAATGTCAAACTAGAAAGTGACATCAGCTAAGTCGTTAGCTATATAAGGGTGTAAAATGGATTTCATTGGGATCATGTTGAATGTAATAGTCTGATCTTCTCTCTTATCAATAACACTTCTTCTCCTTCATCCCCAATTTTTTCTCCTCTACCTCCAATTTCTGCTGATTTTATCTGGTTAATTGTTCAATAAGTGACAGTTGGTGAAGTAAATGAAGACACTACCAACATTTTGGTGCCTGAAAATTGTGAGAAAAATAGCAAAGATGATGGTTTAGATGGAGGCTTTACTGATGAGAAATCTAAGGAAGAGGTTGTGGAGACATCCGCCAAGTGTTCGACAAAATGCCTCTTACCAGTTCATATCTACAAACAGTGTGAGAAGATTTTGCGTAACCATCCTGATGAGTCTTCACACACCACGCCAAACATTGCAATTGAGAATCACGTGAAGCAAGTTGAGGAGGAAATGAACCAAAATTCTGATAATATTCATGATTTTCACCTTGAAGCTCAGCTTTATTTTTGCAAAAGAAAAGATCCTGATACACCCACCGTATGGTACATATGAAGGATCAGGAGCTACATTAGTTAAGCAAGCAGAGGAAACTAAAGTTGCAACAAAAGAATGTTTAGAGAAAACTAAAGAAATCATTGATTTGGCTCAGGTGGAACCAACTGAACAGATGAAGACATCAATTTTTCCCAACCAGACAGACAAAGCGAAGGTGTATACCAAGAGGAATCTCCTGGGGCTGTCAAAGCATGAATCTATTGTAGAAGTAACATATAGAATCATTCAGCTGAAAGACAAAGATAAGGATTTGGTATACTAGAGAAGCTGTACATCACCATTTGAAAGAGGATTTGGTTGTTTTGTCTTGTGGAGGAGTTGTGGTAGTTGTTGGACAAGGCCTAACTAAGACACTAAGTGAGAACTTCCAACCAGTCGATTTTCTTACAATTGAGGTACCTGTGTTCACTTTTGATCCTGGAGGCTGTTGGAGAATCGGCAAGCTTACATATCAGTTTTTGATTTCTTGTAGTCCCTGTTTGGAAATATGGAATGTGTTTTTATGTGAACAAAGGAACAAAGGAATTTCCGGTTAAAGACGTTGGAACACGGTACAAGTACAAGAATACTTTGATTAATGTCAAAGTAGATATAGGATCAGGTATGCCAAGTACTCTTACTCTCACTGATGCAATCCCGTTGAGTAAGCCTACTACTTTGAAGTATTTTGATTTTAAAATGGTACTCTACGGGCGTCGATACATAGGTTTTTGCAAATACAAACTCTGTTGTCTTGTTTGGTGTTACCTAACTCGTGGATGAGTTATTTTATGGGAGGGTTGGAATGATGAGAACAATGCTAATATAGGAAGGAAGATCATCATGGTGGATATAATTGGGGTTATAATGAGTTCATGTGTGAATACTTTGTGCAAGAATGGACAATCAAGGGAGTCTTTGAAATTGTTTTACAAGGTGGTGAATGGGCTTGACCCACCAATGGCTCTTGATAGTGCTTGCGAGGCCTCGATGCGGATCTCTATGAGTTCGCTCGTGGACGAGCTTTTGAGGAGGAGGGATGGAGATGATGTAGCACATCCAAGCTAGTTAAGAGTATTTTATCATGTTTTAATTACATAATAGCCATATGGGCTTTTGTGTGTTAACCTAATTGGGATTTGTAGCCTATAAATAGGCTAAACTCTCTAAGTATATTATGTAATGACAAAATGTTTGAGTCTTCTTCTCTATTGAGAATAAAATATCTTTGAGTTTGGATTAGCTCGTTTTATCCGTTTATTGTATATCTTCTACATCACCGGCCTTATCGAAGAACTTATAATATGACACTTTTGTAAAGTGACAAATATGGTAGACCTTGAACATGTCAATTGAGTTGACTATATACGGTAGAAATTCAAGCGACGTTCAAAGGGAAATTGGTAAATCAGGTCACTGCAAGGTCTGATAGTTCGTTTCAGGTTAAACTTTTTCTGACATTTTTTTTTTCAGGTTCTTCGTCCAAATATGGACGATTTTGTCCAAATATAGATCAAACATCACAATATTCATTCTTTTCCGTGCGAATTCATTCACTGACCAAAAAGGACGGAATCCGTCCAAAATTTGGATGCACCGTCCGAATTGTGATGTATTCCGTCACAATATTGACGGCTCGCCCAAATTTTGGACGAATTCCGTCCTTTGGTGATCAGTTGAGTGAATCCGTCCAAATTTTGACGGATCCATTTGATAGCCTCGTTAAAATGGAGGATGCCTCGTCCAAATTTCGACGAATCCGTCAAATTTGATACCTATCATGTCTTCACACTTTTCACCTACTCTTTCAGCCTCTTGTCTTCACCGTTCCATCACACCAAAAAATCACCATTGCTACCAAAAGAATCACCATTACTACACCAAAAATTCACCATTGATACAAAAAAAAAAAAAAAACCGTGTTTTGAGCTGCGTTGATTTTATTTCACCGGTGTTGTATTTTTAAACAAATGGGTAAGTATTTACTTAAGATTATATTTTAGTTTGAATAAATTTATTTATCGTGTTTGTTTTTATTGTTATTTGTAAACATCAATCGAGTATGTTAATGTTTTAAATTTTCGATTTTTAGCATAATATGTGAATTTTTAGGGTAGAGAAATGATTAATTTTGATGATATATTTCGATAATGGAAATGACATTCGTTGGATAATTAGGATAGTCAATGATACATTTTTATTTTGGTTGATATATTTTGATGATATATTTGGATAATGATACATTCTTATTTTGGTTGATATCAATGTGATCACTCGTAGTAATAAACGAAACTTGCGTACCGAATGCGTTTATTGGTTTGATTATAAGTTGATTATGTAGTTGTTGTAGTGGAAGATGAAAATTCAATTCAAATGTATTTTTTTTTATTATGTATTTTGTGATAGTATGAGAACATCCCTTGAAATTATCAGTAAAAAGTATGTGATTTAAAAAATTGAAACAAACGACAAATTAATGTTGTTTGAATTTACAATAACAAAAATCTTGAACTGAATTCCATGGTAAGCCTCGGCCTGATGAGGTTCTTAGAATTGCAAGCTTTCCTTAGAGTGTTTTCGATTCCTTCTGATCCACTGTGCCATGCCTAATCCCCAGGCTTTGTATTGGGGCTCATGGTAGGTAGCTCGTAGAAAATTTCATTAGGTCTACTCAATAGAGCATTTTTTCCTGTCCCCAGTAGCCTGGTAAATCCTCAGCCGGAAGTGAGGCACCCGTTAGATTGAAAATATAAGTTTTGTTCTGCCGGCTCCGTTCGGCATCTGTTCTCCCTTGTCATCATCAATTATTCTATGACGTTGGTAAAAACACTATTCTCTTCTTCTCTTACCCCCCTCTAACGTTACAACACAAAACAACGACATTCCGAAAAAGAAAAACAAATGATAAGACATTTCGTATATATATATATATATTATTTATTTATTTATTTTTTCAAAAAACTGTAAATTTATTGAATGAGAAAGTTTACAGAGTTTTGTGCCAACCATGGCCACCTCACACCAATATGTCCTCAATGTGTCACCTCACCTCCTCAAAACCCTAGTCCGCAAAACCCAAGGTGGGGAAAAACGGGTGCTAGGGAAAGAGCATGTGCATGAACCACATCGGCAAAACCCCAAACCCTGCTATATAATGAAAACAAGGCAACTCAACAGCTAAGGACAGCTTATCAAAACTAAAACAAAACAACAATCTTTCTCTTCAAAAAGTGAAGCCCAATCCAACAGGCCAAAGCCATTTCTAGAAAAGACGGTAAACCTCAAACTCAAAAGTTTGACAAATTTTCTTCCCAACTTGCAATCTAACTCAGCTTCACTTTCAGCAATAGCCTGAAAAAAAGAAAACGCACCGCAGCAGCCTAATCCAAACATGATCACCCAAGAGGAGGAAAAAGAGGTTTTGTGCAAACACCTGATTGCACTCTTCTTTGAGTGAAGAGTGCATTCCCAAAAACAAAGCTAAGAACTATTAGATCTCAACCGAGCATAATTGTATTGGAGCTGATGAACAAAAGCAAGGACCTGCACCATGAACTAGAATAGCAGCTTCCAACATTCCAAAAATGAAGCAAAAAACAGAGATAAAAGTAAAGAAACAACCTCTTTGCACTCTTCATTAAAATGAAAAGTGCATCCAGGAGTAATGGCCATTATGCATCACTTGTGAATTCTCAAAGCAGGAAGCTTTAATGTATCCCTCAAGATCAAAGAATCCAAGAGGTCCATTTAGTTGCGCATGCCTTTAGCAAGCTTGTGAGCTCTGGCTTGAACTGGCAAAATTAGCTAGGTAATCTGCCACTGCAATCCCCTTCCTGTATATGTGAGTGATTTGTAGATTTTGTTGCTGTATAACTTGCTGCAAGCTATAAATTTCCATCATATATCTCCAGGGAATCTGTGCTTTATGAGTAAGCATTTTGAAAAGGATCTCAGAATCAGTTTCAATCAAAATATGATTGAGACCCTACTTCAAGCATTCAGAAACACCAGCTAGCATTGCCTTTATTTCAGCTTCCATATTAGTACTATCCCCATAAGCTTCATAACCAGCTATTAGCACTTTTCCAGTATTAATTCTGGCCACAAAGCCACCACCAGCTGGACCAGGATTACCCAAAGCTGAGCCATCACAATTGAGTTTGATGTAACCTTTCTAGGATTTACCTTGGCCAAATGTGAAACCAAGCCATTTTGAAGTAAAATTTGATCATCCTTATGCTGAAGCCTCAATTTCATTAGCTTGGCTGACTGTTGAATCAAAACGACCCCTGACACTACCTGTTTGATTGACATATCAGAATCTCCATACAGTTTGCAGTTTCTTTGTTTCCACAATTCCCACAGAATAAGATAAAAGGTTGTTGTCTTAATCTTCCCAAGGGAACCTTTTTGTTCACTTAACAGCCAATCATATATGAATTCTTTCCATGATATCCTACTAGGATTGAACTTAGAATTCTCTGAAAATGTCCCCAAACCTTTTGAGAATTCGGACATCTCCAGAAAGCATGTATAAGAGAGTCGCCATCTGGGCAAAATGGACATCTGTGTGGACCTTGAAATCCCATTTTCATCAATTGTTCTGGGAATGGTAGTAATGAGTTGTATAACCTCCATAGAAAAAATGAAATTCTGGATGGTATGTGTGGCTTCCAAATCTCCCCAACTCAAATCTGGATAGTCTTTTTTTCGGAGCTGTTGATATGCTGAAGCTACTGAGAATTGCCCTGAAGTCTCTGGTGTCCATATCCACTTTTAAATGGTTCCCCAATATATATATATATATATATATATATATATATATATATATGTGTGTGTGTGTGTGTGTGTATAATTATCCTAATTTATTAATAATTGTGTCATTCTTTTTGACAGACAATTATAAAAGGTATTGTGTGAAAGCATATATTCACATTGTCTAAGGTAATAGAAAATATCAAGTCATTTTCACATAAACTTACAGAAAATATCATATCTTAACATTGCAAAAACACACGCACACACACACACACACACACACACACACACACACACACACACACACACACACACAAAATCCTAAGCATTTCATCATACAATACATGAATTCGAATCTAAACCCTAAACCCTATAACACTATTGAATTCCAATCGAACATAAAACATGAAATTCACATAATTATACATCAATTTTCGACTTTTCTTCTGGATTTCAACATCAAATAACCAAATTTAATAAACCGTAAACCACTCACAGTAGGTGCTTCTTGTTGATTAGGATTAGCCATGGTGGAATCGTCCAAATTTGCTCTGAGAAGACGACAGATTTCGGTGTTCTATGCGTTTTTTCTACGGAGTAGGTGAAAAGGCTGTGAAATGGGGCGGAATGAGGAAGAAGACAGGATAAGGGTTTCAAATATGACGGATTCGCCGAAATTTGGACGAGGCGTCCTCCATTTTGACGAGGCTATCAAATGGATCCGTCAAAATTTGGACGGATTCACTCAACTGACTAAAAAGGACGGAATCCGTCCAAAATTTGGGTGAGCCGTCAATATTGTGATGGAATACATCACAATTTGGACGGTGCGTCCAAATTTTGGACGGATTCCGTCTTTTTTGGTCAGTGAGTGAATTTGGATGGAAAAGAATGAATATTGTGACGTTTGATCTATATTTGAACGAAATCGTCAATATTTGGACGAGGAACTCAAAAAAATGTCAGAAAAAGTTTGACCTGAAATGAATTATCAGACCTTGTACTGACCTGATTTACCAATTTCCCGCGTTTAAAGGCAACCCATTAAATCTATCGGGGCATCACATCAATGTTTAAACATAGACATAAATTGTGATGTCTACAAAGCGAACGATGATGATTGAGTGTAGTGTCGCTTAAAACCCTCAAATTCAAAGGTATAACTGTTGTATAATGCGAAAAGTAATGTCTATTGTCTTTGCCTCATTAATTTCTGAAATGGTAAGATTTGCCTATACAGAGGCATCATATTGCAAACATCAGATTATACGAGTTACAAGCATCACCACTACGTCTTTTTTAGGGTCTCCGGTTTCAAACTACTGCTGCTATTCTGGTTCAGACAATACGTCGAACCAGGGTCGGATCCACGTGCCCCAGGGGGGTCACGTGACCCCACTGAATTTAAAATAAATTTTTTTTAGTATTAAAATTATGTAGTTTTGTTGTTAAAAAATGTTGTTTTGCCGATAAAAATTGATGTTTTAGACTCTGGTGACCCCACTGAATTTTTTTATAGATAAAAGATGTAGTTTTAGACTCCGGTGACACCACTGGAATAAATTCCTGGATCCGCCAGTGCATCGAACACCTTCAACCCGGAAATTAAGTCTTTTTTTTTTTTTTTTTTTTTTTTTTTTTTGTTATAAGACATGCCACAAGGCCTATGGGCGGGGGGTAGGGGATAAATTAAGTCTTTATTCTACCTACATATAGGAATAGGATGAATCAAGCACCTGTAACAATTAATTGAAGAAAATCAATAAACTAAACATTCTTAGTTCATCTTCTTCATTCTAACTTCTGTTTCCCCGCACTTGATCACTTCATTATCATCCAGAGGGAATTGAAGCTGTGTTACATCAATGGTGCCTCGGTTATGCCGGCTACGGAGGATCCTAATTACTCCAATTGGATGCAGCATAATGACCGTAGGAATGCTTTCTTGGCTGCAATTTATTGCTCTTCTTTATTTAATTAATTGTACTTTTGTGGAGAAGTTGAAAGAGAATTAAATGTCTTTTCTTTCTTTTTTAATTGAGAAAAGCTTAGTCAACATGATAATGACAGAAATTAATAGCCCTATATAATGATTCTAAATTAATCAAACACTATCACACAAGCTAGTCATAATTAGGAAAGGCAAATGGCTAAGCTTATCTATCTCTTCTTATTTCTTCTCATAGGTTCATGTAAGTATTTTCCAAGGGCATCTTTAATGACATCAAAATGAAGTCGATCTACTCTGACACTATATTTTGAGAAACACGAATTTTGCAAGTTAAAACACGAATTTTGCAATTGGCGTGTAAAAATTTCTGAGTTTCAAAGGCACATCAGCAAAATCCGGAGGGAATTTCGGCACGACATATATCCGACGTCTAAAATTGACGGCTAAATTGCAATTTTAGTCCTCTAACTGGACACGTTTTGCAATTTTGGTCCTGGTTTTCTCCGGCGACAATTGTAGTCCTGTAAGTGGTCTTTTTTTTGAAAAAATAGTCCTGAACGCCGGAAAGACCACTTACAGGACTAAAATTGGTCTTTTCCGCGACAATTTTAGTCCTGTAAGTGGTCTTTCCTGTGTTTCGTGACTATTTTTGCAAAAAAAGACCACTTACAGGACTAAAATTGTCGCTTAGAAAATCTAGGACCAAAATTGCAAACGTGTCCCCATTAGCTGATGACTAAAATTGCAATTTAGCCAAAATGGACCTGTTCTGTAATTCGATATCGGGCTCCTGGCCTTTAAATAATTATCTCTGTCCTCATTTATGACTTGGTCATTCAATGGGTGACACGTGACATGGCTAGTCCGACCGGCCCTCGTCATAATCCCTCCAGATCCGCGTTACAATTTTGGCACTTTAATTAATTTATTTATTCTGAGTTTTCTGTCCAAGTTACTGCATCTTTCCTGTAGATTTCTTTTTTAAATTTATTTTTTTGGGAAAGGGGAAGGGAAACTCAACTTTAATCGGGGCGGAGATTAGAATCGAACCCTTGATTTGATCCCAACATTTAGAATATACATAATTATATAGTTGAAATTTGAAATATCTGTAAATTTTGCAGGGGCTGCTAGTGAAGCTGCAACACTTGGGAAAAAATTCCTTCAAGAACTTCATAAATGTGTTGGAAAGAAACCAGAGTGTTATTTTGGATATGATCACTGCATTAGTCCCTGCGAATGCGTTGAAGATTATGATGTATGCTTTGCGGGGGCGAGTCCAGACTCTGAACCTAGTGAGGACACCGAAGAAAATTGAAGGAATCATTGAAAACGCGAATAATATGAGTCGCTTTTTTTTAAACTGAAAAATCCGATGTCGGCGGTTTTAAATACTTCTTACATTTACGTTTTTTTTGTGTGTGTGTGTGTGTGTGTATTGATGTAAACTCAAAGGTGACAGGGTTTTTAATTAATGATACAATATCAAAATTAGGCAAAGAGATTCTCTTTTTGATAAAAAAAAAAAGATCGTAAATGATTTTTTATTTTTATTTTTAAAGAACAACCAAAAGAAGAAGATTTTATTAGAAAATATTGAACAAGAAGATGAGAATACAACAAAACCAAGTGGAAGAAGTGAAAAAACAACCCCAAAACTAGAAATTTTTATTTTCTTTTGGATGATAGAATTGTAAACGGATTTCTTTCAATTATCATTTTTACGGTTTACCCTACGGAATATTTTTTTTTCCCACACAACGAGACCACCCCACGAAATTACAACTAAAATAAACAAAATACTGGACCAAATCCTGTCTGGTATAACAGTGCGGACAACCGCCGAGACTATATCAATACTTTTTGGACTGAATTCTGGGACCACCTACCGCTGGGACTATACACCAGACCACCGCCCAGAACTATAAACACCCTTAAAAAAAAAGAGTGTAGTATTTGCTTTGTCTAATTATTTGGAAAGATTACTTGAATTGCAACTTGCAAATGGACAGCTTAATACTCTAATGTCATTTAATATGATGAACTATATTAATTCTTACTCCATTTTTAGGAACTTATTAGGGCTAAATTACAATTTTGGTCATCCAACTGTATTATCGCGTTTACCGATTTTGGTCATTGTTTTTCTCCTGCGACAATTTTAGTTACGTAAGTGGTGCTTTTTTTGCAAAATAGTTACGACGCTGCCGGAAAGACATTTACACGTGACTAAAATTGGTCTTTTCCGGTCCCAATTTTAGTCTTGTAAGTGGTCTTTCCGGAGACAATTTTAGTCCTGCAAGTGGTCTTTCCGGTGTTCAGAAATTTTTGCGTAAAATGACCTCTTACAAAACTAAAATTGTCGCGGAAAAAACACTAAAATCAAAAACGCATCTAGCTAGATGACCAAAATCAGAATTCAGCCAACATATTAGGGGCACTTTTCAAAGCCGACAATTATAAGAGGAAAGATTCCAGATCACGTCAAGATGACCTATTCAAAGGACACCTATAAACAAACCGTAATTATTGAATTCGGTGAAAGTTATATATATCATTTACCTTATCTATTTATTTTAGGGAGCCTTTATTCGCACCACAACAAATTTACCGTTGCACCACTTTATACTTTACACCACACTTAAAAGTAAAACCTACCTTTGCACCACATTGATTCTTCAAACATTTTTAATTTTTTATTTACACCACATTCTCTACCTTCAAACCACAATTTTGAACTATTTCCACACTAATTTTTTTAATGGTTTTTTGTTGATAAGGACTATTTATCAACTTAATAGGGCATTCAGGACAGAATAACAAATTATTTGATAATAAGGAAAAATTAGTTTTTAATGGACTAATTTACCCACAATGACTATTTTTGTGGGGGGAAAAATGGAATTTTAGTCCGGTAACTTGTTCATTTTTCGATTTTAGTCCTTTTTAAACTCCGGTGAGAATTTTGGTCCGATTAAGTTTAAAAATCGGATTTTTAGTCTTTTCTCGGGAATCTTTGATGCATGCGTATTAATCGGTGAAAGAATGCTGGAGTTAGCGCCATGTGGCATTACCATCTTGAGTTGGCGGCCATGTAGGGCCATCTTCGAGTTTGAAAATAAAATGAAGCAAATGGGATTCGAACCCATGCCCTTGCATAAAATTCAGCTCCTTTACCACTATGCTACCAAGATCAATTAGTATAAATGGGAACTAAAAATTATAAGTAATGTTTATACGTAAGTGTATGTATATAGACACTTATATACACGCACAAATATGTTTTTGTATATTACGTAAGTGTGTGTAAAAATATAAAAACACTATTGTGTATATATATACGTAAGTGTATGTATATAGACACTTATATACACGCACAAATATGTTTTTGTATATTACGTAAAGTGTGTGTAAAAATATAAAAACACTATTGTGTATATATATATATATATATATATATATATATATATATATATATATATATATATATATATATGTATGTATAATATAGATATATATGTATGTATGCATGTATGTACATATATATATATATATACACACATATATTTATATACATACTTACATATACACACACATATGTATATGCATGTATGCGTCTGATATACACACACACACATATATATATATATATATATATATATATATATATATATATATATATATATATATATATATATATATATATCGGTAGCGATCTCGAAATTTTTTTACATTTGTATATGCATGTACGTACTAATAGTGTTTTTACATTTTTTTTAACACTAATAGTGTTTTTATATTTTTACACACACACTTACGTAATATACAAAAACATATTTATGTGTGTGTATATAAGTGTCTATATACATACACTTACGTATAAACATTACTTATAATTTTTAGTTCCTATTTATACTAATTGATCTTGGTAGTATAGTGGTAGGAAATGAATTTTATGTAAAGTGTCATGGTCAATTCCTCTGTCTTCATTTTTATTTTCAAACTCAAGATGGGCCCCACATGCCACTAATCCGCCACATGGCGCCAACTCAGCATGGTCATGCCACATGGCCGCCAATTCAAAGCCTTTCACCGGATTAATATGACACATCAAGATTCCTGCAGAGAAAGAACTAAAAATCCGATTTTTAAAACTTAACTGACCAAAATTCTCACCTGAGCTTTAAAAAGGACTAAAATCGAAAAATGACAAGCTTATCTGACTAAAATTCCATTTTTCCCATTTTTGTGATTTCTGAAAAATAAAAATCTGCGTAACTACTATAAAGATGTGGCATGATTCAGGCTATCCATGGTTACACAATATCTCACAATTCACTCTCTTTCATACTCTCCTTGGCTGGTAAGTTTCTTTCTTCTTCTTTTTTTTCTTTCCAATTCACGCCGTGGTAAGTTTCTCTCTCTCTCTCTCTTTTTTTTTTTTTTTTTTTTTTTTTTTTCTTTTTTTTTTTTCCAATTCACGCTGTGATTCCAGGCAATCCATCATTACGCAATATCTCACAATTCAGTCTCATTCAAACTCTCCTTAAACGTGGAGAGGTAATTTTATTTTTTAGCAGTCTACTCATTTTCCATTGACATACAAACTGAGCAAGGAAGCATATTCTTTTCCAAATGAAATCCCAAATCTGTCAAACAACACCACAGAGTATATCACAATAGCCCATACAGAACCAAAAATAATTACAAACCACTTTTCGAATTACAATTTACTCCTAAAATTCCAAACTGAAAACTCAATAAGCACCAGAATTGAAGACCAAAAAAATGCAGAACTTGAGCTCATAAGAAATGTAGTAATTGTATTACATAAAGGGCCAGCTTTAATAAACACCTAATTCAAAAGAGAATTGTCAACCAACCATGAAATTTATGAAATCAACAAATACTCATCTACTATTACATATTAAAGCACTCACATGAAAGCAAGAAGCCTAGTTTTTGTTTTTTTTTTTTTCTTTTTCCAGAACGAGCTCTGAATAGCAAACAAGCAAAAGATAGAAGAATATCAGCAGCAAAATTTATCTACCATCGCTTTCAGTAATCACGTCTTTAAACGCTCCACCACTAGGAATCATAGGTAAAACATGTTCCTGATGAGACACAATCACATGATTCACATCCAACAAGTATGGTCCAAGCAGAGCCGTCCCTGGGAGCCGGCCAACAAGGCCGCGGCCTAGGACCCCCCACCAAAACTTAAAATTTTAGGGCCCATGTTTCATGTAATATAAGTGTATTCTAGGTAAATTTTTATGTTTTACTCAAGCTAAAATAAACTGATAAGACCCAAATTTATAACGGAATTCAGTGAAAGAAAGTCTAATCAAATTCCGCTGCATTATTTATAATGCTCATCAACATAGTATACTTCAAAATTAGTTGAAATGTATTATTTTTTCATAGGGTCGAGGGCTCTAATTTTTTTTGGCCTAGGGCCTGTGACTTCCCAGGGACAGCCCTGGGTCCAAGAGTATCCAGCATCTTTTGAATTGCTGCCCTAAAGTCTTCCTTCTTTAAAACTCTGGCAGCAGGTAAATTTTCTACACGGATCGTAGCAGGCTCATGTGAATTCATTTGAAAACTACCATCTTTGTCAATATCCACAACAACGTCATTAGGTGTTGCCACTGCAGCTCCAACATTACGACAACGTCATTCTTCAACATTATGTAATTTTCCATACAACATGACATTGTATTTGTAAAAATTATTGTTAGGCAACCAATGACTGTAGTGACAATAAGTGGCCAAATTCATAAATCCTCCCTTACCATTCGGAACTGAAAGATTTAATAGTAAAAATAAAGAGAGGAATATTTCATTCAATGAATTAAAGTGTTGTACCTACACACTATTATATAGTGCATTTACAGATAAATGATTAATTTAAACTATAAATATAAATTATAAAGAAAATGGATAAACAGAAGTCAAATGAAGTTTGGTGGCTGCAACTTCTTCATCTAAGTCTTCTCCTCTTCTTTATCTGATAACGACTTTATCTTCTAAATTCAAAACGGATTTTATCTTAACAGCGCCCCGCAAGCTGACAGGGAGCAAACGAACCGGAAGCTTGTTTGAAAGATCCCGGAATCTAGCTTTGGATAACCTTTTCGTAAAGACATCTAACGAGCTGATCCCGCTGCCATAAGTGAAATTCAGGATTGACAATTGTTGTAGGAGTACCTGTATTATCAATTGTAAATTTTGATGGGCACGGTTGAGAACCATCCACGAAACCCATCAAGTTATGGCTCTTAAAAACTGGAACCATTTGAGACATCCACATGAGATAAAAAATAAAAAATTAAAAAAAAAATTAAAAAATTTCTTTTTTTTTTTTAGAGTTGTGAGATAATTAATAATAAGAGAGCAATTTATTTAATAAAAATAAAATAAAATAAAAGCCAATATAAACTAATAATAACAATAATAGTTTAGGAATAAAAAAAAGGATAAGAGAAATAGGTATGGCTCGGGTGTTGTTTTATTGTCAAATATCTTGAAAAACAGAGAAGAAGAAGAAGAGAAGGCTGTTGAGCCGCCGGTGAGAAACGAAAAGCAGATCGGAGGAAAAGAAGAGGAGGGCCACCAGCAGGGTCGGTGGGTTGCTGAGAGACGGAGAATTCGACATAAGAGGCGGAGGAAGAAGACGACTTGGTGCCGGCGAAAGATTTGCGGGTTTTCCTTTTCGATTGTTGTGTGGTGGATGAGCGGGAAGCGAGGTGGGAAAGGACGGTGGTGATAGCGAAGAAAATGAGAGAATTGGCGGAGATGGAGGAGAGGATAGAGGTAGGGAAGGAGGCGGCCAGAGAAGAGGGAGGCGGACCCAAGGCTTGACCCAGGTGGTCTCAAGCCCCCCCCAAATGGTCCCAAAGCCCCTCCATATGGTCCCTGCCCCCAAATTTTATTATCAGATTAGTAGTAGTGTTAATATTAGTATGTTATGTATGCTTTTTTTATCAACAAATGACTTTATATCCTAGTGGTTTAAAAGAATAAACTTTTTCGATCTCCATAATCCCAGGTTGTAAGTTCAAATCCCACTACCAACATTTTTTTACTTTACGCTTTATATACCAAGACACAATTTTAAAATTTTTCCTGCTCCGCCACCCTGGGAGGAAATAGAAAGAGAAGAGCAGGAAATAGAAAGTTGGGGGAGAAAAGAAAAAGAAGAAAAATTAGGAAAAAGAATAGGAGCATGGAGGGCTGGAGCTGTTGGCTGAGCCATGTTTGGCCGGAAGACTGCTGAGAACGAAGGAGGAGGAATAAAGAATTTGATTGGAGGAGAAGGAAATTGGAATTGGACCGGAAAAAAAAAATTATGCAGATTATACAGGAAAGAAAAAAGAAAATAATGCAAGAATTGAGGGGTGAGGTTCGTTTAGATTGTTGTAACGAACCCCAAAATTAACAAATTTCTTAAAAATTTCTTTCGTGGATCTAAACGACGCCGATCGAAAAGGCTTCGATACTACTGTAAAAGATTTAATAGTAAAAATAAAGAGAGGAATATTTTATTCAATGAATTAAAGTTTTGTACCTATACACTATTATATAGTGCATTTACAGATAAAGGATTAATTTAAACTATAAATATAAATTATAAAGAAAATGGATAAACAGAAGTCAAAGGAAGTTTGGTGGTTGCAACTTCTTCGTCTAAGTCTTCTCCTCTTCTTTATCTGATAACGACTTTATCTTCTAAATTCAAAATGGATTTTATCTTAACAGGAACAACATTACATAAATACTCCCTATATGTCCGCTAAACATGTACAGCTCATTCAATGGCATTCATAAATACTCCTTTACCATTAGGACAACCGCCGAGACTATATCAATACTTTCTGGACTGAATTCTGGGACCACCTACCGCCGAGACTATACACCGGACCACCGCCACAACTACAAACACCGGACTTAAAAAAGAGAGAGAGAGTAGTATTTGCTTTGTCTAATTATTTGGAAAGATTACTTGAGTTGCAACTTCCAAATGGACAGCTTAATACTCTAATGTCATTTAATATGATGAACTATATTGATTCTTACTCCATTTTTAGGAACTTATTAGGGGCACTTTTCAAAGCCGACAAATTATAAGAGGAAAGATTCCGGACGGTTGTTTACTTCATCACGTCAAGATGACCTATTCAATTCAAAGGACACCTATAAACTGGGCAAGGCCCATTACCCTATGGGCGGTTTCGGTTCCAAATCCGGTTCGGACCCGTCGATTTAGGTCCAACCCGCGGTTTCACTTAGTCGCCTGGTCGCCCACTTCGAATCGACGTTCATGATTCTCTTACCCGGTTTAGGCTCCAACTGGCCCGCCCGTCCGAACCTATGGCTCGGTTGAATCCGGCGAGATAAATCCGCTGGTTGAATCCGGCCGAATCCGCCCGGAGGACCCGAACCAAGCGGTTTTTGTTTTGTTTTGTTTTTCCGTTTTTTTTTTTTTTTTTTTTTTTCCTTTCAAAATTTGCCCAAGATTTCAAATTCCAATTGACCAACCAACGGTTGGCAACGGATATATATTCAAAATATTTGATTTTATTTTTATATACCATAAAATGTTGTTTTTAGTTTTTACTAGTGCACAACATAATAATGTATTTCTTATTATTATTACTTTATGAATAAAATAAATCGTAATACTTTACTAATCAAATAGACAAATAATCAAATACTACTACTATTTAAATTATTGTGACAAGGAAGAGCACATAATTAAATTAATTTAAATATTACACTTTGACTAATCAAATTAAATTTAAATGTTACAAAATATTAATAAACTACATAGTACATCTTACTCTTTTATTCATATAAAATAGGTTCATTAGGTCCGAAAGGTTGTGCGTATCATATTGCGATACTCTCAATTCTCTAGCAAAAGCAAAGGATAAGAAATGGAAAGAAAATATAACCATCACCGCATTGCCCATAGCTATCTCGGCCAATTCTTTCCACGATGTATTGCCCTACATCTATTAGCTCATTCGTAAGAAAACGTGCGCAAGGATGTACATCTCAATGGGCGGTTCGATGTGGTTTACGATATCATGAAGGTGATATGCAAGAAACAAAATGGTTGTCCGAACGACTTCGGGTCCATCTACGAGGTAATGTTGACCGCTCCTTCTAATCATAGGTGCCCGGTGAGTCTCACCAAAATGTCGTACCGTGTTTGCATAGAATCTTTCACCCATCGAAACGGTCTGAAAAAATCAACATGACGAGGGATATCTTCAAGTAAATAATAATGGTTGATCCAACGCGGTGTGAATTGGACGTGTACACCGCGCCATGTGAATTCTCTTGTTACATTTCCCGTTGTGGCAACAATTGCGTAGAACTCACGAACGATTGAGCGATTCATCTCGTAACTGGGGTCGGGGTCAGTGACGAACCCATACCAGTCTACACTTTCCACCAATTCCGCAATCTCAATAGGTAGACTTTCCCATGCCAATCTCCGTTCACCAACAATAGCTCTACCCATCCAGTTTTCCCGGTACTCGATAAATTGATCGTATGATGTGAATCGAGTCTCGTAAGGATGTTCGTCCCATGGCACACCACCGTCATCCTCATCGGTAAATATAGGGGCATGTGGATTAGCCATTGTCAAATAATAAAAATAATTATCCAACTATCTCTTCGACTATAAGTAGTATGCTTTAATAAATCAAAACAACTTCAATTAATAGTGCATTGAGAGTTAGATGAATTATTGATAATTATAATGGTAATAAGTAGAAAATGAGAAGATAGATAAATAGAAGAAGGATATAAAGATATAGAAAAGAAGGTGTGAGAAAAAATTTGTTGGTTTTGAGATGTATTTATAGTGTTATGGGAGTTGGGGAAATGTGATGTATTTTTTTTTTTTTTTTTGAATTTACATGTGATGTATAATGTATTTACTAGTTACTATTTTTTTATAAGAGTATTTTGATTATTTTTTGTATTTTAAAAATGTTTTTTTGAAAATATTTTATTCAAAATAAAAACAAGAAACATTTATATATAAATTTATGCTGAAATTCAATATATATATATATATATATATATATATATGTATGTATATATATATATGTATGTATATATATATATATATATGTATGTATATATATATATATATATGTATGTATATATATATATATATGTTAATATTAAAAAAATATATATAAAAAAAAAATCTGACCGTTGGAACCGTCCAGACCCGGGCCGACCCGCCGGGTCCGGTTCTACCCGCCGAGTCTAACGGCTATATGCAGGTTTTTTTATTTTTTTATTTTTATTTTTTTTAATTTCTACTCCAACTTCAACACTATAAATACACCACACTCACAACTATTTTTTCTCACACCTTCTCTTCTAACTCTTATAATTCTATTATTTTTACCTATCAAATCTTCTTCTCTATTTCTATAATTATCCATCTAAGACTCGCCAGACTGTGAATTGAAGTTGTTCTGATTTATTCGTGTACTTCTTCCGGTCTGAAGAGATAGTTGGCTAATTTTTTTTTATACTACTCTTTCCGATCCCCCCCCCCCTTTTTTTTTTACATTTTGCAAAACAGAAAATGTCGAAATGACCTATGACTTCTCATATAAATCAGTTACATGACACAGTTGTGGGGGAAACTTTCGATGATGACGGTTACCGGCCTCAGTTTGATAACTTAACACACATCACCGATGCTGATGGAAACTACAGTTCGGTCTATCAATTTGCTACTCCGCCTGGTTTCAATGTTAATGATTTTGATACTGGATTGCCGGAATTCATAGTGCCTGGATATGTGGGTAATGAATCCCAACAAAATGCTACTCCAATTCCTGATCCAATCGGTTCTTCCTCATGGACCTCACGTGGAGGACGTGGAAAAGATGTTGGTGGTAGTAGGCGTAATCAAGCACGATCATCTGCGCGTCGTACACAAGAAAGTGATGATCATTTTGAAGGAGGTATTAATGAAGTAGAGGATGACTACCATGAACCTCTCAAATCAAGGATATTTATGGAGTTTTTCAAAAAAAATTCCCTTAGTTAATGCAGATGGTCGGCGCATTACTGGTGTTTACACTGCTCAATGTAACTTTTGTGGCAAGAACTATAGATTCACAAAAGGGGATGGCTATGGCACGATGAGAAAGCATGCCAAGAAGTTCCATCCAGAGAAATGGGGCCTCGATCCTGGACAGACACAAATGCGGCCACCTACTTCGGCTAGTGGAGGTACGACTTCTGATATATTTCCATACAGCACAAGGGTGAGTAGGAATGAGGTTGTAGATCTCATATGTACCGAGAGTCTAGCTTTTCAGTTCTCTGAAAGCTTAAATCTTCAACATTGCGTTCAAACAGCTTGGCACCCGTCGTTTCAAAAAATCCCACGATCTACTATGATGAGAGATTTGGTAACGTCATTTAAGGTACGCATGAATCAAATACAAAATCTTTTAGATGGCATAAAACATGATGTGAATTTGTGTGGTGATATTTGGAGTGATAATGGGCAGCATAATTTTTACATGGGTATTAGTTGTCACTGGATAGATAATGATTGGAATATGCAAAAATGTTTGATAGCGTATCGAGCGTTTAATGAAAGGCACAATTCACACAACATAAGTACTATCATATCAAAGGTCTTGGATGAGTTTGGCTTGAAGAAAAGGATTTTCTCTATTTCTTTTGATAATGCTTCCAATAACGATCTGTCAATTGTTGAATTGAAACAAATATGCCAACCTATATGCGGCGGTATGTTTTTCCATATCAGATGTTTATGCTATGTTCTAAATTTATGCGTACTTGATGCGATGGATGCTTTAAATTCGAGCATTGGCGTTATTAAGAATGCTTGCCAGTTTATCAATTCCAGACATAGTCTTGAAAGAAGGTGGAATCAATGGTGCAGAAAACATGGTTCAAAGCCTTACAGATTACCCACTGTTACCCGAAACCGATGGAACTCGATGTATGATTTATTGCAAAAAACACATCGATATAAAGATCTATTGGTTGGTTTTGTAGCGGAACACTGTGAAGGCCAACTAACTCTATACGCTAGCCATTGGAGTGATTGTCAGATGTTGATGAATATGTTGGAGCCTTTCAAACAGGCTATATTGTTCTTTTCGAGTTGTTATAAACCAACGGCACATGCGGTCTTACCAAGGACGATTGAGATAGTAAATTTGTTTGAAGAATTTGAAGCATGTCCCGACTTGTTCCCATGTTTAAACTATAAGTCGAAAATGGATTAAGTATATGCTACACATACCCGAGCTTTATCTTATTGCTGTTATTTTAGACCCTCGACTTCAGACAGAGGGACCGACGGGATTTTTGGAGAGTTATTATGAATTCTTGTTTCCTAATCCGGCGTCCCGACCAGTTAACCACAAGGAAGTGGTTCAAAATACACTTAAATTATTTACAGATTTGTACGCTCATTATGATATTCGTTACGGAGTTGGGGATACTAGGCCCTCCTATAATGCAGGTACAAGTTCTACTAACCCCGGAGGTGGAAAAGTTTCAGCATTGAGAAAAGTGATGGAAAAAATATCCGCGAAAAGGCCAAGGCCGAGGGTTGATTCATCGTCCTCATGTGAAGAAATAGATAGATATCTATCGACTACTTTTCGAGATTGATACTGAATGTGAGTACGATTTTGACTCGGATATATTGGGATGGTGGCGGAGCCATTCAAGAGATTTCCCACCTCTCACACATGGCAATTGAATTTTGTCGTGTCCAAAGTGTCAACCGTGGACGGTAGAGCGGGCTTTTAGTGAGGGCGGAAACATGCTTAGCCAAAGGAGAGCGAGCATGCACCCAAGAAATTTAGAATATCAAATGTGCCTCAAAGATTGGGTGCTAGCGAACGGAGACAACAAGACGTCATTCCACCGAAGAAGATGACCAAGATGTGGTGGACACCGATCTTTGTATACAACCTGAACAATCAAAAGTGCACACGGAGTGAAGAAGATGATAACCTAGAAGATTCTGAGTGACTGGTATGTACGTTTACTTATTACTTTTTTTTTTTTATAAAATTCCAATCAAGCATAGTCATGATATAGACTAAAAATTTCATGTTTTTCAGATGACTCCATCTTGATGTGCCAAAACTCAACAATGATGATTATGAGAACAAAAATGTGAAACGGTCATTGTGCTGTGCTTGGAGGTGTTTATGAAGACAATGAAGATGCTTCCACAATAATGAAGACAAATTCTAGTGTCATATTATGTTTGAATATTCAGTGCATTAGTAGTGTGTTTGTATTTTTGATATGAAGTGTATTAGACTATTAGTATGGTGTTAAGTAATGTGTATCAACTATCAAGTGATTCAAGTGTGCCGTGACTGTCGTCATTGATGTATTGTTCAATTATGTAATGGTGTTGCTTAATAAAACAACTTTTATATACATTTTGCCTTAATTCATTAAGATATAATATCAACTTATATACATAATATTATAAGTATAAATCATCGTAATCACTATATGAAATATAAGTTTAATTTACTTACAAATCAATCATAAAAAATAAACAATTAGAAAACTATAATCTTTAATTTACTTACAAATTATCTAGAATATAAGTTATGAAATTAAATATTATATATAGATTGGTTGAAATTAAATATTATACAAGCCTTGTGTTTTTTTTTAAAACATACTTATGAAATTAAATATTATATATAGTTTAATAACCAATTAGAATTTATTATTAATTTTAACGTAAGTTATAAAAATTTTGTAAAAAAAAATTGATTTTTTGGAACCGGGATTGGAACCGTGATCGGAACCGTAATCGGAACCGTGATCTCGAACGTCGACCGGGAACCGCCGAGACCCGGACCGGACCGGGAACCGCCAAACCCGCCCGGTTCCGGGAACCGGCGGAACCGGCGGTTCCGGTTTCATTTTGGACCCGGAACCGGAGGGTCGTGCCATGGGCCCGGAACCGGCCCGAAACCGGTCACGTCTACATTACCCTAGTGGTTTCCATTAGGGGTTTACCCGGGCCTCCAGTGGGAGGTCCCGGGTTCGATTCCTTCCAGGTAGATTAGGTCTTTTGTCTCCCGAAAAAAAAAAAAAAAAAAAGAAAAGGACACCTATAAACAAACCGTAATTATTGAAACGGTGAAAGTTATATATATCATTTACCTTAACTATTTATTTTATTGCAGTGTGAAGAATTTTCATAGGATTAAATTGGTATTTAGAAGTCATAATGTAACAAGATAAGACCGTTAATTTAACCTTTTTATGATTTCATTTTTAAATGCCTTTATTTGTTATTATTGGAGAATTTGAATTAAAAATTAATTGAGGTTGCATCGATTCGGGTAAAAATTCTGTAAAGTAAGAGGTTGTATCATTTCGATTAATGATTAGAATCATTAAATGACCGGACATCTTTCTCCTATAAATTCCCATCAATTTCATGGAAAAGAAGCAGATTTTAATTGATTTTTCTTAGACAAATTCTGGCCAAATAATTTAAAAATACTCATACAAATATTTTGCATAATTTCGAGTCAACAAGAGATTTGCGAGCAATGACGACGGTTGCCTCACGGCTTTTCGTTGAAGCGCAACAATCCGAAGAAGGTATGATTGTAGATCTTGGAAGATTTATTACATTACCGCGAAAGACATAATCGGGTAAAACGTCTTGGGACAGAAATCTTTGTGACTCGCGCCGGTCAATAAATTTTCAATCCTATTTATTGTTTTCGTTTTTGCTTGAATTTGGTGTTAAACAACATGCTAGATTGATAATTTTACCAACAGTTATATATAAAACTACGAAATACAAAACAAAAGAGAAGAGAACAAGAGAGAAAGACCAGGAAATATGGAGGAAGTAAGACCGTGTGTTTCATTATTGAAATGTACATTAGTATTTATAGTTTAATTCAGAGTATGAACACGTACGATAATTGATTAAAATCATAATGTAAAGAATTCAATCAGTGTCAATAGACAATTCATTAATTATATTATTACATAATAAATATCGCTTTCGAGGATTTAACTTTTATTTTATTTTATTGTAGTGTGATAACTTGGTTGCGGACTTGATTGTGGATCGCAATGCTATGGGTTTTTGAGAATTTCCAATACTATTAATACAGTGCTCTCTCCCCCCCTCTATGGTTCTAGTAGGAATTACCTGAGAGTACTGACACCAAGTTTTTATTTTGTACACCACAAAATTATATCATCACCTCAACATTACTATCAGTGACTTTATCACCGAAACAAAACAACATCATTTTGAGGAGTATTACCCACACCTATACACGGTGAAACTCGAACTCATAACACCTATACACGGTGAAACTCGAACTCATAACATCATGCTCGCGGGGCCTCAGATTGATCACTTGAGTTAGGTCTCATGTATAGGTAGAAAATGTTGCTTCCACTGACGTATGTTATGTACTAAAAAAACATCACTGCCCAGTGCCCACTAACGTTACCCACCATCATCCCCGTGGCTGACATTTTGTAATGTGGGAAACAGAATATCCTTTCGGTGAAAAAAATAATCGTGATGCTATATAAGTAAATACCTGATGCTACGAATTAATCGTGGTGTCTGATTCATTTATCCAGTGATTTTATAGTGGTCCAGGACCACAATGCCATTACATTATTATTCACCAATCATCCAGTTTAGAAATTGTGGTTTTTTTCTACACATGTAGGATTCACACAAAATAAGGAAATTTACCACCAAGTCATACTTATGGTCAAACCATCATAAAATTTGCCCATTTTAACGGTGCCAATAAAATCACTTTAATTTATTTAATGGCTTATATCCTAGTTAGAATCAAATGTTCTTTTTATTTAGACGATGATTATATATTTATCCACAACATCTTCCACAATACAATCAACATCATTGATTGTGATGGGACCCATATCAATAAGTGATTCATCATTTTAATCAAGAGGAATCATTTGTGTAGTAGAAAGTGACATTACATAAATGTGTAGTGCATATACCATTTTCTTTTTTATTTTTAATTGAGAAAAAACGATTAAAAGGATGACGGCAAAAATGACTATGAGAAAAATTATTATACAGTAGATATTTCAACCATCCACTTGGTATCACCCATAAATACCTGCTCTATAATAATTCTTCTCAATGACTATTCCTATATATATAATGATTCTAAATTGATGGAACAAAATCACACAAGTCATTAAGTACGTTATCATTGTTAAGAAAAGCATATGGATAAGCTTGCCCATCTCCTTCTTTTTCTTCTCATTGCTTCTTGTAAGTATTCTTCAATCTCTTCCTCTACCATAGTATTAACCGATTCTACCGGTGCACCTCACCTACCAATGCTGCACCACATGGTCCACACCAGTATACACAAAATCGATCTTGTTAAAGTTGATTCCGAAGCTAAAAAATCGGCTTTCTCAAGATAGATTTTCACGATGCACCTATAGAAAATCGGTTTTTAGCTCCAATCCCGACTTTCACAGCAAGGTCGATTCTATTGTGGTGGTGCAAAGGTAATAGAATCTGCAAATAAAGACTCCTTCCTTTATTTGTCTTAGAATTTTCGTTTCAACTTGATTAAGAATAGATTTATTCAGGAGCTACTATATATGTCTTTGTCTTAGAATTTTCGTTTCAACTTGATTAAGAATAGATTTATTCAACTTGTATGTTCATATTTTGCAGGTGCTGCTAGAGAAGCCGAAACACTTGGGAAAAAATTCTTTCAAGAACTTCATGAATGGGTATCAGAGAAACCGGAGTGTTATTTTGGATATGATCACTGCATTTAGTGGCGGAGCTACATACAATCAAGGGGGCAACTATTGATTATAGTGTTGTGTGTGGAGTGATTTACGGAACAAATCCGTAATTCACGGATGTAATTATGGATAATTAAATGTAGGAAATAATTAACTCAAAATAAAATCTTATTTTATTATGTAGATCAAACAAATTAATGCAATTATGGTGTAGATCTAATAAATTAACAGAATTATATGATAGATCTAACACAACACAGCTATTACGATATAGATCTAACAAAATATGCAATTATGGTACATATCTGACTTAAAACAATTGAGAAATTAAAGTACAGTGCACAAATAAAAACACGAGTTATGAAACTCTTTTCTTAAGACAGATTGCTCCGGTATGGTGCCCACGGTAGTAGCAACTGCCTCTCAAGATACAACAACTTACGCCTTGGATTGAGAGGCACTTCAACAATCCAAGCTCCGGCAAATTTACAGAATGCTCCGACTTCTCTTCGACTCAAGAACTAGACTATATGCTCCATATTAGTAGTGGAAGACACAAGAGGAAAACTGAATGCCTAAACTTTCATCATTGGGGTTTTTTATATAGTGGAAATAAGGAACCAATGCTTGAATGTGATTGGCCAGAACACGTCATTAAAGTCGGCTGACTTTTCCTTTTGGAAAAGAAATTGGGGCCGAAATTTTGATTAAAAAATAGCCAACTATTTCCATGATTATGATTGGTCGGATGACGTGTCTTCTGAATTCTGATTGGTCGGATGATTTAATTGCTCGACTTTTCCCTCAAGAAAAGCTATCTTCGGCCGAACTAAAATTAATTTAATTAATTAAGTTCGGACCGACTTATTTTAATCAAAATTCGTTTCCACATTATTTTGGAACCTTCCAACCGCCTCACGATTAACCGAACCTAGCCCGAGCCCGAGCCGGTCTATCGGTTGCGCTCGCATGTGGAATTATCTAGGTCCTCCCTCCTGCACAAAAGTGCATTGCCCCTTGGGGCACATCTATAAGAGCATGCACTAGCTCTTATGTATAAAACTCAAGTCTCTCAAACTTCCAATGTGGGAGATTGAGTTGAGGTACTTCCTTCAACTCTTATCTCCAACACATTTTCAACCAACTTTAGGTATTAATTTCTCATTCACCCGATATCTGAATCGAGTGATTCCAAAGCCAAACATTATCTACTCCGTGAGTGGAATTTTTAGACGTAATAAGCTCCCGGTGAATCTCATTGGAGCGTATCCGAAATTCGTGCTAAAGTTGATCATTTTAACCCCATTTCATGGGATATCTCCAACAGCAACTGCCCCTCATAGATCCTGAAAAATTACACTAATACCAGAGATCCTGCGTCCGCCTCTGACGTACTGCATTAGTCCCTGTGAATGCACCTAAGATATTCATCTATTCTATGCAGAGGCAGGTCAAGAAACTAGATTGAGTAAACTAAAAACACCGAAGAAAATTGAAGAGGTCAACGAAAAAAATGATCCATATATTTCTTTTTAAACAATAGAATTACATCGTTTTAATATTAAAAAATATATATAAAAAAATTGAGTGGGAGCATCTATGCAGTTTTTGTTGGCGTATTGCTGTAAACTTACATCCATTTTAATTATAAAAATTCATATTGGTTATGATGCACCAAGTAGGATATACACCATGACCATTCTAAGAGCTGTGTTAAACTTAATGGTGGGTGGGATTTTGATAATGGTACAACATCATATTTATCTATTAATAAAATAAATTTTAATTATTTATTTACTTGTTTAATATTGTGGTGGTACATTAAATTTTGAACATCTGTGAACACTACGGCGTTCAAAACTTCTTTTCAACAATACACAAACTTTCCCCTAAAAATAACAATACACAAACAAACTAGTAAAATCTAGAGGGGAATGAGGGAGAAGGACAGAAATATTTCATCAATTGAGTAGAAGGGACGAGTTTTGAAACTTTTGCATAAAGACAAAACTATTTATTCAACGTCGAAATTCACTTGTGTTTGAAATTCATTATTTTAAATTCACCGCCGAAATTCATTTGTCAAATTCACTAATTTTCAAAATTCATTGTCGAGATTCACTGATTTTCGGATTCACCATGTCGAAATTCACCGATTGCGGATTCACCTGAGGAGATTCATTTGATTTTCTGATTCACCGTTTGTCATTCTCGCTATAAAATTATGCAGATTGTCCTTCCCTATATAAAAATATGTAGTTGTCTCCATTCTTAAAAATATTCCAGACGTATGCTTTTATCCCTAATTTTCCAAAAATCTAGTGCGTCCCTAAAAAAAAAAAAAAAAAAAAAAAAAAAAATCTAGTGTGTCACCTTAGGGAGCAGTGTGCACCAGTTCTTTTTGTCAAAAAGAAGGCTGGAAGCCTAAGGCTATGTATATATATTGACTATAGAATGTTGAACAAACTAACAATAAATGATAATTATCTCATTTATTTACATTACTATGTCACTGTATTATAATGTCACAAAATAATTACTTTGTCACTGTTATAAAAATGTCACCACATTTTATTGTCACGACAGAATCACAATACTATTGTTAAGAAAAAATAATTTCATTACACTGTCATTACATATTTACAATGTCACTGTTACGAAAAAGTCACTGCTTCATAGTCGCACGTATATTTCACTTCCGGAATATTGACTTTTTAAATTATTTTTCTTGAAAATCGCAAGATTGACTTTTGAGGATATATATATATACACACACCGGCTGTTGGGATTTGCTTCTAGTAGTAACAGAAGCATTAATAAGATGGCAATTAATGCGAGGTGTTAAATGGCTCCATAAATTCAGGTTTTAATATTTTTTAAGTGTTAAAGAGTAATCCGGTACAATATTATTAAATGTTGTCCTTATAAACCCCGTAAAGTTAATAATGTCATATTCTCCTATTTATACACTTATTAGTATAAGATAACCGTGTAATGCACGGGGAACATATATTTTTTGAGAGTTGGTAGTAAATGAAACAACATATGTTAACAAAAAAAAAGGCCATTTTATTGAAATATAACATTGACAACCTATGTCGCAAGACAATGTAAGACTCTTGCAGACTTGCAACGTCTTAGTAAATGAAATAGAAAGTGCATAAAGAATGATATGAATGAAGAGTTATAAAAATAAAGAAAAAGGAACAAACACATATACAATAAAATATAAGTGTGGAGACATATGTTATATAACAATCCTACAGTAATGACAATGAAAAACAAATGCTTCCATATCTTACTAATAAACATGTATATTTAGGACATGTGAAAGGATTTAAACAAAATATGTTCACGTGTAAGATAACATAACATTGATAATGGAAAAAACAATGAATTTCGAATGTAATTTATATAAAACATGAAATACATTCATCAAAAGATATAGTGAAACCGAATTAGCATCATATAATGTTTAAACAACAATGTATAACAATTATCAGGATTAGAAGGAAAATTAGCCTTGAAACATATATAAATTAAACAACTCGATCTCCACGAAGAAAATAAAAAAAAATATAATTAACGTGTGTAAATATCAAAATCATACAAACCCACGTTTGAAACGGCCAAACACAACATAGAATGAACATAATGAATATCCAGGTTAGAAGGAGACAACCGGAGACGCAATGAATTGATACAAAATTGTGAAGGCATTAATATAACCCTCCAAGATGCACTAAGAGCTTAGCTATAACAATACAATAGATTTACTTGAGACATTGATAAACACATACGAAACAAAGCTTCATACGGAATCACTTATTTTATTACGTTATTACATTATTAAACTTGACAGTTGCTTGTAGAATCATATGAGCAATTGAGTATCATTTAACCACCAATTCATATAAAAAAGGTCTTTGTCAGAGGGCCAAAAATACTTAGCTATATAAAATCCATCTGGCTTCACCGCCCACCAACAACAATGTGTATACTTATTAAATTCTCCGCATTGATGTTTATGTATCTTTCGATCAAATACTGCCATAGATCTTGTCTTGTGGTCCCACCAAAAGGTACAGTAAAATTTTGTACGGCCGAAAATATCGTCTTCAAATTCAAAATCATACAAGACACCCACTTTTAGATCATGATAACCAAGATCATCATCCCCAGAATAACAATGGACTTTGAGGAGGTTTTCATTGTTGGGAAGCATACTTATGATATTCATTTTAATTGTAGTAGAATCCCATGAAGCATTTTTTCTGAAAGAAAATAAAAATAAACATAGGAGAATAAAAATGAACTGATTTCTAGCCATGAGATTTCTCTATCTGATTTCTCATTGTTCTAAGCCTTTAAATATATAGAGAATGTATAGGCCCTGAAGGTTTTCTATAAAAGTACTAAAATACCCTACTACTTATTAATATATTTAGCACGAAATAGTATAAATAATTGTTGTGTCAAAGACTATTTGTACATAATTTTTTTACTAAGAGAAGTCGATACAATGTACAGATCCAACACTAGTACTACAGATCAAAGTCAAAATTGTCGCTACAACAATCCTGCTCTTTGGCCATTGAACTATGCGCGTGAAGGCTCTGGAGCATTAATTTCATATTCTTTACCTATGATAACTATGCAGTTAGTGGTTGGCTGGTTGTTTTCTTTTTTGTGTGTAGGTATATATACATATATATTTTGAGAAGAGGTAATTATATTTTCAAGACTTGGTAATTACTCCCTCTATAGTACAAGTCATTTTAGGTGTTTTAATAAAGATTAAGAAAGTGGTTGTATAGCATAAATTTTAAGTAGAAATGTCATAAATATCATTTGACAATAATTAATGAAATGGTTATAAAGTATTGAAAAGTAGTTGGATTGTTTATAAATTATGGGTAAGATAGAAAAATAATAATAATTAACACATCCGTCTTAAAATTTAAGTCCGTTTAGATATTGAGTGTCATTAATTTTGATTGTAAAAGTCTAGAACACTCTGACTTTTATAAATGTATTAGTTGTAAAGTAGGTGAATATATAATAAATGATGGGTAAAATGAAAAAAAATGTAATAAATGCTTCATGGGTATTCTAAATGGACTTATATCATTGGACAAATTCAAAAAGCTAAACGGACTTACATTTGGGACGGGTGTAGTGTTTTAATTGGTAATGTAGAATGACTTATATTCCGAGAGAAACAAAAAGAGGTAGAGTGACTTATATTTTGGGACAGAAGGAGTATATTGTAACACCCCTGAATTTTGAGTAACGGTAAAAAGGGTAATCTTGTTGATTTATTTACCCTAATTATGATTTAGCTTTATTTTAATGTTTTTGGGAAATTAGTTAAATGGATTATAATCTGTTTTATGTGGAAGGAAATTAATGATAATTGTGGTTTTAAGGCATTTTGCTATAATAGAAACCTCTCCCATATTTCCCCCCCTTTATCACACGCCGCTTATGAGGGGAAAAAAGATACGTACGCTCCGGAGAAAATTTTGGGAAGAAAAGGATTAACAAAATCTTCAATCCCAGGGCTAACCCGTTCATCTTTTCAACATGTTGTAGTAGAGAAAAGTGATCACCGCAACGTAACGAATCTTTCGATATCAACATCTCCCTAATTCGTAAGTATTCATTTTTAGCCCTAGTTTATAATCTTAATCGTTTTTTATGAATTATTGGGTTCTGGGTATCCTAGATTTTTGTAGACGATCTGGTAACAGTAGTATATGCTTTTGGTTGTAGAAATTTGCGAGGAAAGAAAAATTTTGCCGTTTCGTGTTGTTCTTACCTTGTGGATATGTTTCTGACGGATGAAGAGGTAAGTGGTGTTCTAAATCGGGCTTTCTGGGTTGTGTTTTGTGTTATTTTAGTTGTTGGATTGTATATGTATGTTTACAAAGAGTATGGTGATGTATTACGCCTAAAAGGTACTAATTTTGGGTTAGAATGGTGGAAAATCGATCCGAAATCGAACAGGACGAAAACATTGAAAAACTGCTCCAAGGCCTCATGGGCGCATACCTATATATGATTTCATGGGCACGTGCCTATCAAAACAAAGAGTTCAGAAAGTTACAGGTGTGATAGGTCGCCCCATGGGCGCAGGTCTATGGATAGACCACTTTCATGGGCGCAGGCCTATGGGTCTTGATTTTTCACCAATTTCTAGAAGTGTTGGGCACGTGCCTGGGGTTCTGTAAGCATGGTCCTATCCCTTAAAAGTGATGGTTTTCCTTATTTTGTGTTCCATTCGTTAAGATGAGGTCCTATAAGCATAGGCCACTTCCTGAAAGCATTGTTTTACCTTATTTTGTGTACTATTCACTATAACTTGGTGTGTATGCCTTTAGGGCATTACTTGTAACATTAAAATGTCTAACTTCGACTCTGGTACCTTTGCTCAAAGACTACAACCGAGATCGTCTCAGACGGAGAAGTTAGGAGCACCGGAAGGCGATTGTTTAGGCCTTGCGTGATATTGACTTAGTAGTCAAAGGTCCTTTTACAATGTGCTAGGTAGTGTAAATAGATTGTCTTGGACTAGATGTCCCTAGAAAGCCTTTTATGTGAATAAATCAGGTGATTAGAATAAATTGGAAATAAACATATGTGTTGTGTCTCAAAGTTAAAACACCATTATCATTGGTGAGGCACATTTAATTTTCGCAACATGGAACTATTGCACCTCTCCACTCGGTCTGATGCCAAGGGACTCGTGTGATCTTCCTCATGGACCTGCCGTGCCTTTGAGGTGCTGAATGTGTTGTGGTTTGGTGTTCACCATACATAGTGTCCTTTGATCTTGGTGTAATAAACCTGTTATACTATGGAGCTAGTAGAGGGTGATTGAGCTCTTCTGTTACAACCTACGTGGTAGTGTTTGTAGAATTTATTACTGTTACATATATGTTATTTAATTGTAACCGATTCTTCTACCCCTTACTAAGTACGTATGTACTTACACCTTTCTTTATTGTTTCCCGCATCGAGAATGTGGTGTATTGTAGTTTGTTTTATAGGCCACTAAAGAGCGACCCCAGGAATGATGCAACTGGGGTTTGATATTCTTTATTCTGTTGTAATCTGGGTATAGACTCTCCTACATTTCTAATGATAGAAATCAGTGGTTGAGTTTGAGGATATCAGGATGTAATGAATTATTTGTGATTGACGGTTATATAAAGTCTTTTAATGATGTATTAGATGCAGCCTGCGTTCCTTTCGATCGATGTGCTAGTCATTTTAGTTGCCCGAGTCGATCGTTTTGTCTTCCGCCATGTTCTCTGTTGTTTGTCTACCTAAGACTTATGTATATAATTAGATAAAATTTTAATTATATGCATAGCAGACGTTATTTTCTGGAAAAAGACTCGGTATCCGGGACAGGAGTGTCACATATATCATATGAATGCATCACAATTTATCAATTAAAATGTAGCGTGAGTGGTAAAGTGTTAATCTTTTATGTCAATGTAACACCCCGCTCCCGGATACCGAGCCCTTATCCGGAAGAGAATGTTCGGCGCGTATAACATTAAATAAATCTATCATTATACGCAAGCCTCTACGTCGTCGTATCAAGATAAAGCAAACGGAAGCTAAATAGACTCGGCAAGCATCGTAATTGTTAGTAAGAATAGATTACATTCCAACTATGGGTAGGAAGGGATAGCTTACTACAACGAAATAAAGCTTACAACAACGATGTTCCAAAAGAAAAATACAACACACTTGAAATAAAAGTACGACAAATCTAGTACAACATCTAATAAGCAAAGTGAAACGAAAGCGTCATCAAGGCATCATCGTCATCAAACATCATCAAACTCCTCATCAAGCTCAAGGTTAACATGTTCATCTTCTCACCCCACAGTGCATACAAAAAGAACATGAAAGGGAGGTAAGTACAAAGTACTTAGCAAGAAGAATAAGCTAATGAATAACTAAGTTCTACAACGGAAAGGTTTACGTTATTATTATTAAGTTATCTTTGTGAGACCGACTCAAACTCTAGGGTTCAATTCATGCTCATCAACATGTTGTGACTATTGGTTTTTTGCTTAGCTTATCTTTGTTACAACCGCATTCAAGGGCACTACGCATGGTGCTTGATCGGGGTCAATCAGGTTATAATATACTTGACCACCATAAACCAATACTAGCAAGAGGACTAGGCCCATCGTAGTATAGCTATAGTGAATCAAGGTCGATCCCACAGGGAACCAATTGTGGATCATCTTATATACAAACAATTAATTAAGCATGTCAAGGACATAGAGGCGGTCTACGACCAACATAGGACAAGAAAGGTAAAGACACGACTCAACACAACGTAATTAACCTCCCCAATTATAGTCTTTATCGTTTGGACCTAGATAATTTATATAATAAACTGAACTTATTAACTGTCAATCCGTTTGTATCTATCTTAGATTGGCTACGGGAGTCATCCTCTTTAACTTGACTTAGCACCGGTTAGGTTGCTGAGATCAACATCTTTGCATTACATGACTTCACCTTTTGGGTATCCATCTCATATAACTCGCACGCTTACGACACTAAGGATGCCGATATTAATCGTACACCTCGTCTAGGCAACATTCCTATGGTTAGGCGTACTTCCTAAGCGATTACTCAAGCTCTCGTCCAACTAGCAATTACCAAGTTATAGTCTCATGCTAATCTACGACGTACGTATAAGCAGGTGCATGCAATTCCCGAATATAAACCTACCTAGATATTGTTGAACGTCCGTGAAGAGCAATTCATAAGCCTACCTAAGAGTTTTATATTGTTATTTCATTTTTACACGTTTTAATTAAACTAAGCGAGTAACGTAGCCATAGTCATACTTACTGAGATAATAAATTCAACTAGGCTAAACCTACCATAAAGACGTGGCAGAAATAACTGATGAAACAGGGCTCGGTCGACCGAGTGTAAGGCCTCGGTCGACCGAATGACACCTTTCGGTCACCCGAACGATTTCAACCCAGAATACATCTTAGAATATATCTCTCAGCGTTTCATCAAACGAGCAATGTTAAACGAAGAATTACGCACAAGATTCATATAAACTAACATAGATACGCATTAATTAAATCAAGTAGATTCATGAATAAATACTAAGTGTATGACGTAGGTTATGGGATCCCCATAGACAAAGAGTCGCCACATCCCTAACGTCATAGCCTAGATCTACATCATCTAGCTATGATTAACTAATTCAAACGATAAAGCATAATTGGGAGGGATTAATTACTTAAAAGAAAGAAAAGCAGAAAATAAAGGCTTACATATTGCATTCTTAAATTGCTTTGAAACCCTCAAATTATTCTACATGTGTATCAAAGTTATATTATGAATTGTAAGATTGAAGAAAGAATGAAGGGATTGTATGTATGTCTAAGGTGTGTGTTGGTGTGTTTTACAAATTTAAGTAATTCTTTGCTTATATAGAGGTTTTTGCCGACCTAGGAAGGATCTAGAAGATATACACGCGATTTCTACCGGATAAACTTCAAGTGACCGAGCCGACTCTCTCGGTCGATCGAATGGATAGGCTCGGTCGACCGAGCCCTTTTTTACGTGTTAAGCGCGTCTTTGTCCGACTTGTTCCCCATTGCATTCTTTTGAACTGATCCGATTTATCCTTTGATTAATGCTCCGATTTTCCTCTTCATTATCTTGAGATTTCTCGATTGCGCGATGTGGCAATATTCAAAGATCTTGATATCGCTGAGGTTCAAAGTCTTACCGAACTCTTGAACTCATGTGCCGGATTTTCTGTGTACACTTTATTTATTTATAAAGAGACATATTAATTATAGTACATACAAACAATTAATATGTCAAACTCTAGTCATAGACATAGCTTTTACTCGAGTTCACTTTATGTCATAGACATTTATTATGTAAGAGACTAGAAAGCATCTAGCCTCGCTTTATAGCTTTTACTTTTTTTCTATGAAAGGTCACTATCTTGTCTAGGACCTTTCAAACTCCTCAATTGTATCTACATATACTCCACATTATCAATGAATAAAAGATAAGTTGAAGTTTACTCTTGTGTTAACACATTCTCAAACTCTCTTCATGGTATCGGAGCCATTTGTGTTCTAACTTTTTCCGCTGCAAAACTCATATTTCAAGAAGAATGTCTTCCACATCCGACATTACTTCAACCTCAAGAGACTCTCGTGACCTCACCGACCGAGTCTTGACAACTCCTCTTCTTATACAAACCATAGACTTGATGGTAACAACTATCCATTATGGTCAAGGTCTATGAAAATGTACATTTACGGACAAAGTAAGATGGGATACTTATGCGGAACAAAACACACACTCTTTGGCCCGACCCAGCTTTGAAGCATGGGACACGACAAATAATCAACTCATGACCATCCTCACGAGGTCAATGACAAAAGAGATAAGTGAAAACTTTATGATGTATGATCTTGCCAAAGAAATGCAGGATAATGCCGTAGATCTTTACTCCAAGAAGGATAATACATCCGAGGTATATGAACTAAGCTCAGATTCAAACTTGCGAGCAAGATGATATATCTCAGAACTCAATATTTCAATCAACTATCTAAGGCTTGGCAACACTTAGATATGTTAGAAACTCACTCTTGGAATGATGTCAAGGATGCTGCTTTATAAAGACATCATAGAAAAGAAGAGAGTATTCGTGTTTCTCACCTGGATCGAATCCTACTCTTGATGATGTTAGAGGAAGAATTCTTGCCACCAAACCTCTTCCAAATCTCAAATCCATGTTTGCTTTGAGGTCAAACATGAAGAAAGTAGGAGAAAAGTCATGCTTTTGAAATCCCTACCGACAACCCTCTTGGAAGGTGCTTTGCGCTTTGTCGACGGGAAGGAAGCTCGCTGAGGTTCTTGAGACATACAAAAGCCTCTTTGAGAAAATCGAAAAGCGTGCTCGTGATCACCGCAAACGCACAAATCACACCAAGGACAACTGCTGGAAGCTCCATGGCAAGCCTAACTCCTCAAAAACCTCAAAACCTATCAGGGAAAGTCAAGGCAAGACACATCGGTGAGGAGGAGAATGACAACCAGATGAATGCTCGGTTTGTTGCATTCAAAGCCTCCTGAATCAACAAAAGGAAGGTAGTCACTCTCTTGATGTTGCTACTCATACTCATACTGAGTAAATTCTACTCTTCCCTTAGCAATGAAACATGGATTGTTGATTCTGGGGCATCCTCCCATATGACTGGTAATAAAAACCTTATAACCAACTATATGCCTTGTCACCAAATCCATAACATTAAAACTGCTGATGGATCTATCTCTCGTGCAAAAGGTGTTGGAAATGTTAAACTCACTAATAAGATATGCCTACAGGATGTCCTATTTGTTCCAAACTTAGACTGCAATCTTATATCTCACAAGAGACTCACTAAAGATTTGAATTGGATTTGTTGTTTTTAAGGAAAATCGGTGCACATTCCAGATCCTACTTCACGAAGTGATTGGGAAGGCTAAACCTTGCTTTTGGATTGTTTCTAGTCAACCTCGCCAAGAAGGCAAGATCAAGATCGAATCGCCCCTCAAGAACTTTGCTCCCAGACTTTAGACAATATCATGTTATGGCATTATAGATTAGGACATCCAAGTTTTGGTTACTTAAAATCTTTAACTCCTGAATTGTTTAAAGGATGTAATCAAATGACCTTCAATGTGATATTTGTCAATTTGCTAAACTTACAAAATCATGTATGCTAAGTTACCTCATTTGCATTCCTCACCCTTCACCTTAATACACAGTGATGTGTGGGGACCTCTAGGGTGAAAAGTATAACAGGAAAAGGTGGTTTGTCACCTTTATTGATGATCATACCAGGGAACACTTGGGTTTTTAATGAAAGACAAATCAAAGTTGGCCCTATCTTTCAAGAATTTTATCATATGGTCTCCACTCAATTTGATACTAAGGTCAAGATCTTAAAGACTGATAATGCTCTAGAATACTATGAGTCTAATCTCAGTACCTTCTTGAAAGATAGAGGAATTGTTCATATCAGTAGTTGTGTGGAAACACCTCAGCAGAATGGGGTTGCTGAGAGGAAGAACAGGCAAGATCAATCATGTTCACCACACATGTTCCTAAATATATGTGGGGTGAAGCTATACTGACTGCAACTTATTTACTCAACAGACTTCCCAGCAGAGTGTTAGGTTTCAAAACTCCACTCCAAACCCTACTGACCACACACTCCTGTCATCATCTGGTTTCCCAGTTGCCTCCAAAGATCTTTGGTTGTACTGTGTTTGTGTATATCCATGCTCAACACAGAAGTAAACTTGATCCTAAAGCTCACAAGTGCATTTTCCTAGGTTATGCCAAGGACAGAAAAGGTTACAAATGTTATTCCCCTACTGAAAAGAAATTTTACAATTCTATGGATGTAAAATTCTTTGAAAGGACCCCTTATTACAAAGAAAACCCTCTTGAGCCATTCACTCGATGGAAACTTGATTGAAATTGACCTAAACCCCTTCCTCGGCAAACTCTTAACCTCGGCAAACTCATCGATCCTCGGCGGATGAACTCCAGTACCCTACTGACTCTCTACAGCCTAATACTTCTCGGCAAAGAACCTCCGAACAAGAGTCTCATCGACCCGAGCTCCGCCGATCCCGAGCCTCATGACACTCGGCAATCTCTGATCCTCGGCACTGTGACATTGATGATAGGCCTATTGCTCTTTAGGAAGGGAAAGAGATCATGCACTGATCACTCTATTCATTCTTATGTATCTTATGATAAGTTATCTCCTGCCTTTGCCATGTTTTCACAGGACCTGGACTCTCACTCCATTCCTAAAAATATTCAGGAGGCCCTTCAAAATGATAAATGGAAGGTCACTTTGTTAAAAGCAGAGATGACAAAGACTTACGGATAATCATACTTGGGATTTGACACCTCTCACACAGGCAAGAAGGCAGCGATTGTATGGTTATTCACTATAAAATACAATGCGATGGCACTATTGACAAGTACAAAGCCGTTGGTAGCCGTGGGATTCACTCAAACTTATGGCATTGACTATAAGGAAACTTTTGCACCAGTGGCAAAACTCAACACCGTCGAGGGTTCGATCTCTCTAGCCGTCCAACTTGACTGGCCTCTTCACCAATTGGACATCAAAAATGCTTTTCTAAATAGGGACCTCACTGAGGAGGTTTATATGAATGTACCTCCTGGTTTTATCAATCCTCATACTCAAGGCAAGGTGTGCAAACTAAGGAAATCTCTATATGGCCTCAAAGCAATCACCAAGGGCATGGTTTGGAAAATTAACAACGTGGTCAAAGCTGCTGGATATCACCAATGCAATTCGATCACACTATGTTCATCAAGACAACCAACCAGAAGAGGTCTATTGTTATTGTCTATGTGGATGATATCATCCTCACTGGAGATGACTCTACTGAGATCCAACATTTGAAGACTCTGCTGGCAAAGGTGTTTCAGGTGAAAGACTTGGGTTTTCTCAAATATTTTCTTGGCATGGAAGTAGCAAGAAACAGACAAAGGCATTCTGTCTCCCCAAAGGAAATATGTCTTGGATCTACCAAGAAAGCGGCATCTTTGGGGTGCAAACTGCTATATCCACTGTAGAGACCAGTCATACCCTGCTACATGGTGACATTGCTGTCAGGAAAGAACAATATCAAAGGCTTGTAGGGAAACTCATCTACCTCTCCCATACAAGACCTGATATTGCATATGGTGTCAGTCTTGTTAGTCAGTTCATGCATTGCCCTACTGAGCAACATTGGGATGCAGTAACTAGAATACTGAGGTATTTAAAGTCCACTCCTGGCCAAGGGTTACACTTCACCAAGTCTGCTGATAGATCCATCAAGGTCTACACCGATCTTTGAGTGGGCTGGATGCCACATAGATAGAAGGTCGACCACAGAACTCACATGTTCCTATGTATGGGGCAATCTTGTTACTTGGAGGAGCAAGAAACAACCTCATCGTGTCTCTAGAAGCGATCTTGGCCCGAACTCAGGCACTTGTCTTAGGCATTTGTGAAGCTCTTTGGCTCAAAAGAGTACTTACTCGAACTTCAACCTCTTGACAAGAACTATCACACTCTGCTTTGTGATAATCACTCAAAGACTATGCATGGCGAGAGGATCCAGTCCATCATGACAAAACAAAACATGTGGACATTGACAGACACTTCCTAAAGGAACATATTGATGCCAAGATTATCCAGCTCCAGTATGTTCCCTCAGCAGACCAAAATGCAGATATTCTCACCAAAGCTATTCCACCTCTCATGTTCAGCAGACTAAGTAGCAAACTTGGCTGCATCAACATATACAGCCCAGTTTGAGGGGGGGTGTGGCAATATTCAACATCTTGATCTGCTGAGGTTCAAGAGTCAGGTCTTGAACTCTTGAACTCATGTGCCGGATTTTCTGTGTACACTTTATTTATTTATAAAGAGACATATTAATTATAGTACATACAAACAATTAATATGTCAAACTCTAGTCATAGACATAGCTTTTACTCGAGTTCACTTTATGTCATAGACATTTATTATGTAAGAGACTAGAAAGCATCTAGCCTCGTTTATAGCTTTACTTTTTCTATGAAAGGTCACTATCTTGTCTAGGACCTTTCAAACTCCTCAATTGTATCTACATATACTCCACATTATCAATGAATAAAAGATAAGTTGAAGTTTACTCTTGTGTTAACACATTCTCAAACTCTCTTCACGCGATATTTATCTTCCCGATTTATCACGATCTACATAATCAGCAATTATCGCACAATAAATCGGTCTTTTAATAATAAAAACAGCTAAATACCAAATATCATATTAATAATAACTTAACATTAAATAATAAATATAAACGAGTGATTTAATATGAAATATACATTATTAATCTCGATTTAAGGTCAACGTTGATGACTTTTACGGGTATAATTTGACCGTCATCAGTGCTGCCCACCACGAGACGTAAGGCTGCAACCTATCAGTGGATCACACCGATAGCCACAGAAGTCTATTCTGGTAGACTCTGATAGTGTACACGTTCGGTGAAATCCCTCTACTACTAGTGCCTCTTCGAGGCCAATAAAGTTATTCGTTCACGAAGTCCCTCCACTCCCAGTGCCTATCAAAGGCCAGCAGAGTTATTTGCTTTATCCGACCACCCACACATCGCGATATAGTCAAGTGCCTCACCAAGAATAACATGATGTTTAGTCTTTTAACTACCCAAGTACGTTTGTTATTAGTTGTTAACTACCCAAGTACGTTTGTCACCTAAGTATTTTCAAGTAAGCTCCCTCACAACTCTTACACTCTTACTTAGACCACTATACACGGACAAGCCTGGAACATACACAGATATTGATGAATTCTAATTCATCAAAGCACAAGCCAATCATACTCTTCCGACGGTCCTGAACTTCAAATCTTGTGAAGATTCTATTTGGTGCCGGAACTAAACGCATCAGAAGCTTAATTATTTCTTGTTTATATTCATTTAACTTGTTTATATCATTAATATAAGGTTAGGAACCAATCCCTACTTACTACACTCAAAAATACGCAAAAACGGTCCAAACAACATTTCTGGGCCATAGGCCACGGCCTGTAAATCATATGCCGGCGCCTATGGCACAACAGAATACTCTGAACTCTCTGAATCTGATAGGCCACGGCCTATAAATCATAGGCCACGGTCTACGACACCTGGGAGCATTTTTCTGCATTTTTCGATTCTGCACCATCTCTAACCTTTTTCCAATCAATTTAACAACAATATACGCAGAAAAACAACAGCAAAACAGTACTATATAATACCATAGCACTTCACACCTTAACTACAACATTTAAGCACAATTTCTGACACCAAAATATGCCAAAACTCAACCCTAGCAACATAAAATCTTAATTAAACATTAGGAAGAACCTCGTACCGTACTAGCAAGCAAAACCAAAGCAACCTTTTAGAAATATGCAGCACTTGAGAAGACTTCAACTAAAAACCTATTTGATAACAATTAAACTTGGATTAATTGATAATCAAACCTACTACACTAACGAGACTACGAATCAAGAGGTTTAGAACGACAAAGCTTGATGATCTCAAATTAGGGCAAAACTAACCTTTCTAAGAACGATAATTTTCTTGTACCAAAACGAAGCCCTTGTTCCGTTGATTCCGAATTTTCAATCATTTCTGAAATCCGTTGAATACTTGGTGCGAATTGTGGAAAAGTCTACTTTATTTTTTTTATGTTTCTTTTCTCTTTTCTGATGCCATGTTCGAACTAATGATGAGGAAATAACTTCTGACAAACCCCCAGAGAAATAACTCCTATAAATGGGAGGTTATTCTTTTCCAAAATAACTCCCAAAGAGTTATTGCATCTAAAATCCTTAATTCTTAATTACAAATATAACTCCCAAACAATGATTATTTCCATAAATTCTCCCATTACTATATACATATATTCGAAAATACACACACACACACACATATATATATATATATATATATATATATATATATATATATATATATATATATATATATATATGTATATATATATATATATATATATGTATATATATATATATATATATAATATACATATATATATATATATATATATATATATATATATATATATATATAATATTTTAATCCACAAAAATTTAAATATAATATTTCGTTCAGAAAATGCACACGCTGCCATTTCACGAAAATGGTGAGATATTACTTGTCAATACTCTGTGTTTCATTCTTAAAAAAAAAAAAAAAAAAAAAAAAAAAAAAAAAGACTCTAGTGTTTCATTTCACCATATCTCCACTTTTTTTTTTTTTTTTTTGCTCAAATTATATATCTTATTAAACTTTCATTATTGTTTCTCCCTATTTTTTCTTCTTCTTATTCTTCTATACTTTGCTTCGGTCTTCTATAACAATACAACAATTCTACAACAACAAATTCTTAATATTAAAAAAGCAATCATATAAGCACTTGAGTACAATTTAACCACCAATTCATATAAAAAAGGTCGTCGTCGGAAGGCCACAAATTCTTAGCTATATAAAATCCTTCTGGCTTCACCACCCACCAACAGACATGTGTATATTTATTTAAAACTCCGCAATGAAGTTTATGTACCATTCGATCAAATATCGCCATAGATCTTGTCTTTTTCTCCCACCGAGAAAGTACAGATAAAATTTAAATGCGCCAAAATATTGTCGATAAATTCAAAATCATACAAAACACCTGCTTTCAGATTATGATAACCAAGGTCATCATCCCCAGAGTAACAATGGAGTTTGAGGAGGCTTGTATTGTGAGGAAGCTTGCTGATGATATTCATTTTAATTTTAGTGGGAACCAAGGACCATGAAGCATTTTTTTTGAAAGAAAATAGAAATAAAAATAGGAGTATTACTATGAATTGATTTCTAGCCATGAGATCACTTGATGTGATTTCTTTTTTATGAAACTAATTTGCTTCAAAGTTAATAAATATTAGGGAATATAGGCATATAAAATTACTAAAATATCCTACCAATTATTCATATTTAGCAAGAAATAGTATAAATAATTGTTTGTCACAAATTTAGAAATTTGCAGATACAATACATGTATCCTATTTCAGCGGTCCATGGATCAAGCTCTGGAGCATTGTACTTTTTAGATTATGTACCTATCGTGACTCGGTAAATTAGTTTGCATTTTTTTGTATTGTTGGATGGTAATCATAATAAATGATATATAACCTAGAAAAATATTAACTCTTTAGATTATGTACCTATGATGACTTGCTAAATTAGTTTGCATTTCTTGTATTGTTGGATGGTATTCACAATAAATGCATGCATCATAATTTATCAATTGGAAATTGGAATGTAGCATAAGTTGTAATTTTGTAAAGAGATAATATTTTTCTAGGTTATATATCTTATTAAACTTTCCTTATTGTTTCCTCCTATATTTTTTTTCTTCTTATTCTTCTATAGTGTATACACCTTATCTGTTTTTGTCTTCCGTATACATTCTCTGTTTTTGTTAAACTTAATATTCGTATGGACTATAAAACACTTTTACTAACATATCAAGATTTATGTATTTGATTTTACCAAGAATACGAAAGAAAAAAAATTAATGTCATGTTTTAAAAAGAATGATCTTGATCAATTTATGTATCTTTTATTTAATTAAATAAAATATGTCTGCCTATGTGACTATATGACGATGTATTACGATTATGGAAAATATTGATTTGTCCCCCCTCAAGGGGGAGTGTGAAGATCTCGAACGCCCAAATTGCGTGATAAAAACTCGAACTGTTGTCGTCCCAAAGCCTTGGTAAAAATGTCCGCCAATTGATGTTTCGTAGAAACATAGGAAGGAAGAATCAAACCATTAGTAATGACATCGCGTACTAAGTGACAGTCAACTTCGATATGCTACGTACGTTCATGGAAAACGGGTTCTGAGCAATATATAGAAGCGCATCGATCATCACGAAAAAGTCGAATGCCGGGAGGGTGCCGAACCCCAAGGTCAGCCAGTAACTGCTTCAGCCACTTTAGCTCACATGTCAAAGAAGTCATACCGTTGTATGTTTCTTGGACTTCCAGGAGATAGGAGAAAAACCGAGAAACACGAACCATCCACTCAAGTATCTGCGAGTAATTGGGCAAATAGCCAAGTTCAAAGTCACACCAACCCTCTAGAAGGAGGGAACTATCGGAGCTCAGCAAAATACCCTGGTTATGATGTTTCTTCAAATAGCGGACTAGTCGTAATTAAGGCGGCCTCCGAATGCTCAATCCGGGGGACCTGCATTAATTGTGAAGATGTGAACAGAATATGCCACATCGGGTCGAGTGACCCTGAAATTAATAAGACGTCCAATAAGACATCGGTACGACGCCGGATCATCCAATAGAGGTCCGGTGGCTAGTGCCAGCTTATGATTTGCTCGATGGGAAAGTCAGCTGGTTTGCTCCCAAGTAACCTGGCCTCATGTATAATATCCAATGCATATTTCCGCTGATTCAAGAAAATCCCATCTACGTTACTCGCAACCTCAATGCCAAGAAAATATTTGAGAGCGCCGAGAACCTTCATTTTAAAACACTTGCCCAAATAAGATTTGAAAACCGTTATCGCCACTTTGTCATTGCCTGCAATGATCATATCGTCAACATACACCACAAGTTGAATCCCGTCATGAGTCAAAGTAAACAACGAATAGTCAGAGTAAGACTGACGAAATCCATAATCACGCAAAGCGGAGGCAAGCTTGGCAAACCAACACAGTAGTGCATGTTTCAACCCATACAACGATTTTTGCATCTTGCAAACCAAATTGGACCCCGGCTTCTCTAATCCAAGAGTTATCTTCATATAGATCTCCTTGTCCAAGTCCCCATGCAAAAATGCATTATGGACGTCCAACAGATTAATGTCCCACCGTTTCACTGCGGCGACACTGAGAACGGTTTGAACCGTAACCATTTTTGCCATAGGGGCGAAAGTCTCTGTATAATCAACACCTTCTTCTTGGTGATGCCCAAAAGCTACTAACCGGGCTTTAAGACGCTGTAAGGTGCCGTGCTCATCATATTTCTTTGTATACACCCACTTACTCCCAATGCCTTTTTCCGGGGGGAAGGGGTTGCAAACCCAAGTACCACGATCTTCAAGTGCCCGAATTTCTTCTAACATAGCCTTACGCCACCCCTCATGTTTCATAGCCTCCTTAAAAGATTTAAGAGGATTACCCACTGTAATAGCTGCAAGATACTTGCGATGTTTATCAGAAAACTTATCATAATAAATATAATGCATAAGAGGATACAGAGTACCTGAGGAAACTGACTGTCCGGAAGAGCATGGAATGAGACTTTTCTGATCAATCAATGTATGTGTCACAAAATCTTGGAAGCGCGAATTCGGAATCTTCTGTCGTCTACCCCTACCCAACTCTTCAGTACCATCATCTGGATGTCACGGTTGTGATGAAGGCACTATATTAACCCCAGTATCACCTGTGTCAACTGTCAAGCCCGTCCCCCCTCAACCGGAGGATCCGGCAAGGGTGGATCCCCGGTAGGAGAGGCATCGAACCCCTGATCTACTATGCCAATATTGTCAAACAAAGGGTAAGGAACTACGGAGGCTTCACTATGATACCCCGGTGGCTTATGATTCTACTCCGATACCATGTTAAATTTCGGTTAATGTATTTCGTATCTCTTTAATCAATCAACGAGTACAATATTTATAGCCACTAGTAGGGCTTCTACATTACACAATATACCAAAACTACCCTTACTAAATCAATATACAAATCAATATTTTCCATAATCGTAATATATCGTAATCCACTATGCTTGCATTGATGTTTATGTATCCTTTTATCAAAGATCTTGTTTCTTGCCTCCACAGAAAAGTAGAGTAAAATTTTGGATGGCCAAAGATATCGGCTGTAAAATAAAAATAAAAAATGTGTTGTGCGCGTGCTCTAATAACCTTTTTTTTTTTTAGAATTTGGCTCCACTGAAAAAAATTCATGGGTCTGCCATTGTATGCGTGTGCGTATGTGTGTCATTCACTTTTAGATCATGATAACCGTCATCATTCTTAGAGTAGCAATGGAGTTTGAGGAGTTTTGTGTAGTCAGTAAACTTATTGACGATAAAGAAATTTGGTTGAAAGTAAATAGAAATGAAAATACAAGTATTAGAATGAACTCATTTCTAGACATGAGATTACTCGATTTGATTTCTTTATTATGACACTATGTTGATACATGTTCTCATTGGTTCAAACCCCTTAATGTAGCCATACAAAGCCCCCTCCCCCCTCCCCCCTCCCCCCAAAAAAAAATTTCGTCTAAATTACTAAAGTACCCTATTGTTTATTAGTAGTAATATTAAGCATCAAATAGTTTAGAAAAAGTTAAATCAATGATAAAATGGACGATGAGACTATCATCTATCAATGAGTCATATACAAAAATCAATAATATAAGATGCGTTGTGTCAATTTCGTTGAGTCAGAATAGAGATCAAGCCTTGGAGCATTGAACTTTTTCAGAATCTTTTATCACAAATCCGACGGTCTTCAGCATGATCCCAGCAAGCAAAACATCAACTATGAAAATTCTATGGATTCCTTACAAAGAATTTTACAATCTAACTGTTGAAACGTCATCTCTTCCAAAAAAAATTAAGCTGATAGAAGGTAGATAATTAATATTTAATATATTTCAACACGCCCTTTAAATGTGGGTTATTATATGTTTTGTTTAGAGATGCCAAATATACACTTGAAACAATTTTTTTTTTTTTCTAGGAGTGGGGGGAGGGGGGATTGTGCTTGCAGCAAGGTTTACGCCAAGATCTGCTTGCATTTCAATATCATATTAATTACTATTTTTCAAAAAGCTTAAACTGATAAATAAATATATAATTAACATTTTATATATTTTAATACTAACCTAACTATTAATAAGCAAACTTAAAAATGGGAAAACCCTAATCATTGCTAAATCAAAAGGATAAAAGTATAGATTTTTACCTTGCATCCATGAAACATTGCTAGACGATATGATGAATGTACTTTTTTTTCGTGCACTTCGAAGTAACTAATTATATAGAACTGTAAAGCAACAAAACCCCACAAATAATTTACGAAAACACAAGGGCCCTATAGGGATTCAATCTAAACAACGGAAAAAAAAAAGAAAAAAAAAAACTTTTACAGCTTTTTGATCAACTTATCGGGGGAAGAAAGAAATATTGCGAAATTATAAAATTTGAGTTAACTAGGAGCCTATTTATATGTTTGCAGAATTTTAACTGCGGAAGTCCTTTTCTTATTGGAAAAAAAAATACTATTATTGAGACATAATTTAGAAAAGGGTGTTTTATTTACCCCCACATATTCTACCCATACACCCCATTGTTGTAGGAAATAAAACCTTTTTGATACGGAGGATTACATACACCTAGACCCGTCCAAATGGTGGAACCGGACCGGACCGGAACCGGAACAGCCGGTTTTAAACAGTACCGGTTTGGGCCGGTTTGACGAACCTGCAGTTTACTGTTCAAAACCGGCGGTTGCCGGTTTGGGCCGGTTCCGGTTTACCCCGGTTTACTCCCGGTTCAGATCACGGTTCCGGCCACGGTTTTAAAATTTCATAAATTTTTTTTTTCATTTCCACATAATACTTATTATTTTCACTACAATAACAAATTATTATTCTTTTCACTATAATTACTAAAACGAGAGTAATATATATTTTTTAAATAGTTTTACATTCTCGTGTTAAAAATAATATTAATATTGTTTATTTTATTTATATGTAAATAATGTTATTTTAAAAAATTGTGTTATTTTTTCAACGTTTGTACTTAGTAATTCGGTTGCTTACGTATTTTTATATGTAATCGTGTCGGAGGCACAACACATATAAAAAAGTCAAAGCGAATGTAGTTCTTATTGTTTAATTTTTAGTTTTTTTATAGTTTGTTGTAAAAGTTTTTATAGTAATTTTTATTAATGTTTTTTTTAAAGTCTTTTATAGTTTTTGTTATAAATTTTTTGAGTCGGTTTTAAGTATACGTTGATTATAAATGTTGTTTTATTAAATATTAGGTGAGATATATTGTGTTGTTTTTTTTATATGTAAATTGTGTTGTTTTTTCAACGCTTGTACCGGTAATTCGTTTGTCTACGTATTTTTTATATGTAATCGTGTCGGAGGCACAACACATATAAAAAAATCAAAGCGAACGTAGTTCTTATTGTTTATTTTTTAGTCTTTTATCTAATTTTTTTATAGTCTTTTATAGTCTTCTTATATGTTTTTATAGTATTTAAAGGTTTTTGAAATGTTTGTTTTATTGTAGTCTTTTATAATCTTCTTATATGTTTTTTTTTTTCCGTCTTTTATAGTATATATATGTGTAATGTGTTTGTATTTTATAGTTTCATACAATTTTTTAGGTTTGTATATGGTTTGTTTGGGTGTTTTTATAGTTTCTTATAGTTTATTTTAGTTTTGTGTAGTGTTGTTATGGTTTGTTATAGGTTATTATTGTTTTTTGTATTCTTTATAGTATTTTTTTAAATGTTTGTTTTATTGTAGTCTTTTGTAGTATTCTTATGTGTTTCTATTATATAGTTTCATATAATTTTTTAGGTTTGTATATGGTTTTTATGGTTTTTTTTATTTTTTTTATTTTATAGTTTTATATACTTTTTTTTTTTAGTTTAAAGTTGTAGGTATTGTTTAGTTATTTTTAATAGGTTTTTATAGTTTCAATCGGTTTTTTTTTTTATGGTTTTCTTAATAGTTTTATATAGTTTTTTGTTTTTGTTTTTAGTAGAAGGTTTTTTATAGTTATTTTTAATAGGTTTTTTTAATCTTTTATAGTTGTAACAAATATATAAGTAAGATATAAATTGTGTACCTTTAATCGATGTCGGTATTTCGAGCGCTTGTTCCTCCTGAAGTTTCAGTGTCACCGTCTTCGAACTGTGACTCCTCATCTTCTGACTCAATGTGTTGCACCCTCTTCTCGGCTCGTACACAATCTTGACAAAGCATTTGCTTCTCTAAAGTGGTGGGATGAAGCGAACATCTTTTATTGGTAAGCACATATCCTACCATGCTGAAACATCGTTCAACAGTGACGGTCGAAACAAGGCAATTTAAAAACTCGACCGCCATCATTGCTAGAACTGGATATTCTTTAACATGTCTCTTCCACCACTTCAATAAGTCGAACTCGAAATCATAGGTATCGATTTCATAGCCTTCAAATGTTGTGTTTAGAAATTTGGATATCTCTGTACGTTGATCGGATGACGATGACGATGTCGCTCCCTTCTGTCGTTTAGAATTCATTTTATCCATAACTTTTTGAAGTCCCCGTACGAGACTGTAGGGTTAGTAGAAGCACTTGCGGATGGATTGGGAACCACTTCGTTTCTCAATCCATACATACGCTCATATTCAACATACAAAGCGTTTAATAAATTTTCTAGTCTAACTACTTCAACTGTAAAATCTACCGGGGGCACATTATGAGTAACAGACAAAGCATCATAGTAAGCACCTAACATGTTAGACAAACCTACTAGTCTTATACGAGGGTCGAGTATAGATGAAATGAGATAAGTGTCAGGAATATACAACATGTAAACATTTAAATAATTCTGCGTCGTGTTCCATGGTTTCAAACTCGGCAGTTATTTCTATACAAGCAGGCAAGACTAAATGTGCTGTGGTTTGATAACATTTTGAAAACAATACTGTAATTTTTTTGAATATTTCAAAAACATCCATCAGTTTCTTGCATGAAGTCCAAATAGAGGATACAAACGATATTCGCTCGGATGTGTTCATTTAAAAATCACAAAATGTATTTTTAATTTTGTTTGTTTTTTTCCAAAGATCATGAGTTGTGTTCCACCTATGCGGTACATCTTGCGGCAGTTTGACAGGGCGATGACCTTTCTCTTTAAGAAATTTATACCACTTATTAACAAGAATATTTCTACCTAACACATGTGAAATCGCAGTTTTTATCGAATTAATATTATGGTAAAAAAACTCTTAGACCATCCATTACACATAAATTAAAAATATGGCATAAACATCTAACATGAAAAAATTGACCGTTACAAAGAGATTCACAATATCGGGATAAGTCGGGAATAGAAGCAGTGTTGTTTGAAGCATTGTCAAACGCAATAGAAAAACTTTACCTTTTAAATCGTATTCCTAAAAAATATCAACTAATAAAGATGCAATGTTAGAAGCAGTATGATTGTCGTTAAATAAATGAAAAGCAAGTAACCTTTTTTGGACAATCCAAGTGTTGTCAATCCAGTGACCCGACACGCCCCAATAATAATTGTTCGTCCTCATATCCTCCCAAATATCGGCACATACAAATATTCGGAATTTATTTTTCTTCAAACTTTCTATAATAATATTTTGTCGTTTAATAAATTTATTTTTGAAATCCCTAGTAACCGTTGCACGAGAGATACGAGTAAAAGCCGGCTGCAAAGCCCCTGGTACGTAGCTTTCAAAAATAGGATTCTCAGGAAAGCTAAAAGGAAGACCCATCCCCGCAACAAGATCCGTGGTTAGATCTCTACAGTTATCACGACTGTAAATAAAGAGTGGATTAGTGTTACCTCCGCTGGAGCTCGGCATGTTTAGTTGGGTTTGAGAAGCGCCGTCTTAAAATTTTTCTGGGTGTTTACTTAAAATGTGACCCCGCATCGTTCCGTAACCACCGGAATGTTTAAATTGGTATTTTTGGCGACAGAAATAGCACACCCCGAAGAAATATATTCCGGGGTTAGTTAATGCTATTTCATCAGTTCGAGGAACCTTTGTGAAAAATTCCGTAAAAATTCTCGATCTTAACCTTTTTTCTTGTGCTTTGGATCGGGTACTTTCACCACCATCTAAATTGACTGACTCGGGAGTAGGAGTAGGATCAGCCAAACCACTAGCACTAGCACCACGCCGACTCCCACCACGTCCTCGTCTTGGACGGGAAGCATTTGGAAATACATCATGATAATCATCAACGTCAACTTCATCATTATCTTCATCTTCGTTAAGGTTGATGTTAAAATTTCCAGGTTGAGACATTATATCGTCGTAATGACTATCAAATTCATCTTGATTGTAACCTGAAGGTGTGTCGAACTGAGGAATCGAAATGTGATTACCGGTGACAGGGTCTGTATAATATTGGGGTCTATAACCACCAGCAAGATCATCCGATTCCGGCACAACCGTGTCATCACAGAAAGTAACATTTCGATTGCCTTGTGTTGATGCACCTCTTCTTGACATTGTACAAAATCTAAATTACATATAACGGTTATAAAAAAATTAAATTAACTAACCAATTTTACTTATAACTAAAACCGAATTGAAGTAACGATTAAATCAGAACAACTTCAAATTTCGGTCTAGTAAAAAGTAAATTTGATTATAAAATTTAGTTTTTTACACTTGCAAAAAATAGTTGAATATAATACAAAACCAAATTTACTTATAACTAAACCGAATTGAAGTAACGATTAAATCGTAACAACTTCAAAAATTCGGTATCGTAAAAATAAATTTGATTGTTATTTTTAACAACTAAACAAACTTGAAAATCAAAGAAATTAGTAGAAGATATAAGAAATGAGTAGAAGATTGAGAGAGATTGGTGTAGGAATGAGGTAGTATTTATAGGAATTTTTTTGGGGTGTTTGGGAGAAAGAAAAAAAAATAGTCGTTGCATAAATAGCCGTTGGGCCGGTTCCGGTTCCGGCCGGTTTCACCCGGTTCCGGCCGGTTCTAGCGAAGCCGGTTCAAACCGGCGGTTCCGATTCCAATAATCACAAACCGGCCAACCGGCGGTTTCCCAAACCGGCGGTTCCACAAACCGCCGGTTTCGGTTCCAACCGGCGGTTCCGGTTTTGGTTGGCCAGGTCTACATACACCTAAATTTGCACAGAAAATTACACAGAAAAGTAATCTAAGCTAGGGCTGAGCATGGGTCGAGTTGGGTTGGGTTGGGTTGGGTTTTTTCGGGATGGTTCGGTTCGGGTTCATTGGTTTTTTTGCTCAGCCTCTATGCCACACATACCAAACAAAAAATAGAAAACCCAAAAGAAAAAGGGTTTATTGTTAAAAATGACAATTTGAACCTAGAAATATGCAATGAGGACAATGGAATTTTTTTCGGGTAAAAAGGACATGTACTTATTCCACAGTGATAGTGAAACATTATATTTGAGGTCAGTTCCACTGCAGAAAATAGTGGATTTGTCCTTATCACCTTATATTTCCACTGTCTTGATTTCTATCTTTCCCCTCTTTTTTGACCTTTTAAACCACTGCCTCAAAGAAAAAAAAATCCCACCTTTAGATCAGTCTTCGGGGCATTTTTTTGTGCACTAAGTTTGTACCTAAATACTTTTCCTTTTGATACACCACACCATTTATATTCCGTGTCCCCCATTCTACCTATACACCCCATTTAACTTATGAGATAAAAAAAATAAAAACACTTTTACCAATTGAATTTTACTACTGCCAAGTTTTATAAATAATACACTTTTTTTAGAAGAATAATACACTTTTACCAATCGAATTTTTCAACCTCTTATTCTTCCTCTTTCCAACCCATTCTTCTTCTCCTTCAACTTCATCTTCTTATAATCATCATCCTCTTCTTATTGATTTTCATCTCAATGTTTTAGATCCATTTCTCAAAAACAAACAAATCTCATAATTCAATTTTATTTTGTTGGAACTATTGGAGAAGAACTATCAAGCAAATTATAAGAAGATTGACGGGTTTGAACATTTTCGAAAAGGATTATACGGTATGGATGTCGGATTTAGGAGGAAAAAAAAAGTACCAGTCGATGCTTCTACAACCTCTTGAATAGCTTTGTGTGGTTCTTCACATTAAAGGACATTAAGAATCCAAAGCTGACTGATAAACTAAAAAATCATCTAAAAGAAATTTATGATTGTAATTGAGCAGGAATTCCAAACACCGAATGTCACTGCCCCAATTTTAGGGCAAAAAACTACAGTTACTGCTAAGGTTGTGAGAATGAGGATTGTCTTTAAAAAGACGATATAAAAAAGGGCTAGGGGCTATTTGTAATATATTTTTGGTGTGGAAATAATATGAAAATGGAGTGTGTAAGTAGATATGACATTTCAAAAAAAAAAAAATAGATATGACAAAATTGTAATTAAATATGTGGTGTAGGGCTAGGGACCTTATTGTAATATATTTTTGAAGTGGAAATAATATGAAAATAGGACGAGTAAGTAGGTATGACAAAATTGTAATTAAGTGTGTGGTGCAAATAAATAAATTAAAAATATTACAATTTAAGTGTGGTGCAAAAGTAGATTAAATATTATTAGGTGTGGAGTTTTGTGTATAATGGTCTATGAGTATATTAGGTAGGGTGTAAATAATAAACCCCAATTAGAAAAAAGAGAAAAGAAACCATTTTTCGAATGACACAAACTTATTTTAGAGATTATCCTAAAAGTTTGGGCTTTTACGGTCCATATTTTTCTTATTTTATTCTCTTCTGTACATCGTTATTGTTGCTCTTATTAATCTATAGGAAAAGGTCGTACAGGACGAGTTTAGATCTTATTTGGGTAAATAGGACAAGAAATAAACGCAATAGTTGTAAAGGACAAAAATATTTGTCTATCCAAGAATACCCTTCATTTTTAATTTGCTGAAATTGTCATTTAATATTAGTGAATGGCGGTTTTTTTTTTTTGTAAATATGTAGTAAATTCGGTGTGAGTAACTGCATTCAAGAATGTGCCCTATTTTCATGCCATTATAACCCCCACACATTTGAATGCAAACAGAAGATCTCATTTGTAAGATTCAGTTATGCAAATATACAAAGATAGGATTGGCAGATAAAAAAAAATTCTTTTTCTACTCGATGTTTTGTGTTTAAACTACCTGATCATATTTTCCGATTTTTTTTCCGGATTTGCTGCATTGTTGCAGTTATTTTGTATCAATTGTCAGAACTGTCTTTAATCTACCAAGGTATTCATATTTATTTGCGTGTATGATCTATTACGGGTGTTATGGAATTATCTGTCAATGAATTCATGACAACATATTTGTTTGTATGTTATTAAACGGAAGACATATTGTTTTTGGGTATGATTCGGTTTTGGTTTTTCTCCGAATTGTTGCATTCATTATTTACATGCTGTTGGATGAATTTGGTAATTTGATTTGCAGGCATTTGGGTTGCTGTGATGTTGCTGCTGATGTGTTCATTCAAGGAGGAGACTTGTGTTCTTAGAGTCAACTCCGAAGATTCTTTGCATTCAATTCATGATAGGATTTCAAACACTTGGTTTGATTTGAAAAATGTGAATATGAAGCTGTATTATGCCTTGCACGATAAACATAAGTGCGTGTTGACCTCCGATGATGATGTTCGAGCAATGACCGAATTAGCTGATTCATTTGGAATAAAGAGTGTAAATGTGGTGGTTCTAGAAGACGGGTTAATGGGGTCATCTGCTTCGTACGTGTCGGGTAATACCGTTGTGGATGAGACTTGGAATAGTGACGTTGTAGGTGATGTGTTACCGCCCCTTTCTCTCACCCAGCCTCGTTCCATTGACTTAGGATGGGATAAGCTTATTCTAATGGAAGGTCAGAGATTTGAGGGTGGTGCGGATTCTTTTAGGGTGTGTTTATTGAAACATTCATTACAAACTGGATTCCGTTTCGTTTATACCAAGAATGATGCTAGTAGGATTTCAGCTGTATGTGCTTTGAAAAAAGAAACAAAATGTGAATGGAAGGTTCATGCGGTTAAAAGCCCTTCAAATGGACAATTTTATTTGAAGAAATTGTGCAACGTCCATAAAATGGAACATCTGCTCGATCTTTCAAACATTCACGTATTACTTCCCGTCTTGTTGTTAAAGACATTGTAGACACAATCCGTGAGAAGCCAATGACTACACCGTCGGATGTCCGACATTCTTGGTCTTCTACCCATCGTCTGAAAATTCCTTATGATGTTTCTAGGGGTGCTGTTAGGAAGGCTAGGGAGTTTCTGTATGAAAACGAGCGCGATTCTTTCAATAAGTTACCGGCTTACAAAGAGTGTGTTTTGCGGACAAATCCCGACTCTGATGTAGTGTTGGATGTAGATCAAGAATCTCATCGGTTTAAACGTATCTTTATTGGTTTTGCGGCGTGCATCAAGGGGTTTAATTTCTATCGTCCGTTGCTTTATCTGGACGGTGCACATTTTAAGTGCGGTACTAAAGGGCATCTCTTGGCTGCTACTGCGAAGGACGGTAATAATGGTACGTGTAATTTAAACGTAATATTATGTAACCGTGTTGCATTTTTTCATGCATTTCTTCTGTTTCAAATTTTATGTTTGAACCCATTGCTCATGTGAACTTGTTCAACCTTCATAATGATGTATGCTTGGATGACATGGTATCGTTTCTATTACGTTCTGTAGTAACACTTCTAGTAACTCGTTTCCTTCATGATATAGTAACTCTTGTAGCGACCGCTGTTTTAGGCTAATGCAATACAACATATGCAGTAACAGACTGTGATGTAAGTCCATATTAGGAAAAAAATAATTTAAATAAACCGGGTGGGATTCATTATGCAATTCTTATATTTCCATATGTTGTACGTTCATTTTGTCAATGTTTTATTTTTAGGTTTGTATCCAGTTTGCTACGCTGTTGTTGAATCAGAGGACTATGAAAATTGGAGGTGGTTTTTGTTGCAATTGAGCAGAATCGTGACACTAGAACGTGAGATAACCTTCATGACTGACCGGAACATAGGGTTAATTTCTGCTTTGCCAGAAGTGTTCCCGGAGTCTAACCACTCTTTTTGTATCTACCACCTGAAGTTAAATATGAAGAGCACTTTCAATGGTAAAAAGGGTGGTGCGGATTTGAGGGACCAGATGGTGGATTTGCTAGTTAAATGCGCATATGCCTCTACCGAAGTCAAGTTTCACCATTATATGGACACAATGCTTCGTGTGGGGGGAAAAAGCCAAGGGTTTCTTTGACGGTTTGGAACCGGAAAAATGGTCCAATGCTTATTTCAAGGGATGTCGTTATGGTAACATGGCATCTTCTGCTGCTGAATCATTCAATTCGTGGGTGGTTAAGGAAAGACATCTCCCAGTTTTGAGTATGATTGATGCGATTCGTATGAAAATAATGAAGCAACTAGCAGGTTTAATTCATGTGTAGCGTAATTAATTTATTTGTTTTTTTATCTGATTGTTTACTTAGTACAATTTTTATGTTATTGTTATTGCAGATCGGCGTGAAATGTGTTCAGACTGGACCTCGAAGATCTGTCCTATAATTGACTCAAAGTTGTATGAGTTGATGGAAATAGGTTGAAGCTTCAACGTCATTAGTTCCACGCCATACCATTTTGAGGTGTTATCCTCCCCAACGGCGTCTGTTAATTTAGAGTGTGGGACTTGTAGTTGTAGTGAGTGGCAGCGTTATGGTTATCCATGTGTTCACGGATTGGCAGTCATCGGTGTTACTGGATTTCCGTTATATCAATTTGTTGATCCGGGATATGTGACCGAGTCATATTCCAACACGTACCGTGACCCAATTTATCCAATACCAGATTCGTATCTACACGAGAATGTTAAAGATGGGATGGAAGTGTTGCCTCCAATCCCGAAGAGGCATCCTGATACGCCACGCAAGAAGCGTATAAAATCAAGGGGTGAGTTCAAACGTCCTATTACTTGTGGCAGTTGCGGAAACGAAGGTCATCATAATCGCAGAACCTGTGCGGGTGCACCGGAGAAGTAGTGTCTTTCGATTTATTGTTGCGTACAAGTTGAGGCTAATAATATTTCCTTTGTAAATGTTCGATCACTTTGTGGTATTTTTGTTTTTTTAACCATTAGACTATTACTTTGCATGTTTTTGTTGTTACACCACGTTATGAACAGGTTGTTTTATGCTGTTCGCAACAAATATGATATGTTATTTTGCTTCAGTGTTAATCTTCCATTCCTTTTGTCATTCTGCATGTTCCTTTTTACTGTAATCCTCTTGCATTGTCCATAGTTGTTTAATGTGTGACTACGTTATATGTTACTACCCACTGCATATGATTAGTTTCAAATTCAACAATTTTGTTCCTATGTAATACACATTAAAAGTTGGTAGTTTCACAGTTTTGGTTGTATGTCTAGTTATGGCGTGGCACAAAGACTCTTCATTGTCAATTACACTTCAACGTGTCATTTCTGTATGTGTTCGTACACTTAAAGGATATGGCATTTTGTTGACAATATCATTCTTCCTTACTAAGTCGTTGTTATGAACTCGAAACGGGTAATTGTGTAATTGTACTTACTCCACATCATATGTAAATAAAAATGAACTGTGTTTGGAAAAACGAGGTTACTACATATATATCAAATCAAGATGGAACTTAAACCAATAAAATGTTGTTTAAAAGATTAGAGAACATATCAACTTGTGAAGTAAAAGTATTCATAACAAGAAGAACCACAATCCGAATTTTTTAGGAATCCTAGACCATAAACGCCCGTTTCATTTCTTAGGAAAATAAAAACAAATGTTGTCATTTTATTCTACAATACTTCAGTACTTTCAGAGTGAAGAGGGCAAGGTGTCTAGCATGATTGAGGTCACAGCCATCCCTTTTAGCCTTTGAAAGTCTTCTTCTGTCAATTTTTGAGGTATGCTCTTGCCTTGGGATAACTTCAATAGGTAGTGAATCAGATAAAATGCACAATCAGTCCTGCATTGCATACAATTCATTCATTACGACGTTGTACCTTGAATTGCAATGTTTATCAAATATAATTAGCGAAGTAAGTACGACATTCTATACTTACGATTCTTCATGTTGTAGTGGCAAATTCTTCACTTTCACTACTCCGCCACAATCGGTCACATACGTTAGTGGCTTCTTCTCTTGACAGGCATACATGCAATGTGAAACATATTTTTCCTGACAAGGCAGAACATAAGACAAATATGAGTATGCTCATCTAGCATGCAACTACGTTAGCTTAAGTAAATAAAATATTGTAACTTGGTTGTGTCCATGATTTGTTGTAGTGAAGTAGTTTGCTGTGTAAACTAAATGTTCCTACATGTTGTTGGCAAATAAGTTTGGTTCACAACTTATTTGTCTTTCATGTTCTATGTAAGTACCTGTTGCTACATTATGTATGTTGCTACATGTTGTTGCAGTGTTACTTCATGTTCATAAGTGTTGGTTAATCAAGACAAACAAGTTGTGAACTATATATAGTCAATTGGCAATAGGTACATGGATAGAGTTAGTGAATGCACTCACAATGTCCTGACAGTTGTTGATGAATGGGTCTTTGCGAACTCCTCGCATCGCCAAGGAATGATACACATTCCACGTTTTTTCTGCAGCGCTGTATGTTAAAAGTACCCAGTGGTACGGCTGCGATTTAATTCCTGGGCAACACAATGGGAAGAATAATTTTCTCCTCTCTGAATTCTGCAAACGATGTCCTTGCTTAACGCATTGGTGTAGTTGCGTTTTGATGCATAAACCGTTATCTTAACCTGCAATGGAAAAACGTATACATGTTTGTGTAAGATGTCACATCAAGTTCATACTTGATGCATCTTGTATATACAATATATTTACGGTCTTACCCAAATGGATTTGAAGAAATAGTATTTTTTGTTCACTTATTAAGCAGCTTTGCGAACTGAATAACTTACCCATGTATTTGCTGGATATATAGATAATTCTCCTTCATCAAATTCGATCGTTCCAACAGCACACGTACTGTATCAATTACCTGTTAAGTGTTTTTTTGTTTGTGGACACAAGATATTGTTATTTCTGATGGTGTGAAAATTGAATGTGTTCTAATAATAGTAAAGTGTGAGTCGTACCGTTTCAGGAATGTAACCTTCATTTAGGATATTCACAATTGTCGCCACTGTCATGTATTCCAGTGCTCCCAGCTCCTTTGACCAGACATCCTCTCTGTCATGTGATTTGTGCATATGTTTTGTTCAATATGTAAAGTAACACATTTGGCAATATTTAGTATTTAGTAGTACTTACCCTCTACCCCCATAATCATTTGCATCGTGTAACAGTCTAAATGCATCTTCAGTGATGTACTTCCCGCACTTGTAAGATGATTTGTCAGCCTTGATTTCTGCTTTTCCTCCTGGAATCTCACTGTCCTTCGGTTTTGGGTATAGTTCCAAGTCGATTGGTTCTACCTTCTTTATTTTCTTTTGTTCATCATAGTGATAATCCTGAATCTTGTTTGGCCTTCTACCTCCTTTGGTCTTTATTCTTCTTATCATTGATGTTTGGCCAATTGATCCATCTTTCTTTATTGGTTCCATCTTGGATGGCCCCCCAAGCGATGCCTGCTCCTCCAGCACTGTCTTGCCAACATGTTGTGTGACATTATGCACATGATAATCTATTATAGTATCATCCAGGTCCTCTATACGTTTCTGCATATCATTGATTGTGCTTGCATGCGATCTTATTTCATTGTCTCTCGTTCGCACACTTTCTTGTAATATTTCATTCAGTTCCCTTAGAGCTTTGATTTCTCCATTCATCGATTCTATCACTGTTTCTCTTTCCATTACGTTCATATTCAGTTGTGGTTCAGAGTCTCTAAGTTGGTCGATTAGTTTCTGATCATTGTCAACAAGTAACTTTAAATTCCCTCCTTGGTTTCTTTCCTTGTTAGTCGCCTCTTGCAACTTCTTCTCTTTCTCGGCTATCATGACATCTTTTTCTTTTATAATATCTTCTAGCCTCTCTATTGTGGTGACTGTCATAGTCATCTCATCCTTCATCCTTTTCCTACTATTCTTTAAAGCTTCGACTTCCAATTTTAATTCGGTTTTCTCTGCAGTCCTCTTATCCAAGTCCATTCTGAGACCCCTACATTCCTCATCCAAATCAGTCGTTTTTTTATCATGCTTAATTGGTCAAACTTTAATCTCTCGATTTCCGCTGCAAGCTTCTTGTTATCACTTTCTACCTGTTCAAGCTTTACTTGCATTTTATGAAATTCATGATGACTGATCATGTCAGGTATCTGCACGTATGGATTTCACAAAAATAATCAAAGTAATGAATATTAATTAGAAATTGAGTGTCATTCATTCATGACTGTACTACTACACATTACAGTTATACTCAAACTTACCCGATGCGACGTAATTTCGTCCCAAGTTATGGGATTTGGTGAGTTCAGTGTTAGTGATGGTGTGCCACAAAATTGCGGTTGATTATCAGTATCAGCCCTCATTGATCCCCCAGAATTGCCCTTTTGTCCAGTTGCATCCTGAACTGATTCACTATTGTCGTTTCTTTCAAAAGAATGTCGCGGTCCTGATTCCACCTCATCCATATCTACCTCCATTGAATCTTCAACAACAGCCTTGGTTTGGTCTTCTACATGTTTTCTTCGTAACATTTTTCTTGTCCTCATAGTGCTTGATATTCTTCCCTTATGCAGAACAACATCGTCTTCGAAATCCGAGTCTTTCGCGGGTAAATCTCCATGGCTGGCTTCCACATTTCTTTTTTCAACATTTTCCAGGCTTCTCATTAGTATCAGCTCATTCATTGTTGGTTCGAGTTCATTACCGTTGAACTGCACACAACGGTTTACAAATTACTGAAATATTAAAAACAAGATACTATACCAATAAAAACAAGGCCAAAAACAAAGTTGAACCTACATTTATTTCATTTGTAAGAATCATAGAAAGCATTTCATAGTCACAAACATTGTTTACGTACCTCATTGTCCTTCATCGTTTGTAGTCTTTTCTTTGTGAGCACATTCTCCAGTTTTCTGAGATCCCACTTTGTAATTCTCGGGATTCCTTTTGAAGAAATACTATCCTTACCATTTACAGAATCATCCACGTCGTTATTGAATACATCACTTATGATATTGGAGTGTTCGCACATCCAGTACTACAAATACAATCAATTGTTAGGCAAAATCCACATGTTCACATTTCATGTTACTATATTAAATTCACTATACTAACTTACCAAGAGGAGTACTGTGCAGCCATTTGCCTTTCCTGGACATTTCCAATCTCCGTTCAATCCGTGCATCAGTTCATTGCATATATGGCTTGACCAATCATAATTTCTCAACATGTCTACATTATCCACGTAATACAAAAACCCCCATGGAATATACTGTCCAGTCTTTGTGAAGAAAACTGACTGAAAGATGATTAGACATAGCAATTTTATTGTGTCCTCAATTGATGTGTCGTCATCCTTTACAACTAGTTCCATGGCTTTATATTTCACCATACAAGCCTTCAGCCTATCCACCCCGGCAAATAACCTTGGACCTATTTCGGAATCTTTCCTATCAAACTGAGTCATGTCGCCAACTGCCTCCTCTCCGTCGTCTATTCCAAAAATAAGCTTAACATCCATTGTTGACGGCGTGTAATAGTTACCTCCAATCTTGAACTTTTTTTCAACCTTGTCGTACCTATGTATCAATTCATCTAGCATATCATTGCTTCTTTTGCCCAACACTATCTTTTGCTCGTCCAAAGCCAGGAATAAAGCACTAAACGGCGTTCTTCGCATGACATTGCGATGCTTTTCTGTTATCGACTTTGATATGGACTTATATAAGTTGTATATTTCCATCAACGTGCAGCGGTATTGATCTCTACTCCTGTTTCATATTTCTCAAACGTTAACAAGTGATGATGTTGAGTGCCATTAAATATAACGTGAACACAATTAAACGGGAAAGGTATGTAAACAAAATGTACTGATTTCCACCACATGTTTTCCTATATTAAGTCAAAGGTTATATGCACGTGGAGTCTCTGAACGAAGTCAATGGAGTAACTCCCAAGAATATGTAGTAACAGTGCAACACAACGTAGTACCAGTTCCAAACAATGTAGTAACAATGCTGTAAAGTGTGGTAAAAGTTCAGGAAAACGTAGAGAACATTCAAAAACCTGTAGTGACAGTGCAAAATATGTACTAGGCCACTGAAGAAAATGAATCATTTCCAAAAAATTGTAGTAACTATTATTTCCTATCATGATCCTAACTTTGTATACAAACGTCATTTTCAACAAGTACATGCAGATCTTATCATTAGGTGTGTTAAGGCAGGTTGTACAATCACGAACCTATATGTAAAAACAGACACTACCACTACATTGTAATGTACTAACTCATTGATGGACATAGTAACTCATGTTAAACAAATTTATCAGAACTATCATGTGGTTTCCATTACGTAACAGTTCAAAACGACGTAGTAACATGTCAACAACAACATAGTAACATTGCTACAAAATGTAGTAACACTCCAAACAAACGTAGTTATCATTCAAAAAAATTGTAGTGTAATTGCAAAAAAATCACTGACATCATCCACGTGTTTTCATGTATTCAGTCAATTGTTTTATGCATGTGGACTGTCTGAATGAAGTCAATGTAGTAACAGCCTATGATTTGTAGTAACAGTGCAAAACCACGTAGTAACAGCTCAAAACAACGTAGTAACATTGCTAAATATTGTAGTAACATTCCAAAAAAACATGGTTAACTTTCAAAAAATTGTACTGCCATTGCAAAAACTGAACTGGCCACTCAAAAAAATGTAACATTTCCAAGAAAAATGTAGTAACTTTTCGGCATTACATGATCCTAACTTTGAAAACAAACGTGATTTTCATCACGTACATGCGGACCTTTTCATTAGGCGTCAGAAGACATGTTGTAAACACACACTTATATTTCAAAACACACGCTACCATAAGTTTTTAGTGTAGTACTCATTGATGGACATTGTCACACATGTTAAACCATTTTATCTGAAGTAACAGGTGATTTGCATTATGTATTACCCATTACAATTTGGAAAAAGCCTAAATCTTATGGAGGCCAGTTTAATGTAGAAGAACAATGTACAATTTCATTCCAATGTAGTATCCCACTAATCGACTTGGACACGCATGTGAAAATTTTTCATCAGATCTAACAGCTGATTTCAATTAGGTATAACTCAAGGCAATTAAATTCAGAGACTGAACACGCTGATAGCATACACCCACAGTACAGTTGCATTCTATTGTAGTAACTCACTGATTGGCGTAGTAACACCTTTCATATTTTTCATCAAAGTCTCCATTATGTTTACCAAATGATTCATTTGAATGCAGCTACCAACTACACTATTGATTTGTGATTAAATCTATTCGACATGCACAACTCGTTTCAAAAGATTCAGAACTAAATTAAGAATTTTCAGTTTTCCATTGAAATTAACACCCAAATTTCAACTCCAAATCGATCCCCAAAATATGCTTTTCTCAGATGCCATCGCATAATAATACAAGAAATAATAAAAAGCAAAAATTGCTCCATCAACGGTGGTATGAGAAGAGAACTTATACTTACTCGGTGTTTGATTTTTTCCGTTTGCCTTTCGCCATCTCTTGCAGCCAATGGGTTTCTTGCTCGCCGGAAAAAAATGGTTTTTTTGCTTTCAACCGCAACTGAATCAAAGGCTGAGTATCCCTCAGCATACGGTCTCCTTATTTTCGGTACCACACCCTCCATATCAAACGCAATAACTGATTGTGGAATTAGAGTGCGCGATTTCCGGTGGCAGTTAAGTCCCCTTTCAATTTCCGATTCAAAACTGCCCATATTTCTAAGAAAAATTGGAATAAAAGTCTGTCAGTTTATTAACTCGAAATGGAGGTGCATTAAAAAAGAAATATATTCCTTACATTATCATTAAGGGTGTTTTTGTACATGTCTATCTTTTTTGTCCTTCTCAACCGTAGTCTTTTTTTTCCGTCCTATTTACTCATTTTTAATCTTTTTTTTTTGTCCTTTAGGCCCACCACCCGATTAATCTATACAAACTAGTTAAAAACCAGTGCATAATACACAGATTAATAAGAGCAACAATAACGATGTACAGAAGAGAATAAAATAAGAAAAATATGGACCGTAAAAGCCCAAACTTTTAGGATAATCTCTAAAATAAGTTTGTGTCATTCGAAAAATGGTTTCTTTTCTCTTTTTTCTAATTGGGGTTTATTATTTACACCCTACCTAATATACTAATAGACCACTATACACAAAACTCCACACCTAATAATTTCTAATCTACTTTTGCACCACACTTAAATTGTAATATTTTTTATTTATTTATTTGCACCACACACTTAATTACAATTTTGTCATATCTATTTACTCATCCTATTTTCATATTATTTCCACTTCAAAAATATATTACAATAAGGTCCCTAGCCCTGCACCACATATTTAATTACAATTTTGTCATATCTATTTTTTTTTTGAAATGTCATATCTACTGACACACTCCATTTTCATATTATTTCCACACCAAAAATATATTACAAATAGTCCCTAGCCCTTTTTTATATCGTCTTTTTAAAGACAATCCTCATTCTCACAACCTTAGCAAGAATCGTAGTTTTCGCTTACGAAATTAGGGCAAACTGTGAAATTCGGTGTTTGGAATTCTGCTCAATTACAATCATAAATTGCTTTTAGATGATTTTTTAGTTTATCAGTCAGCTTTGGATTCTTAATATCCTTTAATGTGAAGAACCACACAAACCTATTCAAGAGGTTGTAGAAGCATCGACCGGTACTTTTTTTTCTCCTAAATCCGACATCCATACCGTATAATCCTTTTCGAAAATGTTCAAACCTGTCAATCTTCTTAATTTGCTTGATAGTTCTTCTCCAATAGTTCCAACAAAATGAAATTGAATTATGAGATTTGTTTGTTTTTGAGAAATGGATCTGAAACGTTGAGATGAAAATCAATAAGAAGAGGATGATGATTATAAGATGATGAAGTTGAAGGAGAAGAAGAATGGGTTGGAAAGAGGAAGAAGAAGAGGTGGAAAAATTCGATTGGTAAAAGTGTATTATTTATAAAACTTGGCAGTAGTAAAATTCAATTGGTAAAAGCGTTTTTATTTTTTTATTTCATAATTTTTTTATTTCTAAGTATGAGTTGGTTTCGGGTCAGTCAATTAATTTAGAGAAATCAGCGGTCTTTTTCAGTCGTAATACTCCCTCTCATGCTAAGGATGAGATTATGGTTCTTCTTCAGGGTCTCTCAGAGGTAAGTCACTCAAAATATTTGGGGCTACCCTTAGTTATTGGTAGATCTAAAAGGCAAATTTTCACTTACGTGTTAGATAGATGTAAGGCTAAGCTGGAAAGTTGGAAATATAAATCCCTTAGCCAAGGTGGTAAGGCTATTCTTTTGTCCTCAACTCTTTTTGCTATACCCAATCTGGTTATGTCGGTAGCTAAACTTCCCAAAAGTATTATCAGTAATCTTCACTCTCTAATGGCCAATTTTTGGTGGGGTGACTCTAGCAAAAAATTTTCCGGCTATCATTGGGTAAAATGGGACACTTTGTGTTTACCAAAGGGTAGAGGGGGTCTGGGCTTTAAAAACTTAGAAGTCGCAAACATAGTGGCCCTAGCGAAAACACTTTGGAGAATTCATTCTAACCCCAACCTTTTGGTCTCAAAAGTTCTAAAAGGGAAATATTTCCACAAAACTTCTGTTTTCGATTGTAAAGTCCGACCCTCATCTTCTTTTGTTTGGAAAAGTCTAATGTCTTCCCAGGACTTTTTGAAAAAGAGTACATGTTTTTTAATAGGTGACAGAAAGTCTATTAATGTTTGGAGTGATCCTTGGATATCAAATAACTACAAAAGTCTGCCAATAACCCCTAAAGGTAGTAGTCCTAATGACTTGAGAGTTAGTGATTTTCTGAGTAATAAATCTTGGAACCGGGACAAGCTTGCAAAATATTTTTGGCCGGTTGATGTTAATCAAATCCTTAAGATTCCGGTTAGTATTACTAATGTTCCGGATAAGCGTGTTTGTATGTTTTCAAATAATGGTAACTTTATACACAAAGCTGCTTATGATTTTTGCCTGCAAAGCAAATTCAAATTAGAGAGTAGTTCGAATAGCCTTCAGAATAATAACTTAAATGAGAAATTTTGGAAAAGGATTTGGGCTCTTAAATTGCCCCCTAAAATAAAAATATTCATGTGGAAGCTCCTGAAGCGAATTTTACCTACGTCGGAGGTGCTTCATGGAAGGTTCGGTCTTCTTGATTTATTTTGCTACTTTTGTGGGCAAGAAAAGGAATCGATTGAGCATATTTTCTTAGATTGCCCTTTTGCGGAAAATGTTTGGAAGCTTGTGGGGTTATCCTGGGGCACCTTTCAAGCTCAGAACAAATCGTTATGGCTATGGTGGAATGAAATCTCGAAGGAAAAGCCTACTAGTAGTCTCACGGACCGAATATCTTTATCTTGTTTTAGTCTGTGGTATATTTGGAAAGCCCGTTGTAATCGTGTTTTTAATAACTTGTTTTGGACCTTTGAGGAAACTGCAAAATATGCCAGCGTGGCTTGGTGCAATTCTTACAGTACATGATGAGAGAGGCTAATTCTAATAATTTTCTTCCTCTCGACTTGCGGTATGAGGACTCACATTCAATCGAGTGCGTGCCTTTGTCGATCGACTGGAAATCGGACACTAGCCTTGCGGGTTTTGGGCTTGCGCTTCTTCTGAGAGAATGATCTTTGTTTTGGAGGCTTGGGCTTCACCAAAGCGCCAATGTAATACGGCTTTAGTTGCGAAGTACAAGCTTTAAGATGGTGCATTGCGAGGTGTCTAAAGATCGGGATTAGCGAATAGTTTGTCACTCGGATTGCTTAGTTTTGGTTAATTTATGCAACAGATTCTACCCTCCCAGATTGATATTTACATTATTATTGATGACATTAAATTGCTTGTTACAAGATTTGATTTTGTAAAATTACATTCCATCGCCGCGAAGGCAATAGGATGGCCCATAATCTATTTGCCTTCTCGTTCGCCAGATGTAGTATCTACCGGCATAACTCTGCACTGTATGGCTCTGTAACACTTAATTTTTATAATGAAAGCTTTCGTTTTCTTGTGGAAAAAAAAAATCTAAATGTGGTGTATATATAGGTAGAATGGAGGACACGGAATATAAATGGTGTGGTGTATCAAAAGAAAAAAGTACTTAGGCACAAACTTAATGCACAAAAAAAAATGCACCGAAGACTTATCTAAAGGTGGGACTTTTTTTTTTTTTTTTTTTTTTTTTTCTGTTTTTCTTTTTGGGTTTTCTATTTTTTGCTTGGTATATGTGTGGCTTAGAGCTATGCAAAAAAAACCGATGAACCCAAACCAACCCAGAACCCAAACCAAACCACCTCGAATAAACCCAACCCAACTCATCCCAACCCGACCCATGCTTAGCCCTAGTTTAGATTACTTTTCTGTGTAATTTTCTGTGCAAATTTAGGTGTATGCAATCCTCCGTATCAAAAAGGTTATTATTTCCTACAACAATGGGGTGTAAGGGTAGAATATGTGGGATTTAGAAAAAACACCCTTTTCTAAATTATGTGTCAATAATATTATTTTTTTCCAATAAGAAAAAGAGAAAAGTTATGGTGCAACAGTGATTTATAGGTTATACCAAATGGTGGGTTGAGATGCATTTTAATGTAAGATTCTGCAAACATATAAATAGGCTCCTCATTAACTCAAATTTTATAATTTCGCAATACTGTATGCCTTTCTTCCCCCGATAAGTTGATAAAAAAGTGGTAAATGTTATAAAATAATTATCAAAAGCAAAGCTAATGTGAACAAAAGAAGATGGAATAGTTGTTATTCATTCTCATCCTTTTTCTGTATTGATGTATATACAAAGAAGAGAGGAGTTGGCAAAAGCCCGCATGTGATATCTTACTATGTGATCAAATGATATCACATGGTAACCACGAGTAGGAAAGTCAGGCCGATAATTATCCCCCATAATTATCATATGTGGTACCGATTAATACGATATATATATTACACATGTTTTATGGTGTAACAACATCCGTTGATCATATCATGTATTCAGGATGTATATTATCCAATAGACATCCACACATTACGTGTTATATTTATAACACAAGTTATATAACACGTAATATTTATAACACTCCCCCTTGGATGTCCAATTCACAAAGAATCTGCCTCGTTAAAACCTTCATTATGAAAAAACCCTGTGGGAAAAAAATCATGATGAAGGAAATAGAGTACAATCTTCATTTGTGTTTTACTCCCCCTGATTTCAACATCCCTTCAAATATTTTAAGTTGGTGTGCCTCGGTCTTCTAGATCAAACTCTCGAACATAGCGGTGGCCAATACTTTAGTGAACAAATCTTCTAGATTGTTGCTTGATTTGATTTGTTGAACATCAATATGGCCCTTCTTCTGAAGATTTGATGAAATATGTTTTATCTGGTCGTCTTTTACGTAGCCACCCTTAAAATAGCAATACATGATGCATTGTCTTCGTATAAGCAAATCTGCTTCTTTTTCTCAGAGCAATCCACAAGTTTGTTGCATCTAATGTGCCAATGATTCGAACGAAACATATTCTCGATTTGTTTCAAGAATAGATATCATTTCGCCATGATTTGAGGATGTAGAGACCAAAGCTTGCTAAGGCGAGCACCATGAAACCGATGTACCACCATTGGTGAATGAACAATCAATTTGAGGCCTTGATTTTAGGGGAGGGGGACGATAAATATCCATCATCTGCGTAACCAACAAGTCCTCGACTTGCTTTTCGTTTGATCTGATTTGTATAACGTATATGGCATGTACCAAAAATCTTGCTTGGAAAACCCCAGTGGGAAAAAATCCAGTCAAGGGGAAAAGATTCATGACATATGCGCTCTTGTGCACTGATTGCCTCGTTAAAAACCTTTAACTAAGAAAACCCAATGGAAAAAACTTGTTAAAGGGAAAAAGAGTACAATCATTGGTCTTCGGGACCAAATGACATCTTTCATGTGCATTTGATGGATCTTAATAGTATCAGCCAAATACTCATACTTAATCATCTTTTGTGACTCTACCAGAGCTTAATTACAGATCCAAACTTTCACAGATCAATATTATTTATCCCTTTATGGGGTACACTTTACACAATCTATGTATTTTGTGTTTCACACACATTATATCTCGTGTGCTTCAGGCACTATAATGGTTTCAGGCGATTTTGACTTTTCGAAACATGCTTGCCTCATTTTATGAACCTCGTTCATAAAACCAAGTGTTGCATTTGTTATCATATCACATTGCTCAAACGATTATAACATTCATTCAATATCTCGGCACTATGAGATTTATATTTGTCGGAACTACTATGTTTCTCATGCTCCAAGCGTTGAACATAATTAACAATTCAGCAATGCGCAGTTTCAGATTCTCCAAGAATCATTACTTTTCCTTAGGGGGTAGCAAGAAAATAACACGAGGGAATGAACTTCATGTTCATTTTATCCCACCTTATGTATGTATGACAACAGCGTATTCTTTGTTCCACATATTATTAAATATCAATAATTGTTGACATTTTCTAGCCTTGACCTCGTCAAGGGTTTATGATTTCGTTACTCATTTAGAGTACGTCATCGCTCTTCTAGAGCTCTTTAGACTATATATTTTTCTGCTCGAGCATTTGCTAACTCTTCAGGAGTTCTCACAAATTATATAGTCATAACCTCTTATGAGGAATTTTAATTTATTGAGCCAATTGGTCTTTAATGCTTATAGCGTTATTTTCATTCATTTGATACGTATCATATTCCGTCCTTCTTGGACTTTCCCTTTTGGGACAAACATTATCCTCCCAGGATAAACCTTTCAGCGACATTTATTCCAACCAGAGCATTTCCAGCTGCTCACTCTCTCAGAGTAATTAAATGAATCCGGTGATTAAATGTGTGTTAATATAATGTTGTTTCCACGAGATTTATAAACTCCATGTTTACTTTCCTCCCCCTAATCTCGGAAAAACATTTCATCTCAAGTCATATTTACTTAAGTTTGCAATAACCCTTTGTGCGATTCAACATTTTGATGTGATATCCCTATGTGGGATTCTATATTTCAATGTGTATCCATTTATATGAGTATCAACAAACATTCTGAGATATTTACTCAATCAGGAAGGAGTATATTATCTCTTCTAGAGATTTCTATCTTTTCAATCCTTCCAATGTCTCATTCGAGTATCCACACCATGGGATACCAACATAACCTAGTATGTATTTGAGACATTGAAAATGATAAACCAATTTTATCATATATGCATCATCTTCGAGATGACTGTAACAGATAGTATGACTTTGTCTTTACTATAAATTGAAACTTCTTAAAGTTTAACCAGATATTTCGCGATACTCCAAGTACGCGACAGTGGTCTTCCAACGCCACATCATGAAAATCAATTCGCCGTACGCCAAGTACGTGATTAGTGGTATTTGAATACCACAGTATTAAAATCGATTTTTATTATTCATCTGGAATTTAGTTTCATTTTCGTTCCACTTCTGGTGGGCAATTCTTCCCCTCCAAGGAGACAAATGTTTATGATATCCCCCCAGGGATACATTAACCATGATTTTTATCCATGAATTTGGAAAATCATTTCCTTTCATATGGACTCCAAGTCCATATTCATTCTTGTAAATTTCAGACTCACTTGAATGAGCATCCAAGTGCTTCTGACGAACTCTCAGTCCATCAATATATATTAGAAGAAACGACAATCTTCAGGTGGTTTGATCTTTTGATCCAATTTGCCTACCGAACAAATGATCATTTATGTATGCTGGTTTGCATACCGATGTATCATTTTCATAACGGCGTCATCAACTCACTCCTAGTGAGATTTATTATGACAATTTTAAAGTCACAGTCTCATTTATGTCACGTTCACTTCAAGGAACTGACTGATGTGATTCGATACATCTTTAAATATCGGTATATCTAGATTATGTCACGTTCACTTTAGGGAACTGACTTGTGTATCTCAACACATCTAGAATATTTAACTGTTCAGGTTCATTTTTAGCGGATACGCATAAATATTGTGTTTAGTCACATCCACTTTTAGGGATTGACATGTATAATCCGATATATCTCATATATTTCATTTGGTCACATTCACTTCTCGGAATGGACGTGTGTCAACGACACTTCTTAACTATACAGTTCAGTCACGTTCACTCCCAGGAACGGACCTATATAATTTGATGTATTTTACACCAACAAAAGGAAACTACTGTATTACCAGGAAAATAAAATTACAAAATTACGAGAAAAGCATAAAAATAAATTTAAACTTTCTCTTGATAATTTGATCCCTCATGGATCATCAAGAGACTATCCATATCAAAGTTCATTATATCAGCATCACCATCTTCAGGATGATCACGACATACAAGATTCATTTCACGATTTTCAGTATGTTTTCAAAGATGCTTGATAGATATGGACAAAGTGATCTGCCGCACGACAGTCACGGGCTCAATGGTCTTCCATTTCACAACGGAAGCATTTTTTTTCATCATGAGCTTTCTTTTCATTATGTTTCTTATGGTCTACCTTTTCAGGACCATTTTATTTCATGTCATGATTTACATTTTTGTAATATGACATATAAATCATCCAAGACCGCGTCCTCGACAACGGCTTCGTCTATGGCATCTTCCACAGCAACAACAACGTCCACGACCACGATCAAAATTTGAAGACCGAGCCACATTCACTTCAGGGAATGGGCTAGCACCAGTCGGTCGGGACTCGTTATTTTTCAACAAAATCTTATTGTTTTGTTCAACTACCAAGAGGTAGATATAAGTTCAGAATATCTTCTGAATCATTTTTCTCGATACTGCTGGTGCTGGAGCATGTTCGAGATATGAATGTTGAAAACGTCTTTTCCAACATGTCATCAACATTTATTTTATCACCACATAATCATTTTGATCACAATAAATGAATTGAATAAAATAAAATTTTACCTCGATACTTTACCTCACTGACGATGCTAAATTAAGCACCACTGATTTAACAGGGCCAAATATAGTCTAAGGATGAACTAAGAAGAATAAGGATGGCTAAAATAACAGTAGAGATAGGGTTCTTTAGAGTTTTGCGGCTGAGCCCAAGAATGTATCTCAGGTTGCCTACGTATCATGTCTATTGTCCAGGAATCAAGCCTTACGTAGTTCCTGGAGTTGTGTATTTATAGCCATAAATCCACATTAAGCCCTGAATTATAAGGCGATGATGTCTATTGACGTTAATAACCCTTGATGAGCCTAGCCCCTTTCCCAAGTAATCCCATGGATACTGGGCTTGTGAAACATCTTTTTTCATTAAAAAAAAGAAGCAGCAAACATCATAATGGTGAATAAATAGCTCAAAACAGGTACACACCAAATGAACGTCATGCACATTTTCACATCTTCACAAAATTCATACAACCGCTAACCATTCCAATGTGAAAAAAGCATTTCACCTTTTAGGCATCAACATATAAACAAAATAAAAGTGTTCCATGTTCATCGTTTTGGAAACCATATGGACTTGATCTCAATAAAATTGTTAGAATCCACGGGTAAAATTGTTTGAAAATATCAACTTACATCTTAGCTAGGTTGACAATCAAGAACATAGCTTGAGGATCTACTCAAGAATCAGTTGGCTATGAAATGCAAGCAAAAACATTACACTTAAGGACGGAGGTAGTATAGAAAGGTAGGGGGGCTAAGCCCACCCGAAAAAAAAAATATTACACTAGAAAATATGTGTAATATAGTCGGATCCATAAAATATTCTTAATCCAGCCCACCCGACGAACTCGATATAGTCTATTAGCCCACCCCAAGTTCAAATCCTGGCTCCGTCCTTGATTACACTGACAACATTTCTATGAAGAGACTTTAGAAGCAATGCAAAACTGCGATGAACGTGTGTGAATTAAGAGTAAGTCATAACATAATTACCTTAAATTGTCACAAAAAAAAGCTTTAAAGGTCACCTGAATCAACAAAAGAAGAATCCATCTTTTGAAAATTTATTGAATTCATGTAAATCGTCTTCTCTTTCTCCCTCTTCTCCACTTCGGAATTTCTTTCAGAATCCATATAAAAACAGGAAGAAAAACACCACATCAATCAATTTTAAGTTACATCCATTAAAGAATGAGAAAAAAATTAACAATATAACAGAACGATACGATTCGCTTTTAGCACAATCGTAAAGCAAATTATAATTGTCTTTAATGCAACAAAGCTTTGAACTTAGAATATAAGAAACTGAGAAGTACGCAACACCTAGTCGCACATGCCCCGAAAAGCATATCAAAGCTGTTAAAATCACAACACAGCATTCTTCTTTATCACTAAGAAGATGTTTTAGTTATTCAGTCGAACAAAACCAAACCTTTTGCACCTCAGAACATTCTTTTTAACGGTTATCATAAGCTCAAAACATTTTTCTTTAACAGTGTTGTCGTAAGCTATATGTCGAAATCACTGGATAATGTTAAAAAATTGGGGTAATGAGGGAGAAGGACAAAAATATTTCATCAATTAAGTAGAAGAATGATCTTTTGAAACTTTTGCATAAAGAACAAAACTATTTATCCACTATCGAAATTCACTTGTGTTCAAATTCATTTATTTAAATTAACTTCCGAAATTCACCGTCGAAATTCACTAATTTTCAAAATTCATTGTCGGGATTCACCGATTTTAGGATTCATTGTCAAAATTCATTTATCGAAATTCATTGATTTCGGGATTCACTAGGAGATTCACTGATTTTCGGGATTCAATTATACATCCTTCTCGCTATAAAAATTATCGATTGTCATTCTCCCTATAAAAAATATGTAGTTGTCCTGTTGCTTAATAATATTTCAGATTGTGTCCTTATCCCTAATTTCCCATAAAAAATATGTCAAAATCATCAGGAAATAATGTACATAAAACACTTTCTTTTTCATGCCTGTGTTAAGGCTTTTTTCCTATTAAATAATAGAAAACCCTTTAAGTCCTTCCTGAAAGTCAGAAATTGGATCAAGCCACATGAGGTTAAGTTGTTTGACTCGAAATCTGATCAAACCACATAAACTTGAGATTTTTATTTTATATAATAAATTTAATTTATTTTATACAATATAATTTATTAATGATGCAAACAAGAATAAAAATTCTATAGCGCTTACGGTACGAACACGGACAACAACCTTTGTTTGAATCCTCTTCAAATTGAACAAAATCTTCTCAAGAACTTTACATCAAGGATTGTCCCATAATTCTCGAATATTTCCTCCATCGATTGCGAACTCATAATCAAAGGATCCAAGGGCCACTTCCTGATTCAAGAAAACTCAAAGAAATTCAATCCGTAATCCTGGAAAAATCAAAACAATAAGCAACATACAAAGCAAGTAATTCTATTTTGTGGTTTGATTATGGTTTAGCTTTTAAAGTTATATTAGCTCTGTCCCATATTATAAGTCATTCTACCTTTTTAGATTTGTCCCACAATATAAGTCATTCTACGTTACCAATGCAACATTTATTACTGCATTAATGATAATCAATGGACTTTTAGATATTTAACCTTCAAATTTATGACATTCAACCAATTTCTTGATCTGTGTGAAAAAACCTAAAATGACTTATAATATGTGACGATGGTAGTATATATCAATTCTACATAAAGACTTGCAATTCAGAATTTTACAACCCTGCACACACATGTTAGTAAAACATGTTCATGGTTACACTTCATAAAGTTATCCAAAAAAAAAGCGCTTTATGCTCACTCTGAATCCTTGAAGGTGACGAATGCAATTTGAGACTCTTCACTGTCACTATACAATTATGGTAAAGGTTGTATTCGATCATTTTCATAAAAATAATGAGAAGCAGTAGCACATAAAAGTCCTAATACATCTTTTGTCTCAAAATATTCTATATCACCATGAATGGAGAAAAAACCCAAACAGTGATAAAGATACCATATTGCAACCTAATAAGTTGTTATAAACCTATAATACCGAAAATACCTAAATCTCGGTTCTCAAATAACGAAATGGTATAATGGTGTCAATCATACTTTCCATTCCAAAGGACCAGATTAATAGGGAAGAATATAAAGTAAAGGAACGTAATAGTTGGCCTCCTTCATCATTATCACACCTGGAAGAATCATACAGCAAAAAAATAAAAAATTAAATAAATGGGTGTACTAAATTGAATTTGATGATGGAAAACACTAACATCGATTGTCCAATTGAATGCCATAGTTGGCGTCTTCAAGATCAGCACAAACTGGAACAAAATCATACAACAATACATAAATAAACAACATTTCAGCATAATCAATATTAAAATCATTAGCAAAATCAAAAAAAAAAAAAAAAAAAAACATGTGATATGCCTCTTTTAGCATCATCACAAACCTGAACAATATCATACAACAATAGATCAAAAAGAAAGCAGCACTACATATAAAAAAATAGAAAAAACTAGAAAAAATAAAAGAAAAAAAAGTGGAAATGTGAAACCTCTTCTCTCGTCAACCAAATGCTAAGCTAAGTTATAAGGATGAGAATCATTCTTGTTTAAATTGGAGTTAAAATTGATGATTTATTCTTTGAAGCACGTTAAAATTGATGATAAGATGGAATTTGTGTTATTTGAAAGTTTGTTTGAGATTGATGACGGAGAAAATCTGCCTGGGATTCTTGCCGAAATTTCAGTCGTGGACTTTTCCTTCAGAGTTATGCGGGAAGGTTTTTCATGTTTTTTATGGTAAAATGCTTTCCAATATTTGGAGATGGTTGGCTTTTCACAATCCACGAGTCTTGTATTGGGTATGGGTCAGGTAATCAGGGATAATCAGGTTAAATGTTGCTTTCAAATACATTGCTTATATAAGATTATACAACAATTTCGATACAATTTCGATACATGCCCAAATTCACAAAATTATAATCTATACACCAGGCTAGTCTAAGATTCCTATCTCTCTCAACCATTCTTGAAATGAACACATAGGCAGGTTGTAAAATCCCTCACCTCTTTGTAAGGGTATTTTAATCCATTCAAAATATCTTTTTCTTTTTTTAGCTTTTATTTTCCTTCAAGTAATGGGAAAACCGACCTAAGCCCTAAGAAGTCTATAAAAAGGCTCAAGGAGCCCTAGATTTCATAAAAATCGCGTTTCCGGAGTTTTGGGTGTAATCTGGCACACTGAACCGAGAATATGCCTTGGTAAAGTGCCCCTGCATGTGCCCATACAGCCCAGGACATGCCCCAGACAACCCAGACGTGTCCCAGAGCTTGTCCAGGACCAACCGGCACGCTGAACCGAGAATTGATGTCTGTTCAGTGACCCCGTTTTAGTGTCCAGGACGTATCCGACCTTGTCCAGGACATGTCTGTAGATCTGAGACTCGGTTTCAAGGCAGATCCTAATTTAGGAGCAGTTTTGGATCTTGCTTTTTTCTCAATAAGGTAATTATCGTAGTCTTTCGTTAATTCGTAGTTTGATCTTGTTAAGTTAGGTTTCTTGGCCTTTGATGTCAGGGTTTTTGTAGGTTATTGAGGTTTCAAATGCTAATCGTAGTTTGTTAGTTGGTTGGGTTCGGCTCGTCTAAAGGTAAAGAGTTCTTCTTATCAAATGGTTCCGTTTTTAGTTTAAAGATGATGCATTTAATTAAGTTGCTTTGAATACTGTCTTAATATGATTTCATGTTAAACTGCACGAACTAGATATAATTATGTGTTGCCGGGTATTTGCCAAACTGTATTTTATGGAAGTTATTATACTTTCTTGTTACTTTTATGTTTTATGCATTTAAGTTACCAATAGTGGAGATAGGATGGGAGTTCGGTGTTGGTACGGTCTTTGAATGCTCTAGTAAGTTGGTTATGGACTTTAACATGGAATCTATGTGCTTTATGCGCTCTTACGTGTTCATGGTTAGAGACCTCGCGATGTACTGTACGGAGTACCACGGGTTTTAAGTCCTGTGTCGGAGGTATGGTTAACTATGCTCACCATGTCGTTCCCAAGACGACGGTTTTAAGTCCTGTGGGTTTTATGTCCCATGACTGGAGGTACAGTTAGTCATATAAGCCATGTTGCACAAAGCCTTTATGTTAAGTTCCGTGGGTTTTAAGTCCATGATAAGTCAGTAAGCTATGCTAGGTCCTATGGGTTTTAAGTCCCATGAAGACCTGTGGGTTTTAAGCCCCACGACTGAAAACATAACATGCAAGACAAGAAAAGAGACATGTTAAGTAAGTAAGAGACAGAGATAAGACAGTCAAGACAAGTAAATGTTCCAGTTAGCAAACAAGTAAAGTGTGGGTTAATAGACAACTTACGTAAGCTTGATCAGCAGGCAAAACATAGTAAGTTAGTAATTAATGTAAACGAACAAGTATGTGCAGGATAAATTGATTTAGTAATTAGGCATTTTTTTCTATGCATTGTTAAGTAACCGTTTTAGAAATGGTTTCCTTTTATGCTTCAAGTTATGTTTAAAAAGTAGTATTCTAAACGTATCAAGTTTATATTCAATTATTTTATAACTGGATATGTAGATTCATGTCGTGTCTCCCGGCACTTGACAACCATGAATCTCCTTTTTGATCTTCTTTCTCCTTACTGAGCATTTGTCTTGTGCTCACTCTTTTATTTAGAATAAGAAGGTTGCAGGTACATGCTGATTTGACGACGAGCTTGGAGTGATATTTTAGGATGGAGCAATGAAGTTGTTTATGTTGTAGTTTCCTTTTATAGTTGTTCCTCCTTTTCAGGCATGTAAGTTGTAATGGATAATAGTTTTTCTTTTAGTTATTTATGATTTAGTTTGACAACAGTTGTTCTCTCGTTGACGGTTATTTTGGAAGACCCCGAGGGTCTATTTTCCGAGTCTTCAGCTTGTTTCCTTCCGCGCAAATCTTTCATTTCTCTGATATGACACAAGGCTTACGTGAGATTTAGGGTTTACTCTAAATGTCACGTGCCGAGCGTCCCATGTCCGGATAAGGACTCAGTATTCGAGACAGGGGCGTTACACATGTGGTCAAGTTTATTTATGGGAAGTGAGAATAAAGGACAATGAAAAGGAAGAAAATAATAATCATGATAGTGGAAAAAAAATTGGATGATAATGACAAATCAATTTTTCACTACAATGTTTTACCGGCTAAATTACAAATTTGGTTATGTAACTTGACACGTTTTGTAATTTTGGTTCTGGTTTTTCTCCGGCAACAACTTTGGTCCTCTAAGTAGTCTTTTTTTTTGCAAAAATGATCCTACAAGCCGTAAAATGCTGACTAGACAACTTTTCCAGCCAAAATTCATGCCATGTCATCCAAACTATTTCAACATCGGCTTCCACGTCAGCACTTTTCTCAGCTTCCACGTCAGCATTTTTGCAAAGAATAAAAATTAATTTGGGCTTAAAGAGAATCGAACCTGCAACCTTGAACTCAAGGTCAAAGCACTTAACCATGGGCTAAAGCTTAAATTTTTACATTACTACACAACATATTACTTATTATATACTACCGAGTTTTTGGCAAAAAGTTTGACCTCAAACTTGGTTTCTTCGGAACCGCCTGCTTGATTATCCATGGTCCCTGAAATACCAATCGAAATTATGTTACACGAATGTGCTTTGATTAATGAATTTCAAGAGGTATACACAACAATTACTTATCGATCACATGAGGCTAATCAACCTCATTAAGGTTAAGACAACGTGATTAAGTCAACCGACCTTGAATATATATGGTATGAGCTTGAATCTTGAATTTCTATAAGCATCATCCCCTTTTATAAACTTGTCAAGCAAAGGTGCTTCAACAGGGGTACTCATCATGTAATAACATGCCAGATTATATGTTGTTACACCTGGGAACTAAAATTAATGGAAACTTTTGTAACTTAATACTTCAATTAACATCTATAAATATTGACTATTTAAATGGAAAAAGGAGTTTATTTACATGAAAGTTTACTATGAAGAAGAACTCTGGGCCATTCCTTGCTGCATATTTCTACACATCATAAGAAGAGACAATTTGTTTAAATAAGTAATTCAGGCTTTTTCAAAATCCCATTTTAGATCATTCAATAATTTTTTAGTAGTAGTGATTCATTTTTTTAAAAAAAATGTAGCAGTAAAAAACCTGCACAACACTCCCAGGACGGCCTGCAAGATCGTCTTCACGCATGTCAGATTTCAACAAATCTGCAGCAACCATTTGCATCAACGGGCCTTGTGCTTTAATCTGGTAAACACAAAAACAAATAATCGGTAAAATCACTACAAAAGAGCAATATGAATGAAATAGTGACCGCATGACTGAGTTTATGGTTACTGAATCAATAACCTGTTTACGATCATCTAAATAAGTCTTTCCGTAAACGAGAAATGTAGATTGTAGAGGGATCTGCTGTTGTCCGGCTTGTGAAGTACCGTCTCTCCTAAAAGCTTAAGCTGATAGGGAGATAGATAATTAATATTATATATCTAATATGCCCCCTCAAGTGTGGGCCTATAAGAGGGGAGAGAGGCCCAACACTTGATTTGTTTTGGGGAAGTGTGGGCCTTTAAGAAGAGAGAGACCCAACACTTTGGTTTTTTTTCTTAATTGTGCTGGAAGCGGGGTTTGAACTCAGGACATTCCGCTCAGATACCATGTGAGGATTGATGGCCAAATCATAGCAAACCAACTTTAACCGGCAGAGTATCGGGTCGGTTGTACTACAACGGCGAGCAATGTCGTGCCCAATGAGGAATCCGTCAAGTACCTCAATCACTTTCGTATCTAGTCTAGGCTCACATATATTGGTGGAAGTAATCTATAACTATGAAGATAAAATGCTAACTTTAAAATGTATGATAAACAAAATAGCAAAACTATGGTCAAGAACACTACTCTCAATACCTTTACCGAATCACTAGGGACGAGATTTAACCTACCAACCAACCAATGGTTTCTAACGAATGTGTTGTGGGTGCAATCTCCTAAACTGGTCCCTAGGCGTTAATACCACAACCTAGTTACCCTATATTCGGTTCAACAGTCCCCTCTATGGGATTTAATTGACCTAATATAAAGAAAAACCGTGAGACGCTCCGCATCCACCGAGTTCACGGCTTAGCTAGAAAAACCTTACCAAGGAACAGGCTGCGAAAAACTCGACTAGTTCGTGCATGGAAATCCTAAAACCCTATATCGCACACTCCTTCGCAAAATACATTTATAAAGGTCATGTGTGTGATCAATTAATGATTCACGACTCCACTAATAGCATTAAGTTCAAGTTTTAGAACACAAACATTCAAAAGATTCAATTTTTAAGTCCTACTCATCCCTAGATCATCGTTTAGACATCAATTTCATTATTCCATCACATAATTTAGCTATCAAAATTTTTAGCTACTCATGCTAATAATAATAAAATCGCCGAAATCAATGATGGAATAAATAAAATGCATCACAAAAAGATAAATAAAATTACCAATAGAAATATTGAAGCAATTCACCAATTGAATTGTCACTTCGTAGTGTTCCAATCGAAAAAGAAAAGAGAAATAAAGTGATGTTGTTTTCAAGAAGAATTGCAAAAAAGTAAAATAAGTTGTTCTAATGAAGGAAAATTTACTGCAGAGAAAATAAAATTATGATGTGAAAACTGTGTGTTAAAATTTGACATAGCTAGGTGGCTCTTTAAATAAGCCTAGAACCGACGTAAATCTTCCGCAAATTCCCGAAAAAAATAAATTGACATGGCTCCACCCCTTTTTATTGCCTGTCCTCCTCTCTTCTCATTAAATGTTGGCCCCCCTTCCAATTTGATTCACACGTAATTTTCTCATACGAACTCAGATTTACACGTTTTCTGTACCGTTGTGATCCTCGTCACGCCCTCTATCACGCTGCACCTATAACAAATAAAAACAATAAAATCCAAGCATGACAAATGTCAATAAAACGTACACAATTCACCCAAAAATATGGAGATTTCGGACGTAAACATCCTATCGTTTCGTGATTCAACCCGTGGTGAAATGTGCCTATAAAAACCACTCAACTACCCCAAAAATACATCGAATAGGCTACAAATATGAGGTAAAATGCACACAAAATTATAGCAAAGTTGAGTCTCATCAAGGATCAAGCGCTTACCGTTGTACTAAAACTAATTGGTACAACGTGGTGTGAACTACCATCTCTCCTAAAAGCTTAAGCTGGTAGGAAGATAGATAATTAATATTATATATCTAATACAGCTGCTTTTAATTTTGGAAGATGGATCAGTTGGCAGAGTATAACCATGGCTACAAGATAAACTCATGCCCTCCTTTGTTGCTCTCTCATATATATCCTCATTGCCCTTTTTTTTATCTGCATCAATCATATGTAACAATATCTATGCTATGAGATTTCGATACAGTTAAAAACATTTTTTGTGTGAGTGTGTGTGCATGCACCGGTGAAATGAGCAAGAAAACATAAAAGGGTAGAAACCACATAAAATTGTTCTTTATGAAGTTCAATTCCTTCAAAACTGACCTGCAACCTCATCCAACTTTTTGGATAAAACAGCAGTTGATAAATGTCCATATTAGAAATTGTTAGGAAAAACGAACCGAGCAATAGCCCTTAACGACGGTAACACAAAATAACAAGCGGAAGGAAAAAGACAAAACACCAAATTTACGTGGTTTCCGGCAATATGCCGACTAGTCCACGGGCGAAAGAGAAATATTACTAAAGAGGAGAAATACAAAAGATACAACTCTCCTAAAGCCTAAAACAATAGCCAAAATAGCTAAGGCAATTGAGAGTTTATCTTGATTGGTACACAATTTGACACACTTGGTACACACAAAATAAATAGCCAAAAGGCTATTATACACCAAGCCAAGTCGGCTACTAACTCCACAATTGCCGATGTGGGAAATTGGGCCCACCAACACTAACAAATCTCCACCTTGGGACAAAGGCCACATTCAGAAATAATAATACTACTCTTTCTCCACATACTTCAAAAGTCTTCAGACTGTGTCAAATAAATCCAAGCCCTGCTTGAACTTAACAAATGAACGACGCTTCGTAATGTCTAACTCTGAATGCGATGACATAGGGATTGCAGAATTTCCAATAACTGTGAATCCTTGCAAAACATACAAACCACCAGACCTGCAAGCTTTCATAACAGCAAGAGCACCTTTAATTATCTTCAGAACTCCACCTTTAGCGGTGTACCTAAATACAAGAGTCTCAAATGCGCCCAAAGAGATAAGATTTTTCTTCAAATCCGGAACATGTCTGACTTTCTTAAGTGTTCCGAAAACACCATCATGGGTCTTGATTCTAAGCATACCAATACCAGCAACCTTGCAAACTGCACTATTGCCTAACGAAACAACTCCACCTTGAACTGAATCATACGTGGAAAACCAATCCCTATTAGGTCACATATGATACGTGCAACCAGAATCCAAGATCCATTCATCAACAGACCTTAATTTATCATCATCAAAGAAAATATCTCCATCACTCTCATCTTCAACGAAACCGCCTGACTGACTCTTTACTATGCTCTTTCTTCTTTTCGCGTTTTCTTTGTTCTTAAGACGAAAGCAATCGATTTGATATGCCCGATCTTTTACAATAATTGCACGTCAAATCTTTATGTCTGGATTCAAAACATAATTCTCACTATCTGCATCCTTCTTATTTGATCTCGCCTTGAACTACCAAAGACGTCGTCATCGACTACTACTACTTCCCCGCTTATATCTTTATCAATCATTTCTTTCGATTTCAAAATCGACTTAATTTCTTTGTAAGAAATAGTTTCCTTACCATAAATGATCGTTTCCCTAAAATGCTTAAACGATCGGGAGCGAACACAATAACAACAGAGAGCTGATCCACATCATCAATCTTAGCATCTATATTACTCAAATCCATCAATGAGGAATCAAATTTATCTAAGTGCGATAATATAGATGACCACTTCGGACATCTGAAGCATATACAAACTTTTCTTTAAATAAAGCCTATTCTCAACGGTTTTCTTCATATATAAGGATTTTAATTTTTCCCACAAATCCTTAGCAAGAACCTCGGTGGCTACTCTCTCTAAAACCTCATCGAAAGACACAAGATGATACATGACCTGGCCTTCTTGTCGAGATCATCAAACTCCTCATCTGACATTTTCTCCAGCTTTTTCTCCTTCCCAAGCAGCGCAATATCGAAGCCCTCCTGATACGTGCAACCAGAATCCAAGATCCATTCATCAACAGACCTTAATTTATCATCAACAAAGAAAATATCTCCATCACTCTCATCTTCAACGAAACCGGCCTGACCAGACTCTTTACTACGCTCTTTCTTCTTTTCACGTTTTTCTTTGTTCTTAAGACCCTATCTCATGGGTGATGGACGAGTTATTCTGAACTGGTATCGATGCATGGAACACTGAACGAAAGCAATCAGATTTGATATGCCCGATCTTTTTACAATAATTGCACGTCAAATCTTTATGTCTGCGGGATTCAAAACATAATTCTCACTATCTCGCATCCTTCTTATTTGATCTCGCCTTGAACTACCAAAGACGTCTCGTCTCGACTACTACTACTTCCCCAGCTTATATCTTTATCAATCGCTCTTTCGATTTCAAAATCGACTTAATTTCTTTGTAAGAAATAGTTTCCTTACCATAAATGATCGTTTCCCTAAAATGCTTAAACGACTGGGGAAGCGAACACAATAACAACAGAGCCTGATCCACATCATCAATCTTAGCATCTATATTACTCAAATCCATCAGCAGGGAATCAAATTTATCTAAGTGCGATAATATAGATGACCATTCAGACATACGAAGCATATACAAACTTTTCTTTAAATAAAGCCTATTCTCAACGGTTTTCTTCATATATAAGGATTTTAATTTTTCCCACAAATCCTTAGCAGTAACCTCAGTGGCTACCTCTCTTAAACCCTCATCAGAAAGACACAAGATGATACATGACCTGGCCTTCTTGTCGAGATCATCAAACTCCTCATCTGACATTTTCTCCAGCTTTTTCTCCTTCCCAAGCAGCGCAATATCGAAGCCCTCCTGATACGTGCAACCAGAATCCAAGATCCATTCATCAACAGACCTTAATTTATCATCAACAAAGAAAATATCTCCATCACTCTCATCTTCAACGAAACCGGCCTGACCAGACTCTTTACTACGCTCTTTCTTCTTTTCACGTTTTTCTTTGTTCTTAAGACCCTATCTCATGGGTGATGGACGAGTTATTCTGAACTGGTATCGATGCATGGAACACTGAACGAAAGCAATCAGATTTGATATGCCCGATCTTTTTACAATAATTGCACATCAAATCTTTATGTCTGGGATTCAAAACATAATTCTCACTATCTCGCATCCTTCTTATTTGATCTCGCCTCAACTACCAAAGACGCCTCATCTGACTACTACTACTTCCCCCAGTTATATCTTTATCAATCTGCTCTTTCGATTTCAAAATCGACTTAATTTCTTTGTAAGAAATAGTTTCCTTACCATAAATGATCGTTTCCCTAAAATGCTTAAACGACTGGGGAAGCGAACACAATAACAACAGAGCCTGATCCACATCATCAATCTTAGCATCTATATTACTCAAATCCATCAGCAGGGAATCAAATTTATCTAAGTGCGATAATATAGATGACCATTCAGACATACGAAGCATATACAAACTTTTCTTTAAATAAAGCCTATTCTCAACGGTTTTCTTCATATATAAGGATTTTAATTTTTCCCACAAATCCTTAGCAAGAACCTCGATGGCTACTCTCTCTTAAACCTCATCGAAAGACACAAGATGATACATGACCTGGCCTTCTTGTCGAGATCATCAAACTCCTCATCCGACATTTTCTCCACTTTTTTCCCTTCCCAAGCAAATGCAATATCGAAGCCCTCCCTGAATCAAAGATAGCCTCCATCTTCAATCGCCACATCCCGGTTGACGTTTACGTCGAACTTCTCAAAATAATACTTAGTTACCGTCATGGTGGCTAATTTTTTTTAAAAACTCGGAAAACGCCGGCTCAAAAAACCACGGCAGCAATAGCCCTTAACGACGGTAACACAAAATAACAAGCGGAAGGAAAAAGACAAAACACCAAATTTACGTGGTTTCCGGCAATATGCCGACTAGTCCATGGGCGAAAGAGAAATATTACTAAAGAGGAGAAATACAAAAGATACAATTCTCCTAAAGCCTAAAACAATAGCCAAAATAGCTAAGACAATTGAGAGTTTATCTTGATTGGTACACAAATTGACACACTTGGTACACACAAAATAAATAGCCAAAAGGCTATTATATACCAAGCCAAGTCGGCTACTAACTCCACAATTGCCGATGTGGGAAATTGGGAATAAACAAATTAACTTGGAATCACTATTGGGCTTTGGCCCACCTACACTAACAGAAATGAGCATGAAGCGGATGCTATGGTTGTTCACTTGAGTGAATTTGAGGAGCAGCTATTATGAAGAAAAAACGAGCTACAATCATGGCTGAGCGAGCCAAGCTGGTTTTCGACCTGAATTTAAAGAGCAAAATGCAGCAGCGGTTCATGGGTTTATGAACCAAAATCTCAGGTTGCTTTGAAGGAAGAAAACGGGCTGAATTTTGATACAATATAAGCTGCAGTTTTGAAGGTTTAAGAGTTGCTCTTTAGGGCTGAAAACAGAGCTTTCATCCATATGTTTATGTTTTTTTTTTTTTGTTGAGGGATTCATTGTAACATCTCGAATTTTCAGAAAAGGGTAAAATGGTAATTGGGTATGTGTACTATGACCTAATTATTATTTAACCTATTTATTTAATTAAAAAGGATTTAATTATAATGATTTAGTTATTTATTTTTATGGATTTTAATTAATGGGTATAAAAAGGAACCATTAACTAAATTACTCTTAGTTTTTACACGGCAATATTTCTTTCTGCAAAATTGGGGAGGCAACGTTGTACAAAGGAAAAAAGAAGGTCAGACGCTGTTTTCCAATTTCGGGGTTTAACGGTTAATTTCGGTGCAGACCATAGTAGAAGAAATTGATCACCGCGAGGAGACGATCGTTCGATACTAGCCGTTTTTTTTCGGTAAGTTTTCCTTCCTAGCCCTAATCTAGATTCCGTATCTTCTTGAAAAAAATCCGAGCTTTGAAAGAATAAAGAGTTGTGTTAATCGTAGAATGTCGTTTAATTATCGTAGGATATTTGTAGAAGTGTTGGTTCGAGGATTCAAGACTTTTCTTTCAAGATTTTGCTTTCGAATTCGTTTTCGAAATACCAAAGGTAAGGGGAGTTCTTAAACGCATTTTGGGTGATTTAATAATGTTATTGTTGTGATTATTCCTATTTTTCTTTTGATTTTTTTGTTGTATTAATTTTGTTTCTCGTTTGGATTTTGCGTCTCTTCACGTATATATTTTGCTTATATGGTCTGTTTGCTGCTGCGTCGGAGGGGAAAGAGACAATAAATATTCTTAAGTTGACTGTTCCGTCAAAAGGCTATGGAATATTAGTATATAAATAAAATAAAATAAAAAGAGTTAGCTATACTGCTACTGCTCTTAAAAAGAAACAGGTTTGCTTTTGTCGATGGCCTCCGAGGGAAGAAAAAAAAAAGGAATTCATCTGCCCTTTGCTTAGTTCCGGGAAAGCAAACGATTAAAACAATAAATAAATATATAATAATAATGAATAGAATATAACACTAAAGATAATAGTAGTGATATTTATGTTCCAATATATTATTCAATGTGATAATATTCATGTTGTTTGGATATTATTTGTGTACAATATGTTATGGTTTGTATGTTCTTATAGAACATTATATGTTAATTGACAATGTTTAATATCGACTTCAGACAGTAGCGGCAGTTGCACTCACAACCGGCCTCTCTTTGGGAGAAGTGAGCACCGGAAGACATTGTTTAGGTCTTGTGGGACATTGACTTAGTAGTCATTGATTCTTTTACAATATGCTGGGTAGCATAATTAGATGTCTAGGACTAGAAGTCCTTAGAAGTCTTTTTATGTGAATGAACCAGGTGGTTAGAACTTAACTCGTAAATACATATGTGGTTGTCTAAAAGCTAAAACGTCAATATCATTGGTGATGCACATTTTTTATATCGAAGAATGGGACGCTTACTTCTCCTACGGGACAACGTGTAACTCTCACATGGAACACGAGTCCATGTCCCCAGAGCGGTGCAAACCATGTTATGGTGCATTTTCACCATGCGTAGTGTCCTTTGGTATTGATGTAACAAACATTATTTGTGTGAGGATATACTATGGAGCTAGTAGAGGGTGAGAGAGCTCTACTATTACAACCTATGTGGTAGTGATTGTAGACGATGCCATGTTATATGTATCTACCTTTATTGCTATTTAATGTACCGTTTCTTCTACCCTTTACTAAGTACATAACTACTTACCCTCTTCTCTCTTTTGTTCCCATCCCGAGAAGGTGGTTGACAGGATGATGATGATTTTGGTTATGACGATGGAGTTGACGCTTGAGCTCTAAAGTTACGATGACTTGGTCATTTATCTTATGCACTTTTAGATTCAGTTTTGAGACATAGACTTAGTACCGTTTCCGTTTCATTTGGGATGTAATGAGTCAAACAACATTTATTTCGTTGTTTTTTCGTTTCAGTTTTCTTAGACGTAGATTTTGGGACTTGATGATCCTTTGATTGTCGTTTGACTTTCTTTTCCGAGTAAGCTTTTAGATTTAATTTATTCCGCTTTTACTCTGATTGATTGTGAGAGGCTTATGTATATATTAATTTTGATTTATTAAAAGTTAATATATGCATGCTAGGTGTTCGTGACGGATAAGTACTCGGTATCCGGAACGGAGCGTTACATTAATCCAAATGTTTTTGAAGATGAAAATGGCGCAAATGGAGTTGAAAATCTGGATAAAAGCAAGCTACTTTTAGGCAAAATCTAAGCCTGTCTTTGAAGCAGAAAATCAGATTTGATTAAGTGAGATTTATGGCTGATTGAATGATGCTTTGAGGTGAATGTTTTTGTCAAAAACTCAGTACTATATATAATAAATAGCATGTTGTGTTAAAATATACGAAGTAAAGGTTTAGCTTCGATGGTTAAGTGCTTGGTTTTTAAGTTAAAGGTTGCATGTTCGATTCTCTTTAGGCCCAATTTTTAATTCTTTGCAAATAGTTTGGATGACATGGCATAAATTTTGGCCGGAAAAATTATCCAGTGAGCATTTTCCGGTGTGTAGGATCATTTTTGTAAAAAAAAAAAGACTACTTACAGAATCAAAATTGTCGCCGAAAAAAATCAAAACCAAAATTACAAAACGTTGCCAATTACAGGACTAAATTTGTAATTTAGCCATGTTTTACCGTAGAATAAACCCCACAACCCTGTTCCATTGTTTCACTATTTTTTTTACGAACATGACCTTGAAAAAGATATCGAAATATCAAATAAGATATCATAGTACATAGGACGAAAAATATGATTTTTTTGTCTATAAATATTGTTTTAGAACTTAATTATAGTCAATCAACTCTTTATATTTCAGTCCCCCCTCTCTTTATATTTCTCCTCAGTATCCCAAAACCCCGTCACCCCCTCATACGGCCGGAGTCAGCCATGATACAATAGCCGATACCAATATCCGGCACCCTATTCGCGTAGAAGCTGGTTTTTTCTTTTTCTTTTTTTGTTTTTTTTGATTTTTTTTAATCTCCTCACGGCTTTCAAGATTCAGGTTTTTGAGGGAATATTTCGACTTTACAATATTATTGGACCATAAGATTTTGATAAGCGATATAAAAACAAATGTAACGCCCTTAGACCCCGGGCCAGAAAGGGTTAAATGTGTCATAAATGGTCCGGTCAACTGCTTAGACCCCCGTCATCGCTTGGTCTAAGAGGACTAACCCGAGTTGGCAAGACCTTTATGTCTCACACTTATATGGTGGTGATGTGCTTCCCCCTATTTCCAATGTGGGATATCACATCCCCCCCCCCCCTTATAAGAGACCGGCGTCCTCGCCAGGATGGACAAGACTTGTCCCAGTTCGTCTCTACCAGATGACTCTAGAGGTGGCGTGTGGCACTTAGGTTCGTCTAGAGGTGGCATGTGGCACTTAAATCCGTCTGATAGTCGGCTCTGAATACCATTCTGTAACACCCCAGACCCTGGGCCTGGTAGCTCTAAATGAGTCATAAATGATCCGGTCAACTTCTTAGACCGCCGCCCTCGATGGTCTAAAAGGGCTAACCCGAGTTGACAAGACCTTTTATGTCCTTATCCAGAAAAGAACGTCCGGCACGCATATAATTAAAATTTAATCTAATAATACACATAAGTCTTACGTTAGCAGACATCAGATGTAACGACCCACTCCCGACCCTTAGGTCTACTGGAGTCATTCTAAGAGCAGGTTGCGAGGCTTTCGCATAGACATCCATGAAATACCATATTCTCAAATATTGATATAAATCCATCAAAACACATACAACATTTCACTAACTAATTACATCAAGAATTACAACTAAAGAAACCCAACTTTATTAAAATCCACAACACGAACCATGTCATCAAATTTTCTAAAGCATATCCACCATGTAGTGATCTTGATAAATATCAATACCCCTATTTTCCCATCTCTTAGGCTGGTTCAACAACCTGTATTTATATTAAAAAAAGAAAAGAAAAGACAGAAGAAATAGAGTCGTCAGCAAAAACGCTGGTATGAGCCATGTGCGATAGTGTTACAAATAAGTACAATAATAATATATAATGGAAACAAAGAATAAACCGATCGATCATTATTTGAATTTTATCCGTGTCTTTATTGTACAATCATTACTTGAATTTATGAGAGGTTATCATCATATTACTTGACACCGACTTGGCCTAGTCGATGAGTCAATACCAACCGAACTCCACACGTGAACACGATTTACTACCGCACTCCAACAAGCAAGCTCTTGCTTGACAACTCCGGCCGATTGTCAGGGAACAGATTCAGACCTTCGCCCAAGGAACCTCCCAAAGGGCTCCATTCAACCCCGCTGCCCTCCGAAACACGATACAACCGTCAGCCCTTGCTTTCTCAGCCGTGGCATGAATCTTCGGGGAAAAAGGTACCATCCCCACTCTTACGAGTGAGCACTCTAGCTATTGTCGGAAAGACTTCGAGTCAAGAGGCCCCGAGACCGGTGACTAGCCGTTAACTCTAATCTCTCTAGCCACCAGAGCTTAGACACTTTCATGCCACTAGCATGCGAGAAGTCAAGTCCAAGCATTAAGTCTCAATTTACAAGAAAAAAAAGTGCACTAGCACCAATCGATTAATTGTTACAATTAGTTTTATTTTTACGATTATAGTCTGGGTAACAACTTTCGAGTTCTTTCGATAAATCAATATAATACACAATAAAAACTGAAAAACATTGTCGTTTTGAACACATAGGAGCTTAGGTCTATTTGATGAAAACGACATTCTTATATAAACATAAGTATTGTATTGAAAATAAATCGATAAAAGACACACTTTTGCTTGTATAGAAAATAAGGCCTCACATTTGTTTTATGACAAAATAACACGTTTTTATTGATAAACTATGTAATAAAATTAATAGTAACACATTTATCATTAACGAAAATAATAGCTCATAAAAGTAACAATTTTATATCTGTATATGTATCTTATCTTATTTAAAATTATTGTAAACACATATAGGAATATGCAGTTTAAGAAAGAAACAAACACAGATAGCAATGCAAACGTAAAGAATGGTGGAATTGATAAAACACAGAAATAAGAAGAACACAGTGATTTAACGTGGTTTCCGGCGTTGTGCCGACTACTCCACGGACAGAAAAGGAGATATTTATTATGCACAGAATTATAAGGTTTTCACAAGTGTGTGAATAACACTTTGAATGACACACATTCATTGATCACAACATTGATATTTATAGACACAAGTCCCAACCCTAACCGCCATAGACCTTTGTCGGAACTACCATAAATACCTAGATGTGGACCCCAGCTCCAGCTGTTATCCACTAGACGAAACCCAGTTCTAAAACTGACTTCCAGACTTGCAAACAGTTGCCTAGATGAAGAACTCAACTATACTCAGCATAACGCAGCAGACCAGAAACTGATGGCTGACTTCAAAAGAAACTCAGTTGCACTTCATCAAACTGACTTTCACAGAACTGAATATACTTAACTGAACTGGCCATCAATCTCAGTCTCAGTTTTCCCAGATTAGTTCCACCAGATATTTCTCAGTTTAGAGATCAAGTCACCAAATTGAAAAATCTCCACCTTAACTTGAACTCTCATTCAACGTCACCAGAATTGCATAATTAGATGTACTTGTACCAGATGCATTCGTCAATGCCAAGATGTACTGATGCGCACTTCTCCTCGGAAATCCACTCGCTTGATCTCGCCTCAAATGAGTAGCCAGAATTCAGTTTACAAGCTTTGAATGTTCAGCAAGTCCAGACACAACTGAAATTACTCTGCTGAACTGGTTTAGTGAACATATCAGCATGATTTTCTTTGGTGCTGATCTTCTTCACTACAACCCTCTTCTCATTTCTCAGAAAAATGATACCTCACATCAATATGATTGGTTCTCTCATGATGAACCTGATCCTTAGCTAGACAAATTGCACTTAAACTGTCATAATAAATCTTAGCTTGATCTTGATGTAGCCCTAAATCACTGACTATTCCCTTCAACCATACACCCTCTTTGGCTGCTTCAATAAGAGCCATATACTCAACTTCAGTAGTTGATAAAGCCACTGTTGCTTGAAGAGTTTCTTTCCAGCTGACAACTGAATTCCCCAATGTGAAAACATAACCAGTCATAGATTTTCTACTGTCCACATCACCTGCATAATCAGCATCACAGTATCCTGTGATCAGTTTCTCAGTATCACCTCCATAAATGAGTCCAACATCAGTTGTACCTCTAAGGTACCTGAACATTCTTTTCATAGCTTTCCAGTGTTCCTTTCCAGGTTGATCCATAAACCTGCTGGCAACACTGACTACCTGAGCCAGATCAGGCCTAGTGCACACCATGGCATACATCAGACTGCCAACTGCACTAGCGTAGGTAACTCTTGACATATACTCATTCTCCTCTACTGACTGTGAAGCAAAAACTGACAAATGAACATTTGATGCCATAAGAGTATCTATTGGCTTAGCAGCTGACATGCCAAACTTTGACAAAATCTTCTGTATATAGCCCTGCTAAGATAAAAACAGTTTCTTCTGATTTCTATCTCTCCAGATCTCCATCTCCAAAATTTTCTTGGCTGCACCCAAATCTTTCATTTCAAACTCAGCACTGAGAAGGTCTTTCAAATACTGAACATCAGACTTCTTCTTTGAAGCTATCAGCATGTCATCCACATATAACACAAGATATATGTAAGATCCATCTTCCAACCGATCATTGTAGAAAGCTTGACAATCATAAGGACTTCATTGTAACCTAACCGGATCATATAATTGTCAAACCTTTTATACCACTTGTCTAGGAGCTTGCTTCACCCATACAAGGACTTCTTCAACTTACACACAAGATCTTCCTTACCAGGAACTTCAAACCCTCTGTTGAGTCATGTATATCTTTTTGTCTACCTCACCATGTAGAAAAGTCGTCTTCACATCTAATCGCTCAAGTTCAAGATCTTGTTGTGCCACCATTGCTAGTAACACTGATTGAAGTATGCCTGACTACTGGTGAGAATATCTCATCAAAGTCCACCCCTTCTTTTTGACTGAACTCTCTTGCAACCAAACGTGCCTTATACTTAACTCTTTCTGCCTCAGTTATCCCTTCCTTCTTCTTGAAAATCCATTTACAAGTAACAACTCTCCTTTCAGCTGGATTTTTAAATATATACCAAGTCTGAATCTTCAGTAATGACTCTATTTCATCTCCCATGGCAGCAAGCCATTGAGATGCTTCAGAACATGTCACTGCTTTCCTGTAAGTAGAATGTTCAAAACCATCCACTTTTTCTGCAACTTGAAGTACGTATCCAAACATATCATCAAACCCATACCTTATAGGAGGTATCCCAACATTGGATCTTTTAGCTCTGGCGACAAATTATACTCTGCCGACCCACGTTCTCGCTTTGATGCTCAAATGACATTTGCTCACCGATCGGCTTGGATTCATCTCTCGTTTCAACAACGGATCGATGAAAATCGACTTGGATCGATTGATTGTTGCAATCCAACCAAGCTCCACCTTCTCGACGAGCTTTTTTTTTTATCGGTTTTGATTTGATTGTCCTCCCATCTCGATGAATCGAGTATAGAATTTTCATCAAAACCGTGTCTCTACCGAGAATGACTCTGCTTTTCTCGATGACCAAATTCTGTGCCCTTTGCTCCATCACCATACCCCCACAAACACTCCTTTCTTGGCCCTTGGTTCCAATTTCCCTTCACTCGATGTGATAGTAAATCAGGTGCTTCAAATACCCTTAGAATGAATAATCAGCATGCTTTCTGACCACATCTCAACTGGTGTTTTGAGACTCCATCCTGTGTGAGGACTTCTGTTGATTAAGTAGCAAGCTGTGGTAATAGCCTCTACCCAAAATCTCATTGACAAACCAGCATGAGAGAGCGTACATCTTCCTCTCTCCAGAAGAGTTTGATTCATCCACTCAGCTACACCATTTTGCTGAGGAGTATTCCAGACTGTATGATGTCTGGCAATACCCTCAGTTTTGCACAATGTATCAAACTCAGTCCAGCAGAATTCCAGACCATTATATGTACGAAGCCTCTTGATCTTCTTCCCCAACTGATTCTCAACTAGAGCCTTATATTGCATGAAGCACTTGAATGCCTCACTTTTGTGTTTCATCAGCACCACCCAAGTCGTCCTTGAATAGTCATCTATGAATGACACAAAGTATTTGTGACCACCCAATGACTCCACCTTTGATGGCCCCCAACAATCAGAATGAATGTAATCAAGTGATGACTTTGTATTGTGTATCCTTTTTGAGAACTTGCTCCTATGTAGCTTCCCAAACACACAATGCTCACAGAAGTCCAGATTCTTGACCTTACATCCCCCAAGAAGATCTTTCTGAGAAAGAACATGCATCCCCTTTTCACCCATGTGACCCAGTCTCATGTGCCATTGTTTTGCAAGCTGTTACTGATGAATCTCAGCTGATGCCACAGCAGCAGAATCAACAACAGCTGACCCTTGTAATATATATAGAGTCCCTTTCTTGATTCCCTTGAGAACCTCGACTGAGTTTTTATAGACACTCAGTACACCACTTTCCCCCTTAAAACCGAATCCTATGTTGTCCGAAGAACTGAGAGATACCAAGTTTTTGGTCATTTGGGGAACATGTCTAACTTCACTCAATTTACAGAATCTTCCATCATCTGTCCTCAACTGAACTGAGCCAATTACAACTACCTTGCAGACCTTGTTGTTTGCCATAGATATATGACCACCATCTATCTGCTGATAACTTGAGAACCACTCTCTGTGCGGGCAAATATGAACGGATGCCCTAGAATCCAGAATCCACACATCAGTTTGATGTGCTAACTCTCCTGCCACTAGGACCATGACCTCATCTGAATCATGCTCACCACTACAAAGGCATTGTGCTGTAATCGTTTTCTCTGCTTGCTTTTCCTTCTCTTTGGACAATTGGACTTCCAATGTCCCTACTCCTTACAATAATTACAGACATCTGTGGATTTAGGGCCTTTGGACCTTGTCTTCTTGGAACTTTTCTTCCTAGACTGACCATGCTCTTTTCATGCCTACAATCGACTATTAGTCTGCCCAGCTGACTGCATCGCTCCCACCGCTTTATGTCTCGGCTCCCTGGCATGTAAAGCTGACCTTACATCCTCTAAAGAAACTGTATCCTTCCCAATTATGAAAGACTGCACAAAGTTCTCATAGGAAGCTGGTAATGAAACCAGCAAAATCAAAGCAGCATCTTCATCCTCAATCTTAACATCAATATTCTTGAGATGAAGTAATATTGTGTTCAGCCGATCAAGATGATTTCTCAACTGAGAGTCCTCATGCATCCTCAAGCTGAATGACCTCTGCTTTCAAGAAGAACTTGTTGGTCAATGACTTAGTCATATACAGGCTTTCAAGCTTTAACCATAACTTGGCAGCAGTGTCTTCCTCAGAAACTTCTGTGTTAACATCATCAGACAAGCACAACATGATGGTTGAATGTTCTTTCTCCTCTAGACTGGCATAATCTGCAGAACTGGCATGCCTTCTACCTGATAAAGGAGTCCACAATCATTGTTGCTTTAACAAGGCCCGCATCTTGATTTGCCACAGACTGAAATTTTTCCTCACTGTAAATTTATCAATCTTCACGTTCATTGCTGCATCCTTCTAATTTAAGAACAAACCTTTGATCACAAAATCCTAGCATCGGTCACCGGTCACCGATCTTGGTGAAGATCAACTCTGTTCACCTGCAACTCCTGAATCTTGAACCTTTCTCTAATACCAGTTTGTTATAAACACAGATAGGAATATGCAGTTTAAGAAAAAAACAAACAATGATAGCAATGCAAACGTAAAGAATGACGGAATTGATAAAACACAGAAACAGAAGAACACAGTTGGATTTTATGGCAAAGAAAACAAAGAGAACATGACTTGATTAATCTGACCCTTTTTTTCTGGCAACGTCGAGGAGTATATAGTTATCAGACCCGGCCCGGCCCGGCGGTCGAACCGGTGGTTGGCCCGGCCTGGGACCAAAACCGGGTCGATTCAAGAGTTTGACCGTTCAAGGAGTTGACCCGCCCAGACCCGGAAAACCCGGTGGTTGGACCGGTGAACCGCGACCCGGCCCGGTATGAATCAACCCGGTCTGGTTTTTTTTTTTTTTATTTTTATTTTTAAAATTGCCACAGGATTTTTTATTATAAAAAAACATCATTCTTTGTGACTTGAACCCGTGTCCTCGGTGAAAAGTTCGAATATCCTAACCATCATTTCTTATTTCGTCTTTCTTATCTTTTGGCGAAATGAGTTCTTACATTTCTATATTCGTCAAATTAAACACCACAAACTAAAGTCGAAATTCAATACAACTTCCAAAATTTGCAAGTAATAAATTAACATTGTTTATAAACAAACTTGTTGGGAACGAGGACTAGTTTTTATTTGAATTAATAATGTTACAATAAATGGACCAGCTCTTTTGTAAGAAATTTTGATGGTTTTTCACTTGTATCGTCGTGTGTTTTGATATCAAAAACGCTTTTAATTTGTATTTATTATGATTTGGATGTTGAAAACTTGGAATATTTTGGAATTGATTATTATTATCAATTTTTTTATTTTTATTGTATGAAAATATTATTTTTAACTCTTATGTTGTGACTGCGGTTGAATCCAGGTGGCCACCGGTTGAATCAGCCACCCATTGACCAAAGAGAGTTTTCCTGGTCGATGACCGGCGGGATCGATAACTATATACATATATATAGCAAAAGTGATTATGGTGACAATTATAATGGCGAGGAAACGAAAATGACGTGGGAAAGGACAATAAATGCACTGCTTTAATTGTTATGTTATAATTTGGTTCCAATTATGACATTAAAACAACCTAAAACAGCTCCGTTACAAAAATTACGTTTATTGCATTGTTTAATTCAGCGGGTCGGTTACTCAAATTTAAAAGAAAATGAAACGTCGATCACTTAAATGAATAATAATAATAATAATAATAATAATAATAATAATAATAATACCTCCCTCCCAAAATAAGTGTCCAAATTTGAAAAAAGCTATGTCCCATAAAAAGTGTCCTTTCTCAATACCAATGCATCATTTAATGATTGTTTTCCAATTATGCCCTTCTCTTAAAATTACTCATTTTTTGATTTTGATAATCCCAAAACAATCATTTAATGTTGATACTAGCAGTACACTACTTACGCTAAAAAGAAGAATATGAAAAGTACTACCTCCAGGGAAAAAAAAAGTGAACCGTCAGCCTACATATTTTCCATATAAATGACTGAAAATTTGCATGAAAAAAAAAACCAACATCCTACAAAAAAAAAATGACTGAAAAATTGCATGAAATTAGCAGGAAAATTGTACGACTGCCCACTTTCTTTATCCATATGAAAAGTCTCTCCCATAATAATAAATGAATGTTGATTTCAATACACATAATACATCAAGTCAATAAAGCTCATCAATATCCATACTAAGGGTATATGTGTCCATTTGTTATAAAAAAGAACACATTAATTGAGTTTCTTAATCCGTGTGCCCCATAAAAAGTGGACACTTTTTATGGGACGGAGGTAGTAATAATGTCACAACGAAATCATTTTTGTGTTAAACTACACTCCAATGTTTTCGCACCTTAATCAATAGTATGAAGACAACATATACCACTAGATCTTAATAGTTGAAAAAAAAAATATCTAGACATTTAATTATTTAGAAATGCCTATAAAGCCCTGTAAAAACGAATAGCGAAAATCGGGATGTTAAATCAGAGAACAAGCGGAAGGCAAAACGACTAACCCGGGTAACTAAAACAACTAATAAACGATCGAATGTAACACATGTTGCATCTATTATAACCATCAAACACAAATTGAATCCATTACATCATGATATCCATAAACATAACTCATTAATTTCTGTCATTACAAAAGATAAGAGAATCTTTACCAAAATTACAAAGCAAAGAAAGAACAATAAACTTCATCTGCATCATCTCCGGGTCACTTCTCAGTGGCCTCGAAAATAACCTACAAATACACCACCTTTTCGGGGTGGGGACAATAAAGTAGAGGGGGTAAGTACACATGTACTTAATAAAGAGTAGAAGAAACAGTTACAATAAATTAACAATACATATATAAATATATAACATATGCATCTTCTGCAATCACTACCACATAGGTTGTAACAGTAGAGCTCACTCACCCTCTACTAGCTCCGTAGTACATCCTTGCTCAAATAAGGTTTGTTACATCAATATCAAAGGACACTACACATGGTGAAAATGCACCACAACATGGTTTGCACCGCTCCGGGGGCACAGACTCATGTTCTGTGTGGGAGTTACACATTGTCCCGTAGGAGCCGTAAGTGTCCCATGCTTCGATGTAAAAAATGTGTCTCACCGATGATATTGATGTTTTAGCTTTTAGACATCCATATATGTATTCACGAGTTAAGTTCAAACCACCTGGCTCATTCACATAAAAGACTTCTTAGGGACTTGTAGTCCTAGACAACTAATTATGCTACCTAGCACATTGTAAAAGGATCAATGAGTATTAAGTCAATGTCCCACAAGACCTAAACAACGCCTTCCGCTGCTCCCACCTTCTCCCCACAGTAGGTCTCAGTTGTGGTGCTGAGCCAAGGCTACCAAAAGTCGATGTTAGACATTGTAATATCTCATATAATGTTTCAAAAGAACCTACAAGCCACATCGTGTCGTGTAATACACATAAAACAGAAAATTAATATAATATAATTTTACCGTAATATATACAACACATTTACTATAACCATTAATTATTTATAGTACTTTGTTATGCATACATATTTTAGTATATAAATTATATAAGGTTACTTACCGAATATAACATCTATTTACTTAACTATATATATAAAATTGTTTTTTTCCTGGAATAGAATACATACATAATATATTATTGTTATATTTATTTATTTTCAAAGAATCCTGCCGGCGGCATATACTGGGTCTGTAACCCCGGTACCAAAGCCCAAAAAATAAAAAATAAAAAAAAAAATTTATTAAGAGAGAATGAGCCAAAAATCCATTTTTTGACCCAAAATAAGTAAACATGACACACAATTTGAAAAAATTGCAAAAATGACAATATAAATCCTGACGGACGAAAATACCCTTCACTAAGACAGAAACGGAAAATTCATTCATTTCAGAAACCACCCACGTTCGGGGGCCATTTAACCGCGATTCCACCAAAACTGAAGAAATCAAAGCGCGATTCCACCGGAAGTCATTCACAAATTCATCGATTAGAATCAACAACCAGTAACATCGAAGATTTTCATAGAGTTTTGCAAAATGCCTAAAAGAAAAAGGAGCTCTGAAAGCGGGAGTGAAGAAGCAGATGCAAAAAAGTTACGGTAAGATCTTAGAACTGAAATACGGATGAATTTTTTCATTTTCTGTTATATCTTTCAAATTTGAACTATATTCTACTAGCTATATGAACTTGTTACTGCAAAATCACTAAATGCAAGCCAGTTTTCTCCTTCTATGTTGTTTAATTTCTAAGAAAGTGGAACATACTGCAGACATGTTAGTTAGAACTCATAGAAATTAATCTTAACTGAATGTTACTGAAGTGTTACCGTATGTGAATGTCATGTATATACTGATTTGTGAATAATGTGAAAAAGTAATGACAATTTCTGACATCATATTCTTGACATCTTTTATAGTCATCTTGATTTTGTTGATGATGTGAAAGAGTAATGACTATGGATGTGTTAGTGTAAATATTACATGTCAATGAAAAATGATAGAACTAAAGGGTAGTTACTTCAAAATATTTTAATAATCAGACTTGTTCTGTTACTGTGTTACTAAGCATGGATATGTTAAGAGTGATAATTGTTGTGATACTGCATCTGAAATTCTACATATATGAATTTGTTAGTGTAAACATTAACATGTAACTGCAAATTATTTGAAATTAAAGGTACACATTGCAGTATAGGTCAAACTTGAATGCTATACAACAAATATTTAAGGAAATTGACAAAGAGCTGAAACAAGCACACAAAGATGGAATCAACAGAACTCCATTCAAGCATATGCTGGATGCATTGAATAAAAAAATATATTTTTGTCCAGAAGGACAAAATTATCAAAAAATCGGGATAGAAGGAAACTGTAATTTAATAAGTACAAAAGTAACAATTATGAAGTAACAAATGTGGAATAGAGTAAATATGAAGTAACAATTGTGAAACACAAAGTAACATTAACACGTGAAGTAACAACTTTAAAGTAACAATTGTGATTTTTGTCCTTATAATCATGAAAATGTTAATTTTGTCCTTCCAGGCCCATTTATTAATTTTTTTTGTCCTTGTGGCCCCTTCCCCCTAAAAAATATATCATTTACAAGAAGATAAAAAATGAAATGATGGATGCATTTATAAAGAGCTACGATAAAGAGAAACAAAAGTCCAACATCGGTGGTCAATGGTGCAAGCCCACGGTATTGGATGTCAAACTGATTTTGGGATAGAGGAAGGTGAAGAACAAGTTGGAAATATCAACAGTCATGGAAGGTGTGAAACGGATTTAGAAGAAAGGCACTTTGAGAAAACAAAAAGACTAAGTGCACACATGCTGAAACTTAAAGTGAAGGAGCTAGATGAAAAGGAGGACCAGCAATCTGTTGATAGCTGTGTCAAGCTACTGTGTCTAATACTTCTCCACAAATTCTTCTTGCCAAATAAGGGAGTGTATATAGCATGGGGGTTCTTATACTATGTTGATGACATTGATAGATTAAATACTTACAACTGGTCACAACACATATTAGACCAACTGATCGATGGCTTAAATCAAGATTGGAACCATGGAACCATCCAACGCAAATGAATGAATGCACTATAATATTACTGGTATGTTTCTTTTCCTTTCATGCTATTTATCTTATGCGATAATCATGTTAAATTATTAGCATAAACTATATTCAATGCAATATTTGTTCTGTGAGCACTCAGATGCAATTACAGCAAGAAATACAAAGGGTACACAAAAAGAGCCAAAACAGAAGGGGATGAAAGGACTTCCATCAAAGGGAATCCCAAGAATTACAAAATGGGACACCAAAGAACTTGAGAAACTGGTTGTGCCAAGAAACAAGGGACACAAAGAAATTCTTAACAAGAAGGATAAGAAGTTGGTAAGATATCATACATTTTCACAGTTACACCACAGTTACACCGATTCATAGTAACACAGTAACAATTTACACTAATAACCTAACATAACCTTTACTTGATGCATTGTAGTTCAACAAAAAAGAATTAAGTCCTACAATTGCTGAGAAATACATGATTAAAGGATTGAATGATAATGACGACAAAGAAGAGGAACAAGATCAAGAAGAGGAAGAATGGGAAGAAGAGCAAGAAGAGGAAAGAGGGGAAGAAGAGAAAGAAGAGGAACAAGAGAAAGGATCGTAACATGATTCAATAGATAATGCTATGAATGATGATGAACCAGAAGGGAAGAAAAGTGCATAATTAGAAGAGTATAATGCAATGGATGGTTCAGGGGAAGAAGGAGAAGAAAGTGAAGATGCGAAGGAAAATCAAGGGCCAGAAGACAATGAAGAAGCACAAGAAAATCAAGGCTGAGAACATAGTGAAGGTGGACAAGTAAATCAAGTGCCACAAGAAAGTGAAGCTGGAAACGGAAGCCAAGGTGAACATGTTCAAAGACAATCTCATAAAACTGATAGCCCTTCATTCTCATTAAATATTTCACATTCATCAAGTGAGGTTGGAAAAAAATACACCTATCAGGTATGAATACATATTCAAACTACTCAAACATACTTTATTTTCAGTAACACAGTAACATGAACTTATTTTTGCAAGGCAACGAAGAAGAAATATCAACGCATCAAACAATCTTGAAGGGCAAAGAAGAATAAATAAAAAAAGCTTCAAGAGACGGTGCACCGCTAGCAAAAAGAAATATCAAATCTTGAAGCACGTGTGGGGACTTACAAGACCAATCAAGTGAGTCTAATTGGGTAGATAGAATCAATGGCCATTGAGAATGAAAACATGAAAACAACATTGGAAGAACAAGTTGCTAAGCAATTTAAATTGATATCTGAAGTGGAGAAATTCAAGAAGTTTTACGGAATTGAAAAATTCAACAATGAACACCTTCAGGATATGATTGATCAGAAGAATCAATACATTCAAACACTTGTGGCGGAAATGAATCTAAACAAAGATGATGATAAAAAAACAAAGGATTTAGCAGCAACAGGAAGATGGAAAGAGGATTCAGTTGCTTACAGAGAAAGTTTCTCAACTCGAAAAGTAGAACTTTGAAAAAGACTCTACAATCAGCAACTTGAAAGGAACAATTGAGGAGCGATTACGAATTATACAATAGCTCATACTGAAGCTACAAGAAAACAAGAATCTACAATTGAATGAAACCGCAGAATCGAAAAGAGAGTTCGCATCACGGTTTTATTAACAAAACAAACAAGTAATAAATTTATAATCCGATATACCTCAAGTGCAAGGATCGTAGTAAAGAGGTTGATACCGGGTCGATCTTACGGGGAACTGGCGGTTGCTAATCCTAGTTTTTGTTTAACTAACTAACCTATGTCACGGGAAACTACTCTAAATGGTGGATGAAACTAAACAAAACTGAAAATAAACTGAACTAAAACGTAAAACTGGATAGAAGATATGATCTAAAGCCAGGGAAGATACGGGTTGCGAACTATTAAACTTAAACTAAACCTAATATGCAATAAAGGAAATTGATTAACTAGACAATTCAAATTCTAAGGGATTTAATCAAATTATAACGAGCAAACGAGCAATTGATCCACCTATCCTATCAACATTCAATTCCAATTCAGATTATTTCGTGATCTCTAACCAAGTCGTTGTTAGGTGTAGTGCCCGAAAGACAATTTGTGTAATTGTTTTTAATGGATGACAGAATTTATCTCACCTTATTACTTGCTTTGTGCTTGTAAATAATACATTTGCTTGCAAACCCTAAGTATATCGGTATGTAACCGCTTAACTCGATGTATGGCATGCACGTGAGGATTGAGTTAGTGGTGATATACTTAAATCTGTTAGTCCGTGGTGAACTTAATCGAGTTTAGGGTCTCTTGATTAAAACACCAATAATGCGCCTGAACACCTTAGGGTGTGATAGTCTTATCCGATTTGTCGGTGAGGAGTACCTACGTGGGGCATTTATATATGATGGCATTCATATAGGATTTGACCGATTTAATATGTTTTTCGATATAATTCCGTGTCGAGGAATCTTATTAAATCATTAGATGATCATATCACGGATCAACCTTAATCCTGAGGTGATCACGGGATCTTTGCTTGTCCCGGGGTAGTGTTTGATGTGTTGAGTTACGGTTCACTTAAATATGTGTTCCAAGCCACTTCTCATTGGCACTATCTCCGGATGAGTGAGTAGTTCGATTTTCACAGAGACATGGAATCCATTCCTTCTGCGGGAAGTAGAGACAAATCCCCTTATTTGTTAGCCCTAAGAAGGTGATCGATCCGGGAGTTCACATTTGACTAATTAGCTACTAGTCGAGATATGTGTGCTAATTGATCATCGGGGTTAATGGTAAATAAGGATAAGATATTCGAGTCGGGTTCACGGAGACTTCCCACTCGAGAATGGGCGATCTATGGAGGGTTAATCCATTATCAAAGGATTATATCAATGGGCGCTTATTCACTCTATGGGTTGAGTATAAGTATACATCTATAATCGGTAGAGTTCGGTTTAGCGTTTATGGTGGCGTAATCCCGGAATTAATAATTAATGTACTTATTACATTCGATGAATAATTAATTATTGGAGCTACTGGTTATAGAGTCATGGTCCCCGATGTGAGCACGTAATTGAATGATATTCTTGTTATTTGGGCCTCAATGATAATTAATTGGTTGGGCTAATTAATTGATATGCATGCATATTATTTAGTTGGGCTAAATAATATAATACACATAAAAGACATTTTATGTGGGCTTTTAAACCCTAGGGGTGGCGCCATTATGGTCTCTAATTAGCACAAGAATTAATTTTCTTGTGTTATGGAAAATAAAAGATATTCTTGTTATGTGATTGGTTGGATGACTTGTTATTTGATTTTCTATTGGTCAATACATGTCATAATTAGTCATTAATGAAAATATCTTTTTATTTTGTTTAATTAATTAATTATTTAATTAATTAAAACTTGGAGGCCAAGGATTTACTCTCCTATAAAAGGAGAGTTATTCCAAGGGAAATTGAAAAAAAAAAGAAAATTTCGCCCCATATCACCAAAAGGAGAGAAAAAAATTAGTTTTCTTGTCTTGGGTTTTAGAAGAAGAAAAACTATAAGTTTTTCTTAGTGTTGCATATCAAGGAGGTTCGTTTATCAAGAAGGGTGTCCACCAACCCGTTTGGAGAACACATCGGAAGATCAAGGCTTCTCTTCCGATATTGGTAAAATAATCTTAACCCCCTTGTAGTACTTAAGTCCTTTAATTATGAATAGTGTTATATAAATCGTGATCCATCCATTTGCGCATAGATCTAACTCGTTTTAGATCTAAGAACCTGCATCCTTCATGTGGTATCGAGAGAGGCGGTTCCACGATTTAAATAGTCATAATCGTAATTAAACGATTTAAAGGAGTGGAATTGCATGTAGGTGATATTTTACTTATTATTATGCATTAATAATTTTTAAATTGCTATGGTTGAAGAGATGGATTGGGGTTGACACCGTTTTCCCGTTAGATCTATTGTAAACTCATATAAACGATGAAAATTCGTTCATATGAGTATATGAAATTATGTAATTTATGTATTATTGCAATTTTAATTTCCAGAAAATAGATCTGTACATTAGCTGTTTAGTCTTTTCGTTTTTTCCGTTGTTTGAGCCGTCGAAATGAAGATCCCTCCGGTCAGAATCAATATTGGAAGTTGATGAACAATCCCACAAATTTTGGTGTCGATCAGAGTCCGTTTGGGTTTCCGTTCGTTGCTGCGAAGTGGCTGCTGTAACAGAAAACGCAGGATTCACAGAAACCCTAACTGTGACTTCTTCAATTTTCTGGGAAGAATTGGACCGTTCAAATTAAAATCCGACCGGTCAGATCGATAATAATGTAGTTTTGGACGTGATATAAAATTTTCAGGACGATCGGGATTCATCTTCATCCCCGATCGATCTCGGGAAGTATATGATGCGCTGCTGTGAGAGTCTGTTTCAGCAGCAAGTTGGGCGGCTCACTGAGGAAGATTGACAAGTCAAAGCTCCGATCCGACCGTCCATCTTGAAGTCCGAAGAATGAAGATCAGATATGGAAAGTTTCATCCCGATCCAAGTTCGTTTGATATGCCGATCGTCGAAGATTCTTAACAGCTGCAGATTAGGGTTTTAATTTATTTTCGAATAGATTAGTTACGGGGGTGCCAACGGTCCATCTCGGTGTTTATTTTCCGCACTAGTATACATGTGTAGATTGTATGAGTAGAACCGGAAAATTTCCATGACATGCATCATATCATGAATTCCACTCCATATGCATACATGTAGAAATTAATTCGAGGAATTAGTTAGGCATGTATGAAACACACGATTAGTTTTAATTAATTGTTTGATATTAATTAGAAACTAATTAGGGTAAAACCGAGGAACACGGGTTTTTCAATCGTCGAGGTTGGGTGATGGATTCTCGGTGAATCCCACTCTGCGAAAGCATAAGGAGTAAAATCCGAAACCTCGTGGTTAAGGTGTTGGATTCTCGGTGAATTCCACCTTACCTAAGACGAGATTACGTTTTGTTCCGTAGTGTCTCACGTGAAAGTTTGATGTTTAAGGATTGGATAATCACGGGCAAACAGGTTCGAAGTGGTTTAACCACGGTTGGGTGGTCAACAGAGAGCTACGGCTCAATCGACTTCACCCTCCACGTGTGGCGTTTGCGGGTGCAGCAATCGAGCCATCCGAAGAGCCACTACGGCTCAACGGACCTCTCTAGCCTTGACCCGTCCGGCGGCCACATATGTTCTAACGAATAGGTCGGGTGGGCTAGCCCACATAACCGACAACATTCGGGCCTATGATTTATTGTTCCTTAATGTAACATCAAGTCCAAAAGCGTGATCGATAAACCCACCACTTTTTCAAAATATTGAGTGGGAGCGGGAGAGGCGACGGCCGACCCCACGGCCTCTCTTGTTGACACAAGCAACGTGAGAGAATGGTGACGCCTCGTGCCGGCTGGGGGACCGGCCTCCCTGAGGAAGGCCTTCACCGCTATCAAAATTCAAGGCTTGGTCTCCGAAAGGATAGGATTTTGGGTACTCGTCGGGTCACCGACCGACCACTAAGCGACACACTCGGGTCTACCTAAAAATGCTGAGACAGTGGGTCACACTCATAAAGGGTATTTTTGGTAGTACCTTGGCTGAAAAAGGAAAGGTGATTGACGATCACAAATGAGATGTTCGATTCTCAATCGATCTTCAATATTAATCGAAACCTCTTTGACCTACCCTAAGGCGGCACTCGAGGCATTAGATTAAATCCTTGGAACGGTAGGATAGACTATAAGTACTTAGTTTATGTTCCTAAAATTTATTAGTAGTGTATGATTTGGATTTATTACATCAATTTTATTTACGATGATTATATATATCTCTCTGAGGTGCTAGACTGCTAGTGTAAAATTGACTAGTAATGACTTCGTTAAAAAGTGGTCAGTAACTAGAACGTTGTACCTATTAATCTCACATGCGATTAATTTTTCGGAAGAGATATTTCTCTTGAGCCTTCAAAACTTAAGTGACGTAAATAGGCATGTCACTGCTGTCACTCGTGCAGAACGAGAGACAACCGTAGTTAGTTTGAAAGATGATTGGGACGACAAAATTCTTCTAGTGAATTTTAATTGTGTAGTGTCTACACGAGAAATTTTCTAATAGAAAAATTGGAGAATCATAAATTTAAGTGTCGCTAGTTAGACGGTATTTGGAACCGATAAACTAGTGGGAGCTTTTATCTTATGTTTTTCTAATTTATTAGAAAAATTAGTCCCACTGGGTAACGCTTTTATTAGACATCCCACAGTTCACGAATAGTGTCTACTCAATTGAACTGCTAGTTCAAAATTATTTCCTTTTAAGGAAAGTTGAGAATGGGAAAGAATGTCTATAAGTGTTAATCATCTTAACTAAAGTTTTGAGGCTAAACCGAAACATTAATTAAAGAAAGTATAGGATAAGGAAAGTGATTTCGGATCACTAACCAATGAATCCTTAGCGACTTTCTTAACCGAGTAACTTGACTCGGTAGCTTAGTTCTTTGGGAGAACAAGGAAGCTTTGTGCATTAACGATTAATAGAGTAACAACGGGCGATAATTTCACTAGAATAGTGGGAGTGATATAAGGAAATGAATTTTGGATTCTATCCTTGAATATCACGAGAAAAATTTATTTTTCTGTTTCTGGTTCGTTGAAACAATTGGATTCACTTTCAACTCGATATATTGTTGCCTCATAGAAAGTGAATATGACATTTGTAGTACGAATCCGAGACTCGGACTTTTGTTTGATAAAGTCATAACCACTTAGAACAGCTGAATAAGTATGTGTAACACATCTAAAACTATTAAAGGTAAAAGGTTTCCGTATTAAGATAAACGACCTTTCAATATCTATTAATTAGTGCATATATCCTAGAGACAAGACTCCACTGGTCGGCTAAGGGTGATTCCTATCTCCCAGTCTTGGAACACTATCTCAAAGGAACAATGACTAAGTTTCCTTTCAATCGGGAAATGGTAATAGATTTGAAGGGGTAACATAGCTTGTTCACCATGACCTTCGGGGTCTAGTGAGAGATACAAGATAGTGAGAGTTTTTGAGTGGTGACATTTTGTCCGATAACTACTCGAAACGTGATTTAGTTTATCAAAAGAATACGAGGAGGAGTCTCTCGATTTTAGCGAGAGAATAGAGTATTCCATGCTCGAAATAGGCTATCGCATAGTCTTGGGGTGATGCTCGGCCCGCCTCCTAGTGGAATGATTCTCACCGAGGAAGAAACCATAGACTTGCCTCGATATAGTTATTAATGTGCTACAATACAACTCGCTAAACTCGATTAAGATAATTCGTTTGCAAAATAACGGTTAACATTATTATGTAAACCGAGAAGTCTACCTAGAATATGCTAGTGAATTTATGGATAAGGAGTGAATTCGGTTCACACCACTTCCATAAATATAGGCATTTAGCATTTAATGCTTGAAGGTAGGACTGGAGATTTTGCGCATACGTTCAGATTTTGTCTGTTCGTGAAATGCCTTAATGAGACGAGTAAAGGTTGGTTATAAGATTCTTGAGATCAGAAAGTGACGGTTGAACTGTCACAAGCCTTCTGATAGAATCTATAAGAAACAGCCTTAAACCTTGGAGTACGGTTACCCAAAGGTAGTTACCATCTGATTTAATCAGACCACGTCCAACATTAGTTGTTGGTGATTACACTGACAAATACTACTAGATCAGAATGTCAATCCACCCAAGACGCAATGGGAGTATGGTTTAACCGTTGACCCATTGTGATTTTGTTGACTTTATAGTCTGTTGGGGTGATTGATAACCTATGGCTCTTGGTGGGCTGTATAGGATTCTGATTATAGAGGTTGGTTTGAAAACCTTAACCCTGTGAATGGAGTTTTGGTACTCAGGTTCTGTTTCACCTCTTGTAGAACCACCGAGTGTCTCAGGGCCAAATTGGGAGCAATTGGATCTACATAGAAAAGAGTCGAATGAATAGGAAAGTTTAAACTTTCAATACCAAGTTGAGTGGTATAGGGGTGATTCCTCGACAAGTAGAGAGTTAACGGACCTTGAACTCTCTCACCACTCGATCTTGCTAGATTTCGTTAGAAAGCAAAAATAGGGGTGATTCCCCTCGAGACTTTCTTGCCGAACAACGGAATCAATTCATTCGAAACGAAGGGTTTTAGTGAGAATGAATAATGATTCGTTACAAAGCGTAAGATAGGGGTGATTCCTAATACCTTTTTTGCGAGACTAACGATATCTTAATTTATTCAGAAAGAACCATTGGTAGGAAGCCTGCCATGGCTTACATCCTTTGTGGATTTAAGAGAACCTCTCGGTCATTTAAAATTCACATGTTTTAAAATATGTGGACTTGACCAAAATATTGATAAGTTTTTTCGTAGACTGGATATCAATATTGGTAAAGTAGTAGCATTAGTGTTCATAAATGATAACACTAAAACGGTTGGAAACAACATGGGTGTGCTATCTGAAGTCGGAAACTGACACGCCAAGATTCTCTGGATGAGAGAATTGGACTATATTTTAAGAATTTGATTCGGTCAAATTCACGAGAATGAGTCATTGGCTATCCTAATCGATCTTATTGAATAAGATGATTATGCATATATGGTTGCGAAAGATTCATCGAGAGTTGTCCTACCCTACCTCTCAGGAATGATTCTCTAAATCTTCGGATAAAGAGAAAATGGGATAGAGTCTCTCTTGGATAACGGCAAGTCAGGTTGTCACAAGTCAATAGTAGTCGAATCTCGGATTCGAGCATAAAATAGCGGTTTAGTACGTCCTCAAGTATCGTTAGAGAACGAGGAATCATATGCTTGTTTATTCAGGTGCAAACTTGAATATTGTTGACTACACTGATTCTGACTTGTAGTCAGATTAAGGATGATCATTAAGTTGATCTCGGGCTCAGTGTTTACTCATAGTGCTTATAATTTCCTTTTTGGTGCAGGAGTAATTCCGAGTGCGATAAGCCGATATCACTTCATTGTGAAAACAAAGTGAAGAGATAGCTTAGAAGGATCTTCGGTCACCAGAGGTCAAAAGCATATTGAGAGAGAGTACCTTTGATTAGATGGACCGGCAACGTTTGATCCTAAAGATCGTCTCGGGCCGACAACCAAAGCGATCGGTGTACCAAGTCGAGTGCTTGGAGGTGCGGAATTGATGGATATGTCTCATCCTTTTTTAGAGCAAGTGGGAGAGTGTTGTGAATAAGGTGAGAAAGGGTGTGTGCTCTAAAAACAATCGTTGCTTGTCATTTCGTGCAAGTGGGAGATTGTTAGGTGTAGTGCCGAAAGACAATTTGTGTAATTGTTTTTAATGGATGATGAAATTTATCTCACCTTATTACTTGCTTTGTGCTTGTAAATAATACAACTGCTTTGCAAACCCTAAGTATATCGGTATGTAACCGCTTAACTCGGATGTATGGCATGCACGTGAGGATTGAGTTAGTGGTGATATACTTAAATCTGTTAGTCCGTGGTGAACTTAATCGAGTTTAGGGTCTCTTGATTAAAACACCAATAATGCGCCTGAACACCTTAGGGTGTGATAGTCTTATCCGGACTGTCGGTAGAGGTATTTTCTACGCTGGGCATTTATATATGATGGCATTCATATAGAATCGACCGATTTAATATGTTTTTCGATATAATTCCGTAATCGAGGAATCTTATTAAATCATTAGATGATCATATATGGATCAACCTTAATCTGAGGTGATCACGAGGATCTTTGCTTGTCCCGGGTAGTGTTTGATGTGTTAATTACGGTTCACTTAAATATGTGTTCCAAGCCACTTCTCATTGGCACTATCTCCGGATGAGTGAGTAGTTCCGATTTTCACAGACATGGAATCCATTCCTTCTGCGGGAAGTAGAGAGACCAGATCCCCTTATTTGTTAGCCCTAAGAAGGTGATCGATCCCGGAGTTCACATTTGACTAATTAGCTACTAGTCGAGATATGTGTGCTAATTGATCATCGAGGGGTTAATGGTAAATAAGGATAAGATATTCTCGAGTCGGGTTCACGGAGACTTCCCACTCGAATGGACGATCTATGGAGGGTTAATCCGTGATCACAATGATTATATCAATGGACGCTTATTCACTCTATGGGTTGAGTATAAGTATACATCTATAATCGGTAGAGTTCGATTTCGGGTTTATGGTGGCGTAATCCCGGAATTAATAATTAATGTACTTATTCATTCGATGAATAATTAATTATTGGAGCTACTGGTTATAGGTCCATGGTCCCCGATGTGGCTTACAGAATTCGGAATGATATTCTTGTTATTTGGGCCTCAATGATAATTAATTGGTTGGGCTAATTAATTGATATGCATGCATATTATTTAGTTGGGCTAAATAATATAATACACATAAAAGACATTTTATGTGGGCCTTTAAACCCTAGGGGTGGCGCCATTATGGTCTCTAATTAGCACAAGAATTAATTTTCTTGTGTTATGGAAAATAAAAGATATTCTTGTTATGTGATTGGTTGGATGACTTGTTATTTGATTTTCTATTGGTCAATACATGTCATAATTAGTCATTAATGAAAATATCTTTTTATTTTGTTTAATTAATTAATTATTTAATTAATTAAAACTTGGAGGCCAAGGATTTACTCTCCTATAAAAGGAGAGTTATTCCAAGAAAATTGAAAAAAGAAAATTTACTTCATATCACCAAAAGGAGAGAAAAAATTAGTTTTCTTGTCTTGGGTTTTAGAAGAAGAAAAACTATAAGTTTTTCTTAGTGTTGCATATCAAGGAGGTTCGTTTATCAAGAAGGGTGTCCACCAACCGCCGTTTGGAGAACACATCGGAAGATCAAGGCTTCTCTTCCCGATATTGGTAAAATAATCTTAACCCCCCTTGTAGTACTTAAGTCCTTTAATTATGAATAGTGTTATATAAATCGTGATCCATCCGCTGCGCATAGATCTAACTCGTTTAGATCTAAGAACCTGCATCCTTCAGTCGTGATTCATCTCATCTAAAGTACAAACCCTAATTTCTTAGATAGTTCGTCTATTAATCTCTATCTTTCGATCTAAGATTAACGTTTCTTCTAACCAAAGATGTAAACTTTAACGTTTTTAATCTAGAAACCTAACCTATTAACTCTCGTTATATAGATCAAATAACTATTCTTTTATCACGGTGATCTAATGTTTAGATGATTTTCATCAAACAAAACAATCAACAAGCAACGATCTTTCGATGTAGAATTGCATAAATAACAATAAGCATGATAAAAGAAACAACTTGTATTAGAAACTCACAAAATAATCAAGAACGGAACTGAATTGTTGAGTTGGACGGCTTCACAACGCTCGTTCAAGGCTTTTAGCCTCTAAGCATCCTCTTGGAACTTGGAATTGTTTGAATAAAATTGCATAAAAGAATCTAAGGAAAAACTGTTTGAAAACTAAAGAAAAACCGCAGCTTAGCCGCCCCTAGGGTTTTAGGGTTCGAATATATGTCTCTCATTGTGGAGAAAACCGCAGCTATTTATAGATATTAAAGTCGGTTCAGCAAAGTCGGCGGCTGGACGCCCGTCTGGAAAGGTTGAACGCCCGTCCGGCTTATGTAAACTTCTTGAGTCGGGCCGAAGCCGGATCGACGCCCGTCCTTTCACTAAATTGGGCCTTTCGTTAAAAATCTGGACATCCTAAACCAAACTTTTCTTCCTGGACGCTCGTTCAGATGACCAAACGCCCGTCCACTCGGGCGCTTGATCCAAGCACTGGGCGCTTGATCCGAAAGTCGACTTCATCTTGATTTCTTCGTCTCTATCTCTTTTTATCAAATCCAATCATCATTATCTTTTTTTATCATTAATTAGCTCGACTCTTATCTCTTTTTGATCAACATTTGAGCATCAAACATGTACCTATAACACATTGAAACATCGCAAAATGTAATAACGTCCAAATAATCATAAAATCATAATTAAAACACCAAAATCAACCAATTTTGCGAATAACTTATATAAAACCTCATTTACTCAATATTTCCATTAAACACTCGTTTCTTATGCAATTTAGTACAAATACGGGGGAAAATATCATAGAATATAGCGTTATAAATCGTATAAATTCACCCTTAACAACTCCCCCACACTTAAGCTTTTGCTCGTCCCGAGCAAAACAAAACGAAAATTAAGGCTCGAGACAAAAACAGACACCTACGACAATACAACATAGATCAATAAATCAGAGGTCCACCAGTGTGTGTGTGCAAAGCCATAGAAAACTTCCACTAAATCCAAACTTGAGAAACTCAAAGCAAAACTAGCTAATACCCCCTCGTAGACTAGCGACAAATGACACTCATAAGGTGTACCCTACAAACGTGACATATCCCGAAAAGGATGATAGAATATATCTAAGGCCTTTCTGAGATACTCAGAGGATAATCCCTACAGCATATCTATCAGTTTCTACTGGGGATAAGATAGACGATAACTTAGTCTTATATTCATTTCATACCAATTCCTTAGTTGACTTAACTATTTCCACATTTAACACACATCAGAATGAGCTCTTGCCCTGTCATAGAAGAATAGGATATTCGAGATATACCCTACCTTACTCCAATCATAAGGCAGCTTTTTCTGACTGTCGTGAGCCTTTAGTCATCATAGTGGTATAGGACATACGTGGTATACCCTATCGCACTCAAATCATCGACTAGCTTTCGACACACCCAAGTAATTCACTTTAATTCAACTTTTCATTTGACAATAAGTTACGTGTTACTTATCACATTCAAACCTTAGATATTCACAGTATAACATACTCTGGATCAAAATACGAACTATCATAAGTCTCAAGATATATACGTAGCACTAAGTACATGACTTATAAGATAATCAAAAATCACTAATAGGAAAGGGGTATAACTTTATAAATTAGCTCATCATTTACTATGGCTCGTGAAAAATCGATCTCAGGTGAAACAACTAACTTATCAAACATATGATATATAGCTTAAATGACTATAAAAATAACGAACATTGAATCGAATTGCCTATTCGGGATAGAACAAAAACAAAAGTGTCGAAAAATTTCGAAAATTTTAGCTCATTTTGCATAGAAACATTACGAATTAGGCAAATGTGTAGATACATATCGAACATTCCCCTCCCCCACACTTAAAAATCAACATGTCCTCATGTTGTGCAGAACGAAAGAAAAAAGGAAAAGACTTAGCTGATTGCAACCGGTACACGACTCGTCGGTCAGGCCGGAGCCTATCTAGTGACACTGGAAACTCGTAACTTTACAATGTAGCTCGATAAAACTGCTAAAAAGATACCTGCACAACTTGACAAACACGGAACCATCTCGGGGAAAACGGGGAATTATACCAGAAGAAAAAGAGATAATAAAAACGAGTAATACCAAAAGATAAAGCATTCAATACATCCAAAAGTATAAACAAAATAGAAATGAAAGTACGGGTGCCTTACGGCTTACATGATCCATCGGAAATAAGAAATAGTAGCTAAATACGAAATACAATGAATCACGTAATCAAAAGTAGCAAAAATATACAATCACAGTATATAGGGCAAATGAAAATCGAAAAATAGACCAATGAAATCATGACTGCCCCGGAGCCGGAGTATCATCAGCCGGAGGATCGGAAGAGGGTCCAGACGGTGGTGCTGCGGTCCTATCTACGGAGTCAGGCTGCTCCTCATCGGAAGACGACTCAGACTCGTGAAGGACATCTGCGATGGCCTGCTCAATCTCATCCGAATAAAGAAAATCGATGACGCTCGGATTGAAGATTCTGTCGTCCCGTATAGGCCGGAGCTCACTCATACACTTCAAAATCGTCAAAATGTTGTTCTGAGAAGTCCGAATATCCTCCATCCAATTCCTAACACTGTTGGCCATACTCAACCTCATCCGCACCGAGAGAGATAAAGTAGGAAGTGAGGACGGTCGAGGCGGTGCCGAAGATGAACCAGGCTCCTGCGGTGCCCCTGCCTCTGACTGACCCGAAGGCTTACCCTTCTCTCTCTGTATAGGCCTCGGGTTCTTCGGCTTATGATCGGCTCCAAACTCAGGCACACCGGCATCGAGACACAAACTGTGGATCAGGTGAGGGACGATCAAGCTCCGCTTGTAAACCTTCTGATTGATAGATATCTCGTCATACAAAGCTTGTCCCATATTCACATTCAAGCCAAACGTCAATGCATACAACATGCCTAGGTCACCAATGTGAAAATGTGTCAGGTTGTTCTTAGGCAACAACCGATTCTGAATGAACCGACACTGGACCTTCTAGTCCTCCGTCCAGGTCGTGGTAACCAACTCCTTCCGGTCTCCTCCCGGTCTTAACGTCCACGCCACATCCGGGCAAACTCTCAACCTCAACTCCTCCAAAGGGTCCTGTCCCAAACTCTGTCTATGAACAATCTCCTCCTTGTAATCCCGACCCTCAAAAGCCGCTAAGTTGTATTTCTGATTAATCACCTCTGGTGTAAATGGAACTTCTACCCCTCGAACCACGACTACCTTCGTCTCTAAGTTGGTTTCCGAACAATTGGCGTAAAATTCCCGAACTAGGGAACCATTTACCGGGGTAGTCGGGATCGTCATCAAGGCTTCCCATTTCCGATCCTTAAGCAACTTAACGAATTCCGGATCAACCTTTGCCTCCAAAGTAGCCCTCTCAATCAACATTGTCCTCGAGAAGTAATGTTTAGTATAAACATCATGGGCTCTAGGGTTCATGAATCTACGAGGCAATGGCATGGGAGCAACGGTTTTAGCTTTCTTCCTAGGTTGGGCAGCCCTAGGTTGAACCGGTTCCTCCTCCCGGGTAGCTTCCACAGTATCCTCAGCCCTAGATGATCCTCCACCTCGGGGAACCCTGGGCATCCGTGCCAATGGCACATCCTCATCCATCTCAGAGTCTGAGGTTGGCTCATCTCTAAAAGTAGCCCTAGTTTGGGTGGCTCTAGGAGGTTGCTCCCGAATACTAATACCTCGGTTAGGATGAACTAATGTAGGATCAATCTCTTTACGCTTTTTCCCGGCCTCCCGGGCCACTTCCTTACCATGCCTCTTCACCACTGCCTTCTTATGAACCATAATTCAAGCCTATACTAAACCGAAACAATCCCAATTCGCAACACAGATACCCGTTTAACATCCAAAGCGGGATTTCAGAACAACCAAACCGCAACCACAACCACAAACATCACCAAGCAACCCATTCACCACCCATCACAACACCACATCACCAAAACAGAGCAAAAAGAAACACAAAACCAGAAAAAAAAAATGAATTAAGGTAGTATTCAAGGGAACGAGCCGACCCGAAGATCGAACTAGCAAAAACGTGAATGAAATCTAGAAAAGTTGGTACTAACTTACCAAGTAGGGTGAGTAGATGTTGATCGAGATGAAAACGAGTCCAAACAACACAGTATGGCCTCCAAAATCGAATTTTTCCCCAAAAAGTCGGATGAGGAGGTCTTGATTCTCCAAAATATGGCGTGTTGGGAATTTGGTTATGAAAATCGAAAAGAAGGGATCAAATGCGGCCTATAGCAACTTACAGCGCCCAATTTGGTGTAATATTGAAGTATTTAGGTCGAGAGGAGGCAAAAAGTCGGTTTTTTTGCGTTTGAATTCTGAAAAAGTGAAGGTTCATCGAAGGAGGGGTATATATAGAGCGAGGTTGGGCGCTGTTCAACTCGGTGGGGCGGGCGTCCACTTGGGAACTAGATGAACTGGCGGGCGTCCCGATTACAGGCGCTTCGTCCAAACATTCAAATCACATACAGGATTGGAGGGAATGAAGCAGACGGGCGTCCAGGCTCAGTGGACGCTCGTCCAAAAATTGGTCAAGGCGGACGAGCGTCCAGAGTTCTGAACGGGCGTCCGGGCAGTATAAGTGCAAAAATCATAAAATTTCCATACAAATCAAATTCAAAATTGCACTTTCTTATTAATCTTAAATAAAACTTCAAAAATACAAATAAAACTCAACGAAGTACATAAAATTACTAGAAAATAAATAAAAACAAATAGAGAACAGTGGGTTGCCTCCCACTCAGCGCTGTTGTTTTACGTCGTTTGCTCGACGAAACATCCTAAGAACGCTAGTCATCGTAAACGGCCGACCAATCTATCACTCGAATGAGACGGCGGAGCATGTCAATCGCCGGAGGAAAATCATACTCATCTTGCAAACCCCAATCCTCACCAGCTACATCAACACCTCGAAAATGCTCAGCTTGCAGCACTAGCGCTAAATCTGTCAGCATCGGATCATTTAGGATTGTGTAGGGACGTCCTAGAGCTGCCCGTAACTCCTCAGTAGTAAAGTCTCCACCTCCCGAACAGCGGGGAACAATGAGAACATAGGTGACCGTCTTGACGCGGTACTAATGTCGAAATCTACGTGCAAAACAATGGTTCCTCCCGGTCCGTCATCTACAAGTGATTAGTGGGATCTTCCTAAGGAAAGGTAACTCCTCCGGCCGAACACCAAATCCATACCTAGAAAGCACAACTAATCGATGGATAAAACAAAAACTTAGTAAGGCTAAAACTTAATAAACTAAACTGAAATACTAAAACTTAAAACAAGAATAACTAAAAGAACGATATCTAGGCGGCCCCCTAGTGGCGCTTTTGGTTAATGTCGTTAGCTCGACACCGTTCAAAGCTCAGCCTGGATCAGGCCATTTGACCTTTCGCGCGGCCACTACTACCGTGTAAGCTCGATCGGTGGTGTGGTCACAGAAAAAACATCTAACACATGGGGTGAAACTTTTAATAGCTTTCCAAACACGCTTAAACTTCCCCATGGTTGACTTTCTCATTCTCTGAGCCTTCTGATGACGCTTCAAACGACGCTCCCTCTCAAGTTCTTCCATGTCCCAACTACCAGCTAGAACTTCTTCAGTTTGACCACTACCGCCATCTTCTGAAAACAGGTCGGGTGAAAACTCATCGAATTCTTCGACTTCCGTAGCACCACACCCGAGGATATCGAGGCAACGGACAGTCAAAGGTTTCTCTTTAGGCTCACCAATATAGTGCTTGCACCTTTGACCATTCACTCGAAACGGTTGGTCACCATAACCTCGCGCATTCTAGAACGCCTCCAGGAATAATCTGGAGAATTTGAAGGACCGGACCAACGTGTCCTCAACTTTCCAGGAAACAGATGTAACCTAGAATTGTATAGAAGAACTTGTTCTCCGACTTGAAATTCTCTCTTCTTAATCTTAGCATCGTGGAGGAGTTTCATCTTATCTTTACTAATCCTGGCACTTTCATAGGCCTGGAGTCCGAATTAAATCTAACTCATGTAATCTAATGATGATGTTTCCACAAGATTGGGAATCAAAGTTCGAAACTTCGTCGCCCAATAAGCTCTATGCTCTAACTCGACAGGCAGATGACATGGCTTTCCATAGACCATTTGATATGGAGATGTACCCATAGGGGTTTTATAGGCAGTTCTGTATGCCCAAAGTACATCATCCAACTTCAAACTCCAGTCTTTTCTATGATCATGTGATTTTCTCGGGATCTTCTTGATGCTTTGGTTGCTTCTCTCAACCTGACCACTAGTCATCGGATGATATGGTGTACCAGTCTTGTGACGAACACCATACTTTTCAAGAACTTTCTCTAGGGGTCGGTTGCAGAAATGTGTCCCTTCATCACTGATCAAGGCACGTGGACACCCAAACCTCACGAATATGTTCTTCTTTAAGAATTTCATTACCGTCTTATGATCATTGTGAGGAGTGGCTTGAGCCTCTACCCATTTTGACACGTAATCCACGCAGACTAAGATGTATTTATTACCACAAGATGATGGGAATGGTCCCATAAAATCGATACCCCATACATCAAAGACCTCGCATTCCAGGATGGGTTTCAAAGGCATGTCAAAACGCCTTGTCAGAGTACCGGTTCTTTGGCATCTATCACAAGCTTTACAGAAAGCTTCTGTGTCCTTAAAGATCGTAGGCCAATAGAAACCAGATTGGAAGATCTTAGCAACGGTTTTCCATGGACCAAAGTGACCTCCAGTGGGTCCAATGTGGCACTGCTCAATAATATCGCGCTGCTCAAACTCAGGAACACATCTTCTAAGCAGACCATCTTCTGAGATCTTAAAAGATAAGGCTCATCCCAAACGAAAAATTTCAAATCAGAGAAGAACTTTTCTTCTCCTCGATAAGACATTTACGGGTCGAGATATCGGGCGTGAAGGTAATTTACAATGGAAGAATACCATGGAACATCGGGAGGACAACCGTCGATAAGCATAATGTTCTCTGAGGAAAGTAAAGATCTATATCATCCGGATCATCCTTTTCCTCACTCAACATTCTAGAAACATGATCGGCTACTACGTTTTCACCGCCCTTTTGTTCTTAATTTGAGCGTCAAACTCTTGTAGGTCGGATCCAACGCAGATGCGCGGTTTAGCCTCTTTCTTAGTCATCGATACCGCATAAGCGGCGTGATCGATCCCACACGATCACTTGAGCTCCTAACAAGTAACTACTGAACTTGTCCATAGCAAAGACTATGGCCAATAATTCCTTTTCAGTGGTCGTATAGTTAACTTGAGAGGGGTTCAACGTGTGACTGGCGTAGTAGATGGGCTGGAATTTCCCTTTGATCTTAGTCCTAGAACAGCACCAACCACATAGTTCGATGCGTCGCACATGAGCTCAAAAGGTAGATTCCAGTCAGGCGATATAAGAATTGGAGCAGATATTAAACGATTCTTGAGCTCCTCAAACGCTTGCTTGCAGCTCTCATCAAACTTAAACTCAACGTCTTCCTTTAGTAAAGTAGACAGGGGCTTGGCTATCTTGGAGAAGTCTTGAATGAATCTTCTGTAGAAACCGACATGTCCAAGAAAGCCTCTCACTTCGCGCACATTCTTAGGATAGCTCATCTTCTCGATAGCTTCTACTTTTGCCCTGTCAACTTCTATACCTCTGGCGGAGATTTTGTGGCCAAGAACTATTCCTTCATCTACCATAAAATGGCATTTTTCCCAATTGAGTACTAAGTTCTTTTCCACACATCTGGATAACACTTGATCAAGATTGTCAAGGCAATCATCAAAAGATGACCAAAAACCGAAAAATCGTCCATAAAATCTCCATACACTTTTCTACAAGCCCGTCAAAGATAGCGAAAGATATATCTTTGAAATGTAGTTTGAGGGCATTGCAGAGACCAAATGGCATTCGCCTGTAAGCGAATGTACCATATGGGCAGGTAAAAGTGGTCTTCTTTTGGTCAGCTGGATCTATGGGTATTTGGAAGTATCCTGAATATCCATCCAGAAACAAGATGAAACGCGTGCCCCGCCAGACGCTCAAGCATCTGATCAATGAATGGAAGGGGAAAGTGATCTTTCATTGTGACCTCATTGAGCTTTCTATAATCGATGCAGATTCGGTAGCCAGTGACAAGCCTCAATGCTATTTCCTCTCCCTTCTCATTCTTCTCAATCGTAATTCCACCTTTCTTGGGAACTACTTGAGTTGGGGAAACCCATTCACTATCCGCGATGGTATAAATGATTCCCATGTCCAGAAGTTTATTGATTTCCTTTTTAACAACTTCTTGCATATGAGGGTTGAGCCTCCTCTGGGGCTGTCTAACACATTTCGCACCCTCATTTGTCTTGATCTTGTGCATACTGATATCCGGAGATATCCCTTTGATATCTCCCACTTGCCATCCAAAGGCTTTTTCATTTTTCTTCAAGACGTTGATTAACTTCATTTCTTCTAGTCGAGACAGCTTGGCAGATATAATCAATGGAAGCTTGTCGCCTTCTCGTAAAAACACATACTTTAGATGTTTGGGCAACGGCTTGAGAACCAAATCAGCGCGGGGGTCTTCCAAACTCGACTTGAGATCTCCACTTTTCAACTCAATATCACTTTGAGTTTACTCTGTGGTCCCACCGCCAAAGCTTCTCCTTCCAACAATTCTTCCTCAAAATCACCGCTAATTGATCTAGATTGACCACACCATGAGTATTTAGATTATCAACCAATCGCTCATATTCAAACCTTCTCGGACATGACTTGCTTATCCATATAATCGGTGAAATCATCCGTCATATAATCAATGGAAAAGCCGGTTGGAGGGCCGAGAGGTACTTGAATGGACTTTAAGACATTGTAACTCACCTCTTGATCACCAACTCGGATAGTCACTTGCCCACCATCGCAATCGATGAGGGCTCTAGTCATGAGATAAGAAGGGTCTTCCAGAATCGGGGGACGTTTTAGTCTTTCTCCATATCTAAAACATACCAATCATTGGAAAGGTAAATCTATCAATCAAACCAAAACGCGTCTTTCGGGATCCCTGAAGCTTTCTTAGAAGATCTATCAACTTGTAGACTCATAGTAGTGGGTTCTAGAAGGCTTTGTAAACCGAGCTGTTTGCATACAGACATTGGCATAAGACTTATAGAGGCACCTAGATCACACAAAGAATTAGGGAAGACTAGACCTCCCATTAATACTGTAAGTACGAACTTGCCAGGGTCACCTCTCTTAATTGGTAAGTTTTCATAATTAATCATGGAGCAATCCTCACCAATTTGCCTTTCCATGCCTGCTAATTTCTTTTTCGAAGACACAACATCCTTAATGAATTTTGTATACTTAGGCATTTCAACCAAGACCTCGGATAATGGAAGATTTACCTGAGTATTTTTCAAAAGGTTCAGCACCTTTTCGTACTTTTTGTCCTCAATCAAGGGAATGTTGCTCTTTCTCGGTGGAAATGGAAGTTTCTTAAGGTCACTCTCAGAAAAGACTTTCTTTGAGGATGCACTTACAGCTTTGTCTTCCAGATCCTTCCAACGAACAGCTTTCTCAGATTTCTTTGTAGTCAGGGGATCAGCCTTCTGACTTTCACTTGCTTTTTCAGTTCTCAAGGGATCAGCCACTTGAGGGTCTCCATATTCTTCACCTCTCAGGGGTTCAGCCACCTGAGTCTTTTCTTGCAGTCGAGGGGAGTGTAGGTGCTCAGCTTCCCCTCCTGCCTTATCAATGGCAGGATGGGCTAGTGGTTTCCCTGATGGGAAGGACCACTAACTTGAGTACCGCTTCTCAGATTCATTGCACTGGCCTCCTCCTTACCGTATTGAATTGATGGCACGAGGTCAGTACATAGGCCTTTGTTCAAGTCAGCTTGAGCAACTTGACCACCCTTTGGATTCTTTTCGGTGGCCCAGGCACCGCCTGGGGTCTAGAAGCTAACTGTTCCGCCAGTTGCCCAATTTGTCTCTCAAGATTTTTCATTGATCTACTTTGCTCTTCCAATTTAGCTTCAAGATTGGTAGATTGGGCGGGGCTTTGAGAGTTTTGGAAATTTTGAGCATAGAAATTTGTTTGGGCCGACTTTGGATCTGAGAATTAAATTGGCGGGCCAATTAAGTTGAACCTTTGAGTAGGATCGGAAAAATTTGAATTTTGGTTACGATTAAAACCAGGGGTTCTATTGAAATTTTGATTCGAATTAAAATTCAAATTAGGATTAAAACTTGAAGATGGATTAAACCCTTGGTTTTGAAAATTGTTCGGCCAGAACCGATTGAACCTTTGATTGTTACGGCCATAGAATGCATTCACTTGACGATTCATCCGTTCATAGGACGTAATCTAGAAGTGTGCCCCACCTCGTCACAATTCTGACATGTGACTTGATTGTACTGTCCATGATCATGAACAACATTCACTTGATAAGGTGCAGGGGGATTAAATTGACATTGGCCATTCATATGGCGGTCGACAAAGCGATTTTCAAGATGCAAACAAGAGGGTTACGTGGAAGAAAGAAGTTTGATTTACGGGATTGAAAACTTGAGGTGTTGCCATCTGCTTCTGCAGCATGGCGATCAAACTTTGCAGATTGACTTCCTCAACCTTGGGAGGAGAAGGTGCCTGGATTGCTTGATAAGAGGGGGCATAGTTATACTTTGCAATGTCCTCAAACAGTGCCCATCCCTCTTCAGGCGTTTTCTTCAGAAATGCCCCACCAGAAGAACTATTGACCATGCCTTTGGTAAGCTCGGTCAACCCACTAAAGAAGGTGTTGACTTGCCTTTCCAGTGGCAAGCCATGGTGGGGACACTTTCTAAGAAGAGACTTGAATCTCTTCCAACATTCGAAGAAGGATTCATTCTCTTTCGATAGAAAGTGAATATTTCATTTAAACAACTGAAAATTTGTCTTTGAAGGTGGAAAATATTGACTCAAGAACTCCTTTTGAGTTACGCCTGGTGGTGATAGATTCGAGAGGGAGAGAGGTGTACCACTCTTTAGTCTCTCCTTTCGAGAGAAAATGGAAAAAGTTTTAGCTTGATAGCATCCTCACTCACTCCTTGGATGCGTGTAGTACCGCATATCTCTAAGAACGTATGTAAGTGGGTATGCGGATTCTCTGATTGATAGCCGTGAAAGATTGTTGCGTCTTTGCATCATCTGGATAAGTCCTGGCTTTAGCTCAAAGGTTTGTCTTGGTAATGGCTAGGATAACAATAGCCGAGTTGACTTTGACTTACTTTGGCATGGCGTAGTCCGCCAAGCACGTCTATTATTAGCGGCCATTATCACAAAATCGATGATCTCCTTTTCTAATTGATCTTGAGATCTTGCTCGGCTCATGCGCGATCGCATGAACGGAAAATCCGCCTATTTGGCCGGACTACGGTTCGCTCGGGGTCAGGGGTGTATAATAACGGTCCCTTTTGACTCCGAGTTTGCATAAACCGGACCAAAAACAAGTGAAACGAAGCTTAAAAACTAAGAAATTAAAAGCCTAAACTAAAAATTAAAAACCTAAAGAAAAAAGAAAGGAAAAGAGGAAAAAGAAACAAAATTATTGAAGAAAAAAGGACCAGACGGACGTCCAAGGTTTTGGACGGGCGTCCGGGTGGAATTTGGACTGGACGGGCGTTTAGTGGTCCAAACGCTCGTCTGAAAGGCAGAATACTTGAACGGGCGTCCAAATTTTATGGACGCTCGTCTAAGTTAATAAAAATAGAACGAAATTGATAATTTTCAGGTATGGACGGGCGTCCAAGATCCCGAGGCGCCCGTTTGGTAGCGGGAAAACTAGAACAGAAGCAGAAATTTGCAGAAAAGAGACGAAGGTATGACAAAAAGACAGAAAACAGAAAGAAAGACGATCTAATCTCAAGGGAAACTACTAAGGGAAAGCCCTAAACCCTCCCTAATTATGTAATTACCAACTACCTAAAACAATTATCAACTAAAAACAGGAATTTAAAACGAAATAAAAACAGGGAAAAAAAACAGAAACAAACAGAAAAAAGAAAAACAAAAACTAGACAACTGTCCGGTTCCCCGGCAACGGCGCCAAAAACTTGTCCACGGATTTTATTAACAAAACAAACAAGTAATAAATTTATAATCCGATATACCTCAAGTGCAAGGATCGTAGTAAAGAGGTTGATACCGGGTCGATCTTACGGGGAACTGGCGGTTGCTAATCCTAGTTTTTGTTTAACTAACTAACCTATGTCACGGGAAACTACTCTAAACGGTGGATGATACTAAACAAAACTGAAAATAAACTGAAATAAAACGTAAAACTGGACAGAAGATATGATCTAAAGCCAGGGAAGATACGGGTTGCGAACTATTAAACTTAAACTAAACCTAATATGCAATAAAGGAAATTGATTAACTAGACAATTCAAATTCTAAGGGATTTAATCAAATTATAACGAGCAAACGAGCAATTGATCCACCTATCCTATCAACATTCAATTCCAATTCAGATTATTTCGTGATCTCAACCAAGTCGTGATTCATCTCATCTAAAGTACAAACCCTAATTTCTTAGATAGTTAGCCTATTAATCTCTATCTTTCGATCTAAGATTAACGCTTCTTCTAACCAAAGATGTAAACTTTAACGTTTTTAATCTAGAAACCTAACCTATTAACTCTCGTTATATAGATCAAATAACTATTCTTTTATCACGGTGATCTAATGTTTAGATGATTTTCATCAAACAAAACAATCAACAAGCAACGATCTTTCGATGTAGAATTGCATAAATAACAATAAGCATGATAAAAGAAACAACTTGTATTAGAAACTCACAAAATAATCAAGAACGGAACTGAATTGTTGAGTTGGGCGGCTTCATGGCGCTTCGTTCAAGGCTTTTAGCCTCTAAGCATCCTCTTGGAACTTGGAATTGTTTGAATAAAATTGCATAAAAGAATCTAAGGAAAAACTGTTTGAAAACTAAAGAAAAACCGCAGCTTAGCCGCCCCTAGGGTTTTAGGGTTCGAATATATGTCTCTCATTGTGGAAAACCGCAAATTATTTATAGATATTAAAGTCAGTTCGGCAAAGTCGGCGGTTTGGGCGCCCGTCTGGAAAAGGTTGAGCGCCCGTCCGGCTTATGTAAACTTCTTCGAGTCGGGCGAGTGGATCGAGACGCCCGTCCTTCACTAAATTGGGCGCTTCGTTAGCTGAAAAATCTGGACATCACGAACCAAACTTTTCTTCCTGGGCGCTGTTCGGATGACCAAACGCCAATCCCACTCGGGCGCTTGATCCAAGCATTTGGGCGCTTGATCCAGGTCGACTTCATCTTGATTTCTTCGTCTCTATCTCTTTTTATCAAATCCAATCATCATTATCTTTTTTTATCATTAATTAGCTCGACTCTTATCTCTTTTTGATCAACATTTGAGCATCAAACATGTACCTATAACACATTGAAACATCGCAAAATGTAATAACGTCCAAATAATCATAAAATCATAATTAAAACACCAAAATCAACCAATTTTGTGAATAACTTATATAAAACCTCATTTACTCAATATTTCCATTAAACACTCGTTTCTTATCCAATTTAGTACAAATACGGGGGAAAATATCATAGAATATAGCGTTATAAATCGTATAAATTCACCCTTAACAGTTACAGAACTCCAAAAACAGTTGTCTGACAAAGAGGCAAACATGGATGAGTTAAAATGAAAAGATGAAGAAGCAGAAACATCAGCAGGAATAGCTTAAGACACTGTAGCAATCAAGCAGAACCGTTTGGATGCACAGGACAAGCTAATTGAAAAGCTACAAGCTGATGTCGCGCATGATGTCTCTTATACTAAAAAGAGTACTAGGTTAAATTATAGCATAGCAACGTCGAATCAAGGTTGATCCCACAGAGACAATGCAACTCAAGTATAAACAAATCTACCCTAATTGAGAAGACAAATACGGGTATTGACCAACAATAACATAGAAAGAAACACAGATTCCTCCCCTTCCCCACCTATCTACTAACTTGGTGTAGTTAATCCTTATGTTTACTTCCCCACATAATTTCCCCGATCTAATCAAATGATTAAATTCAGATTAGCTATGGGTGCAATCTCCTAACCCTATCTACTTCCACTGTAAGGACAGCAGACAATCTATATGCAACTAACCTCCTTCGTTGGTTGTATTAGTTCATACGCAGTAAGTTTTAGAGATGCCGACTCAAGACCGAAACCTTCCTAAGCAGCTATCGACGATGACTAGCACGTTCCTAGGGATCCATCAAGACATTGTCCTAATTAACACTTCACTAGCAGTCCTTCATGTTAATTTACGATGTACGAAAATTAGATTGGATAGAGCTAAGTAATTGTTTTAATGAATCCCGTCGATCAACGTAGCTGACGCTGAATCTCAAGATTAGGGAGACCTAAAAGTTGCCTCGATTAATCGGTAAAGACCCCCGGCGGGGGCATCGGTTCCTATTCTGGAATCTACATTGCTCCGTTCCGATTAATTCAAGTAAATTATGGGGTTTTTAAACATTCAGATTTACTATAACACGTAAATATTCAAGTAGATCTACCATAATAAAGACATAAAAGAATGTTCAAACTTTATACATTCGGTTATGGAGATCTAGTTTGGTCTACTCAAACTAGAGATGGTGTGGAAGGAGGGAAACCAGAAAAGAAATCACCAAAGAGCTAAAGAAGAATTTATTTCATGAAATTCTATCAATGTATATGAGAAGTTGTGAAAGCATATGTGTTTTTACAATTACAATCAGTATCTGCGGCTTTTTATAGATGTTATAGCCAACATATGACTCAATAAAACCCTAACCGACCTATTAGATGCGGCAGACTTCGATTCCTTGTCTTCCAAGGGTTCGATTAATCGGGCCTGGACCTCGATTAATCGGCCCAATTTTCTTTCCTTTTTCTAGCAGATCTCTTCTTGGACTTTCAACACTTGGCCCAATGCCTTCCTTTCGGTCCAGATCCATCCTCAGCTGCTCCGGATTTTGGTACATCCTGAAAAACGTACAAAACAAGGCGAAACAGCACCAAATCCACGAGATAATAACATAGATGCAGAATCGTAAACCTAGGAACATGCACTTCTCATTTAACACATATTCCTCACAATAACAAGTCTTATTATTCTTGTACAAATTATACAACAGTTATAATATATGCCCAAATTTATTTATTTAGTATATAACCACGAAAATGAAAGAAAATTATTTAATAATTTTCTTCTCTCTTTTTTATTTTTTAGTATTTTTTGGTTGGTTGGTTGTCAATTCAAGTTAGCCCTTTTGGACCAAGCAAGGGCGACGGGTCTAAGTAGTTAATCGGATCTTTTATGTCTCACTAAGAGCTACCAGACCCGGGGTTCAGGGGCGTTATAATTGGTATCAGAGACGACTACCATACGAAACTAAGTGTCACACAGTGAGAGACTATGGGGGCCACCTCTAGAATCCTCTGATAGGGACGAGTCCGAGATAAGTCCTGGACCCCTGGTCAAATCATGTCGAGGACGTCAGTTGCTTATAAGGGGTGAGAATGTGATGCCCTACATTGGCAATGTGAGAGAAGCATTACCTTCTTGTAAGTGTGAGAATAAAAAGTCTTGTCAAGTCGGGTTAGCTGTTTTAAGCCAAGCAAAGATGACGGGTCTTAGTTGTTAACCGGATCCTTTATATCTCATTTAGTGCTACCAGAGCCGGGGTCTGAGCGCGTTACACTTAGCATTTGGCAATATAGTAATGTTGAATAGATATATATATATATATGTATATATATATATATATATATGTATATATATATAAGATCTCAAAGATATACTTATTATTTAACATTTTGAGTACACACTTACCAATAAACATTATGTGTAGAGAAAATTCATTTTAGACGGAACCTATTGAAAAAAGGTGTTGGACTTCCTAGCCTCTCGTGTATTTCTTTCAACTTGGATACGAGGGTGGAAATCACTTGTTTATACTTTGACCTTTCGCTACGAAGATTTGGGATAAATTATTTTCTTGGTGGCGTTTACAACTCGCTCTTTCCACAAGTTTGGAAATCTTTCCATCACTTCATCCCTTTGCATGTGAAACCCGTCAATTTCTCCAAGGTTTGGATTGCAACCTGAAAAATTGTGTGTTGGAGTATATGGAAACGAAGAAATAACTCTATCTCCAACATTACGTCTAGCTCAGAAGAAGACATTTTTGGAGAAATCCAGTTGCTTAGTTTTGCTTGGGTTAACGGCCGGTGTGACAAATTCTATTTAGATTGGATGAAGTGGAAGGAGAGCCCCCTAGATAGCTTGTGCTAGTTGTCTCATTCGTTTTGGATTTGCTTTAGTCAGGAGTTTTTTCTCTCGACTTGTGTATTTTGTATTTTTGGATGAGCTAATAACTTGTATCTTTTCTTCTTGGCTTATCTATCCCTTAATAAAATTGTTGTTTTAAAAATATAAAAAAAATTATGTGTAGCAGTAGCTTGTATATTATCAACTTTATTAGCCCAAACGCGCCCCTATTAAATTCTCACATCATCTTGTGGCTGTGAGTGTTTCTATGTTTTTTAATTTTCTTTGAAAGTAAAAATTGAATGGTGAGATGATACGGTGTAAATTTTATATAAATTTGTACACCAATTATTATCCTTACCAAAATATACATGTAAATTAGCATTGAAAAATACTCCCTCCGTTTTTTTATCTGTCACATTTCATAATTTGTACTGTTTATATTTATCTATCATTTTACATTTTCAATGCATCATTTATTATTTTTTCCTCATTTACCAATAAAGTATTAAATCTCTAATAAAAAATTACTATCTCAAAAAAAAAAAAAATACATTTCCAATACTAAAAACTCTTTTACCAACAAAATATTTACATGTTCAATAAAAAATACATTTCCAATAGTCCCTCCGTTTTTTTTATCCGTCACATTTCAGAATTTGATCTGTTTTTATTCATCTGTCATTTTACATTTCAATGCATCATTTATTATTTTTTCCTTCTTTACCAATAAAGTATTTATATCTCAAATAAAAAAAATACATTTTCAATACTAAAAACCTCTTTACCAACAAAGTATTTACATTTCCAATACTATATTTTAGACATATTAATTATTTTCTTAATCTGTGTAATTTTTCTCTCAGCGACATATAAATAAAACGAATGAAGTACTATATTTTAGACATATTAATTATATTTTTAATCTGTGTGATTTTTTTATCTGCGACATATAAAAAAAACAGAGGGAATACATATATAGTTAATAATTCTCGAGAATTTAGACCGACAACACTTTTCTTATTTCCATCATTGTATTGAGAATTATGCCCTTTACCAAGGGCGGAACAAAGTGAAAGGGGTGGGCCAGTGCCTCCACTGGGATTCGAAAAACGATGAAGTTTGTTGATAAAAAATGTAAAAACTCTATTAATATCTCATTCGATTTTCAAATTTGTTACGGTGCCCCATTCGAAGTTTTACGGATCCGCCTGCCTTTACAATAAAAAAATCATGCCTCTACCCGAATGACATTTTAGTGAGAATTATGCCCAACAAACACTATAAGAAAAATATTTTTTTTGTCACAATTATTTTTGCCACAACAAAAAAATTATGACTAATATAATTAGGTTTTCTCATTTTCCACGCTATGGTGGTTAAAGTAAGTATAGATTAGCAACTACTTTCTTTTGTAATGGCAAAAACTACAATGTCAACAGAGTATTTTTCTTGTAATGGAATAAAAATCTTATGTTTTCCCCTCTAGACCTCACGATAAATATATAGTACATACGTCCCTAAATAATATAGTCATTTCAGGCAAAATTGTTTCTCACTTAATATTAGTTACTCTCTTAAGTCTTTATCCCCAAACATAAGTCATCTTAATTTTTTATTTTGTATCATAATATAAGACATTCACAATTTCAAGAGAGCAGTTATTAACATTTTTATTCATCTTATCCCTGATTTATATTCATCCAACCATTTTTACTTACTTTATAAATGTTACATTATGATAGTGAAATGGTGTATTAGGCACTTTAGCCATACATTAATGATATTCAACCAAGAAATCATCTAGTACATCCGTCTTAGAATATAAGTCACTCTACTCTTTTTGTTTGTCAAGAATATAAGTCATTCTACATTACCAATGAAACGTTTAATACTTTTTCTCTCTATCATACCCTTAATTTATTAATAATTCGACTACGTATAAATACTTTATAATCATTTCATTAATGATAGCCAAATGATATTTTAGAAATTTCTTTTTCAAATTTGTGACATTCAATCAGTTTATAAATTTTTGTGAACAAATTCAAAATAACTTCTGTAGTATTTTGAGACGGACTGAGGGAGTAGTATATTGTATTAATCGAGGGGTTCACGACAAAGTTAGTTTTCATATTTTGTTGTTAACACATCAGAATAATTAAAGATAAAATGTTTCTCAAAACAACCAGTTTGACTCAGAATAAAAGATTTGACTGGTTGGGTATTGGTTGTTACTGGGAATTAATTACTTCTCATTCCATAATAACTGAAGCAATTACCAAAAACACGTAGATTAACAAAACAATTGAAATGGACTCCCTCTCATGTATAACACGTTTGGAAGCCCCCTTGAATGACCTATCTTCCCTCGGCTGCCTTGTTGCGGACTGCCTAAGTATAGCGAAGGCCTTCCGGTCTTGTTTTTTTTTCATTCATTAAGCGCAATGGCACTATGCTGGCCCATTTATTAGCACAAGCAGGTATGTCTGTGAGGGGCTTAATTGTTTGGGCACATCCCCCCAACAGAAACTGTAAATGCTTGCTTCGCCGATATGGCTTAAAAGAATTGTGTTTTCCCTTCAAAAAAAAAAAAAACAATTAATTGTTTTGATCTTGATTAGATAAAGACTAGAATGCTCTTATTGAAAATAAAGTAAATAATGCTGGTATATTTAAACAATTTATGAAAAAAATAAAAAGATGGGTAAAAAGAAAAAAATATATTAAATTTTATATTAAAAAATATTATGTATCAGTTATTTGAAACAATTTTTTTTTTAACCAACTTATTTATTTTGGAACAGGGGAGTAATCCCAAGAGTTAAAAACTACGTTTCCCAAGAGTCTTTGAACGTGATGGGAATGATGTACTAATCCCAATTCTAGTTTAAGTTAACGTGATTGAGTTAAAAATAAAAAATAAAATCACTATTTTCAACATATGTATTTAATACAGAAGATAAAAGGTTTGTGTGACGTTATTTTTTTACTACCTCCGGTCTAAAATACATGTCATCATAGTTTTTTTTCCTTTGGTCCCATAATACTACCTCCGTCCCACAAAAAGTGTCATAATGAAAAAATGAATTGTCGTAAAAAAGTGTCCCATTTAAATTTTCAATACATCATTAAATACATTTTTTCCAATCATACCCCTATTTTAACATTTAATTTTCCATAATCCTTTCATATTCCAAAACAAGCATTTATGATTAGTTAAGGGTATATATGTCTATTCATTCTTAAAATACAACACATTAATTATTTCCTTAATCTCCGTGTCCCACAAAAAGTGGACACTTTTTGTGGGACGGAGGTAGTATAAGTCATTCACAATACCAAGAGAGCATTAATGAATATTTTTCCTTATCTTACCAATAATTTATATCAATCCAACCACTTTTATTTACTCCACAATTGTTGCATTTATGATAGTCAAGGGGTGTATTAGACATTTTATCCCTACATTAATTACATTTAACTTCTTTCTTAATCAGTGTGAAAATTCTAAGATGACTTATATTTTGGACCAGATGTAGTATTTTACATTCCTATTTCCCTAGAACTAAAGGTTACAGAGGTACGATCTTATAGAACAGATCCTGTTTAAGTAAGGTCGTTTTTATTTTACATTCTGTTATAGATACATTAATCGTTTTCTTAATACATACACCTGATTTTTTTCTTTAATTAACTGCAAATTTTTAGAATTTTCTTCGTTTTTAATTATCTATTATTTTACATTTCCAATACAGCAGTTATTATTATTTTTTCCACATTTACCCTTCATTTCAATAACCCAAATTTTGATACATTTTTCTATATACAGTGAATGAAGGGTAATTATGTTATTTTATAATCTTTTTAAGATACATTAATCATTTTCTTAATCTGTGTGATTTTTCTCCCTCTTATTGTTAAAAAGACTAGATTTTTGTCCAGAAGGACAAAATTTTTAAAAATCGGGATAGAAGGAAATTATAATTTAATAAGGACAAAAGTAACAATTATGAAGTAACAAATATGAAGTAACAAATGTGGAATAGAATAAATATGAAGTAACAATTGTGAAACACAAAATAACATTAACACGTGAAGTAACAATTTTAAAGTAACAATTGTGATTTTTGTCCTTTACAATCATGAAAATGTTACTTTTGTCCTTCCAAACCCATTTATTAAATTTTTTGTCATTGTGGCCCATTTCCCCTAAAAAGACGGAGGGAGTATTACTTATCGGTGTAATAAACTATATATAGGGACAATATTACCTCGCTTAGAACTAGCCTTTCCATGAAAATTCAAAAATAAATAGGTACATGTAGGGGAGAACCATTACATTACATGACTTAGTTGATTATCAAGATTGTAGTAGGCTCTATTGCCAAAGCAATTGTTGACCCTTTACATTCTATTTTCTTCTCTTTTTCAATCGTTCATTTAGTTTCTGCTCCGGATCAGAAGGTGTGAAGTTAGAGCCAGCCATGAACTGGATTCAAAGAAAGATTTATCTTTATTATGTTACGTTCGGAGTGTACGGATTGGATTGGTGGGAACGTTATATATTCAATTCTTTGGTTATTATATTGATGTGGTTTTTATTCTACAAGACTTCAAGCTATTTCGGGTGTCTCTGCAAAACGCTCATTGCTTTCTGATACGCTCGGGTTTGTCTCAAGCTAGTCTCTGCAAAAAGTTCATTGCTTTCTAATACGCTCGGGTTTGTCTCAAACTATTTCGGGTGTCTGTCTTCATTGTTTTCTGATACGCTCGGGTTTGTCTCTATATCAGTTCTGAATTTCGAATGGTTTGTTTTGGAATCATACTTGTCTTTATTATATATGGCTTTGTATGAAATTAGATCAGTTTTTTCCAAATGGTCTGATCTATAACATGAAAATTAAAAAAGGGTTTCAGTGTATTTATCATTTGAAGGTTGCTTTATAAATTAAAGGTTATGGAATTAGGAGTTAGGACTTATGGAATTTATAATTTTAAGCATGTGGAGTAGATTTTTTCTTCACTTGCTGACAGATCTGGAGCTTTATGCATGACCTTCATTTCATGTTTTTTTCTTTTTTCAATTGAAGGAGAAGAGAATTTTTTTTATTTATTATATTGAAAAAGGTGATGAGAATATATCAAACCTTGATTTTAATCATTTAAATAGGATCAGATTGTATTTTTTGGACATGCATTAGCTTTTGTGTGTATACTATAAGACTCAATTCTTCTGGTGTATTATGCACAAGCACATCCTGAAATAAGGTTTTTTTTTTTTGTTTTTGTTTTTGTTTTTTGGAGTCTTGAATTTAGCAGATCCAAATCTGTAATTGTATATGTCTAAAATGTGAAGCACATCTTTTGTGTTGTTCTTATATTTTAATTTGTGGATTTGGATTTTCATAGTTTGATGAGTAAGATGTTGTTCTGATATGTTTTTTTTGGTTTGGAGAAGTATATTTAGACAATTATCTGAGACTAATTAACTATTTAGACGGAAGTTAAGAACGGTGGAAAAATAATAACAATCTTGGGGAACTAATATACACAAATCATATTGAATGGTTTAAAAGTGACACAAACTCAACATGATGGGTTAAATAGCTTTCAGTGAGCTTTATTTTAAGTGGTGATTAGTCCACTTCGGTATTTGTTTCGAACAGTAGTCTATGTGTTGAAACACGGACGAGAAATTTGCACTTGAAGAAAGATAAAACAGATGCAATCTAACAGAAAAATAAGGTGAAATTGATAAAAACACAGAAACAAAGAGAACACTGTGATTTAACGTGGTTTCCGGCGTTGTGCCGACTACTCCACGGACAGAAAAAGAGATATTTTATTATGCACAGAATTACAAGGTTTTCACAAGTGTGTGAATAACACTTTGAAAGACACACTTTGCATTGATTACAACTTCGGTATTTATAGTCACAAATCCCTATCCCTAACCACCATAAGATTTTTGTCGGAATTGTCATAAATACCCCAGATGTGGACACCAACTCCAGTTGTTATCCACAAGACAAAACTCAGATCCAAACTGACTTTCTCAAAAAAACTCATTTGTAAACATCAAACTCAGATGTAGAACTCAGCAAACTCAGTTTCCACTAAAACTCAGTTTCCACTAAAACCCAGTTTCCACAAAACTCAGTTTTCTCCAAAACTCAAGCTTTTTCAGCTTTTCCCAATGCTCAGTTTCACTTCACAAAACTTAGTTTCAGCTTTCAGATTAGTTCTACCAGTTTTAGAGATCAAGTCACAAAACTAACAAATCTTTACCTTGACTTGAACTCTCATTCAACGTCACCAGATTGCATAATTCATATGTACTTGTACCAGATGCATTCGTCAATTCCAGGATGTACTTGTACCAGAATTTTCCCAGAATCCACTCAGCTGACCTGCCCTCAACTGAATTTCCAGAAAACTGATTATAAGCTTTGAATGTTAAGCAAGTCCAGACACAACTGAAACTTGTTTTGTTGAACTGGTTTAGTAAACATATCAGCAGGATTTTCCTTGGTACTGATCTTCTTCACTACAACCCTCTTCTCATTTCTCAGAAAATGATATCTCACATCAAAATGCTTGGTTCTCTCATGATGAACCTGATCCTTAGCTAGACAAATTACACTCCAAACTGTCACAATAAATCTCAGTTTGATCCTGATGCAGCCCCAAATCACTGACTAGACCCTTCAACCAGATTGCTTCCTTGGCTGTTTCAGTAATAGCCATATACTCAGCTTCAGTAGTTGATAAAGCCACTGTTGCTTGCAGAGTTGCTTTCCCGCTGACAAATGAATTCCCCAATGTGAAAACATAATCATTCATTGATTTTCTACTATCCACATCACCTGCATAATCAGCATCATAGTATCCTGTGACCAAAAAAATCTGAGTATCACCTCCATAAATTAGACCAACATCATCTGTACCTCTAAGGTATCTAAACATTCTTTTCACAGCTTTCCAGTGTTCCTTTCCGAGTTGAGCCATAAACCTCATCGACAACACCGACCGCTCGAGCGGATCGAGCCTAGTGCACACAAAAGGCATACATCGATTGCCAACCGCACTAGCATAGGAACTTTTGACATATATTCATTCTCCTCAGCTGACTGTGAAGCATAAACTGACAAATGAACATTTGATGCCATATGAGTATCTATTGGCTTTGCAGCAGACATACCATACTTGGCCAAAATCTGCTGTATATAGCCCTGCTGAGATAAAAACAGTTTTTTCTGACCTCTATCTCTCCAGATCTCCAACCCTAAGATTTTCTTGGCTGCACCCAAATCTTTCTTTTCAAATATAGCACTAAGAAGGTCTTTCAGATCCTGAATATCAGACTTCTTTCTTGCAGCTATAAGCATATCATCCGCATACAGAACAAGATAGATGTATGATCAATCTTCTAGCTGACTATTGTAGACACAACAATCATAAGGACTTCTGCTATAACTCAGCTGGATCATGTAACTGTCAAAACTTTTATACCACTGTCTAGGAGCCTGCTTCAGTCCATACAAGGACTTTTCAGCTTACAAACAAATGCTTCTTTACTAGGAACTTGAAATCCCTATGGCTGAGTCATGTATATCTCTTTGTCTATCTCACCATGTAGAAAAGTTATCTTCACATCTAACTGCTCAAGTTCAAGATATTGTTGTGCCACCATTGCTAGTAACACTCTAATTGAAGTATGTCTGACTACTGGTGAGAATATCTCAACAAATGCTTCTTTACCAGGAACTTGAAATCCCTCTGGCTGAGTCATATATATTTCTTTGTCTACCTCACCATGTAGAAAAGCTGTCTTCGCATCTAACTGCTCAAGTTCAAGATCTTCCTGTGCCACCATTGCTAGTAACACTCTGATTGAAGTATGTATGACTACTGGTGAGACTATCTCATCAAAGTCCACCCCTTCTTTTTGACTGAACCCTCTAGCAACAAAACGTGCCTTATACTTGATTCCTTCTGCCTCAGTCATTCTTTCCTTTTTCTTGAAGATCCATTTGCATTTAACAACTCTCCTATCAGCTAGATGTTTAACAAGATCCCAAGTCCGATTCTTCAGAAATGACTCCATCTCATCTCCCAAGGAAGCAAACCATTGAGATGACTCAGAACATGTCACTGCTTCCCTGTAAGTAGAAGGTTCAAAGCCATCCACCTCTTCTGCAACTTGAAGTGCATATCCAGCCAAATCTTCAAACCCATACCTTCCGGAGGTATCCACACATTGGATCTTCTAGCTCTCTTGTGACTATACTTTGTTTGACCAATATCGCTTTGACGCTTCAATCGACCCTGCTCACCGGCTCGCTTGATTCGATTAGTTCAAGAACGAGATAGATGAAAACTGACTTTGTTCAGCTAAGTGTTGCATCTCAGCTGACTCCACCTGAAGCTCCACCTTACTGTCAGTTTTCTCAGTTTCAGCACTAGTTTCAGTTTTAGCAATCCTCCTCACTGACGAACTGATCATAGAATTCTCATCGAAAACATCTCTACTGAGAATAACTCTGTTCTCTGCTGATGACCAGATCCTATAACCTTTCACTCCTTCACCATACCCTACAAACACTCATTTCTTGGCCATTGGTTCCAGTTTCCCTTCACTAACATGATAGTAAATTGTGCTTCCAAATATCCTTAGAACTGAGTAATCAGCAGGCTTTCCTAACCACATTTCGACTGGTGTCTTGAAACTGATCCATGTTTGAGGACTTCTGTTGATTAAGTAACAATATGTGCTTACAGCTTCTGCCCAAAATCTTCTTGACAAACCAGCATGAGAGAGCATTCATCTTGCTCTCTCCAGAAGAGTTTGATTCATTCTTTTAGATACACCATTTTGTTGAGGAGTATTCCTGACTGTATGATGTCTGGCAATACCCTCATTTCTACACAACTCATCAAACTCTTTCCAGCAGAATTCCAGACCAGTATATGTATGAAGCCTCTTTATCTTCTTCCCTAACCGATTTTCAACTAAAGCCTTCCATTGCATGAAGCTCTTGAATGCCTCACTTTTGTGTTTCATCATCACCACCCAAGTCTTTCTTGAATAGTCATCTATGAATGACACAAAATATCTGTGACCACCCAATGACTTCACCTTTGATGGCCCCCAATAATCAAAATGAATGTAATCAAGTGATGACTTTTTGCTGTGTATTCTTTTTGAGAACTTGCCCCTATGAAGATTCCCAAACACACAATGCTCACAAAATTCTAGATTCTTGACCTTACATCCCCCAAGAAGTTCGTTCTGAGAAATAATCTGCATCCCCTTTTCATCCATATGACTCAGTCTCATATGCCACAGTTTTGTCAGCTGTGACTGATGAACTTCAGCAGATGCTACAGCAGCAGACCAAGACACAACTGATCTTTGCAAAATATACAAGGTTCCCTTTTTGACTCCCCTGAGAACAGAAACTGAGTTTTTGTAGACTCAGTTTTCCACCTTCACCCTTAAAACTGAATCCCTTGCTGTCTAAAAGACTGAAAGATACCAAGTTCTTGGTCATATGTGGAACATGTCTAACTTCACTCAACATACAGAATTTACCATCCTCTGTCCTCAATTGAATTGAGCCAATCCCAACTATCTTGCAGACCTTGCTGTTTGCCATAGCTATATGACCACTATCTATCTGTTGATAACTTGAGAACCACTCTCTGTGTGAACAAATATGATAAGATGCTCTAGAGTCCAGAATCCACACATCAGCATGATGTGCTGATTCTCCAGCTACTAGAACCATGTCCTCCTCTGAATCAAACTCAGTTGCAGCACAAAAGAAATTCCCAAATTGTTCTCCTGCTGCTTCTTTTTCTTTGGACAGTTGGACTTCCAATGTTCCTGCTCCTTACAGTAATTTCAAACATCTGTGGATTTAGATCTTTGGACCCTGTCTTCTTGGATTTCTTCTTCTTTCCATACTGATGCCCATGCCCTTTTCCACCACTGCTGCTGACTACCAGTCCAACATCCATACTGTCTGCCCCAGCTGCCTTATGTCTCAGCTCACTAGCATGTAAATCTGACCTTACATCTTCCAATGCAACTGTATCCTTCCCAACTATGAGGGACTGCACAAAGTTCTCTTATGAAGCTGGTAGTGATACCAACAAAATCAGAGCTGCATCTTTATCCTCAATCTTCACATCAATAATCCTGAGATCAAGTAATATTTTGTTCAACTGATCAAGATGATCTCTCAGCTGAGCCCCCTCATGCATCCTTAGACTAAATAGCCTCTGCTTTAGCAGCAACTTGTTGGTCAATGACTTAGTCATATACTGTGTTTCAAGCTTTGACCATAACTTAGCAGCGGTGTCTTCCTCAGCAACTTCTATGATAACATCATCAGATAAGCACAACATGATGGTGGAATGTGCTTTCTCCTCCAGACTGGCGTAATCTGCTTCACTGGCATCTCCTTTACCGGATAAATGAGTCCACAATCCTTGTTGTTTTAACAAGGCCCGCATCTTGATTTGCCACAGACTGAAAATGTTCCTCCCTATAAATTTATCAATCTTTACATTAACTGCTGACATCTTTCTTGCTAAAGAACAGACCTTTGATCACAAAATCCTAGCACCGGTCACCGGTCATGGTGAAGATCAACTCCGTTCAACCTGCAAATCTCTCTGAATCTTGAACCTGGCTCTCTGATACAAGTTTGTTGAAACACAGACGAGAAACTTGCACTTGAAGAAAGATAAAACAAATGCAATCTAACAGAAAAATAAGGCGAAATTGATAAAACACAGAAACAAAGAGAACACGGTGATTTAACGTGGTTTCCGGCGTTGTGCCGACTACTCCACGGATATAAAAGGAGATATTTTATTATGCACATAATTACAAGGTTTTCACAAGTGTGTGAATAACACTTTGAAAGACACACTTTGCATTGATTACAACTTCGGTATTTATAGGCACAAATCCCTAACCCTAACAACCATAAGATCTTTGTCGGAATTGTCATAAATACCCTAGATGTGGACCCAACTCCAGCTGTTATCCACTAGACGAAACTCAGCTCCAAACTGACTTTCTCAAAAAACTCACTTGTAATCATCAAACTCAGATGTAGAACTCAGCAAACTCAGTTTCCACTAAAACCCAGTTTCCACAAAACTCAGTTTTCTCCAAAACTCAAGTTTTCTTAGCTTTTCCCAAAACTCAGTTTCACTTCACAAAACTTAGTTTCAACTTTCAGATTAGTTCTACCAGTTTTGGAGATCAAGTCACAAAACTAACACTATGGTATAAATTTTTGGGAGCCTGTGGTACGTATCATTAAATACTAATTAATATGATTTGGATATCGGGTAAATAAGAAATTAATGTTTAAAGTTAGAGAAAATTATGATTATTCCACTTGAACCAGTTTTTTCGAACTGTTGCATCTGTTCAACAAGCTGAACCGAATTGACACGTTGTTTCAAATTAAATAAGTGTTTTTTGTTTTTGTTTTTTGGAGTCTTGCATTTAGCTGATCCAAATATATTATTGTCTATGTCTAAAATGTGAAGCACATCTTTTGTGTTTTATATTTTTAATTTGTGGATTTGGATTTTCGTATATAGTTTGATGAGTAAGATGTTGTTCTGATATGTTTTTTTGGTTTGGAGAATTAAATAATTAGACGGAAGTTAAGAACGGTGGAAAAATAATACTAATAATCTTGGGGAAGTAATATACAAATCATATTGAATGGTTTGAAAGTGACACAAACTCAGCATGATTGTCGGAGATAACGCTATGTGCCCGAAAAAAATAGCTCTTACTGAGTTCTGGCGATCAGTCCACTTCGGTATTAATTTCGAACAGTAGTCTATGGTATAAATTTTTGGGAGCCTGTGGTACGTATCATTAAATACTAATTAACACGATTCGGATATCGAGTAAATAAGAAATTAATTTCTAAAGTTAGAGAACATTATGATTATTCGACTCGAACCAATTTATTCGAACTGTTGCATCTGTTCAACAAGTTGAACCAAATTTACACGGTGTTTCAAATTAAATAAGTTTTTTAATCATTGCATACATGGTTGTTCGATTCAAGAGACGCCTCAGCTCGGCACAAGAGGTTGTTGCTTGATATACATAAATCGAATATGGATCTGATCCATAATTGGATCGTCAGATCTGATTCACAGCACCGATCGAGACACTCGATATTGCACAGCGGAAGCTACGTATTAAATTCGCATACGATTTTACAATGATTTAATTCACATAATAAATTAATTAACTACAAGAAAGTTGAAAATTTACCCAACAGAAGAAGGAGCTGCAATCGACAAAAGAGAAGCGCATGATCTTACGGATTGTATCTCCAAGAACAGTGAGTAAACGTCGATCCTCGGAGTAAAACCTCCTCGAATATGCTCAAAAAAAATCATAGGTTTTTCTTCTCTGTAATACTAGAATAAGAAACTAATTTTCTTTTCTTTTTTAGTAATAGTGGTGCAAATTTGATCACCTATTGTGTTGGGAGGAACTATCTTTATATATGAAATTAACTAGTCAAGAGAGAGTTATCCTTTTCACAATAAAATTACCTTTTTTCATAAAGAAAAGATATTTGCCATAAAATAAGAGATAATTCTCATAAAAGAGATAAAATCAATCTCCTGTTTTTTTCATTAATTGTCTAACAAATAATTAATTAATTAATTACACATGTGACATAATCTAGGAAAATTTCTTTTCCTAATTTCCTCAACATGTGTGGTGCCACTTTGCCATTATAATAAATAGAAAATCTCTTTTCTATTTTACATATTATTTACCAAATAAATAATATTTGCATATTTATTAAATAGACCAACTATTTAATTTATAGGTTTTTGTCTAGAAGGACAAACTAATGTATTTATTAAGTTACAAGGAAATGCATTACTAATGAGGACAAAACTTAATTAAACTTACCAAAATACCCTTTTAATTCTTCTACTTAAACCTAATTAACCTAATTAATATTTCCCTCATCCAGACGCCAAATTCATCAGCGTTCTATCAAGGCCAATTCAATCAGCGTTTAAACGCATCAGAAAAGAGGACGAGGACGAGTATCAAGGCCAAATGCATCAGCGTTCAAAAACGGTGGTTTGTGGATGAGGAAAGAGTGGGTATTTTGCAGGGGGCTTGCCGGACGATTATGAGAAACGGGAGGAGACTGGAGAGAGTGGAGGCCTGGGGTGGTAGAGAGAGAGTGCGGCGGCGGCGGCGTGGTGATTGGAGCCATGGAAGATTGGCCACGAAAATCAAATCAAGAAGCAGGCTGTTTTTCCGGCCAAGTCCAATTTCCGCCCAACTCCAATTTAATGAAGCGGGTTGTTTGGAGAAGAAGTAGGCTGTGTTTTTTTATTTTTTATTTTTATTTTATTTTAAAGTTTAGGGTTTAGAGTTGTTACTATTAATTTTGTAATGTTACTACATTTTTCAATGTACTTTATCTATTTTATGGGCTGTTACTACTTGTTTATTGGCCGTTACTACATTTTACGGGCTGTTACGTATTTTTAGGATGTTACTACTTGTTTTTAGGCTGTTACTACTTGTTTATTGGTTGTTACTACTTTTCATTGGATGTTAAGACATTTTATGGGCTGTTACTACGTGTTTCTTGGCTGTTACGACATTATTTTGGGCTGTTACTACTTGTTTATTGACTGTTACTACTTTTCATTGGATGTTACGATATTTTCTTGGCTGTTATTACACTTTATCTAGCGTTACTACGTATTTAATGTATAAAAGGGTATTTTTGTCTATTTAATATGAATTTGTCCTTTTTAATCACATAACATGTAGTAACGTCCTTCTGGACCCATTTATGGTTTTTTTGTCCTTCTGGCCCCTTCCCCCTTTAATTTATTTTCGTGGTTCCACAAAACGAGAAAACACTCGCGTGTTATGAGCCAACCCGGGGACCATGGACCTATAACTAGTAGCTACAATAAATTGAATAAAATATTCATCGAACAGAATATTTATTCTCAACTTATTAATTTCAGAATTACGCCACCCTAAATCCGAAACTGAACTCTATCGATTATAGATATAACTTATTCTCAAAGCGTCGAGTCAATAAGTGTTCATTGATATAATCATTACATACAGACCAACCCTCCAAAGACTATCCGTAACGAAGCAAGATTATTTCCATAAACCTTCTTCACTACATCTTATCCTTATTTACCATCAACCCACTAGTGATCAATTAGTTCATAACCAATATGTACTCGGCCGATCGATCAGTTTCTAGGATCAACAAATAAGGGGATTGTCTTTCTACTTCCCGCGGGAAGGAATGGATTCCATATCTGTGAGACACACACTCCTCACTCATCCCAAAATAGTGCCAACGTGAAAGTGACTTGGACCGCGCTTCTTAGCGATCCTTAACGAACACATCAAACCCTATCCTGAAACAAGTTGGAGTATGCAATCACTACAGGAATAAGGTTAATCCATATATGATCGTCTTGTGATTTAATAAGATTTCTCAATCACAGAATTATATGAGAAATGCAGATTAAATTGGTACAGTCCTATATGACTACATCATATATAAATGCCCCACTTAGATAACCAATATCAATGGTCGGGATAAGACGGTCACACCATAAAGTGTTCTGGGCGCATTAGTGGTGGTTTAATCAATAGACCCCATACTTTGATTAAGTTCACCACCGACTAACAGTTCAAGTGTATCACCATAAACTTAATCCTCACGTGTGACACACACTAAGTTATATGGCTATATATGATACGACTTGGGGTTTCAGTAGTGTATTACTTATAAGCACGAAGCAAATAATAAGATGAGAATAAATCTGTCATTTATTAATTATAAAAACAATTACATAAATTTTATTTCGGGCGCTACTTCCAACAATCTCCCACTTGCCCGTAAGGACAAGCAACAATTGTCTTTCGGGCACTACATCCAACAGTTGCATCATTCAGTTCGGCTCAAGAGATGCATCTTTTAATGAAGGGTTGTCTTTCCTCTATAAATAGAAACAAATCTAGAATGGAGAAGATATAGATTTATTCATACACAAACTATGCACAAATATACTAATAAACACTTAGAATTTTTCTACATTCATAGAAGTCAATCAAGGAGATTTAATATCATGCCTTCAAATTCGCCGCTTCTGAATCATGACAAGTGCGATTTGATCAGAATGTAAGGATTTTGGTATCTTGGGAGACGATTACAATCACCATGCACATGAATTCGGTGCAAATTCATCTTAAAGATAGAGTGCCGACTCGCTTCATTCCATTTCAATTTCTATCATTTCAATTTTCAACATCTGTGTTTTTGTTTAATCTATGTCTAAATTGATGTTGTCAGCATGCTAATTAAATTAAAAGTGCCACAACAGAATCAACACCTAAAGATTTGAACACAAGTGTATAATTACCTCTCTTGAAAATCGTTGTCGTCAACCATCAACCCAAGGAAAACATAGCGTCGCATGCTCCATCTTCATTTCTGGACGGTGAGGGTGAAAAATCATTATTGTTTAATCATTGTTTCTTAAATAGATTTATGATAACTCATAGGCATGTTCCTTCTTGGGTAATTCTTCTATAGTCACTCTATTTGCACCGTAGACACACGTGGTCCAAAATTATCCACTTGTGTTACTCCGCAAATGGACTCACTATAGAAGAACTTTCCATCCTGCTTTCTAAGAAGAAGGGCGACGGGAAAGTCACTATTAAAGTGGATACCTAAGTGTTTGGTAACGAAAAAAAAGGATAGAGGTTAGGACGGAGGTGCTTTATATGAATTTGAATAGGAGATTATTATCTATACGTAACAAAGGAAGGAATATATTAGTTGAGATATGCTCGGCCCCCAGGATCCACTATCTTCATAATCTTAAGAGATATCCTAAGATTGAGTTTTTTTTTCTTAGTATATTTTAAAAAAACACAATTTACGGCGAGTTGTTTCTCAAGATATATAATAATGGTTGGAGCAGATAGAGCCGGCTTTAAATTGGGTAATAAACGGGTAAGGATCTCAATCAATTTTATTGTTGCTTTCAAAATTTCGGGTAGACGGGTCAAAATTCTGGATAATTGGGTCAAATTCACTCCTATATATATATATATATATATATATATATATATATATATACATATATATATATATATAACTTTTGTAATCCTTACTGCATGCAACTCGTGTAATACAACCAACATTTATTATTGAAAATTCTATACTCATTCTTGAAATAACTCATTTACTTCCACTTTGCAAAGATTCACGAGAGTAAGACATTCCTTACAAGAAGGCCCTTTCAGATATTCACCCCTACTGATAGGGTACGCGATTCCTAGACGACCAAACATGTATACTCCGCATGCTTCACACCCATCAATACTGCATGATCGCCCCATGGCTAGGGGAAACCTCAATAGTGTCAAAGTGACAATCCACACCGTGATGCCATGTAGACTCCGGTCCTAAGGATAATTACACAACCGCCACATAGTGTGACACTTAACAGTGTAAGTGGGTCAGTCTAACGTACGCATTCTTTAATACACGTCCACGTACAGTCCAAGTGTCTCTACATTTCGATAGACGAGATCTATCCCTGCCGTTAAAGACAGAAGACATATAATACGTGCTAGTCTGTTTATACTATCAATGCCCTGTTTAATAGTACATAAGCCTAGAGACATTTAAGTATCAAACTTGTTAAAATGATTAGAGATCTCATCAACCATAATCTCCTATCATGGTTTCTCTATCACAGTTTAATACTAAGGACGTTTCATATAACAATTCATAATTGGTTTTTTTAAAAGAACAAATATATGACAACAGAAAAGCCATTTAATATATGTATAATCATAATGAAATAGTAGAAATGATCCGAACCGGATCGGATCCGGTCCAACCCGATTGGGTTTAGGACACTATTTCAAAAATCTCCCACTTGGCCTAAAACCAATCACTCGCATACACAAGACCAAGTTGAAACACAAGAATCTCATGCAATACTCGCAACCAGCCTTAGCCGTGAACGGATCGCTATCTGTGGGGACTCAGAGTATATTCACATATTGCTTCAAATGATCAAGTCAAAGGAACCGCCTCAACACACACATGAATCTCCGACGGGACCCTGGTCCTTGCTTCAAGCAATGAATCCACTTACTATATCAGCTATATAGAAAAGGTGGAAGAACCGTATAAGGTTCATGAATGAACCTTCTAGATCCATGTATTGCTCCCTCTGCACCTCCACGACACTACTGTGCTTTGGCCTAGTTGTAGAAATTTATAGTGACCCATAGCCAAGAACATTTCCAGGTCACTGTATCACTTAATCAAAGTGACTGCAAACTCAGACTGTAGCTCCCACTCGCCTTCATAAGACTCAGGATATACGTCTGTATAAATATATTTATCTGATTCCAAGTTTTGATAAACTAGGAAACCATCCTTAACTTGTTTAAGGATATTCTCGACATTCACCAGATTTACTTTCATACTTGCTCATGACTCTTCATGGACTATGAACATCTGGCATTACTTTTATGAAGGTTCCTATCGCAGTAGCAAAGGAAACCTTCCATGAGCACCATCTTTCACCTCATCTTTAGGACTAACATCCTAACATATATAGATTTTGAGAACACCGGCTAGCAGTATCCCCTGTCGTGATCTATGCTAAAATCTTTTAGCATCACATCTATATAGGTAAACTATAAACTAACAGCAGTTAAATCTATCACTATAGATTCTTATTTCAAAAATAAGAACTGCTAATCCAAGTGCTTTCTTAGAGACCTTGAACTACCAAACATTAATTGACTGTGTCATGGGGTGATAATTCTCGAGAGAGATATCCAATACCTTACTAAAAAATCATAACACACTCCCACTATCCATATTGCACATTGGGCATATCCCTTCTTTTGACTAAATCAAACTCTTTTGATTATCAAACAAAGAAATTGTCTAGAGAAACTTGTTTGAGTCCATAAATGGATCTCGTGGGCTCACTTATCACGTTATCGTCTATGAACATCGGGTTGTTTGCCCAATGTCTTCAACACTTTCATATAGCCATGATACGAAGTTATAACAAGCATAGCCTGAATAGAACTGGGCTCAGCTAGCAGCATAAAGATAATTACAAGGTTTACACCCCATACCTTTCAGCCGTCACTATAGCCTTATGGTAATCATATTACTATAATGTTAGCCTTTCAGGGACATTCCCCTCTAGGTAAGACATACTAGGTTCACAACCTGGTTGTCACTGATGGAATCTAATTCAGATATTATGGCTCCTGGCCATATATCTCAATCTTGCCTTTCAAACATTCCTTCATAAGTCATGAGATATTCATTCTTCAAGATGAACATACCAGCAGCCTTTTCAGTTTTCAGGCTTGAGGTTATCCACAGACTTACAAAAAATTTGTGTGCACTGAGCAGTGTTTTACACCTCATCACCATGTGGCGTTTGCTCACGTTCCTATGGTTGAATCTCTCCTTGTGGCTCTCAAACTCTTTTGAGATTTCAACTTACTCCTATTGTTTCTTTTGGAAGAAACACTTCCCCTAGAAGACAACATGTTTGGAGACAAACATTTTGCTCCGCGGACAATTAAATAATATCCAGCGTGCTAGCTAAGATATTGCACAAAGTTGCATATATCATACTAAGCTCTAAGCCTGATTGCTAGAAGCACGACAACCCTAAATCATCGGTTAAGATGGATTTGATGTTATCGACTTCCATATCTGATATGGAATTTTTTCAACCTTTATTCTTTCAAACCCGGTTAAGTATATTTATTGTATAAGGGCACTATCCCGAAGTGTTGTTTCTATTTTAGAAGCACAATCTGATTGCGTATCCAAAAATTTTATCCTTCAAGGGGGTGATGACGGTCAAATTATACCCGTAAAAGTCACCAACATTGTCCTTAAATCGAGATTAATAATATATGTTTTACATTAAATCACATGTTTATATGGATTATTTAATGTTGTTGGATTTATATTATATAATTTGGTATTTATCCATTTATAAGACATAATTCGGTATTTATCCATTTTTATTATGTAATTTGGTATTTATCCGTTTTTTAAATATGATTTATTTTGGGATAAATATTTATTTTGTAGATTGAGATAAATTTTGGAGGATAAATACAAAAGGAAGAATTAAATCTCAAGATAAATCAAAGGAAATTCAAGATAGAGATCGGATAAGCACGAAAGAGGAGTAAGGCATGACAAGAGCAAGCGAGCCAATCCGAAGCTTGGGGAAATAAATCATGCGCCCTATCACATATTTGGGGCGCATTTGCCTTTTTCGGAAGATCGGCGAGAGTTATCTCTTATTTGTTTTGATATTTTGATGTATATCTCTTAATTAGCTTGAACTCCTATAAATAAAGGCATGCATATACACGCCACACACACTACTTTACACCACATATACACAATTCATAATTAAATCTTCAGTTTTTCCTAGATCAGTTTTTATGCAAGTTCTGCAATAATGTAAGTTCTTGTATTTATTTGTTCTTAGTTATTTGTAATTAAGCCCCCAATTATTTTTTATCGTTTGAGGTTGTTCGTTTTTCACCGAACGATGTAGATCTAAGGATACAATATGAGGCAGTGGGGATTCCTTGTCTATAAGGATCCACACGCCCAGATCTGTTATCCGGTGATCTATAGATGACTTTGGTATGATCGACAATCATGTTTTTAGTATATCTATATAATTGCTTTATTAATCTCTATTTTATCCGTTACATATGTAGAAACACTAAGATTTAGGTTTTCGCCGAGTCAATCTAGCCACGTCTTTATGGTGAGGTTGTCCACCTAGAATTTCTTCTCTTAGTAGGTATGGCTACGGCCACGTTGCTCGTCTGTTTTAATTAGCGTATGATTAGAAAATACCAATATAGGGCTCCTAGGTCGGCTCATGAATTGATCTTCCTGGACTTTCAGCGAGATCTAGATCTGTTCTGAATTAGGGAATTGTGCACATCTAGTTATACGTAAATTGTAGATTAACATGATACCTAAAAAGTTAGTGTTAATAGGACAGAGACTGATGCGATCGCTTAGGAAGTACGCCTGAACAAAAGAATGTTGCCTAGGTGAGGAATACGGTTAATATCGGCATCCCTAGTTTTGTAAGCGTGTGAGTCATATGAGATGGAGGCCGAAAAAGTGAAGTCACGTGATGTAGCATAGTGATCTGGATGGCCTACCCGGAGCTAGATCTAGTTTAGGGGATGACTCCCGTAGCCACTAATAAAAGAAATACGGATCAGATTAATAGTTGTCGAGTCTAGCTTAATTATATAGAATCTCTATATCCAAACGATAACATAATAATTGGGGAGGTTAATTACGTTGTTTATGTGTTGTGTCGAGTCGTGTCGTTTATCTTTTCTTGTCTTTTGTTGGTCATAGACCGCTTTGTGTCCTTGGCATGAATGATTAGTTGTTTGTATATAAATGACCCACAATTGGTTCCCTGTGGGATCGACTTTGATTCGCTATAGCTATACTACGATGGACCTAGTCCTCTTGCTAGTATTGGTTTATGGTGGTCAAGTATTTTGTTATCACTTGATCTACGTCATCAAGTTTTTGGCGCCGTTGCAGGGGAACCAACGGTCAATTTTATATATAAATAATTTTTTTATTCATGTCGAGTTTCTGTTTTAGAGTCTGTTTTTATGTTTTTGAGTCCCTCTGGTTGTCTGTAAGTTGTAAAAATTCTAGAATCTGGAACAGCGGGTTTCGCTCCCAACAAGACTACCTCTCACTGCCAGCGAGCCTGGTTCTGTTTTCTGGAACTTCGCGTGTCTGTTTTTCTCCGTATGTTTAATCTGTAGGTCTGATAGCAGCATGGGAAACCATGTTAAAATCAGTCTACGGTCCGTTTTGTTTTTCTTCTGTTTGCAGAAACCAAGGAAGCAAAAATCCGAGTCTGTAATTTTTCGCGGGCGCTGAGAAAATAGCCCAGCAACTTGTGGAGCAACGAATCTACGATGGGAAAAGTGATGGAAGCAACACCTTTAAAGCACCAAGATGGCTCCGAGAAAATAAATATTAAAAGGTTCGAATTATTCGTGGTACAATGTTGAGGCAATGTATTACCTTTTATGCTTATGATTTACTATCTTTTGGTCTTTTGAGCATAAGTTAGCCTATACATGAACCTGAGTATGAATCTTAGCTCGGAGTTGGTTTGTAAGATTAATTTTATTAGTGTGGAAGGTTCTGCCCCAAATCTGCCTCATCTAGAGGATATAAGGAAACATGTAGTAGTTGAAGGAAGCAGTGAATAAAGAGTTCCTCGTAGTTCTGTCAAAATCTCATTGTCCTATGCATGAGCTTGCTTCTACTGGCCAGGGGAGCAACAATTTGTGTAGTTTTAAAATTCTCAATCAAAAAGAAGACGTTGAGTTTTGAGAGAGCATAATGAAGCAGCATTATAGAGGATAGGATTAAAATGGGTCCCTAGGACTGAATCTTATTAGAATTCACTAATTCCTAAAACGAGAGCCGATGTAAGAGCTGTGTATAAATGGTATGGATAGATGTCGTTTCCTAGGTCTCACAACCAAGGGAAGGGTATTAATCCACAAAAGCGATGAGCCCACCTCATATATTGCTCAAGAGGTCAACATCTGGCGATCCAAGAAGGATAACTGACAAGGATACTTTTTGGAAAGTCGAGCTGAGGACTTTAAACTCAGAACTACTTCTTTAAAACCCTTAGGATTTCTTTTTAGGATTTTTAGGTTTTTTTTTCTTTGTGTCAAATAAGAGTAACGTGACATATGCTGAGGTTTTTTATTTTGCCGTGTTCCGATGGCCGTTAGGCTAAGGATGTGCAAAACTTTTTTACTCAATATAAGCCACGTGAATTAGAGTTTCTAAGGAGAGTCGAGAAATTGCTAAAGAAAAGGAAATTTAGCAATCAACCTTAAGATGGAATCATTAAGAGAGCTTGAGAATTACTGAAAATGTAACAGATAATGATTGGTGCGAACAAGAACATTTTTTGGTCAACTTCCAAAACTTTTTAGAATGGCGATCCGAGTGAAAATTTAAAGTTGTGTGCAATTCGTTCTGCAACTATCCTTATCCTTTCCTTTGTACCTTTTCACCCTTCAACCTTTCTATTCTCTCACCAATCTGCCTCATAGTTCACATTTCTAACCATTCTTTCATCCCCTATCTTTCTTTTCATCTATTCCATTCTCCCACCCTAACCCAGTCCTTTAACCAATACCCACCCAACACACAATTTCTTACCCACCCTTTATCTTTTCTTATCATCCTTATGTATGTCTTTTTCTAAACCCATCATACTCTAAACCTCCATTTTGTTTACAAAATACCTTTGTGTTGCCGAATTTGAACATTGCTAAGTTTTAATGATTATCTTTTATCATTATGGTTTTCATGATCCTAGCTGGGGTACGTGTAGCTCTGACCCTAGCTAGATTTTAAAAGTTTTTGGTTCGAACAAAATACAACTTATCTTTCTACCTGAAGTTTTAAATTTCACACTTTTACGCCTATCCCGGCATTTCTGGATGATGAGTTTTGTTCTAGAATATCACACCAATCCGACCTTGTTGATGACGGTGATGACTTTTACATGATACATTGGGTTATTAGTCATTTTAAGGAGAAGCTACATCTCCGTAAGTTGTTGATATCCATTCAAAACGTGCAGAGTCGGCGCCGAGTTTTTGATTTTATTCTTTAGCCAATAGGTCACATTCAATCTGTTATACCTTACCAAGTTTCTCTTTTACGCTGGATTAAATCCCTTACCCATCTGGTAAAACTCGTGTTTTCCCCCGTGGGGTAATGCTTATTGATCTTTGTCTTCTCCACCCGATTTTGAGAATATTTAAGCGGTGGAGGTTATAGATGAAGATTACCATCTTCAGTTGCTTGTTTATCTTTCTTTCTATTTAGTATTTTTCTTTTTGCGTCTGAACGAGTCGTTTTAACTCTTTGGTTTTCCTTGTCATTGGTTGCATGGATTAAAGTGGCTTAATTTGTTTTCGGATATTTTATATCTAATTACTGCCACATTATTGTATAACTTCCATTGACATGTTATTAACGGTTTCGTGGAGTTTCTGTTTGGCTTGCTTAAACAGGTTTTAACTTGCTTCTCCACGATGTGCTCCGATGATCTGCATCTACTTGAGAGCCGTTTCCAGAGCTAAGTCTTTTTCTTAAATTCTCATTTTTATTTGTCATTGGGGACAATTCCAAGTTAAAGTGGGGGGTAGGAGACTTAGCTATGATATGTTATAATTGAAAATTGAATGAAACGGTGAAAAATTGAAAAAATTGAATAAATGCCATATTATTTATCTCGTATCCTTAGAATTGTGAGTTCCTAGCTAAGAATTGATAGGAAAGGAACCAAGTTGCATAAGTACGTGATCATTTTATACTTATGTGAATGTAAATTTAAGGATATTCATGCCGATTGTGCAAGTAGTTATTTATTATTCGATTACTCAATCTTTGAATCGAGTTTTACCGTGCAAATTATAATAACTGAAGAATTATGTGTACATTGCGTAGATGATTGGTTATGTAAACTTAGTGTCGATATTTATCTGCTGATGTATTCCTATCTTCTGGCCATCAAATCGGAGTAATAAGCTTGAGAATAATTTGTGTTTTAACGAAATGTTAGACACTGGGCTTGTAGTAATATTACCAAAGTAGCCCCGCGCTTGTGGTAATATTCAATGCTTCCACTAATCCGTGAGAGAGGGATTCTTGCAATGCATACTTTACTTTTAAAGCAAGTTTCTTTCTTGAGAGGTGTTAAAGCTTGAAACTACGGAAATACGAAAAAATTCAAATTTTTAAGAGGCTTGAGTATTTTCTCGGTCTCCGAGTCTAAAAACCTCTTAGACAACGCTCTTGCTTATTGCACCATGTCTTTACCCATTGCGAGGCTTAAGAAGTGGGAATGCTGATGTTGGTAGATTGAGACTACGAAGTTAGCATAAACTTTGATCTTGTCACGAATAGATAAAATCAAATGCACATGCACACATCACTTCGATTCATAGCGAGTAGTGAATAATGGATACCTTATGAGCATGAATGGTATGAGTTGACTCGAGTTTCTTGCGTAAGTATGATTTGACCACGGGAAATGTTGTCTTGGGGAATGACTTATTGATGCTTTGTTCGGGACGATCAAAGTCTAAGTGGGGGGGTAGTTGATGACGGTCAAATTATACCCGTAAAAGTCACCAACATTGTCCTTAAATCGAGATTAATAATATATGTTTTACATTAAATCACATGTTTATATGGATTATTTAATGTTGTGTGATTTATATTATATAATTTGGTATTTATCCATTTATAAGACATAATTCGGTATTTATCCATTTTTATTATGTAATTTGGTATTTATCCGTTTTTTAAATATGATTTATTTTGGGATAAATATTTATTTTGTAGATTGAGATAAATTTTGGAGGATAAATACAAATGGAAGAATTAAATCTCAAGATAAATCAAAGGAAATTCAAGATAGAGATCGGATAAGCACGAAAAGAGGAGTAAGACATGACAAGAGCAAGCGAGCCAATCCGAAGCTTGGGGAAATAAATGCGGCGGCCCTATCACATATTTGGGGCGCATTTTGCCTTTTTTCCGGAAGATCGGCCGAGAGTTATCTCTTATTTGTTTTGATATTTTGATGTATATCTCTTAATTAGCTTGAACTCCTATAAATAAAGGCATGCATATACACGCCACACACACTACTTTACACCACATATACACAACTCATAATTAAATCTTCAGTTTTTCCTAGGGAAGTTTTTATGCAAGTTCTGCAATAATGTAAGTTCTTGTATTTATTTGTTCTTAGTTCTTTGTAATTAAGCCCCCAATTATTGTTTATCGTTTGAGGTTGTTCGTTCTTCACCGAACGATGTAGATCTAAGGATACAATATGAGGCAGTGGGGATTCATTGTCTATAAGGATCCACACGCCCAGATCTGTTATCCGGTGATCTATAGATGACTTTGGTATGATCGACAATCGTGTTTTTAGTAGATCTATATAATTTCTTTATGAATCTCTATTTTATCCGTTACGTATGTAGAAACTCTAAGATTTTGGTTTTCGCCGAGTAAATCTAGCCACGTCTATATGGTGAGGTTGTCCACCTAGAATTTCTTCTCTTAGTAGGTATGACTACGGCTACGTTGCTCGTCTGTTTTAATTAGCGTATGATTAGAAAATACCAATATAGGGCTCCTAGGTCGGCTCATGAATTGATCTTCCTGGACTTTCAGCGAGATCTAGATCTATTCTGTATTAGGGAATTGTGCACATCTAGTTATACGTAAATCGTAGATTAACATGATACCTAAAAGTTAGTGTTAATGGGACGAGAGGCGATGCGATCGCTTAGGAAGTGCGCTTTGAACAAAGGAATGTTGCCTAGGAGAGGAATACGGTTAATATCGGCATCCCTAGTTTTGTAAGCGTGTGAGTCATATGAGATGGAGGCCGAAAAAGCGAAGTCACATGATGTAGCATAGTGATCTGGATGGCCTACCCGGAGCTAGATCTAGTTTAGGGGATGACTCCCGTAGCCACTAATAAAAGAAATACGGATCGGATTAATAGTTGTCGAGTCTAGCTTAATTATATAGAATCTCTAGATCCAAACGGTAACATAATAATTGGGGAGGTTAATTACGTTGTTTATGTGTTGTGTCGAGTCGTGTCGTTTATCTTTTCTTGTCTTTTGTTGGTCATAGACCGCTTTGTGTCCTTGGCATGAATGATTAGTTGTTTGTATATAAATGACCCACAATTGGTTCCCTGTGGGATCGACCTTGATTCGCTATAGCTATACTACGATGGACCTAGTCCTCTTGCTAGTATTGGTTTATGGTGGTCAAGTATTTTGTTATCACTTGATCTACGTCATCAGTGGGAATCTTATTCCATTTTAGACAACTTCTGAAACACCCTTCAGGTATTAATTACTTCAATCCAATTGAAGATTAATTCCTAAGTAATCTATCAATCTCATATTCGTGCTAGCTCGAATTTTTCGGGCTTTCCGAAATATGCACTTCACTGAGTACACTTGACTATTTCTAAAAATAGTTATAGAGATTAACAAAAGTTATTTGTGGCATTAATTGTCATGATCCAACAAACATCGGTATGTTTAGGCTTTGGACAACTTTCCAGATTTTATAACCTTTTCTTAAAAAGGGTATTTTAGTCATCTTTAGATAAGATACGTATACCCACATGATTCATAACCAAATGGTTCAGACGTCATTAGAATGACATCTGATCACACGATTCCCCTCCATAGAGACTATGTCTAAATTGACCACCAAATATTAAGGATAACAACCATATAAACATTTAGCTGAGATTTCATCACATATATCAACTATATAGTGACATCAATCTAGTATGTTAGATTTAGTGACCTTTAAACTTTATCGGAATAACATTTATTCTTTACAATTGAATTTGTCCATTAAATCCTAACGGATAACTGAAAGTATGTTCTTCATAAGAACCGGAACATAATAACATTTATTTAGTTCCCTTATCAGTTTACTAGATCCAGAATATGGTAAGTGTTACAACGTTTGCTTCACCTTCCATATCTGTATTTAATCTTTCTAATTTAATCACACTCGTAAGATATCATATATCTTAGAGTCGACTTTTAACTTAGATAGATATATCTCAACTCGCTAGCCTAGAATAGAAACTTCCATAAGTTCTCTATTTAAGCACATGCTCTAACTTTGCTTTTTAATCCTTTAAGCACTTGTGAATATTTCTTAGTGTAGCCTTCATAAAACATAAGAAAGATCACAAGAGCTATGTCTTTAATTTCCTTTCATAAAGAAAATCTAAAGTTCATTAAATTGTTTATCTAACCTTTTGAATCGTATTCAAGTCGATACTTAAATATTACAATTCTGAAAACAACCTTTTCAAAATTCGATGTGGTCATTCTTATCCAACGTTTGAATTAATTGTCATCTATGACATAATGATCATCTTGGATCGTATCAAATATATGATTAATTCATTGAAACTTATTTCAAATGATTTAATCATATCATGAGCTTCCGCTTTCATTAATAATTAAAGCCTTGGAGTACTCAATCAAATATGTAGTCTCCTTGTCTCTAACCACTATAACGGGATTGCTCGTATCATTTCTTATTTTAAAAGGATCAAAATTACTAAACCATACTTGAGAACTTTTCTCAAAAGATAACAGTCATGATTTGGTTTCACTAATCGAGAATTAAAAACATAAATATAAAAGTTTGCTAAAAACTACAAAATAAAATAAAGATAAAAGAGTGTTGTTGTTTATATGCGTAAAAATAAAAAATGGTCTTTTGATTTATGATTTTGCTCCCACTAGTCAACTACTCCCAATTGACTTGCAAGAACCTTTCAAAAATTCTTTAGTGGCCAAGATCCCATCTAGTTATCCCGATTCCCGACGAGGGCCGATCAACCGGAATAATTCGAAAGGTAGGTAACACTTTACCAATCACATCTCTATGTGACTCTTGGTGGTTGACTAGTCAACTCTTTGATGATTCACATCTTATGTAATAATCAACCCCTTGTCTCTAAAATTAGACGGTCCTGACGAGAGCCAATCATCGTAAGATTCTTAGTCGAGCCGTAACCCAAATATTCATGAGATCTCATAACGATCATATCTCGATAACGACGATATACCCGAGGTAGGTCAACTCCCGACGAGGGCCGATTAGTTGGATCCGAACAAGGGCTCTTCACCTTCATTATAATATTGGGGGACAAATGTAACTCGATTCGAATACAAACTGACAAAACCACGGGTCACAATCTAAGGGTAGCTGCAACCACCAATAGGATATTTAATGCTCCATTCTCTAATGAGATCTTCATTTTTCTTCTTTCATTGGTCTTCATCTTCCGCTCCATTCTTGTTACATATATTTTATCTAATATATTAAATACACCCGCCGTACACGGGGGAGCTAACGGGAATGGGATAAATACAGAAAATAAACTATGTCACATTCTTCATAACGGCCTAGGACAATTTTTAAACCAACATAAAAATTAAATCATTCACATATATCCTATCGGTTGAGTCCATAATCAATCGGGGTCCAGTTCTTCAGAACAATGGGTTTTATGGCACATACTCAGTAGTAAGCAGTGATGGAATTCGAAGGGGCAATTTCTTAATGGATTTGGTAATGATTTTTATGTAATAGTAAGATACTATGTGGACTAGAGCATTTGTGTTTGTAATCATCATTTTGGTGCTAGTAAAGTTATTAGCGGGATTGGGGGAAAAGTCCATTTTCAATTACAAAATAAATAAATAGGACACACTCATTTTTTTAGTTGCAAAAATGATAAAAAAAATTCATACGGACAAAATTACCCCTACCCATTATGAACGCGTGTCTTCAGGTATGAATGTTGCTTATGAAGGTTGCGTCTTCACCTTCCTGATGCTGCTTTCTTTTATTTTCTTTTTTTTTTAATTTTTTTTAATAAATCGTAACTTTTGATTTAGAACTCCGATCGTCGAAATTTTTTCACCAAAATTCATATTCTTTTTGCTCTTCAATTTGAGCTCTTATACGATACCCTTCGACGTAAATTTTAAAAGCCGAAAAAAAATTTGCATTAACCGGAGCATTTTCTTATAAACGACCGTAACTTTTGATTTAGAACATCGATCATCAAAATTGTTTCACCAAAGTTCATTTTTTTCTCTCTTCATTTTGAGATCTCATTTGATACCCTTTCAACGTAGTATTTGAAAGCCAAATTTTATCGCAGCGTTTACATTAACACAATAACACAATAAGGATAGGTATATACATGTGGAAGACAAACTAAGGTATATAAAATCCACCAGAATTGTCTATGCCAAACCAAGGTCAGATGAATCCAAATAACGACTTCAAAAAGCCACCAACATTGGCTATCACAAAATAAATGCCCTAACATCTTGGGGCTAAAAATCCAAAAAACATTCAAAATCAAAATTTTCATTTTACACATCAACATCAGAATTGATAGCAGAAGCATCAATATAAGCAGCAGGCAAGACTAAATCAAAACACACAACATGAGAAGCCTCAGAACTAGCGGGGACAACCATCAAACCATCACCAAGTAGCAGATTACCATCAAAAACAGCAGGAGCATCTACAGAACTGTGAACAACAGCAGCAGCAGCAACAATCTTACCATTACAAGGTGGGGCACCATGCCCAGGAAGATCATAAATTTGTACTACACCAGCAGGGTTGTGAACAATAGCAACAACATCAGCAAAGCCAGCTGTAGTACATGTGAATAGGGGTTAAAACATGATGAAGTAGCATTTTAGAGTTAAACATTGAAAACAGTCATTCAGTAACACAGTAACACCGGCAAAATTAGGATTTTAGTCCTCTAACTTGGCCTATTTTGGATTTTAGTCCAGCTCTTGCTCCAGTGAGGAAAATGGTCCACTAAGTTGGCTTTTTTTTGGATTAAAGTCCTATCCACCGGAAATAGCTGATTGGGCACCGGAATCTTTAAAAAATGCTTACGTGGCAGCCTAGTTAGAGGACTATTTTTAAAAATTCCGGTGCCCAATCAGCTATTTCCGGCAGATAGGACCAAAATCCAAAAAAAAAAAATCAAACTTAGAGGACCATTTTCCTCACCGGAGCAGGAACATGACTAAAATCCAAAATAGACCAAGTTAGAGGACTAAAATCCTAATTTTGCCCAGTAACACCCCTCAAAACTAGTGTATATATAATCATGTCATATGCCAAGAATACACAAAAAAACAAGTAAATGAGAAGCAAACACTGATCGCAGACCTACAACAAACAACCATAAGGACCTCAACAAATGCAATAATGAAGCACCAGATACAACATCAAACAAATGGGAGCACAAAACTGAAATTTGCAGCAGCAAACAACAGTGAAAGAATCTCAATCCAATCTCAAAGCAGAAATCAGAGGAGGAACCACCAACATCGATACCCCAGAGACTACTAAAATCAGCACTAGCAGCAACAAGGACACTGACAACAACAGCAGGAGAAATATAAGCATGAGCACTCTTCTCTTAATTAATGACTTTCATGGGAAGGAAGGAAATAAATGTTGGCACAGTGACACTAACCACACACGATCATGATTTTTAAAATGTAAAGGCATAAGCAAGATGTTTGATTAAAAAAAAAAGACTATGAAATGCAATTCCTTAGCTGAAGCTTTTGAGAGTAACTTACCCATAATAATATGACCTGTTGTTAGCAGCTAAAGAATCCACCCTCTTGTTGATAGCAGCTCAAGACTGAATCCATCACAATCATCCTTCAAAATCAAGAGATTACAACTTCATATATACACTAATAAGCTCCTTAATTTACAGAATTGAATATGTACCCCAATTTCGAAAGCAAATCAAACATCATTAATAGCTGGATTTGGGGGGAAATGAAAAAAGAGAAAGGATCGGAAGACAAAGGAGCTGAACGGTTGTTTTATGGGACGGTGTTGCGGGATAGGGACCGGCATTGCTGGATAGGCGGCACAAAGACTGTGGCGAACACCAGCAAAAAGCACCTACGTAGAGCAGCGATGATAAATGTAAAAGACAGCGATAAGGCAAGTTAAAATGGATTACTACTCACAAGGTTCATGTTTAAGCAGATCGATAGAGAAAAAAGAAAGAAGGGGAAAATGTTTTCCTTAAATCAAGAAAAAAATACAAGCTGGATTAAAGTTTATATACAGGGCGGAAACTGGTCTAAAACCTAATATTATGAAGTTATTATTACATGAGATTATTTAATTATTGAATATTATTTTATTTTGATCTTTGTCCCGAGTTGTGATGTTTTAACTCTTGTTTTCAGTGTTCGATATGCATTCCGTAGAAAGGCTTCGTGTTTCGAGTTTTTATCTCGGAGCATGGCCTAACGGTCCATTTTTCGGAAAAAAACTCAGGCTTTCGGAACGGGCGTTACACGTAGCCTGGTTGAAAAATGAAAAAAGTAGACTTTTTGTAGGACGGAGGTAGTGTATTGATGACCAATGTGTTTTTATGTGTGTAAATAAATTTGTTTCACTTGAAACAATTAAACCAAAAAAAAAAAAAACGAAACAAATTTTCAGACGGAATCACGTACTTTGTTACTTTATTAAACTTGACAATTGCTTGAACAATCATACGACCAATTTAGTATCATTTAACCACCAATTCTTAAAAACAAGGTCTTTGTCAGAAGGATCTCTATACTTCGCTATACAAAACCCATCTGGCTTAACCGCCCACCAACAATCAAGATCATATTCATCTTGATATCCACAATGATGCTTATGTATCCTTCGATCAAATATTGCCATAGATCTTGTCTTGTGCTCCCACCAAAAGGTACAATAAAATTTCGTACGGCCGAAAATATCGTCCGTAAATGAAAAAGTATAGAAGTCACCCCCCGTTTATATAATGATAACCAAGATCATCATTCCCAGAATAGCAATGGAGTTTGAGGGGGTTTTGATTCCTGGGAATCATACTGCTGATGTACGTTATCAGTACGTATAAACATTAGTAGTATCTAGACGTGACCGGTTCCAGGCCGGTTCCGGGTCTTTGCCACGACCCTCCGGTTCCGGTTCCAAAATGGAACCGGAACCGCCAGTTCCAATTTCTAGCCGGTTCCGCCGGTTCCCGGGAACCGGCGGGTTTGGCGGTTCTCCGGTCCGGGTCCGGGTCTCGGAGGTTCCCGGGTCCAGACGTTTCAGATCACGGTTTCGATTACGGTTCTAATCACGGTTCCAAAAAAATCACACGGTTTGTATAACTTACATTAAATTAATAATAAATTCTAATTGGTTATTAAACTATATATAATAGTTAATTTCATAACTATATTTTAAATAAAAACCACACGGTTTGTATAATATTTAATTTCATATCTATATATAATATTTAATTTCATAACTTATATTCTAGATAATTTGTAAGTAAATTAAAGAATATTGTTTTCTAATTGTTTATTTTTTATGATTGATTTGTAAGTAAATTAAACTTATAAGAACCAAGCCCGATTCCATGCTCATAATGATACGTTTTTTCGCAAACATTACAAATAACCTTAAATTTTGAATGATTCATTTTCCTGGTAGTTTCAACAGTAACATTTTCTTTTCGAAAAAATGAAAAGCAGACACAATGATAGACATTGCAAAATAATATGTTTCGAATGTGATAAAGTAAACGAATTTATTCAGAACAACTCCAAATAACTATCCGAAATATATTATAATGGTAGATAATATTATAATATGAGAATTAAAATATGAGAGATAGAACAGAATTGTGGGTAAAAAGTGATGAAATGGATATGTATTTATAGTGTGATGAGTGTGTTATGTTTTAATATATATATATATATATATATATATATATATATATATATATATATATATATTCAAAAAATTGAATATATATACGTTGGAAACTTGGAAAATTGGAGTTTTGGTCCACTTGGAAGGAAAAATTGAAAAATTAAATAAAATAAAAATAAAAAAAAAGAAAACCGCTGATTCGGTCTTCCGGTTTGATTCGACCACTTGCTTTTCCGTCCTGGGTTCACAGTAGGCCGGTCCTATGGAGCACAGAACCAGGTTGGACCATGTGAATCACGGATTCTGCACCCATGGACCCGTGGACCCGGCAGACCCATGAATCATTTTGTTTTATAGAAAATAGAAATAAAAATAGGAGAATCAAAGTGAATGATTTCTAGCCATGAGATTTCTTTATCTAATTTCTAATTGTTTCAATGCCTTTAAATATATAGAGAATTTATGGCCCTCGACGGTTTACTATAAAAGTACTAAAATCTCCTGCCGCTTATTAATATTTAGCACGAAATACTATGTTTATGAAGGCTCTGGAGCATTAATTTCATATTAAATAGGTTAGTTAGTGGTTGACTGCTCGTTGGTTTATTGTCAGGTAATTATTATTTCAAGACTTGATAATTACTCCATCCGTCTCAAAATATACTACCTCATCCGTCCCACAAAAAGTCATCCATAATGAAAAATGAATTGTCGTAAAAGTGTCATTTTAAATTTTCAATACATCATTAAATACATTTTTTCCAATCATACCCCTATTTTAACATTTAATTTTCCATAATCCTTTCATATTCCAAAACAAGCATTTATGATTAGTTAAGGGTATATATGTCTATTCATTCTTAAAATACAACACATTAATTATTTCCTTAATCTCCGTGTCCCACAAAAAGTGGACACTTTTTGTGGGACGGAGGTAGTAAGTTATTTTGGTGTTTTTACAAAGATTAAGAAAGTAATTGAATGCCATAAATTTGAAGGAGAAATGTATAAATATCCTTTGACTATCATTAATGAAATTGATTATGGAGTATAATTTGTAATGTAGAATGATTTATATTCTGAGACAAAAAATAGGTAGAGTGACTTATATTCTAAGACGACTTTAGTATATCATATGAATGTATCATAATATATCAATTAGAATGTAACTAGAGTGACTTATATTACAGATAGTTGTTCAGAACAATGGGTTTTATGGCACATACTCAGCAGTAAGCAGTGAGGGAATTCGAAGGGGCAATTTCTTAATGGATTTGGTAATGATTTTTACGTAATAGTAAGATACTATGTGGACTATAGCATTTGTGTTTGTAATCGTCATTTTGGTGTTAGTAAAGTTATTATTACATGAGATTATTTAATTATTGAAGAATATTTTATTGTGATCTTAGTCCTGAGTTGTGATGTTTTAGCTTCTATTTTTAGTTTTGGATATGCATTCCGTAGAAAGGCTTCGTGTTTCGAGTTTTTATCTCGGAGCATGGCCAAACGGTCTGTTTTTCGAGAAAAAAACTCGGGATTTGAACGGGACGTTACACTTAATTTGGTTGAAAAATGAAAAGTGGACTTTATGTAGGACGGAGGTAGTGTATAGATGACCAATGTGGATTTATGTGTGTAAATAAATTTGTTTCACTTGAGGCATTGATAAACATAGACGAAACCCAAAAAAAAAAAAAAAAAAAAAAAAAAAAAACAACCAAAAAAACGAAACAAATTTTCAGACGGAATCACGTACTTTGTTACTTTATTAAACTTGACAATTGCTTGAAAATCATACGAGCAATTTAGTATCATTTAACCACCAATTCATAAAAACAAGGTCTTTGTCAGAAGGATCTCTTTTCTTCGCTATATAAAACCCATCTGGCTTCACCGCCCACCAACAATCAAGTAAGTATACATCTTGATGTCCGCAATGATGCTTATGTATCCTTCGATCAAATATTGCCATAGATCTTGTCTTGTGCTCCCACCAAAAGGTACAATAAAATTTCGTACGGCCGAACATATCGTCCGTAAATTGAAAAGTATAGAAGTCACCCCCGTTTATATCATGATAACCAAGATCATCATTCCCAGAATAGCAATGGAGTTTGAGGGCGTTTTGATTCCTGGGAAGCATACTACTGATGTACATATAAACAGTAGTAGTATCCCATGAAGCATTTTGTTTGAAAGAAAAGAGAAATAAAAATAGGAGAAGTAAAGTGAACTGATTTCTAGCCATGTGATTTCTTTATCTAATTTCTCATTGTTTCAAAGACTTTAAATATATAGAGAATGTAGGCCCTCGAAGGTTTACTATAAAACTACTAAAATACCCTGCTGCTTATTAATATTTAGCACAAAATAGTATAAATAATTGTTGTGTCAAAGACTATTTGTACATAATTTTATACTAAGAGAAGTCGATACAAGGTACAGATCCAAAGCTACAGATCAAAGTAAAAATTGCCGCTACAACAATCGTGCTCTTTCGCCGCTGAACTATGTTTGTGAAGGATCTGGAGCATTAATTTCATATTAACTAGGTTAGTTAGTGGTTGACTGCTCTTTGGTTTATTGCCAGGTAATTATATTTTCAAGACTTGATAATTACTCCATCCGTCTCAAAAGATAAGTCATTTTGGTATTTTTACAAAGATTAAGAAAGTGGTTGAATGTCATAAATTTGAAAGATAAATGTATAAATATCCTTTGACTATCATTAATGTAATTGATTATGGAGTATAATTTGTAATGTAGAATGATTTATATTCTGAGACAAAAAAATAGGTAGAGTGACTTATATTTTGAGACGACTGTAGTATATCGTATGAATGTATCATAATTTATCAATTAGAATGTAGGTAGAGTGACTTATATTTTGGATTAGGTAGAGTGACATATATTTTGGAGTTTTGATGTCTTGCTGGCCCCTTCTCTCTAAATATAGGGTTTTGTCAAGAAGGACAGGTTAATAAATAAACCTGGATGCAAGGTTACTGATGATTAATAAGGACAAAACCTATGTAAACTTCAAAAAATACCCGTCTTTGTGATTTTAAAAAAAAATGGTGACATCACAACAAAATGATTCTTTGATATGCGCCTGATTCATACATTCGGTTACGATTAAAAAAAATCTACTGTTTAATTCCTTCATACCAAAAAAAAGGCTTCAAATGCGCTGATTTGCTGTTAATGCGCTGATTTTATACAAAAAAAGGCTTCATATGCACTGATTTTGATTTAATGCAGTCATAAATATCTTTGACTAACTTTTTAGAGAGATTTTGACTAATTAAATCCACAATCTAAAATACGGAAAAAAAATTAATGATTAAAAAGATGTAGTCACATAAAAAAAATGTAATATTACACATAAAAAGTGTACTCACAGCCAAAGAAAATGTAATAACATATAAGGAAGTAATAACAATCAATAAAATATAGTTACAATTAAAAAACGTAGTTACACATTAAATATAAAGTAACACTAGAAAAAATGTAGTAACATATACAAAAAAAGTAGTTACAACCAATGTACAAAGAAGTAGTAACTCAGAATCATTATCTTGTTGTTGGAAATGATAATTTTATTGATTGTTATTTCACGTATTCTTCATTCTTCACTCGTAATTTTTACTATATTTTGAAATTATTATTCTTATTGTATTGTTAATTCACGTGTTACTGTTACTTCACTTGATATATATATATATACACACTAGCTAAACCCCGTGCATAATGCACGGGGTAATGAAAATTTAAACTACTTTAAAAATGTATATTAGCTCCGTCCTAAAATAAGTGCCACTTTTTTAAAATACTTTTAAAAAATGAACAGTACCATAAAATTGTCCATTTATAAAAACAATAAATCATTTAATGCATTTTTTCCAAACATACCCATATAATAATATTTAATATTTATATATTCATTTAATATTTCAAAAAAACATTTATTATTTGATAGGGGTATATATATCAATAACTACTTAAAATATAACACATAAATTGTTTTCTTAATTTTTGTGCACCATAAAAGGTGGACATTTTTTGTGGGAATGAGGCAGTATAAGTGTATAATAATACGCAAACTTTCGGGTTCTTTAGTTAGATAAGTTTTTGACCAAAATTCTTACACATATAAGTTTCTTGAACAAATTCTTGCACATATAAGTTTTGAATCATAAAAAGTTTTGAAAAAACTCAAAATACGTAGCCCCACCTTCTTCCTTTACATATGAAACCTAAAACCTGAACCTGCCGGAATACCCACCGGAAATCCCGCCTGAAAACTCACTAAACCACCCCCCCAGAGGTCCATGATCCCCTGAACCCTTAATTCACGATTTCCAGCCCTTAATTCATGATTTCCGGTGATGTCGCGATTTTTTAATTTGAAATCGTGAAGCAAGAAGAAGACGATAGGAAGGAAGAAGAAGAAAGAAGAAGGCATTTCCGGCGAGAATGGCATGAAGAAGCCATCTACTAAAAGAGATATATGCGGCATTAATTTCGCATGTCAACATTTGTATTCGTTCACTAAAGAAAAATCCAAAAACTTACTGCTAACAGAAAATAGTAACTCTCATTGGGTTAGGAAATACTTCATAAGACAATCTCTAATGTCAATGTTTCATGAACCTAACTACCTAAGCAACGTACAGCCAGTTTCACGTAAACACTCCATATATCCAATAGCTCACATAATTTACGTAAAAATACAAAAATAATGGAATTACAGATGATAGCATAATGTTAAAATAAAAATGTACCCATTTAATGAAAGGAAAAAAGGGTAACAAAAGAAATATTGGGTAAGATTTGAAAACAGGTATAGTTACCTCTCTTGAAAATCATTGTCGTCAACCATCAACCCAAGGAACACGTAGCGTCGCGTGCTCCATCTTCTTTACTGGACGGTAAGGGTGAAAAATCATTATTGTTTTATCATTGTTTTTTAAATAGATTGATGATAACTCATAGGCATGATCCTTCTTTTTAAGAAGAAGGGCGACGGGAAAATCACTATTAAAGTGGATAGAGGTTAGGATGGAGGTGCTTTATATGAATTTGAATAGGAGATTATTATCTATATGTAACGAAGGAAGGAATATATTAGTTGAGATATGCTCGGCCCCCCAAGTTCCACCTACATAAAGATAATAATCTTATGAGATATCCTGAGATCGAGTTTTTTTTTTTTTTTTTGTTAGTATATTTTAAAAAACACAATTTACGGGCGAGTTGTTTCTCAAGATATATAACAATGGTTGGAGCGGATAGAGCCGGGTTTAAATTGGGTAATGAACGAGTAATATTTTAGCCATCAATTCTAGAGGGAATGAGGGAGAAGGACCTAAATATTTCATGAATTGAGTAGAAGGACAGTCTTTTGAAACTTTTGCATAAAGGACAAAACTATTTATCCACTGTCGAAATTCACTGTTTAAATTCACTGCCAAAATTCACTCTCAAAATTCACTAATTTTCAAAATTCAAAGTCACTGATTTTCGGGATTCACTGTCGAAATTCGCTGTTGAAATTCACTGATTTCGGGATTCACTGGGGAGATTCACTTATTTTCGGGATTCAATGTTTGTCTTTCTCGCTATAAAAATTATGCAGTTGTCATTCTCCCTACAGAAAATATGTAGCTGTCCTGTTACTTAAAAATATTCTAGATTGTGACCTTATCCCTAGTTACCCTTTAATTCTACTTGTAATCATTGAAGAAACTTCATTAGAATCATTGGAGCTTATTTCGTGGAGGAGGAATTTCATCTCTTGGTGTAATCTGCTTCATTGAAGAATCTTTGAGGTTTATGCAATTATCTTACCTTAAAATTCTTGAAATCTTGTTTGGTAACCTCTTCATTTACATTTAGAGCTTATTTCAAAGTTATGAAATCCTCAAGTCACATTTGGGTTTCATAGCAATGGAAGGCTAAGCTTTTGCTAGCCAAGATAATGTTTTTGTGATGGTTGTTATCTCTATTGGTTGGTTGAGAATGTTAGTTTGTATTTCCTAGTTTCATGTGTTGTTGTTATCTTTTCCTATTTGCATTGTATTGCTTGTTTGTGTTGGATTGATCACCTAGAACATGCATGCACACACACACACACACACACACACACACACACACACACACACACACACACACACACACACACACACACACTTAGTTGATACCGAAAGGAGAAGCTTGGTGTGGGAGAAGGGATAGGAAAACCGGAATGTAAAATCGATCTTAAGCGGAACTCGATTTCTTATCCAGGGGTTATTGTTCATTCATTGCTCTCAAGAACTTAATCATGTTGAACCATTAGGTCTATGGTTCTTAGACCAAATAGGAGGCATAAAGTAGTTTCATACACTCATATGAATGGTAATTGCTAGCTTAGGAGTGCACCGACAACACACACTTGAACACTAATGTAAGGTTGGTAGGTAGTTCATTTCCATGATACTAGTAGAGATTGGCTATATCATTACATTGTCTTGGCTAGGCTTTTTATCATATGATCACCAATTTTAGTGTAGTCGATTAAGCTTAGCAGTTTGAACCTTAGAACATTTACTTTCTTGCTTTTTCCATCTTAGATCAAGATAATCATAGCTTTTTGGTACTTAACCTCACAATCTCTGTGGGATACGAACTTTTAGCTTAGAGTTTTCGATCACCGACTATCATGAACTAGGATTTACAAGGATTTCAGATCTTGCGATAAAGACCGTCGCATGTCTGAAGAACGCAACCTGTATTTCATGATTTCTTCACCAACGAATCATATCTAAACATAAATGGGGTAAATAAACTTACTACTACATTCATTAAACTAAAGTAAACAATCAATCCGTACTAATCAACAAAAACGGCGACAGATCTACATCAAGAAAAAGACATAAAATCATACTCTCGAAGATGAGTACAGTTCTTCAGTAGATCTATCCCTAGGAGAAGAATCCGTCAGATCTGTGCCTAGAACTCATAAAGAAAATAAATAAAGAGCAAAAGATCTTTTTATTGCATAGAACTTGTAATATCAAGGGACAATGATAATAAGGTCTGATGCCTCGTATTTATCACTACATAAACCGACTTAGAAACACCTATAACCACCCATCGTCCAAGAAAACATGTTTCCCGATGCTTCTGGCATTCTCGCAATGGCGGTGCCTCCTCCCGCAAATGCGAGGGTAAAGTCTTCCTTTTCTGCTCTGCCGACTTATCTGAAGGTTCTTGAACACCCTAGGCCTGCATTCGTCCAATTTGGTCCAGAATCTGTCTTCAACACTTGGCCCAAATCTGGTTTCCTAAAAATAGTCCAATAAAACACAAAATAATATTGAATCAGAGAATATAAACGTTAAATGCAAATTACTCGACTTATGAACCCAACATATAGCATTCGATTCAAATGGTAAACAGCCGAAAACTACTACTTTTAGCTTAGAGTGTGTGAAATGTTGATGCCTTAAGGTGTATCATTTTGAGAGTCATCACTCTTGACCGAAACGTCGGATAAACTTTAAAACACGAGTCATGTGAATCACAAATTCAGTAATAGGAAACCAAACTTACGTATTTACTGGCCTTGAGACCAGCGGTGGCCAGCTCCCGCTCCGACATCTCATGGAGTGCCTCCTACTTGGTGGCAGCATCATCTTCCATCCCTTCACCTTGAACAGCCAAATCTGAGAAAGGATTGAGAGTGGCATCAAGTCGGCCTTTCTTGCTCGGTCACACCACTGGAGTGACCTCGGATAACTTGGCATTGCCCCTTCCTCGAGCAAGTTTGCCAATATCAGTAGAGTGAGGAACCAAACTCGCCTCAGGATTCAGACTTTGCAAGACTGCTTCATCATCTTGTTCAGACAAGATCCAGGCAGAAGCATCGTTCAGAAGAGAACCTACAGTACGGCCAACAGAAACCCCAACAGGCTCTTCGATGAGGGTTCTCTCAATAGAGACACTCCGTTCAACTTTCTTCTCTACCTCTTCTTCAGCCGCGGTGCTCAGGAGTCGGCAAATGCATTCACTGCAAAAGAAACAGTAGAAAACAAGTGTTAGGTACAAACTTGGAAATCCAAGCAAAGTATAAATACATGGAAGAAAAAAAACCCTACAAGCTCTTTGAGCTATATGTATTACCTTGACATTGATAACACCAGAAACTTCAGTCCACTAATTATGAGAGATGATATTGATTAATACCACACTTCTCAACAGAAAGACACCAGATTCAAGACAGACTTGTCCAACCTAGAAGATTACAAAGTCCTCAACTTTTATGCTTATAACAAAAGAACCAAAAAAGAGTTTTAAAGTGTAATGGAATGTAGGATTGCTCAAGAAGTGATATTCTGAGTTGTTGTAATCCCAGTTCACTCTACCAGTCTAATTATAGCCTGAAGGTATGAGGAACCTTCAAGTCACAAAACTCTAATTAAGTTAGCTTTTTATTCGAATTTGAATATCAAGCCAATACCTGAATGAAACCCGAGTAAATTGGTTAACCCAAATGCTAAGACACTGAAATTGGTTGGTTTATGTGTTTTTGTTAACAAAATCACTTATGGCACCTCGGTTCGCCATTTAAAGCCGGTAATAGAGGTATGTAAGGCTGTGAAATTGTTGAACTGGTTTAATTTGAACCAAAACATGTCTGACACTAACAAATAGGAAGTTGTAAACATAATACTACAGACCTCTAGACTAAATAAACCGTCCCTGGTTTGACCAACCTACTAAACCAAAAAAAATCATGAGGGGTTCAGAAAATGGTCAAAAATTATTTTGACTGAACATAGCCAACAAACCGAAGGCTAGAACTGAGGTGGTCTAATCATGCTTCAAAAACCAAATTTAACGAAGCAAGCATGACTGCCCCATCGTTGAAATGAATCGTTCTCAGGTTCTAACTTAACCGGACTAGACATTGACTTCACCGGGTATTCAACCTTTAGTCAGAGCGGGTACAGAACTAAAAGCGGGTCAGCGGCCAATTTACCTAAACCAACCCGGCTTAGAACCCAATTTGGGTGTTGACTGAGCAAGTGTAGGCAAGAAGCTGCTTAGAGTAAGATTTTGAGAGGTCAAAGCAACAAACTTTCAGGTTCGAATGTATCTGGACACAAAAGAGGCTTTGACCAGGCTGAATGAGTTCTTCGAAGAGCAAAGCTTTGATCTTTATCCATTGATGCTTTAGTTCGATGATTCAGGTGATTAAATCCCTGAATCTTCAACCTTTGATAGCCATTAATGACTTTGACCAGGCAACCTCTAAACCCGTATCATTATGTGCAAAATAGACCTTGTTAATTGCAAGATTAATTCAAAAATAAAAACATAAAAGAGGGAGAATAGGAACGAGTTCACCATTAGTGCTCAGAATACGGCTAAATTACAATTTTGGTTCTCTAACTAGACATGTTGTTCGATTTTGGTCCTGGTTTTTCTCCGGCGACAATTTTAGTCCTGTAAATGGTCCTTTTTTTTGCAAAAATAGTCCTGAACGCCGGAAAGACCACTTACAGGATTAAAATCGGTCTTTTCCGGCAACAATTTTAGTCCTATAAGTGGTCTTTCCGGCGACAATTTTAGTCCTGTAAGTGGTCTTTCCGGCGTTCAGGACTATTTTTGCAAAAAAAAGACCACTTACAGGACTAAAATTGTCGCTGAAAAAAATCGAGACCAAAATCGAAAACGTGTCTAGTTAGAGGACCAAAATTGTAATTTAGCCTCTCGAATACTCAAGACATAAAAGAATCACCGAGTAGTGTGAAGGATACTTCGAAGAAGTGAAGCAACTTGAAGATGAAGCTCTTTGCTATAATGAGGGTCGCTAGGTTTGAGATCTCTCTTTGCTTTGAACAAGATGAAGAAAGAGGGCTATTCGATTTTCGACCTCTCCTGCTAAGGCGATTCTTTTGGCTATGGAACAAAATGGAAAATTGCGGTTTGCTTTATCATTTTTCATGTTCGAGTCGAAATCACCGTAGATATCGGATTGACTCGGCCGAATCAAGCCGAGTTTTGCCGAGTCAGACCGAGTTTAGCCGAGTCATACCCAAATCATGTCTAAATCGAGATGAATCCGTAACTTTGTACCGGTAAGCTCCGAGTCGAAGTCGACTCGGCCGAGTCGAAGTCGAGATGAATCCCCATAACTTTGAACCATGCACGTATTTTTCAAATACGTGTTGCAATTTGAATCGAATAGAGAGCCGGAAATCTCTGAACCTCATCTGACAGATAAGCCCGGAACGAATGTTCATCAAATAAGATGAATAGTGTCAAGTCGATTTACAGGGTGTAGGAAGGGTCTTGCATTGAAACGGTCATGAGATGAAGAGAGGAGAAGAACAGAAGGGCCGATTTATGGGGAAATCAAAAGTTTTGTGCTCAGAAACGTTCAAGGAGGTAACGGCAAATGAGGATTTTAGGGTTTGAAGTTTTTCTGAAAACGACAGGAAATGGGCAATGCCAATGGTTAGGCAAGCGTATGGACAGGGAAATAAAATTCCTGCCAGAGCCACTCACTATATTTCTTTTAGTAATTATCCATTTTGCCCTTGTGGTAAAGTTCTTCTCAAATAGTATATTCTTCAACAGAACTCAAACATGGGATTCATTTAAAAATAAAAAATAAAAATTAAACAACAGGACAAGCTATTAATCACTTGTCTTTCTCCATTTCCCTTCATCGATCAAATAGCTCTTTTTATGCATAAGTTTGACTATTTCTCCCCACCCCAAAAGGCAAAAGCTTCACTCTTTATTATTTTTATTTTTCCTCATTGAAATGTTAGTTGAAGACATGATTAATTCTTTTTCTTTCTTTTCTTTTTCTCAATCAAAAACTTTCTAAGTTAGAGTGGAGGGTTGGATGGATGTTGTAGCTGTGATTGGAAAGAAATAATCAAATTTTACTGTAATTTTTTTTTTCCCCTTCTAAAAGGTAAACCCATCTAAGTTTTTTCACAGTGAAATGTTGCAATAACTTTATCTTGCTTTGCTCTGAAATCAAATGAAGAGGAAGAAATTAGGCAGTTGTAATAGAGAAGGGAAACTTGAAAAAATATGCTCTAAAATAATAACATCCTTAAAAATATACTTTAAAAGTTAACATTGAAAAAGCTATCTTCCTTGCGCTTCATACTGCGTCGGTGCGTGTGTCACATTACGTGGCTCGTGCTACGTGGCATGCAATGCGCAAGCAGATATAATTTTAAATGTTAACTTTTAAAGTATATTTTCAGGGATGTTATTCTTTTGTAACATATTATTCTTTTGTAACATATTTTTCCAAGTTTCCCATAGAGAATTTAGGAGAAGACAAAGCTATTTTTCTGATGCAAGAGGGAGAATTGCGAGAGGGAGAGAAGCAGGGGAAGTTGTGGCTTGTGGGGGAAGAAGGAGATATTTGCTAAAAAATGATTTACTTTACCATAAAGGGCCGGATGTTAATACAATGTGGGCTCGCGGACTGGACCATAGAATTAATACAGCAGGCGGAATAAATAAATGGTCCAGCAGTCAAATATTATAAAATCCATCAGCTTTTTATTATTTATATAATTAAATAATAAATAATTACAAGTATTATAAATAATTAATTATAAAATTTTAAATTAATAAATATAATTCATCCAGATAAAAAACACAAAATTTTGTCAAATAATGTAAACTTTTAATTTCATGGCTAGTTAGTCACAAGATAAAATAATATGACAATTGATAATAGTTTGAGAATTAATCAAATATATAAATAGCAATTGAGGCACTTTAGAGGACACGTACAACATTGAAACTTTGCATTCATTGCTTTAATTCTATTTAAAATTAGACATTGTTGTCCAAAATCCCCAGACCTCGGCCTGGTGGCGCTAAATAGGTCATAAATGGTTCGGTCAAATGCTTAGATCGTCTTCCTCGTTTGGTCTAAAAAGACTAACCAGAATTGACAAGATATTTATGTCTCACACTTATAAGGTGGAACGTGCTTCTCCCGCAACCAATGAGGGATATCACATTCTCACCCCTTTAGAAAGGATTGGCGTCCTCACCAGGACTTGGCTAGGACTTGTCCCACATGGACTTGTCCCAGTTTCTTGTCCTGACCAGAGGATCTAGATGTGGCCCCCACCCTCATGGTGTGGCACTTCGGTCCGTCTGATAGTCGTCTCTGAATATCATTCTGTAACGCCTCCAGACTTCGGGCCTGGTAGCGCTAAATAAGTCATAAATTGTCCGGTCAATTTCTTAGACCGCCGTCCTTTGCATGGTCTAAAAGGGCTAACCCGACTTGACGTGACATTTATGTCTCACACTTATAAGGTGATAATGTGCTTACCCACAACCAATGTAGGATATCACAGTGTGAAAGCCCTTAAAATGGCTATTATTTAGGACTGGATATATATATATATATACACACATTAGTGGGGGTGCATCGAGAGTTGCACGGTGTGGTCATTGTTGTCTGCAGCGGTGATATTCTTACGGGGATGATACACCTAGAAACCACACAGATCTCGATTATGTGTTTTACATATTTGAAGGGTTTATATATTACGTTCATACCTTACTTATTCTAGTTATGAAAATATTTTCGAATTTTATATACATAATCTAATATTAATTTATAAAACATATTAACTCATGCCGCTGACAAGTCATGCCTTTAGATTCTTAAATCAATAGTGTCATAATCGTCCGACGTCTCCATATCATATAAATTTTGACACGCATCGCTAACGTGTCGTGAAAATTTGAAATTTTCCGTGTCGTGTAATGCGACATCTTCGAACAAAATTATAAAAATGGTCTGTAACTTTGACCTACTAAGGATTTTTGTCATTCTCCTTCTCCGGTGAGAAAATGATCATCTAAGTTGTTTTTTTTTTATATTAAAAATGGTCCTAATCGCTCAAATAGCCGATCGGGCGTGAATTTATTAAAAACACGTACGTGGCTGCCACATTGAATCCTACGTGGCTGTGGGTCTCATTTCTCCTCCATTTACTGTAAATAGCTGACTGGGCAACGGAATTTTTAAAAAAACGCTTATGTGGCCGTGGATACCATTTCTTCTCCATTTACTTTAAAAAAAATGTTGATGCAAAAGGGATTTGAACCCACAACCTTATAACAGAGGTCCAAACACTTAACCATCCAATATAAATATTTAATGTATATTATGACACAATTTATTACATATGCAACATGTCTGTGCAACAAATATATATTCGTCCATGTCATTTATAATATTCGGATAATTTGACATAAATTTTTTATCATGTAAATAAAATACATAATTATTATCAAAGTGATATATTTAAACAAATATTTATAAGTTTTGAAATGTTTGTATTCATCGAAAATATTGTTTGTAGTGCTAGAATCATTATTGACAGAAGTATAATTGTTAATGTGTTCATATCATGCAATATGTAGTAGTTTTTTTTCCCTATTATACAACGCAAAATGTATCACCGTGTTTTTTTTTTTTACGATACATAGTATTGCTTTTTCTTGGAATTCAAAGGGACATAAAAAAAACTACTCTACATTTTCTGATTGAAAAAAATCTTTAGAATTCTCGCCACATTTTGCCCCGGATCCTGCATCCGCCCCTGGTAATAAACTAATCACTTAACATGGTGACGAAGAAACATAGATTTATTCCATCAAGTCTGGTTATTCCTTTCATGAAATTTCTATAGAGAATTGATGATGTTGATTATAGCTAAGTATATATATTTATGCGAGTCATATAACATACTTTCCCGTTGTGAGTCCTGGTACCAATGCAACCTTATTACTATGATAGATCGGAAGATATTGTTGCGGAAATAGGTCGTATAAGTAATAAGTTGTGTAATAGAATATATACTGAAGCATTAGTTCAAATGGCAAAGTGCTTGGACCTCTACTATAAGGTCATGCGTTCATATCCCTCTTGCATCAACTTTTTTAAGTAAATGAAGGAGAAATGGGACCCACAGTCACGTAGGATCCAACGTGGCAGCCACGTAAGCGTTTTTAAGAAATTCCGTTGCCAGTCAGCTATTTCCGGAGATTAGGACCTTTTTTGTAAATTGAGGAGAAATAGGACCCCACGGCCACGTAGGATCCAACGTGGCAGCCACGTAAGCGTTTTGAAGAATTTTCCGGTGCCCAGTCACTATTTCCGGAGATTAGGACCATTTTAAAAAAAAACAATTTATAGGACAATTTTCCTCACCGAACAGGAACATGACTAAAACCCTCAGTAGGTCGAGTTACACGACCATTTTTCTAATTTTGCCGTCTTCGTAGGCAATTCTTTGCTATATATGTGTAGTGTAAAATTAAAAATGAAGAATAATTGCAAAAAAAAAAAAAAAAAAAAAACACGGACGGCATTGTTTTGCCACCTCAGGAAAAAATACATATTTTTAACACATTCGTCAACGTGTCGTGCCTTTAAATTTTGAAAATTTCCCTGTCGTGTAATGCAAACTCTCCGTATCGTGTGCTATTTATGTGTGTAGTGCAGAGGCGGATGCATACACAACACAATGGGGTCCACGGACCCCGCTAAACCGAAGAAAAACAGTGTATATTATACCGAAAAAAATTTATACACCCGTTGAAAAAAAAAAATTTACTTAGAAAAAATTGTACACTCGCTGAATCTTTTTTCTGGCTCAGCCACTGGATTAGTGTGAGGTTAAAAGAAAGAATATGCATTTCCATTAAATTATAAAATGAAATAAAAATAATAATAGAAAACACCAAACAGTGCCATTTTCGGTGGCTGAGAAAAAGACCAAAAAAACATGGTAGTCACAGGCATAATACTAACCTCTACTTTGTACCAAAAGGTGGAATCGCCCACCCCAGGCGCCCCACCCCTGCACCCGACCAGGTTGTGGGAGGATGTAAATCATGGTGACTCAACCAAGAATAAAGGCCGCCGTGCCAGCGCACGTGCTGCATAACAACAGAGCCTCCCAAAGGATTTTTCTCCTTTATGTTGCCGGCCGCCAGTCTCGAACCCGTGGCCTTTGTACCAACTTCAACCCTTGTTACCAGTTGAGCTACCCATGCGGGTAATACTAACCTCTACTTAATGATATGTATGCAGGGGCGGACCCAGCCTTATAGCGGTGGGGTGCATGAACCCCACTCGAATTTCCGGACGAAGTTACTAATATACCCCTCTAGTAATATTAAAACTGTGTATGTATATTATTTCAGACAATATGTAATGTAATTATCAATTTAGCTCAATTGGTTAGAAGCTTCCCAGCCTTATAGCGGTGGGGTGCATGAACCCCACTCGAATTTCCGGACGAAGTTACTAATATACCCCTCTAGTAATATTAAAACTGTGTATGTATATTATTTCAGACAATATGTAATGTAATTATCAATTTAGCTCAATTGGTTAGAAGCTTTGTTAGATTCTCAACCACAATCTTTTTTTCTTATCCTTTTTTCTCATTTTAGATTAAAAGTGGTACTTCGCCACCTTTTCCTATTGTTATTTATTCAAAGATCATAGGTTCGAATCTTGGCAAATGAGTTTTTTTTTCACTTTTTTATTTTTTCTAATTTGGCCCCCAATGAAAAATTTTCCTGGGTCCGCCACTGTATGTATGTGTATGTCTTGAGTGGTTCACGACAAAGTTACTAACAATGTCCATTAAGAATGAAATAAATAAATAAATAACTAAAACATCATTTCCCAAGAGTATTACCGGCCATTATGGTGTTCGTTTCTCATGTCGTTTGCGTCGCCGTGTCTTATTTATCGTTCTGGTCGATATTACATCATTATTTCAAAAAAATTACAGAACTTTTTCCGTAATTTTTCCGTACCCACAGAGTATTTAACGGTGTGATTTTCGATTCCTTGTACAAGGCCATTCTGGTGTCCGTTTCCCATTCCGTTTGCGCCGCCGTGTCTTATATATCGTTCTGGTCGATATCACATCGTTATTTCTTAGAAAATTACAAACATTTTTTTAATGATAAAACACATTTATGACGTACACTGGAAATAGATTTAAACACATTTATGTCGATTCCTGATTTCAAAGGAAATTAAAATTTTGAATTTCGCTGTGTCAACGGTTTGTTTTCCTTACATCTTGAAGGGTCAAGATCTCTTGATGAATGGATTGCGATGGCGCGTAAGGGATGGAGATTCGGTTTATATTTTTCATGCATGAAGCATGGACAATGATGCAACCTTATTTTCGGATACCGTATGCAATTTAGAAACCAATACATCGTTTAATTTTTTTTTACAAACATACACATATCCTAACATTTAATGATTGTATTCTCTTTCATATTTCTAACAAACATTTATTATATGATAGGAGTATATATATATCCATTAGTACCTAAAAAAACATTAATTACTTTCTTAATATGATTGAAAAACGAAAAATGGACTTTTTGTAAGACATAGGTACTATATTGATGACCGATGTGTTTTTATGTGTGTAAATAAATTTGTTTCACCTGAGGCATTGATAAACACAGACAAAACCAAAAATAGAAAAAGAAAAAAGAAAAAGAAGATGAAACAAATTTTCAGACAGAATCACATACTTTGTTACATTATTACATTATTAAACTTGAAAATTGCTTGAACAATCATACGAGCAATTGAGTATCATTTAACCACCAATTCATAAAAACAAGGTCTTTGTCAGAAGGATTATGATACTTCGCTACATAAAATCCATCTGGCTTCACCGCCCACCAACATTCAAGATCGTGTTCATCTCGATATCCGCAATGATGTTTATGTATCCTTCGATCAAATATTGCCATAGATCTTGTCTTGTGCTCCCACCAAAAGGTACTATAAAATTTCGTACGGCCAAACATATTGTAACGCCCCGCTCCCGGATACCGAGCCCTTATCTGGAAGAGAACGTTCGGAGCGTATAACATTAAATAAATCCAATATTATACGCCAGCCTCTACGTCGTCGTATCATAATTAAAGCAACGGAAGCCCAAAAGGCTCGGGTAAAATCATAAATGCTACTAGAATAGAATACAAACCGACTAGTGGTAGAAAGGAAAAGCTTACAACAACGAGATAAAGCTTACAACGTACGATGTTACAAAATAAAGATACAACCATTGTCTTACAATCTTGGAATAAAAGTACAACATGCTATTTAAATATCTACAACATACTATAGTACAACCTTTAAAAGAAAGTAAAAGAAAGCATCATCAGCACCAACGTCATCAAAACATCATCGAACTCCTCAACGAGCTCAAGGACAACCTGTTCGTCTTCTCACCCCAAAAGCACACAAAACAACATATGCAATTGAGGTAAGTACAAAGTACTTAGTAAGAGTGAGAAGCTATTGTATACTTTAAGTTTTACAACGTTAAGATTCACATTATTATTTAAGTTATCTTTCAAGTGATCGACTCAATCTATGGTTCACTAAGTGCTCATCAACACTTCGTGACTAAGCGTTTCTATCTTAACTTATCTTCGTTACAGCATGTTTGCGAGGGCACTACACTTAGTAAGATATGCACTAAGACAAAAGACGCAACCCTATAGAGATAAATCTCTAGCGGTCCCGAGACAGTCATTCCACTTTGTCCGCCAACCCTAAAGAGTGACCGTGAATGTCTATCTCGCTCGTGAGTTTGTCCGGCGGAATGATCACTACTTTATCTGGCGGGTCTAGAATCCGGCAAGGGTCATCACCACTTTATCTGGCCAAACCTCACATTGACGATATTGTACTGTGCCTATCCAAGCTCTCATGAGGTTTAATCTTTTATCTAGTCAAATACGTTTATTAAGTGGTTAGCTAGCCACCTAGTTTCATTCATGACAAAAAGCTCCCTACTCCCTCTTCTTAGACTCTTAGACTCAAGCTAGCAATTACACAGACATTGATGAATACTAACTCATCAAAGCACAAGACAATCATACTCTTCCGACGGTCCCGAAGTTCAACTCCCTTGAAAAGTACATTCGGTTCCGGAACTAAACGCATCGGAAGCTTAATCAAGGCTTGTTCATGTTCATTTATCTTCTTTATAACATCATTGTAAAGTTAGGAACTGATTCCCAAATTGGTACACTTGAAAAGTACTCAAAACAAGCTAAAACAACTTTCTAAAACCTAATGAAAATCTGCACTGCTTTTAATACGTTTTTCAGCCAAAAACTCAACAAAACAACATCAAAGCTGCCTCTAAAAGTCTCATAAAGTACTACTAAACACAACAACAACCTTTAAACATATTTCTACAAACAATTCATAACATAAAAACCTTCTAACATCATCTAATCATGTCATCATACAACTAAACCATACAAAAGGAAGAGCATCTTACTTGATTGAAGCCACAAACCAAAACTAATCTCTGCCGCACTTAAACAGGCCTCAAACAAGATCTAAAAGATCACAATTAACATGAATTAATTGATGATCAAAGCTTCTAAACAGAGAACTACGAGAGAAAACCCGAGAACATGAATTCATGATCCGTTTCATGAATTCACAGCAGAAAATTCGAGTCCAACATACCTGAGAATCAGACCCAAATTATGGTATTAAAACGATCCTCGTCTTCTCACGATTCCAGCGGTACTTTCGGATTTCAAAACGGATTAACGGTCGCGGAGATATGCCCAAAAGTATCCAATTATTTTCTGTTTTCTCTTCTTTCTTTTCTTGATCGAACAGGAATTGGTTTCTATGTTTTTGACAAGTTGTGAAGTAATGGGAGGTTTTATTTTCCCAAATAAAACTTCCCTAACTTCCTTTTTATTTATTTTATTTTATTATTATTACTTATATAAATATATCTTGAAAAATAAGGGTTAAAAAAAAGATTAAATCTCAAATTACTCTTAAAGGACAAAATTGTCATTTTTCGAAAATCCGGGATGTTACATTCTTCCCCCCTTAAAGAAGTTTCGCCCTCGAAACTTGCCAGGACCAACTCCACTATCATCTTATGTACCAGCTTGCCTACCTTTTAGTTCACCTTCAAACAAAACGTTATCTCCAACTGATTTGAACCTTAGTATTTTCATCGTCCAGACTTCAAGGCGTCCAACACAACTAATCTTGTACTACAGACCCTAACACTCCTCTTAGCTTATTCACACCTTTCATCTACCTTATACTCAACTCTACTACCTAACTTCTTAGGCTCCTCCTATAACACTTTGTCCCAAAAGTCATACATCAATACACTAATTAACAAGTAGTATTCTTCTAGGTTCTTCGTCCATTTGTCACCCTTACAGTAGTTCCATACTTATACGAGGGTTGCTTTGACCTATACATCCGCCTTACCTTCCAGAAACTAGCTATTAACTTAAGGAACTTCAACTCCGTCTTGTTATCAATCCAGCACTAATCCATCTATAACACACCCAAACCATCGACATACTTCAATCTTTACTAGTCTTCAAAAAGGAAACCATATAAACATCTTCTACCTAACTTATAAGTCTTTCCTATAGACAAGAAAACAACTTTTGACAGTGAGCTTATCAACAACCATAATTTTATAGTCCAACAGAAGACTGGAGTTGTAAAAGAATTTATTTTTAAGCAAAACATATACAAGAAACAAAGTTTTAAACTTATTCTCACCTTAATTCCAGAAGAAAGGTAAGAATGGTTATAAAAGACTTTTGAAAACTGAAACTACTAAAGGAGATAACAAATAGGAAATTTTGAGACACGTAACACAAAATGAAAGATGGTTTGAACTTGGTTCACATGCATATAGTAAAACATTTGTTTGGATAACACAAAATGGATGACATATAAAATTTACCAAGATGAGGCCACTTGTGATAAAATCGATAAAACAAAAGTTCTCTGGCTGAGACATTTGTTGCAACCAAAAGATCAGCCTATATAATCCATATTGAAAACATTTTCCTTTCCCTTGAAGTTATTGGTATGATTGAATGCAAAAGAATAAATTTTCTTACTTCGCTATTAAAGAGTTCAACAGAAAATGTCCGGAAGTAGAAGAAGTTTCAAATCTTATTCAACTATGTACATATATATATATATATATATATATATATATATATATATATATATATATATATATATATATATATATATATATATATATATATATGGAGAAATGTTATGAAAAGGTCATGAATGATAACGTGGAAAAGAAAGTAAATGAACTCAGAGAATGCAAAATCTATTTCTTTCAACAATCGTTGCAGTTAAAAAAAAATTCTTTTTTTTTTTGAAAGCGGGGAACATCTTCTCCAAAGGTTCAATGATAAAGGTAAATCGAAGAAGTGTTTCGTGGAAAAATCATAAGTGACGACTGTGTAAAGAAAACACAAGAGTTTCAAATAATGCATGTTTTCGTGTCGTTCAAAGACTAACACAAGAAGGGCTATTGTGAAATTGTTAAAAGGTTTGCATCAAGGGTGCAAATTTTCAAAGGAATGAGGACAGCCCTTTGTTTAAAAAAAAAATCAGAAAGTCATTTCTTCCAATTTGAAGAAGGAATGTTTAAAATAAGACAAAACAACTTAACACTTGTAGCAAATTTTGTCGAGGAATATTCTTAACAAAATAAGTTGTAGGCTAAAATTCTTTATCAAAAAAAACTTTAAAAGACATGCATGAGACGTAAAAGAGGTTCGACTACTCGCTTATTCAAAAAAAATTCGTAAGGGAGTAAAAGATGCAGTACTTTGAAAGTAATTATCGATATGACTTTTGAACATATGTATATATATAATTTTCTAAAAGTAGTATGGAGTTATTAAATGACACTTAGGTAAGAAATGGTTGTTCATGTATTCTTACCGGAAGACAAAAAGATATGTAATTAAAATGAATGTTTTGAGAAAGTTTGATCTTTCAACCGGTTTTCGAAATGGTATAAAATTCTAATAAAAGAGTTGAGTCTTTAAATAAAAAGTTTTCTGCACTAAAATATCGTGTAGGGGATGCATTGAAGGTAATCACTAGGATGTAAAAATTGACCCGAATTTGCTAAACATGATGCAATGAAAGGATATGCAGTTGCCAGTTCAAATAGTTCGAAGGATGAGAAACTTGTTTCCTTAAATCAAGCATTTGACACTATGAAAACATCTTCATAAAAAAAATAAGACACATCAAAGTATGTGCACACTTGGAAAACAAAACTTCGCAATGAAAAGACTTTTGCCGAGTTCAAAAAGTTTCAAATGGATGATTTAGCTTGGACATGGATTGCAAATAGTAATAATAGGGATACATTTGAAATTTTGGGTAGCCAAGTATGAAACCGAATGATTATAAAAGAGCACCTCGTTAAAGAAAACGTGGTATTGGAAAATCACCATATAATTGTTTCTCATCACAGAAATGTATTAAATCTATAACACTTAATACCTACCTACTAAAATTCTTATTTTGGATAACAAGTAAGTTAAAAGTCTTATGCCACAAAGCCTTCCCAACACCTCTAAAGCCACACCTAAACTTCTAGGGTGAAGGAATGTTGTCTAGCCTTTCATGAACAAGTACTTAAATGGTTTTAAAAGTTTAAGTACATACATCAACCATGAAATGATTGACTTGCACAGAACAAACCAAACTGATTTTGAACATTATGTAAAAAGAAAAGTTGTAGGTATACAAGTTTTACATATGCTACACAAAATTCAGAATTTATGGAAAAGCATTGGTTGGTTAAAATAATATTTTTCGTCGACTGCTGTAAGCTGTCAAAAATTTCAGAAAATCCTAATCTGTATTGTGTTGCAGATTGTACTCAAACCAGAACGAATTTGCACTTGACTCCAAAACCAAAATTGCAGAGCAGAAAGTTTCCTACGACATATCAAAAATTCAAGTCGTTTGGGGGTGTTTAGCTAATTCAAAACAGATTCATAAGTAAGAGTACCGCTGCAGAATTTTCTGAACAGAGTACTCCTCCTTGTTAAACAATTTATGAACAATCCATATTGAAAACTAAGTTGATGTCAAAAGAGAAATTGTAGAAAAGGCAATTTTCTAAGTGACTGCAAATTTACATAATTTTTGAAACATCAGAAATGATATTAAAAGACATATAGAAACGTGAACAAAATCGTTTACTCGTTTTGCATAACACCAAATTATAAAAATAGGAGAAATGATTAGATCAAAATGTCGCAATAAGGAAACATTAAATCCTCAAAGAAAATAGCAAAGAGAGAAAAGTCTGAAAGGTCGAAAGAAGATAGGGATTCTATTAAGGATCCGAGAAGGAACAAACTTGAGGGCATCACATAAAAGATGTGAGCTTAGAACTCAACCTAACCTTCGCCTAAGAAGACTCTTCACTGGGCTCTAGTGAAAACTAACCACGGTATAAGGATTATTAGCTTTACGAAAATTACCACCAAGAACAAGAGAGATCAGAAAGGTTCTAAAAGATCCAAGATACCTTATCTTGAGAACAGAACTTAGGTTAGTAAAGAAACTTCTACGGGTTCCTACCATTCTGAAAGATCAAGGAAGTCAGAATGGTTACTAAGTTGTCTAAAGAAGTCTTGTCTTAAGGAGTGGAGAGATGAAAGCCTAGAAAGAAAGGAACACTTCTCTCTGATACCAACTATAATGCCCCGCTCCCGGATACCGAGCCCTTATCCGGAAGAGAACGTTCGGCGCGTATAACATTAAATAAATCCAATATTATACGCCACCTTCTACGTCGTCAGATCATAATTAAAGCAACGGAAGCCCAAAAGGCTCGTAAAATCATAAATGCTACTAGAATAGAATACAAACCGACTAGGGGTAGAAAGGAAAAGCTTACAACAACGAGATAAAGCTTACAACGTACGATGTTACAAAATAAAGATACAACCATTGTCTTACAAACTTGGAATAAAAGTACAACATGCTATTTAAAAATCTACAACATACTATAGTACAACCTTTAAAAGAAAGTAAAAGAAAGCATCATCAAAGACCAACGTCATCAAAACATCATCGAACTCCTCAACGAGCTCAAGGACAACTGTTCGCTTCTCACCCCAAAAGCACACAAAACAACATATGCAATTGAGGTAAGTACAAAGTACTTAGTAAGAGTGAGAAGCTATTGTATACTTTAAGTTTTACAACGTTAAGATTCACATTATTATTTAAGTTATCTTTCAAGTGACTGACTCAATCTATGGTTCACTAAGTGCTCATCAACACTTCGTGACTAAGCGTTTCTATCTTAACTTATCTTCGTCACAGCATGTTTGCGAGGGCACTACACTTAGTGAGATATGCACTAAGACAAAAGACGCAACCCTATAGAGATAAATCTCTAGCGGTCCCGAGACAGTCATTCCATTTTGTCTGGCCAACCCTAAAGAGCTGACCGGTGAATGTCTATCTCGTTCGTGAGTTTGTCCGGAGGAATGATCACTACTTTATCTGGCGGGTCTAGAATCCGACAGTGATCATCACCACTTTATCTGGCCAAACCTCACATTGCCGATATTGTACTGTGCCTATCCAAGCTCTCATAAGGTTTAATCTTTTATCTAGTCAAATACGTTTATTAAGTGGTTAGCTAGCCACCTAGGTTCATTCATGACAAAAAGCTCCCTACTCCCTCTTCTTAGACTCTTAGACTCAAGCTAGCAATTACACAGACATTGATGAATACTAATTCATCAAAGCACAAGACAATCATACTCTTCCGACGGTCCCGAACTTCAACTCCCTTGAAGAGTACATTCGGTGCCGGAACTAAACGCATCGGAAGCTTAATCAAGGCTTGTTCATGTTCATTTATCTTCTTTATAACATCATTGTAAAGTTAGGAACTGATTCCCAAATTGGTACACTTGAAAAGTACTCAAAACAAGCTAAAACAACTTTCTAAAACCTAATGAAAATCTGCACTGCTTTTAATACGTTTTTCAGCCAAAAACTCAACAAAACAACATCAAAACTGCCTCTAAAAGTCTCATAAAGTACTACTAAACACAACAACAACCTTTAAACATATTTCCACAAACATTTCATAACATAAAAACCTTCTAACATCATCTAATCATGTCATCATACAACTAAAGCATACAAAAGGAAGAGCCTCTTACTTGATTGAAGCCACAAACCAAAACTAATCTCTGCCGCACATAAACAGGCCTCAAACAAGATCTAAAAGATCACAATTAACATGAATTAATTGATGATCAAAGCATCTAAACAAAGAACTACGAGAGAAAACCCGAGAACATGAATTCATGATCCGTTTCATGAATTCACAGCAGAAAATTCGAGTCCAACATACCTGAGAATCAGACCCAAATTCTGGTATTAAAACGATCCTCGTCTTCTCACGATTCCAGCGGTACTTTCGGATTTCAAAACGGATTAACGGTCGCAGAGATATGCCCAAAAGTATCCAATTATTTTCTGTTTTCTCTTCTTTCTTTTCTTGATCGAACAGGAATTGCTTTCTATGTTTTTGACAAGTTGTGAAGTAATGGGAGGTTTTATTTTCCCAAATAAAACTTCCCTAACTTCCTTTTTATTTATTTTATTTTATTATTATTACTTATATAAATATATCTTGAAAAATAAGGGTTAAAAAAAAGATTAAATCCCAAATTACTCTTAAAGGACAAAATTGCCCTTTTTCGAAAATCCGGGATGTTACACATATCATCTACAAACCGAAAATAATAGAAGTAACCCTCGTTTATATCATGATAACCAAAATCATCATCCCCAGAATAGCAATGGAGTTTGAGGGGGTTTTGATTCTTGGGAAGCATACTGCTAACGAACATAGAAACATTAGTAGTATCCCATGAAGCATTTTGTTTGAAAGAAAACAGAAATAAAAATATGAGCATTAAAGTGAACTGATTTCTTATTGTTTCACAGCCTTCAAATATATAGAGAATGTATGGCCTCTAGGGTTTGCTACAAAAGTACTAAAATACCCTCATACTTATTAATTTTTAGCATGAAATAGTATAAATAATTGTTGTGTTAAATACTATTTGTGCATAATTTTTTACTTAGCCAGTCAATACAAGATACAGAACCAACGCTACAGAGAAAAGTCAAATTTGCCACCACAACAATCCAGCTCTTTCGCCGCTGAACTATGCACGTGAAGGCTCTGGAGCATTAATATCATATTAACTTGGTCAGTTAGTGGTTGGATGGTTTGTTTTAGTTTTTTAGGTAATTATTTTTTCAAGGCTTGGTAATTACTCCATCCATCTTAAAATATAAATTATTTTAGTTGTTTTCACAACGATTAAGTGCTTAGATGTCATAAATTTGAAGGAGAAATGAATAAAATATACTACATCCGTCTCAAAATATAAGTCATCCTAGAGGTTTTCACACAGATTAAGAAAGTGGTTGAATGTCAAAAATTTGAAGGTTAAATGATTAAAATGCCCATTGACTATCATTAAGGCAATAGTTGTTAATGAATGAAAAGTGGTTGGATTGATACTAAACTATGGGTAAGATAGAAAAGGGGCAATAAATATTGCATTGGTAATGTAGAATTACTTATATTGTAGACAAATCTAAATGTGTGAGATGACTTATATTTTGGAATGGATGTAGTATTTTGACTATCATTAATGAAATGGTTTTGAAGTATTGAAAAGTAGTTGAGTTGTTTATAATTAGGGATAAGATAGAAAAAAAATTAATTTGTAATGTAGAATGACTTATATTCTGGGATTAAAAAAAAAGAAAAAGATAGAGACTTATATTCTGGGACGAAGGAAGTATATCATATGAATGTATCATAATGTATCAATTAGAATATAGCATAAGCGGTAAAATGTTAATCTTTTAATCTGTTTCATTCTTAAAATTAAAAAAGTAAAATAAACTAAAATAAAAATACTCTAGTGTTTCATTTCACCATATCTCCACTTTTTTATTTTATTTTTGATTATGCTAGGCTATATATCTTATTATTATTATTTTGGAGAAGTTATATATCTTATTAAACTTTCTTTATTGTTCCTACCTATTTTTTCTTCTTCTTATTCTTCTATACACATACTTTGCTGCTTCTTCTTTTTGAACAACATACTTTGCTTCTGTCTTCTATAAACATTATTTATGTTTTGCTTTCCTTATTATTTTTGTATAGACAATACAACACTTTTACAACAATAAAATAATAGATTTACACGATTTGTCTGTATAATTTATCAATCAATACACAAAAGGTTCTCTTTTCTTGGTTTTAGTATTTTTTATTTTCCTTCAAAAAAAAAAATAGATTATTTTTTTAATTTCAAATGAAAATGATCTAGACCATTTTATCTATCTTTTAATTTATAAAATATAATAAACATATCAATCCTTAATTTTAAATAAGCTATAACATAAACACTTTGAGTACTATTTAACCACCAATTCTTAAGGAAAAGGTCGTCGTCGGAAGGCCACAAATTCTTAGCTATATATAATCCATAGCTATAATTCTTAGCTATATATAAGGAAAAGGTCGTATATTTATTTAAAACTCCCTAATGAAGTTTATGTTCCCTTCGATCAAATATTGATGTGTCGTTAAACTACCGAAATTATTTTCCTTCACCTTATAACTAGTATGGGGCAAGAGGGAGTTGATCTCACGAGGAACAGTAGTCTATTTCTTTTCAGAACAACAATAAAAATAATCTTTGGGGTGTAACTTAAAAATTAAGAATAAAATCGTAGCACATGCATAATTAAATACTGACATGAAAGTAAGAAGCAGAATATAGCAAATAATTGAGAAAAAATCAAGTCAAGAAATATCCGGCTAAAGCCAATTTTCCTCCCTAAATCAATAAAATCGATCATTGATGCAAAATTGACTCATTAAACTTTTAATAAATTGGATAAAGCTAACCGCAACCGCAAATCAACAATTTTTCCTACGACCGATAACTAGGACAACCGTCACTAATTATCCCCTAATCGGAATCACACTCCTGCCGCAAGAAGTTGGTGAACCGACATCATTAACTAGCAGAAAAACCCGATTTCTAGATATTAAGCCAACCGGTCTAATTTTAACTATAAAACGCTCATTTCTCACAATAGTTCCTACCGGAGGCGATCCGGAAAAAATTTATTGTTTGCCACTTTTAATTTCACCTAAATAACCGTCTTGGTGTATGTTACGGGGATGAACTCGATAATTAACCTAAAAAAACCCTGCAACGGAAATTAGATTGATTTTCTAATTCTTAATCGTTTAAAACAGAAAACAAAGAGACACCAAAAATTAAACAAGGAGAAAAATCAATTTGATCTTACAATTATTAGATGTAGGGATTCACAATACTTAAACGGGAAACATAGATTTACTTAATTGTTATCATGAAAATACAAGAAATAATGAAAAATGCCTTAATCAATTACAGAAAATAAGAATTTAATTGTTGATTAAATAAAACTCTCGAGGCTCCAAAGGAAAAGAAGGAGACACTGCCTATGAAAAATGCGTCGACTGTTCTGGACTGCGAATGTTTTCGCAAAAATTCAAGTTGCCCCCTTTTGTTGCGTTCCCAATAATTCTTTTTTTTTGGGTGGGTATTATTTTATAAAATAAAAAAAGTCCAACAATAAAATAAAAATCCTAATAAGAAAATAATTAATCTAGAAAATGAAAATCCATGAAAAATAAGAGAATTAAATCCAATAAATCCAGCTTGTATGTACAGCCTTCTAACTTAGATCTTGGTGGATTTTTTATCTTCTCATAGTAGTTGGGATCCTGTCATCATCATAAAGTAAAAATCGTTAATCTTTAATTCTTGAATTATTCACTTCTTCAAAATTCGCCTCTTATGGCCGATAAATCCATCATTTCTTTAATTTCTTCTTCCAAGCTCCTTAAATCTGAAAATTAACAAAAACATACCCAAAAAGGCGTATCACTCTTGAGAAAAACGCACCAAAAAATCGCTAATTATGGACTTATCAACTCCCCCACACTTTGACAATTTCTTGTCCTCAAGTAATACACTCTCATCCCAAAAATAACAAAAGAAAAAAGCATGAACCTAAATCTCAAATGCATGAGTTAAAACTACATTAATGCAAATCACGGAAAGAATTCCAATAATGACGCCCGTCCAATTGTCTCATCAACTCCATATTCCATAATGCCAATCAAAGGATACTCAAGCAAAACACACAACATGCAAGTGTTCATACAACCAACTTTAACTCACTCGATCATAAAATTTAAAGTGACAAAATAAAAGAGTCTCAATTTGTTCTCACGGGTAAAACTCTCATTAATATAATACATTGGGACAATTCACTATTTCTCAAAAATCAACACACAACCAAGCATTACCATAGGTTTTCATATCAATCTAATCTCCACCACTATATATAGGCACAGAACGCAGGCCGAACCCTACCGAACCACTCGAATAGTTAGAAACTCGCTCTCGAACATGTTCGAATACATGGCTCGATTCACCGAAATTTTTAGCCTAAAATATCGAGGATTCGGTTTGGCTCGAACTTAAAAAAAGGGAAAAATATTCTGTACTATTCGGCTCGAACAGTTCGAATAGTTTGAACATGTTCGGTCCGAAAATTCAAAAATACCCAATAAATAATTCTAGCTCAAAAATACATGTCCAAAACCTAAATAATACATTACATGTCCGAAAATATAACATAACATATCCAAAATGTTCAAGGTCCTATTCCAAAATAAAACATAACATGTCCAAAAATACCCTGCAACTCTACGAGCCGAACATGTTCGGCTCATTTGTCCGAATACCAATTTCCAAGGCCCTATTCTACGTTTGATGATACGAGCCGAGCCCCGAACCGAACTTTTTCGAGCCGAACACGTCGAATCGAATCGAACTTTAAGGCTCACTTACAGGCCTAACTATATACTTAAAATCCAATACACAAATCATGAGGTCTTTATATATGTTGTAACGGGGCTAGTGACTGAAAACAATGAAGGAAAAAAGGGAATATAGGGGCTAAATTGTCAAGAATACGGAAAAAAAAAACTTTGTATTTTCATTCAGGGATGATGTTTATTTATAGGCAGAAGAAGCAGCCTTTCGTAGAGGAATTAATCTTTCAGAATAGATGAAGTTATTAGTTGGAAATAACATAATTTTGAACGGGGGCCATTATATTCATGAACATAATTTGAACAGATGCATTGTTTCAACAAGTTTGATCTGAATTGATGTCTACTTCGCCTCACATATATCACTCTACATTTAGGCATTAATTTCTCATTCACCCGTTATCAGAATCAAGTGATTCAAAAGCCTAACATCAACTACTATCTTAGTAGTTTCCAAAACATTTTTAGCTCCTGGAAATTCATTCTGTAACTCATTCAAATCTGGGCCTGAAGTTTACTGTTCATCACGTACACTTAAACCCATTTCGGAGCTAAAATACCATAAAGTTCCAACAATCCCCACATGAATGAAAATTAATGCATATGCTATGCAGACTCTGTAGAGATATCAAACAGAATTCTATTGCATCGGGCGAGGTGGTTTACTGCATTGAACCTTCCCTAGTAGAATACAATCGGACATACTCGGCTAAGCAGTGAACTAGGTCTTGAACTTCTCAGGCTTTGGTGCATTCCTAGACAATGATACCCACACAATAGACCCCCTGGTCTTCTCGAATTTCTCATGGTTGTGTCCATTTTGGCCCTGGAACACCTTGGTTTCAGAAAGTGTGTTAGAGAATTCTACCCACAAATTCTCACAGAAGCGGCCTCACATCCACTTACATAGGTGACCTCCTATAAAGAGTACTCTGCAATACCCCACTCGTCTTTACCAAGATATAGGAATCATTAAAAGCTTTATGCTTAACCTGAACCCTTCATCAGACATCACTTTTGTTTTAACAGAATGAGTAAGTGCTAACTCCCCCTCATAACTTAGTTGTCCCTTTTCAACCATGAGGGAACATGCGTAATAGGCTTCAGTCCCATTCCGTTTGTCAACACTTTGACACCCGGTCTCTAGCTCAACCTTTTTATAAGCGGATCTGCAAGATTCTCCATTGACTTTATACAATCGAGGAAATCAAACCATTAGAGATCATTCTTAAATGGTATTGTGTCTACGAGATATGAATCTTAACTTATCATTTTCCATATTACTGTGTGCTTGTTCTATCACTTACCGACTATTGCATGCTAATAACAGTGATAGGCTTTAAGCCACACGGAATATCTTTTCAAAGAACTTTGAATTAATTCAACTTCCTTTTCATTTCTTGTTTTCGTTACATCACTTGTTTAGGTAAATTCTATTTACCATTAACCCCCACATTTCCAATAATATGATAAAGTTTAAGTCCAGAAGATATTCTTCCCCCACAGGTATTTGATAAACCTCAAGTTAATCATAATTCACAACATTAACTGATTAAGGTACGTATAGTTCAACGATTTGAAGAATGTTGTCGGTACCAAAACAAAAACCATTAAATCTTGAATCACACTTTTCCACCTTGATCGCCATGAATTGATTAACCTTTTTATTATATCGATTTAAGCGTATCAACAAATGCTTAAACAACTTCGTCTTTACATCTTGAAATGTACATCACAAAACTGAAAGCAAATCTATAATTAATATGAATATAACAACATATTGTACATATATTCATAATAACATATCACAATCATTTGGGTGTTTACATATACATCTACATACACACTTATACAAATTAATACACATATATAATAATGTATAAATTAAATTGTTTATTACGAACCATGAATGAGATTCAAAGTTAAACAAAAGAAGTTCAATCACCAAGTTCATTGAAATCAACAAGCGGACAAATTCAATTCATCCATAGTCTCGGTGACTATTTCTGCCACATTTGACTGTCAATCTTCCCAGGATTTCGGAATTCATTCTTGCGGTGTCCTTGTCGCAATTAAAGCATTTACCATTAAATGGCTTAGCTTCTTGATTGCCCTTAGAAATTTCACCCTTGAACTTTCTTTTCTTGCCTTTGCTATTATTTTCACCGGAACTGGAGTCCATCAAATTTGCCTTGGATTGTCCAAAGTTCCCTCCTCTGTAAAGTTCCCGGTTGTTCTCTTCAACCCTTAGTTTCACCACAAACTTATTCATGGTTATCTCCTTGTTTTTATGATTCAAATAATTTTTGAAATCTCTCCACAAAGGTGGAAGTTTCCCACTTATTTCCGCAACTTGAAATGGTTCATAAATAATCAAACCTTTCTCGAGACACTCGGAGATAATTATCCGCAACTCTTTCATTCGGCTGACAACGGTTTTGGCTTGTATTCCATAAACCGGTCAACAATATATTTTCACCCTCTTGTACCGCAGGAGGATCCTCATTTAGACGTTTTGCCAAACTCGAAGTTGTCAAATAGAATAACATTTTATAATGCCATCTCTTGAAGTTCTGCCCGTTGAACTTTTCCGGTTTTTCGTGGTGAGACGAACTTGTTCTCTTGCACAACAACAGGTTGCACAGATGACAAAGGAGTTGTTTCCAATGTTCCTTCCATTTCCGTTCATAAACAGAAGATCAACAATCAAAGTTGCAAAACAGACTCTGTTATGCACACTTTTTCCGATATTGGTATATCGCAATTTCAAAAATTCACGAATATTTGAAACACATAACATGAACATTTTTTGTAATCTACAACACCAAATAAACAACTTTCGTTCTTTAAATTTTCAGAAATGAACGAGTATTTACAAAGTATTTTGGAGTAAAACAAGGTAGACAATCTTTCCAATTTTTTAAAAAGTCTTGACTATATTTATATTTTTCGGCACAACAAATTTTTCACCCAAATTGCAGATTTTTGTTACAAGTAACTATACTCACATACTTGTAGAATAATATTAACACAAAAATCATGTTGTTAACACAATTTTTCAAAAGCTATACAAGGAAACAAGTGCATTTTTACACAAAAGCATCCTATTTTTCCACAATTTCATGTTGAAGATTTTCTAATAGTCATTTCACATCTCCATAATTGATACCAACATATTTTAGAGGATGTTTAAGATCAGACACATCATGTAAAATAAATTTATCGAAAGATTCGCACATAAGCATGCTGTTGTATCACATTTAACTAGTAAGCATCCGGTTAAACATGAATTTTCTGCTTCAATTTTTTATAAAGTTGATTCAAAAATTCACGGACACTTTTAACAAATAATACAAACGGATTTGTAATCTATAACACCTTAAAAACAACCTTTATTCTTCGAGTTTTCAGAAAATACGTAGTAATTACAAAGTATTTTAACCTTGAAAGAATGTAGTTAGTTGTGACATTGTAATTGTGACTTAAACTATGCTACTGACTATGGTATGGAAACATGTCTAGTCAGCAATGTATGAAGCATCTGCTGAAATTTGGTGTTCAGCTGAGGCAGGTCAGTAGGGTTGATCAACCCGCTGGAAACAAGGCTACTGGAGATAAGCCTGCTGATGCTCAGCAGACTTATGGAACACGTCTGCTGCATGGTTTTCCGAGTTTTGTCTAAGTTACTTCTAGGGTATTTCAGTCATTTACTGGTTTGGATGTTAAGTCGGTTAGGGTGGATTCCCAAGGCTATAAATGCCATATGTATTAATTATAACATGATGTAACTTGATGAGAGTCAACTTTACTATGTTTCGGTGCATGTTTTAACCCCTATTTATGACACTTTTGGCTTGTATTGGGTAGTTTTAGACCATTTATAGGGCAAAATGCATTGCACACTCACTTTGAGGCAAACCGTCAAATAGATGGAAAACATCACCATTTTACGGTATTTTGACACTTTTCGAGCCCTAGTTATCTTTCGGAGTAATGCTCGGTATGTGTTTGAATGTTGTGATGCAAGATCTAGGTGAGTTATGAACCCGGACGACAAGCCATGATGTTTAGAGTGGCATAAACGAAGCCCGGGGATGGAAACGGATCAAAAGTAGTTGGTGTTTTCACCATATGTTCACTTAATCTATGATTTAATCCTAGATACAAGCATTTTCTGGACTTGTGGTCTTCATGAAAGTGGTAGACAATTGAATGAGCTTTCCAATGAACTTTGAATCACTCAATATCTACACACAAAGATATTTCCAAATTACTGAAGGACGCCAACGCATGAAAGTTGTAGAATCCAGAGAGGTTTCCAATATAACCGGCAGTGTACCGGGTCAATTGTAGTCTAGTACGGTGGTCAAGATCGTATCCCACAGGGATGTGAGGTCAAACACTAATTAGTTGTTATTATCTTGATCCGAATCGAAAGTTTGATTAAGAAAGTAATATTTAACTACAAAAGTTGTTCAAATGATAAAAGAATCTAGCCAAGATGATTCATAGTTCAAGTTATCTCCCATTAATTGCTTGGAAAACGATCTACCTACCTCCTTCCAATTGTGTTCTAATGTGTGAATGGTGCATTCCTAAACGAGTGATTTCCCCTCATACGAGTGAATGAAACCACACTTGTCTCCTCCTTGGTCTAAGCACCTTAAACCTAATGAACTGACAAGATAAACACTTGAATGCAAAATTCCCCAAATAAGGAACTGAATTCCACTAGGGTCGATTCTACCTTCCGTTCTTCCTACCCTCTTCTCACAACTAACGTCTCTATTCGGTTTCTACTAGTTGTGTAAGTGCATATATAAGTTAAATACTCAAACATACACAATATCAATCAATGAAAGTAAGAAGATTTTCAATACAATAGAAGCTAGAAACATAAACAATCAATTCCAAGCAATCAAAAGGGAATAACTATCATTACAACAACATCTTAGCTAGTAAGAACTAGCCACTCATAATTATAGATACCAACATGTTAAGGCTAGTATTCATAACAACAAGAACAATTAAATCAAAGTAAAGATTAAGAATTTACCTAATTCAAGCTATGAACTCGAAATTATGAGCTTTCATCTAACCTTCAAAGTGTTTCAATGAAGATAGAACACAAAATAGTTGTTTCCTACATCCACCAAGAGATTCAAACATCAAAATGATAATTCTACAATGTTTTACAGTAGATTTTAAGTGCTAAATGGGAGAATTTTGGTTAGGGGAGCCTTGCAGATGGAGGTTGTCTTCAAGCTAAGAAGAAGATGGTTTTTTTTTTCTCTTTTTCGGCTCTCTTCGATCTTCTCCTCCGAAATGATCTCCAAAGTCTAATTAATTTACTGAATTTTACATTATGGCTTGCACCGTGAATAATTCGTCTTGCACCGGAGATGTCAAAGTGGTTGAGATTTGATGTTAGCATTAATTGCATCCAACCACCTCAGAGTTGATGTCTCGGCTCACACCATGGATGTCTCGGCGCGCACCGGAGTGTCTCTGGAAAATTGCATCTATGCGTCTCGGTAAAATGGATATAACTTGAGTTGTAGACCTCCGATTGACATGATTCAAAATGAGTTGCAAAGCTCGTTTGAAGATCTAAAACTCTCATGAAGAAGTCTTCTCCAGAAAAATGCTTCTAAGGTGGGTCAAATGTCGCCTGAATATAGGTTACGGTAGAAATGCTAACGACGAATGATCCATGTTTGACTTGTAAGCTCCCGGCACACTTCTAGCCTTCAAAAAACGTGTTTAGGCTCAACACGTGTCGTCACTCAGGGTCTTGGTCAACCTATAATCCTGCAATAAATCACCAAAATACGAAGCGTAAACCCGACACGATGCTCCGGTTACTATAACGGGTACAAAACCTATTAAAATATAATATTTTACATAATAATTACTATCTACACATATGGATAAAACTAAGCAAATAATGACTCGAATCGATACGAAAACATCAATAAATGCATGAGAAATGGGGATAAAACATCGTAAAAAGTATCATCTAGTTGACTTACATCACACACTCACTTTGAGGCAAACCGTCAAATAGATGGAAAACCTCGCAATTTTACGGTATTTTGACCCTTTTCGAGGCCTAGTTATCTTGCGAATTTATGCTCGGTATGTGTTTGAATGTTTTGATGCAGGATCTAGGTGATTTATGAACCCATAAGACATGGCATGATGTTTAGAGTGGCATAACCAAGGCCCGGGGATGGAAACGGATAAAAAATAGTTGGTGTTTTCACCATATGTTCACTTAATATGTGCTTTGATCCCAGATATATGCGTTTTCTGGACTTGTGGTCTTCATAAAAGTTGTATCCAATTGAATGATATTTCCAAGGCACTTTGAATCACTCAAATCAGAGCTCTACACGTAAATATATTGCCAAATTACTGAAGGCCATCAACGCATGAAAGTTGCAGAATCTAGAGAGGTTTCCGGCACGCGTCGAGACCTCCGGTGCACGCCGGAAACACCACAAAGTCGAATTTTTCAGCTTATAAACATCATTTTTAGATCTATTTTGCATATACACCCATTCCATCTCCCTCCACCCCTCTCCCACTTCGAAAATTCTTCCTCTTTGGCTCTTTAGATGCACTTCTACTTCAAATTTACTTAGTTTAATGATAATCTAGCTTAGTTTTAGTTGAAGAATCTTGGATTTTGCATAGTTTTTGGTTCATCTTCTTCTTCCCAAGTGACATGGGTGTGGATGGAGCTTGATGTAAACTCGAATTTCTACTTTTTCGGTAATCAATTTCACTTCTTCTCTTGTTTTATGGATTTAATTTCATGTTTCATTCTTGCTTTCGTAATAATAATGTTTAGCTAAACTATATCATAGATAAAATCATGTGAAGATTGAAGAAATCCTCCTCTTGTTGATTAATTGGGACTGGGCAGTGTTCAATTGTTGTTATATCGATGAACTCATGTCTTAAAACTTGTTCTTAATATTTGAATTGATTTGATCACTTGATTCATGATTTTACATATTGTCTTTATATATGTAATTTGCGAGATAATGTGGGAAAATGGGTTTTAAGATCGTTATTTACAATTGACTGAGTTGTTTAGATCGATTAGGTAACGAGGTTTGTCGGTTAAATCCTTAAAGGCGGACTATTGAACCGGGCAAAATGTACTAGGTTGTTGCATGGCGTATAGTAATATCTTAGGATTTTGCACCCATGAACGATTTGATATAAGCATTAGGATGGTTGGTGTTGGAGGGATTTTGCATCATTAAACAAAAGAAAATTTATAAACCCTAACTACCATGCAAAACTAACTCCTAACCGGCCGAATACCGGGTAATTGATAGTAGAGCGAAGTGACTAAGGGGTCGATCCACATGGAATTGGGATGTTGAATCTAATTTCATTAACTCTCTCAATTGTTACTCAAAGAATGAATAAACAAAAGGAACGAAAGAACAAAACATAAAAACAGAAAAACATAAACGAACAATCAGAATAAATCTAACCTAAGAAACATGGGAACAAACAAAGTACAAACCTAAGTGATTTCAATTCTAGTTAATCTCATGATTCTAATTCAGTTTGTGGTTTCACCCTTTCACGAGACACAAATCCCTAATCTCTTAGTGAACTTATCTCTCAAGCTATGAAAGCCTACTTTAAGTAGTGAATTCAATTATCTATCTCTCATCTTTCGAGTGTTGAGACCGATTTACCAAACAAAACTTGGGTGTAGATTCAATTAACTCTCGTTTTTAAAGAACCTAACAACCTAGGAATCTAACTCATTAACTTGTCATCATTAATGGCTAAAACCCTATCTTTCTATGGTGATCTAGCGTTTATGCAACTTCCGTATTATAAACATCAATCGTGAACTAATCTTTCGATTCTAATTCACATGGCATACAAATCGCATAGAAAAATACAAACTAAATCAAACGTCATGAAGAAAAACTGAATTAAATTAATCATAAGAGAACTCACATAGTCTTGGATACAATGGTTGAAACACCATGGAAACGAAAAGAAAAGCTACATAATCTACTCCTTAATCTAACCTCGGTTCACCCGAGCACAAGGCTCGGGTGACCGCCTTCAAAAACTCCCAAGATGCGGCCAGTGTCTCTTTTTGATGTGAAGAAAAATATGGATGCCCTTAGGGTTGGGGCGACGGCCGTTTAAATAGAAGATTAAGTCGGTTTAGGCAAAGCGGCGGCGGACGCTGCGTTGAATACATGGGCGCCCGTCCATTTGCCTTGGACGGAGAGTCAACGCTGTTCACTTTAAGTCTGGAGACTCTGAATATAAAATCTCTTCTAGGCCGCCGTCCCACTATTGAACGCTGTCGCTTTGGATGGACGCCATTCCATATTGACTTGAAATCGAATTTCTTGATTTTTCCATCTTTATCTTGATTTATTTCTTTCCTTATCTCTTTTATTCTTCCATATCTTTAATTGATCCTCTTCCATCTCGAATTTAGCCTTTTAGGATCATCTTTTCCATCATTAATTGGGTATCTACAAATATCAAAAACATACCAAAACGTAATAATTTCCAAAATAATATAAAACATCAAATAAACATAAAAATCGATACGTTTTCATATTTAATCATTAAAAACCTCATTTACTCAATATTTGACTATAAGGCCCGATATCTATGAAAATAATCCATATATGGGGAAATTGATTCATAAAATATATATGAAAATCACTATAATTTGGCCCTAAACAACACCCCACACTTATCTTTTTGCTCGTCCCGAGCAAAACAAAACAAAACCAACTCGAGATAAATAAACATCTATGCAAATATGAAGCATATTTATTAACTTAGAAGTTCACCCAAGTGAGTGTGTGCATAGCCATAATAAACTTCCACTAAGTTCCACAATTTGAAAGTTATTCAAACCAAAACTAGCCCGGTTTCCCATCTAAGTTAGAAATATTCAAAAACTATAACAGGCACTTTACAAAACATACATATCCCAAAAAGAAATAGTAGAGAATATCTAAAACATTTCTGACAGACTCAGGATAATCCCTACAACATATCCTTCAGTTTATACTGGGGATAAGATTAACGATAACTACGCCTTACTTATTCATAATATATTTCAATATTTTCACTTTTTTCCACATTTTTCTAACACACATCGTAATAAGCTTTTGCCCTCATAGCGAGATAGGACATTTCAAGATAATCCCTACCTTACTCCAATCATAAGGCAAACTATAAACTGATGTCGTGAGCTTTGGTCATCATAGTGGAATAGGACATACGTGGTACACCCTACCTCACCCAAATCATAAACCAAACTTCCGACACACACAATTACAATTATGTTTACTTAGAGATTTTTGGTGGGCAAAGGAAAAGATTATTTTCTAGTAACCACACCACCACCGAGCATAACACCTCAAGTAAACAATTTATTACTATTGCAAAGACTTAATCACGTTTCACTTATCACATTCAAACTTACAGATATTCACAGTATGTCATACTTTAATCCTAGAATACAAACTACTAAACTTTTCGAGAATTGTACATAAGCAAAGAAACATGCTATAATCATCAAAAATTAACTAAAATGGGGTAGGCTTTCAACATTTAGCTCCTCATTTACTATGGCATGTGAAAAAGAGTGTCGGGTGAAACAACTAAAATTACTAAATATACAGAATATAGCATCAATGATTATAAACATCGAACAAAGACATGCAATGCTCACTCGGGACAAAGCAAAAATTTTAAAATTAAGCACTTTTCATAGAAATATAACAGAAATTGAGCAAACGACTCATAGATACATATAAACCATCCTCTCCCCCACACTTAGATTGCAACTTGTCCTCAAGTTGTGCAGAAATAATAAATTAGAGAACTTAGCTGATTGGATGCTGGCAATTCCGGAAAAATCAACAAGAACCAGGATTGCTTGCATAGCTCAGTAGACTGTGGAGCATCACATGACAACTGAATACATCGTGAAAGTGCACAATAGCTAGGAAGAAAGTATCCTGCAGACTTGATTAGTGCAAAAAGAGTCTACGGGGAAAAGATTAGACTTATACAAATAAAGCACATAGAGAAAAAGGATCATAGAGATATTCAAATTATGCTCACATAAAGATGGACACATATACATGAAAATATCACAAACTCGTGGCTAGGTGCAACTACATGAAAATATACTACAATGCATCCTACATGACAAATCCTAAAAATAAAAACGAGGTAGTATTACGGAAACCGACAGTTAACTACTCTCAAGAAAAATAAAAGAAAAATAGAAAAACAATGCAACTATATGACATGCAACTAAATGATATGCATCTAAGTGATATGCAAAAATAAAAGAAACTAAAAGAAAGAAAACTAGCCCACTCATGTGCAACATAACATGCATATAAACGTCTACCACATAATGACAGGTTACGATAAACGACAGTCTTTGTCAAGAGACATGCAGACGCCGCCTTAAGACTTATCTAAAGTGATAGCATTATGGAAAACCAACAGTTAGCTATACTAGAAAGATATAACTCATATGGTCCGAGTTGTAGCATACGGAAAACCGACAGTAGCTACCCATATGAACTATAAAAACAAAGGAAGCACGTAAGTCTTAACGCTAATAAGATTCATGACAAGATATGCAGCCTACGTAAACGACATTAGCTACACTAACATTAACAAAACAACTATAGCATACGAGAACCGACAGTTACTATAGCATGCATGAATCAAGTATAAGAAATGAATCAATTATCTAACATGGATTCATAGATGGAAAAATATAAAATATGTAGGTTCAGGACATCTATGTAATATTACTAGCCACAGAAGCTCGAATGAAAGCAATCCAAGTTAAATAAAAGCATTAAAACAAGATCAAGAAGAACTCGGACCATGAATCGGCGTTTAGCAAAAGCAGACGGCGTTCACCGCAATTCAGCCCGGACGAAGCGTTCATCAAAACAAACGCTAAATGCGCTTTGAAAACCGACCGGACGGGCGTCGAAAAGTATAGGCGCTGCCTGGTCCTCTAAATCGTAACAGAGATTGAAAATATTTGAACGGACGAGCGTCCAATACTTCCCAACGCTTCGTTCACTGCGCAGATGAAGAATCGGACGGGCGTCCAAATGAAACGAGCGCTTCGTCCATACAACAAGAATGCATGAGGCATACAGGAAAAAACACAAGAAAACCCTAAATACTTATGAACACAACACAAAGAACACGATCACAAAGACAGCGGCCTTTATCAAATTAAGCACGAGGGTTAGACTAGGTAACACATAAACATATAAACTTCACGTAAAACAAGTTGAGTAAAAAACTTTTGCACATTCTTAACCTAACGGTCATCGAAACACGGCAAAATAAAAACTCTCAACTTGGTATACGCTACTTTTATTAAAAACAAAAATAAAACGTAACAAAATCAAGAACTAACAAAACTAGATTCAACATGACACCTATTCCCCGGCAACGGCGCCACTTTTGTTGGAGGGATTTTGCATCATTAAACAAAAGAAAATTTATAAACCCTAACTACCATGCAAAACTAACTCCTAACCGGCCGAATACCGGGTAATTGATAGTAGAGCGAAGTGAGTAAGGGGTCGATCCACAGGGAATTGGGATGTTGAATCTAATTTCATTAACTCTCTCAATTGTTACTCAAAGAATGAATAAACAAAAGGAACGAAAGAACAAAACATAAAAACAGAAAAACATAAACGAACAATCAGAATAAATCTAACCTAAGAAACATGGGAACAACCAAAGTACAAACCTAAGTGATTTCAATTCTAGTTAATCTCATGATTCTAATTCAGTTTGTGGTTTCACCCTTTCACGAGACACAAATCCCTAATCTCTTAGTGAACTTATCTCTCAAGCTATGAAAGCCTACTTTAGTAGTGAATTCAATTATCTAACTCTCATCTTTCGAGTGTTGAGACCGATTTACCAAACAAAACTCGGTGTAGATTCAATTAACTCTCGCTTTTAAAGAACCTAACAACCTAGGAATCTAACTCATTAACTTGTCATCATTAATGGCTAAAAACCCTATCTTTCTATGGTGATCTAGCGTTTATGCAACTTCCGTATTATAAACATCAATCGTGAACTAATCTTTCGATTCTAATTCACATGGCATACAAATCGCATAGAAAAATACAAACTAAATCAAACGTCATGAAGAAAAAGCTGGAATTAAATTAATCATAAGAGAACTCACATAGTCTTGGATACAATGGTTGAAACACCATGGAAACGAAAAGAAAAGCTACATAATCTACTCCTAATCTAACCTCGGTTCACCCGAGCACAAGGCTCGGGTGACCGGCCTTCAAACTCTCAAGATCGGGTGTGCTCTCTTTTTTGATGTGAAGAAAAATATGGATGCCCTTAGGGTTGGGGCGACGGCCGTTTAAATAGAAGATTAAGTCGGTTTAGGCAAAGCGGCGGCGGACGCTCGTTTGAATACATGGGCGCCCGTCCATTTGCCTTGGACGGAGAGTCAACGCTCGTTCGACTTAACGTCTGGAGACTCGAATGTAAAATCTCTTCTAGGGCGCTCGTCCACTATTGAACGCTGTCATGCACTTGGGATGGACGCTCGTCCATATTGACTTGAAATCGAATTTCTTGATTTTTCCATCTTTATCTTGATTTATTTCTTTCCTTATCTCTTTTATTCTTCCATATCTTTAATTGATCCTCTTCCATCTCGAATTTAGCCTTTTAGGATCATCTTTTCCATCATTAATTGGGTATCTACAAATATCAAAAACATACCAAAACGTAATAATTTCCAAAATAATATAAAACATCAAATAAACATAAAAATCGATACGTTTTCATATTTAATCATTAAAAACCTCATTTACTCAATATTTGACTATAAGGCCCGATATCTATGAAAATAATCCATATATGGGGGAAATTGATTCATAAAATATATATGAAAATCACTATAATTTGGCCCTAAACAGTTGGTTGGTAGTTTACATTCCCGAAATAGTCGATTATAGGGGCAGAAGTATTCATTCAGATCATGATTTGCCTATGTCTCTTTCTCTACTTATCTCTAGTTTAAATATCATTGTAGTATAATTGAACCATGAACAACCTTTGATTGACTTAAACTAAGTTGAAAACGGCTTTGGTACTTGATTGATTCCTTAAGGGATACGACCTTGCTCTCCACTATAATGCTTCCGACCCGGTACTCTGCCGGTTAAGGTTGGTTGTCACTATTTTGGTCATTATAACTTTCTCGTGATAATAAAATATCCTCGTTTTTCTGTGGAGTAGTCGGCACATTGCCGGAAACCATGATAAATCCATGCTCTTCTTGTTTTTGTGTTTGTTTACTTGTTAGTCTTATATCTTTACTCACAATCACCATCACTTCTTGATCGATCCTCATAACAAATCGGTACCAGAGCGTCCAGGTTCATCAAGAAATTTGTTTCTCTGTTTTAAGCAAGGAAGATTGGCACCAAGGTCATAATTGACGCTAGGATTTGGGATCTACACAAGCTTTTCAGGTGAGAAAGATGTCTACTTTAAATGTTAAGATTGATAAGTTTACAGGAAGAAATAGTTTTAGTCTGTGGCAGATCGAGGTGCGTGCTTTGTTGAAGCAACAGGGATTATGGAGTCCCTTGTCAAATCAACAGAAGGAAGTGCTGCTGGGAGGCCAGTCTGGAGGAGAAAGGACATTCAACAATTATGTTGTTCTTGTCAGATGATATTATCACAGAGGTTGCTGAAGAGGACACAACAGAGAAGTTGTGGTCCAGACTTGAGAGCCTGTACTAAGTCTCTAACCAACAATTATTTGTTAAAACAACGTCTGTTTAGTTTAAGGATGCATGAGGGCACTCAGCTAAGGGGTCATCTAGACCAGCTGAACACAATATTACTTGATTTATGGAATATTGATGTGAAGATTGAAGATGAGGATGCTGCATTGATTCTACTTGTGTCATTACCTACATCATATGAGAACTTTTTGTAGTCCTTTATTCTTGGGAAGGACTCGGTATCATTGAAGGATGTAAGGTCATCACTCTATGCTTGAGAGTTATGCTATAAGGCATCTGGTTCTAGGACAGATAGTTAGTCTGCTGGATTGGTGGCCTGTGGAGTCAGCAGAGGGCCAGGTAATTCTAGAAAGAAGAAATTCAAGAAGAATTTCAAGGGTCTTAAAGCTAAGGATGCCTGTAATTACTGCAAGGAGCAGGGACATTGGAAAAATGAATGTCCAAAAAGGAAGAAGCAGCAGGGTACTCAGCAGGGTACAGTTGCTTTTGCAGAACAAGACACCACTGTGAAGAAGATCTGGCCTTAGCAGTTTCAGAGTTAGCAAGGCACAGAGATGTGTGGATTCTGGACATGAGGCATCTTAACATGTGTGTCTAAACAAGGAGTGGTTTACAATTTATCAGCAGGTGGATGGAGGCCATATTACTATGCCTAACAGCAAGGTCTGCAAAATAGTTGAGATTGGATATGTTCAGTTGAGGACACATGATGGTAAATTCTGCAAACTGAATGAGATTAGGCATGTTCCACAAATGACCAAGAATTTGATATCACTTAGTCTACTAGACAGCAAAGGGTTCAAGTTCAGGGGTGAAGGTGGAGTGGTGAATGTCTGTAAGGGTTCAGTTGTGATTCTGAAGGGTATCAGGTAGGGGACATTATTTCTACAAGGGTCTACTGTATCAGGTTCTGTTGATGTTGCATCATCAGAGGTTCACCAGTCACGGCTGACCAAGTTGTGGCATATGAGAGTGGGTCATATAGGTGAAAGAGGGATGCAAATTCTGTCTAAGTATGATCTACTTGGAGACGTAAGGTCAAGGAGCTGGATTTTTGTGAACATTGTGTGTTTGGGAAGCTACATAGGAGCAAGTTCCTTAAAGCAATTCACATCACAAAAGGGACACTTGATTATGTCGATTCTTATTGTTAGGGACCTTCAAGGGTGGAGTCACTAGGTGGTCACAGGTATCTTGTGTCCTTTATAGATGATTATTCAATGATGGTTTGAGTAGTCATGATGAAGCACAAGAGTGAGGCATTCAAGCACAAGAGTGAGGCATTCAAGCACTTCAAGTAGTGGAAGGCATTGGTTGAGATTCAGACAGGGAGGAAGATCAAGTGACTTAGAACTGATAATGGACTAGTATTATGTTGGTCTGAGTTTGATGAATTTCGCAACAATGAAGGCATCTCTAGGCACCATACTGTCTGAGATACTACACAGTAGAATGGTGTTGCAGAAAAAATGAATCAAACTCTTCTGAAGAGGGCAAGGTGCATGATCTCTAATTCTGGTCTAGCAAGGAGATTTTGGGCAGCGGCTGTCAATACAACCCGCTACTTAATCAATAGAGGGCCTCACACTGAGATCAAACTTAAAACACCACTTGAAGTTTGGTCAGGAAGTTCAGCAGACTACTCTGGACTTAGGGTTTCTGGAAGCACTGTCTACTACCATGTTAGTGAGGGAAATTGGAACCTAGGGCCAAGAAGGGTGTGTTTGTTGGATATGAAGATGGAGTTAAGGGGTATAGAATCTGGTCATCAACTGAAAATAGGGTTATACTCAGCTAGAGTGTAGTCTTTGATGAAAACTCCATGCTTAAATCATCTGTGAGAGAAACATCTGAATCTGAATTTGGATCTGAGACTGAAAAGGTTGACAAACATGTGGAGCTTCAAGTAGAGTCTACTGAATTGAAAGACTCAGTAAGGGATAGTCAACAATCAGCTGATCCAGAACTGGATCCAAGCCAGTTTGCTGAACAAGGATCAGCAGATACTCAAACATTTGATGTTGGTCAGCAGGGTATAGCTCTTAGCAGAGCTAGGAGGACCAATATCAGACCCCCAAGAAGATATGGGTTTGAGGAGGATATGGTTGGATATGCACTACAGGTAGCTGAAGAAGTGGATGGGTTTGAACCAAACACTTACAGGGAAGCCGTGACATGTTCTGAGGCATCCCAATGGCTTGTTTCTATGAGAGAAAAAATGGAGTCACTTCAGAAGAATGAGACTTGGGATCTGGTCAAACAACAACAGGACAGGAGGGTGGTCAGCAACAAATGGATCTTCAAGAAGAAGGAAGGAATGACATCTGCTGAGGGTTTCAGATATAAAGCACATTTGGTGGCTAGGGGGTTTAGTCAGAAAGATGGGGTAGACTATGAAGAGATATTTTTTCCAGTTGTCAGACATACTTCCATCAGGGCACTGTTAGCAATCATGGCACATCAGAATCTTGAACTTGAGCAATTGGATGTGAAGACAGCTTTTCTATATGAGGATGTAGATAAGAAAATTTATATGCCTCAACCAGAGGGTTTCCAAGTTCCTGGAAAGGAAGGATATGCTTGCAAGTTGAAAAAGTCCTTATATGGACTTAAGCAGACCCAAGACAGTGGTATAAGAAGTTTGACAGTTATATGGTTCAGCAGGGTTATAGTAGGAGTCCATATGATTGTTGTGTTTATCACAACAAGTTGAAGGATGGTTCAATCATCTATCTGGTTTTGTATGTGGATGATATGCTGATAGCTATTGCAAACAAGTATGATATTCAAGATCTGAAGAATCTGCTCAAGGCTGCATTTGAGATGAAGGATTTGGGGAATGCAAAGAAAATTTTGGGGATGGAGATCTATAGAGATAGGAAGCATGGGAAGTTGTTCTTGTCTCAACAGTGGTAAATTGAAAAGATATTATCCAAGTTTGGTATGTCAGCAGGCAAACCTATAGATACTCCTATAGTACCAATCTACATCTGTCTGCTGTGTTTACTCCACAGTCAGCTGAAGAGGAAGAATACATGTCAAGGGTTCCATATGCTAGTGCAGTAGGCAGCTTAATGTATGCCATGGTCTGTACTAGGCCTGATTAGGCTCAGGTAATCAGTGTTGTCAGTAGGATTATGGCTCAACCTGGAAAGGAACACTGGAAAAAAGTGAAAAGGATATTCAGGTACCTTAGGGGTACAACATATATTGGACTCATTTATGGAGGTGGTACTCAATGTTCACATTGTACTGTGATTCTTATTATGCTGCAAATGTGGACAGCATGAGGTCTATGACTGGGTATGTGTTTACTTTGGGTGGTTCTGTAGTAAGTTGGAAGAGCTTTCAAGCCGTAGCTTGCTGGGTTTTCCATCATCCAATCCATAACAAATCGAATGAAACCTGGCGAAATAAAAGTGAACACGAAGCTTCGTGTTTTTTTTTCTTCAAACCCCCAATCCGCTCTCGCTCGCCGGACTTTCTTAAAGAGGAACCTCGTGTAAATGCCATGGAATATGGTTGATCCTATTCATGGAGATTCCGTAAATATTCCATTCCAAAAATGGAAAGGAATATATCTATCTATATGAAGAAGAAATCATGTAACGAAGGGGATTCTTATTTGTACAAATGGTACTTCGATCTTGGAACGACCATTAAGAAATTAACGATGCTTCTTTATCTTTTGAGTTGTTCTGCCCGATCAGTCGCTCAAGACCAAGGGGTTGTAGGTTTTTCCCCTATCAATTGGGGCTCTCCCCTCACCCCTCCCCCCATGGATGTGGTCTACAGGGTTCATAACTACTCCTCTTACTACTGGACGCTTACCTAGCCAACGCTTAGATCTTGCATACTATGTGTAAGGATTCTACCGTTCACAATAATAATAAATATATAAAGAAAAGCCTTTCCATTTCGATGGCAACTTTACAGGGTACAGTGACATTATCTACTATTGAAGCCGAGTTTATGGCACTGACAGAAGTAGCAAAGGAGGCAATCTGGTTAAAGGGTCTAGTCAATGATCTGAGTCTGCATCAAGATCAAGCCAGGGTGTATTATGACAGTCTTAGTGCAATATGTTTGGCTATGGATCAGGTTAATCATGAGAGAACCAAGCACATTGATGTTAGGTATAATTTTCTAAGGAATGAGAGGGGGATCAAAGTGGAGAAGATCAGCACTGTTGTTAATCCTGCTGATATGTTCACTAAACCAGTTCCAAGGGGCAAGTTTCATTTGTGTCTGGACTTGCTAAAAATCCAAAGTTGTTAATCTGAATCTAAGAATACTCAGCTGAAGGTGGGGGTTTGCTGAGGTATTCAAATCTGAAGACAAAGAGGATTTTTGGCACTTGGTTGTGCATCTGGTCAGTTTGCATGAAGTTGAAGTCAATGTGGAGATTTGTAATGGTGACTTAAACTATGCTACTGAGTCTGGTATGGAAACATGTTCTAGTCAGCAATGTATGAAGCATCTACTAAAATTTGGTGTGCAGCCGAGGTAGGTCATGTTGTGAAATGGTTGATTTATTTTCACATTTGATTAAATCTTTTAAGTATCACTCATTTGTCTTTGTGCTACATTTCATCTTAATATATTTAATGTGTCAATTCACTATACATTAATATATTAAGCTTCTCATATGATAAATGATAGATTAAATAATAGCACTATAACTACATTGTCTCACACAATATGCTATAAATCTTAATACTATGATGCTCGTTCTAATCTCAAGCTTAAAGCATCAAGATATCTATTTCTAATGATACGTGATCTTTTGGTTACTTTAAGACATAATATATGTCACTAATAAAGTGTTATGTTGATGTGTTACTTCTGTACACCTAATTATATAACTACACTAACTATAATTATATACATTATTTTGTTACTATATATATATATATATATATATATATATATATATATATATATATATATATATATATATCTTTGATTGCAAATAATATATTAATTAACCATATGGTGTAATATACTTTTATATGGTCTAATACTTGTGTTATGCAGAATTAAAGACCTTGTAAATTGCGTAAATAGTATCAGCCCAACCCAGCCTTATACCCAAAACATTTACTTGGACTTATTATTCCTATGTATATATATCTAAAACTTTAACAGTACCTATGTAAATCAATATTCTGATTCAATCTGTGTCGATGACAAATTATGTCACCTTAAAGATCTGGACTTTTCCTTATATTATTGATGAACAATCAAGAACCCTAATGCCAAAAGCAGCGGAGGGTTTTGTATGTTGCATTGAGTCTAAGTGGGATTCTTAGAGTGCCTACGTATCTGTTCTTATTCCAGGAATCAAGCCCTACGTAGTTCTGGAGCGTTGTATTTATAAGGACAATGCATGACCTAACCCTAACATGAGTCGGTTTGTAGCTATTGTCATATTTACCCTTAATTGGGCTTTACCCTCGCCCAAGTTATCCACGTGGATATTGGGCGGCGTAGGCTAGTGTGGACCACATGTTCTCGATATCGATCTATCCGACCTGGGATGATCGACTCACAGAACTCACGTCTGCGCCCGCCCGTAAGTCGATGGTCGTGACTTGAGTCCCTAGCCATATTTGGTAGCGAGGATCGACATGCGTGTCAAGGCTTCTAGGTCGATATTCCGACTTGTATGCCTTATCGGCTCATGTGCCTTAGTAAATATTTGATCTCACGTATCCCACTCGATGATGATATTTGAGTCGTAACCCGGTATCGTCATAAGCCCCTGACACTGAGAGGCGACTTCCGTTGTCGAGTCGGATCGCCAATTTTGAAATCATCTTGAGTTGGACTAAAACTTGGGCGGAAATGGTGTAACCGTTTAAATGCCACCTGTTTCCCCTAGCCAATCGTGGCCGTTATTTGTGGCGTCGAGCGCACTATCGCCGTCTTCGCGCCATAAATGATGTCATCCTTGATCTTCGCGATTTGTGGGGAGTTATAACTACTAGTAACTCCCCAAATCACGTCTTTTCACTCGTCATTCGGCACCTATCAACACATAAAAGGAGAGAGAGTCCAGACGGTGAATCAATCTGCCTATCAATTTCTCCATTTTCTCTCGGAAAAACACAAGTAAGCTTCGTTTTCTGCTATCATCTTTTTCATCGTTCCTACCGTTCTTGCTTAAATCATGTCCATGTCTAGTAGTGCTACAATCTCGATAGGATAGAGTCCCGTTCGGCGACCAAACCCTATATCCGCTTCTTCCGATCAACCCCGAACCCAAATCTGGGGAGCCCTTTGGCATCATCGAGGGAGCCCAAAAACTATCCACTAGAATGGATGGAAAGGGGCTAAAGGGTGCACTTCTTGTCTAACCATGGATGATCTCGACCAAGCTGCGGCGGAGATATGGGCTATCTAGCCCTCAACTGGTAGCTCAGCTTCCCTCCGGCCAGCATCAATTTGCCGATGAGCCCCCGGAAGGGTTCATGCGGATATGAGGCCCAATTATCAATGGGGCTAAGGTTCCCACTATGTCCGGCGATTCTAGCTATTCTTCGACATTCACGAGATTAGTGTATCTCGGTGGGCCGAATGCCATCCGAACTCGATGGGCTTCTTGATTGCCTGCCGAGTCGCGGGTATCGGTTTCACCGTCCCTTTATTTCGATGGTGGCACAAGATCTCCGCGATGCCAGACTCGGGGTGGTACACATTTCAGAAGCGTGCCAATCGTCATGAGTTTGTGTCAAAAGGACCTTCATCTCATTCGAATTGGAAGCCTAGGTTCTTCTTCCTTCGACACGGGTCGGATAACCCCATGTCGGACGGACTATGGAGGTCGAGAGAGGAAGAGATGACAAAGCGGGGTCGTGAAGCCGCACTTTAACGAGGCTCTTACTCTCGAGAGATTTACCTTGAGGTGGTTACACAGGGCCTGAGTCTCCTTTATGACCTCGCCCGCCTCGAGGAGGCGGGCCCCGTACCATGCATAGCGCTTCATCCTGTCGATCAGGAAAATTGTATGAACCTTGGTTATTTTATTATCAAGTCTTAATTCTTTTTGAAGTTGTATTTTTGCTATTTTTGATACTGACTCCTTTTTCACTTGTGTAGTGGGCAGATTCTCGAAGGTTGCTGTTCCGAAGGCTTCTGCGTGGTGCTTCTTCTTGTCGCCGCCTCGGATCGAGTTACTCCTCCGGCGTCCGAGGAAAGATCTGCTCAAGTCGGTGGGTCGGCCCGGGGGTGTCGAGTCAACTACCCTTGTCATACAACCAACTCCGGCCACTACCTCGGAGGGACTCACCCATGAGCACCGGTCGATCGTGAAGAGGACGACCTTATCGACTTTCTTGTTGGAGGGGAGTGAAGAAGCCTCCGGCTCTGAAGCAACCGGTTGCAAAAGAAGAGGTCGGCCCTCGAGGAGCTAGTGAGAGATCGGCAAAAGCAGTGAAAAAGGCCAAACTTATCAAGCCTTCTCTCGATCTTGCCGCCTCGGGAGAGATGTCGGCCGGCGATGTCAAGAGGTGGGCGACCAGTCTGGCCTCTTCTCTCCGAGTGGGTCGCGTGGTATGCACTAACTCTTGTCGATTTCTTTTTTATATCCCTGGATGTGTATATCTTAACCTAGCTTTTCCTCCTTGCGGCATTACTTTATGAGTCGAGAAGCTTCCCGGCGTATGAATCGCCGTCTGGCGAGGAAGGGTTGAAGACACAAATCCGGAGGTTGAATGACGAGGCTTGCTATCGAGTCGACTAGTGTCAGCTGATGCGGAATCGCGACTTAACGTTTTCAAGGAAGAAGGCTGCTGGCGAGATAGAAGGTCAAGGAGGAGCGGGAGGCTATCATTGCCGGTGAGGAGAGATCTGGCTGCGGCCGAGGGAGGAGAGGCTGCTTTGCCAAAGTAGCTCTCGAGGAAGAAGCTGGCGCGAGAGCGGCTATTCTTGAGAGAGAGATCAATTGAGAGCGAACTTGATCGGGTTCTGGCGGCTTGAAGAGGCGAGGGTCTGCTACGGTTCTCGAGTATCGGAAGTCCGAAGAGTTGGGCATGGATCTCGATGTCATCATGCGACGACCATACTTGGAGGATTCACCAAGGCGGTGGACCAAGTAAGAAAGGTTTATCCGGATGTCGAGATCGACAAGCTTGAAGAGCCTGGCTGCTATGCTATGACCACGACTCGGGTATTATGACCAATACTTGATGAATTTCAGCGGGGTGTATCCGCTTGCCCGGAAGTATGGTGGTCCCACGGCAAACCCGGCTCCCGATAACACGACTCCAGCGCCCTTTTGCTCCTACGTCGACCCCGAAGATGCTACTCCGACTCATGATGCTTCTATTTAATTATCGACCTCCTTGGGACTTTGATATTACGAGTTTTAACTCTTGTAACTATTTGTACATTTTCTTGACTTTGAATCGACTTGGGTGAATGTTCCATTTACAATGGTGGTCTTTTCGACTGGCCTTAATTTGTTTTGAAATTTACGCCCTTTTGTCTCTCTGTTTGTTATTATTTACTTACTCATTTATTCTTGTCTTTGGCTTTCTTGCTTGTCGAGCCTCTGGCTCTGTTAAACTTCTGCCTTATCGATGTAATATTGCCCTTCCCCCAAGTGTTTTATGAACTTGATTCATAATGCACTTAGGCTCTATATCTCTTTTTAGGTCGATCTATTTGCCTTGGCTTTTTAGCCTTATAGGCTTGCTAGATCTTGAGTTAGTCCGACATTGCGAATCGTCCTTGTCTCGGTCTAGCGCCCGCCGGGTGGTTAGACTTCCGACTTGGGCGTTTGGCCCGACCATCTGAACCGTCCTTTATCGCCTTATTCGACCCTTAGGTGCGTTAGGCTTTTGACTTGGACATCTGACCCGACCTTGCGAGTCTTCTTTTTGCCTTCTGCATTATATGCTTGTGGCGTTGTCGGGAGTTCCGACTCGCGGATTGCTCCATACTTTGTCGATTGTAACCGCGTCCTTTTGGACTTAGAATATTACAAAAATACTTATGAAATAATAGAAAAAATCATCATTTATTATAATAAAGATAGAATTGTCACATGGACTGATTACAAATCTTGTAAAATAAGTAGAAACAAAGCGATCGACTAAGGCCTGAGGCGTAAAATTTCCTCAAATTATTCGCGTGCCATTGTCGAGGGGCGTAGTTCCGTCGCCCGACCTAGTTGATATGAACCTTTAGGGTGGACTTTTAGATCTCGATATGGGCCTTCCCGGTTCGGGAGAGGGCCCCGATCTCCTTTGCCGACTTGCCGTTCTTTCTCAAAACTAGGTCTCCGACTTTGAAATATCTGTATTTTACCCTCGCGTTGTAATATTGAGAGATCTTACCTTGTACCTTGCCATTACAGTTGAGGCCATTTCTCTCCGCTCCTCGAGATTATCCTTCTCTTGTCGGATATCGGGATCATTCGTCTCAATATTATACGCTAACACTCGAGGAAAGGGCGCCCGATCTCAGCGGGGATAAGCGCCTCGCACCCATAGGTCGAGGAGAAAGGTGTTTCACCCGTTGATGCGTTTGGAGTATCTGTATGACCACGGGATGCTCGGGAGTTACAACGCCAGTCTCGTCCTTGACTTGAGCCTCTTTTTGATCCGAGTTTAATCAGCCGATTTGTTTGCTCGACTTGACCATTTGCTTGAGGATCTGCGGCGAAGTGAAGTCTTGATCAATATGATATTCGGCTAACCACTCTCGACTCTTGGTCTTGAATTGAGTGCCGTTGTCGAGATTAAAGCCTTGAATACCATACACGCATAAAATATCGACCCATAGGAATTTCTTGATTGTAGCGCTTTGATGTCGGGTAAAGCTTTGGCTTCTACCCACTTAGTGAAATAATCTCTGCAAACTACTACAAACTTATTATTCCTGGAGCCGAGGTAGGGGTCCTACAATATCGACTCCCCACACATCGAAAGGCCATCTTGGCGAGATGACATTCATTTCTTGTGCTGTTGATGAGAGATGTTATCGTGAATTTGGCAAGAATTGCATCTACGCACTAATTTGATCGCATCTCGTTGCATTGGCGGCGAAAGTATCCAATGAGCTTGCATTTCCGAGCTAGCATTCTAGCCCCGCATGATGATTCCCACAAGCTCCCCTATGGATTTCTTCAAGAAGATATTCTCCTCTGTCTCGAGATCGCATCTCAACCATGGACTTGTGAGCGACCTCCGATAAAGTATGTCGTTGAAGAATGCGTGTCGAGCATTAAAGTCGGACCTTTCTTGGCCTGTATACCTTATCATTGGGTAATATTCCGTCCTTTAAGTAAAGGACAATTGGATCCATCCATGTAGCCTTTCTTTGAGATATCGGTGGGCTTCTATCTCTTCATAGCTTCTCTCTGTTAGCGATTACTACTAACACTTTTTTACTAGAGGCGAAATTCGATGCTAACTTGGAATGAGCGTCGGCCCTCTTGTTACGAGTTAGGTACTGTTGAATTGAATCGAGTTGAATTTCGACTTAAGGCCTTGGACTCTTGCCAAATACTTCTTCATAGTCTCTTCCTTAGCCTCATATTCCCTTTGATGTGATTAACAACCAATTGCGAGTCATCTTTGTAAGCGTTGAGATTTTCGACCCCGACTTTAGAGCGAGCTTGGACCGGTGATAATTGCTTCATATTACGCCTCATTATTAGTTGCCTTAAAATCGAATCGGGGGCGTATGGAAACTCCTCCCCCCCTCGGGGTGACTAATAGGAGGCTGCACTGCTCTTCTTTGCTCGAGGCCCCATCGGCATGGAGCATCCATCGTTCTTCGTGACTTTGCTTTTCTTGCTCAAGTTGCAGCGATATACCTTCGGCTAAAAGTGCTAAAAGCTTGAGCCTTGATTGCGATGCAGCGGCACGAACTTCGATGTCGTATTGAGCCATCTCGATTACCCACTTCGCGAGTCGACCGGATGTGTCGGGCTTCGCTAGAATTTGCTTGAGTGGTTGGTGCAGTGACTACCACTATAGGATGGGCTTGAAAGTATGGCCTAAGCTTTCTCGATCGTGTACCAGCGCTAGTCACGAGCTTCTCGGTGGTGAATATCGGGTTTGAGGCCATGCAGAGCCTTACTTACAAAATATATGGGCACTGGCCCTTTTCTCCCTCTCGAACCAAGACCGAACTCACTTTGCTTCCTCGCGGTGATAAATAAACTAGCAACCTTTCCCTCTCGAGGAGAGGTGAGAGTAGGTAGTTACGAAAGATATGCTTTTAGTTCCTCGAAGGCCGTCGGCATTCGTTGTTCCAATGGAAAGAATTTGGGCTTTGAAGAACTTTGAAGAATGGTAGTGCATTTGGGGTGACCGAGATAAAAACCTATTCGATCTTTGCCATCCGACCGGTGAGTCTCTGAACCTCTTTCATGTTTGAGTGCGGCATATTCTTTAGTGTGTCGATCTTGTCGAGGTTAGCTCGAATCCCGTCTCTCGACACCATATACCCTAGAAATTTGCTGTCCGCTTTTGAAGGTGCACTTTTTGGATTAAGTTTCATGTCGGTATCTCTTAGCACCTCGAACACTTCCTGGCGTCTACCAAAAATTGCTTCATGGATCGGCTTTTGATGAGTAGATCGTCCACATAGACTTCCATATTCTTACCAATCTAGCCGCCAAAAAATTCTATTGATTTGCCCTTTTTGGTATGTAGCTCCGGCATTCTTTAATCCGAATGGCATGGTAACATAGCAAAGGTGCCAAACTCTGTAATAAAACGTTTGTCTTCTCCGCATCTCGGGGTCCATGAGAATTTGATGGTACCCCTTGTATGCATCGAGGAGCATAAATACCTCAAAACCGATGGTCGAATCAACTAACTTTGTCGATCTTAGGTAATGGATAGGAATCTTTAGGGCATGCCTTATTCAAATCCGTGAAATCAACGCACATGCGCCAGCTGCCATCTGGTTTCTTCACTAACACTGGATTGGCAAGCCATTCTGGATAGAGCACTTCTTTTACTATATTTGCCGGCGATAACTTCCCGACTTGGACTCGATAGCTTCCAATCGATCTTGCGAAATTAAACTTCTTCGTTTGGTAGCTTTACGGCTGGTCAATCTCGAGTTTATGGATGGCGATGTTTGTCGGTAGGCCTGGCATATCGGACGCCTTCCAGGTAGCGTCCTTGAACTCTTTCGACCGTCGATCGATAACGCTTTTCTGAGTCGGGATCCAAACCCCGACTTGGACACTCTGATCAGTTCCATCTTCCCATAAGCTGACATTTTCAACTGCTTCACTCGAAGCCCAACACTTCTCTTCCTCCTCCTCCGGAATGAGCTCCTCGATGAGGACTTGTTGTACCGCCATCTTACCGTTCATCACTATCGAATTGCGACTTACAGCGATTTCAATATCCCCTTTTACTTCGTGGGAACCCTTTCGAGTCGGGAATTTCATGCTGTTATGGAACGTCGAAATTATAGCTCGTAACTCGAAAAGGGCTGGTCTACCCAAAATAACATTATACGCGGAGGGAGCTTTAACGACCACGTAGTTTAGCTCTAGCGTCCTCCCTCTTTCCCCATCACCTCATGCGTTAGTAGCTTTATGGAACCCATGGGATGGTACGACTGTGAAGCCGAATAGTGGAGAGGCTATGGGCACTAAGTCTTTCTCTTTGAGCTTCATTCCCTGGAATGCCGAGTAGTATAAGATATTCACAGCGCTACCATTATCGACGCATACTCTCGATACTCTGGCGCGACTTATAACTGCTTCAATCACTAACCCCTCATTATGACTTGTCGACTTAGGGACGTCGTCTTTGGGGCGTACCCGACTTCCGTAGTTAATCTTGGCCCTTACGCGCCTCGGTTGTCGTGCAGTTCTCGGCCGGCTCGTTCCTTCTCACTCTCCCCCGGCCCAAATATCATATTCACATAATTGTTTGGGCGATTATCATCATAGCGATCCTGACCATAGTAGTCCCTATTGTTATCAGGAGATCGGTCTCGTCTAGGGATCGATCTTTTCTTCTTTGATTCTCTCGACTTCGACCTCTATCACAGTCGGATTTCTTCTTTTGAAGTCTCGCCCCCTGGGCTCATTATAACTCGATCGGTCTACGACCTCATCCAGACTTTCCCTCACGGATGCGAGCCTCGATGTCTTTCTTTAAATCGAAGCAGATCCTCTGTCGAGTGACTTTGTGTCCTCGTGGAATTCACAATACTTTGTCGACCTTCGTTTTTCTCGAGGTTTTTGATCGGAGGTGGCCTCTTGGCCAAATTCTTAGAAACCATGATTGATAAGACCTCAGATGCGGGACCGGTTGAGGAGTAAAATCTTTATCCTTTCTACCCCCTTTTTCTCGACCGGCCCGAGGCGCGCCTCGATCGCGATCCCAAGCAGGCGTTTTCCTCTCTACATCTTCTTTGTCGAGGCTGATTCTTATTTCCTCCTCGACCTTCTTTCCTCGAAAGTGTCCATCCACTCGGCTTGGGTGTGCTACGCCTGCCTCCTCTTCGCCTTAGGCAAAATCGATGTCGACATTCACACACTCATCCATGTTTGAGGAGGTTCTGCTTAACTTCTCATACAACTTTGTGTTGCGCAGTCCCCTACGAATGAAGTGATCAAGACTCGATCCTGAGGATCCTTCACTGCATGGCCTCGAGTTAAACCTCTTGAGATAATCTAATACCGACTCGTCTCTATCTTTGCCTCACGTTTGTGAGGTGCGTCTCGCTCAATGAAACTTTTTGTTGTGATGAAGGCGTCTCTGAATTTTACGCGAGCATGGTGAAGGCGGAGATGGATCTGGGTTTCAACTTGGTAAACCACTCTCTTGCTCGTCCTACAAGTAGAGTCTCGAATGCCCGGCATCGCATCTCGTCGAGGGCACATTCTAGCCTCATCTCAGGATAGATACACGTGAAGATGGTCCTCCGGGTCGGTGGTGCCATCATACGGGTCTATCTTAGGTATTTTAAACCCCCTTGGGTTTAGGATAGTCTTCAATCTCCTTGATGAAAGGAGACTCAACCTAGCGGGCCTGGGTTTTCCCAGGATTACATCTAACTCACTTTAACGCTATCTTCATCGATCGTATGTGCTTCTGTTGTATTTCTCGCTTCCTCCGTTCGGCCGAACTTGAGGAAGCATGACCTCTTCAAATTGATCGGCTTAGGATTATTGGCGGCGTTTTGCCGCCTTCCGCTGTTATTCTTTGTCTCTGTCGATTAAAGGCTTCCGCCATTATCTTTCTCAGGGCATTATGATGCATGCCCGCCCGGTGATCCACCATGGCTTGATACTGCGGGGCAAGGCCACGAGTTTGTTTTGGCGGATTTTCATGGGCGGTCTCTAAAGCTGGATCTTTTTCCCGAGGATCCGCTTTGCTGCTCACTTGTGCATGTGATTCTGCGGATCCACGTTTTTAGAGGTGGTTTTACGGCGGTCTTTTCCTTCGGAGGCATGATGATCTTGATGTATTCAACAAAAGAAGGAACCCTCCTTCTAGCGCCAATGAGCGATGACAAATTATGTCACCTTAAAGATCTGGACTTTTCCTTATATTATTGATGAACAATCAAGAACCCTAATGCCAAAAGCAGCGAGAGGGTTTTGTATGTTGCGGTGAGTCTAAGTGGGATTCTTAGAGTGCCTCGTATCTGTTCTTATTCCAGGAATCAAGCCTACGTAGTTCTGGAGCGTTGTATTTATAAGGACAATGCATGACCTAACCCTAACATGAGTCGGTTTGTAGCTATTGTCATATTTACCCTTAATTGGGCTTTACCCCTCGCCCAAGTTATCCTGTGGATATTGGGCGGCGTGGCGGTGTGGACCACTGTTCTCGATATCGATCTATCCGACCTGGGATGATCGACTCTCCCGAACTCACGTCCCGCGACCGCCCGTAAGTCGATGGTCGTGACTTGAGTCCCAGCCATATTTCAGGTAGCGAGGATCGACATGCGTGTCAAGGCTTCTGGAGTCGATATTCCGACTTGTATGCCTTATCGGCTCATGTGCCTTAGTAAATATTTGATCTACGTATCCCACTCGATGATGATATTTCGAGGTGCGTAACCCGGTATCGTCAATCTGCAGCATCAACGTTGCTGTTAAAGTGCTTAATTTGCTAAGTCATTATTATATCCAAGTTTCTATAATACTTTGTAACAGCCAATTAAATTATTAGTTAAAAATACAATCTGCCTTAAGTTGGTACAACTTGATAATTATGAAAGTTGAGAATTCAGCTTTTTAAGTCCCTCAACACGAATCAGTCTTTGATTACAATATCGATAGTTTGTGTTTGATTGTGGAAACACTCTTTTGATCAGTTAAAGTAAAGTGATATATAACTCGATCACCTATTACCTTAGGAACAACACGTTAACCGGTTATTTCTTCCGTCTAACTTTGTCTAACAGCTTCCTAAGTAGTTGGAACTCCGTGTGTAATTAAAAAGTCTTAATAAAGTTTGAAAAATTATTAAGTAAAATTTAAAAAGGGTATATATCCTATTCACCCCCCTTCTAGGATATACTAGTGAGCATATACTTGAAACAAGGCTGCTAGAGATAAGTCTGCTGATGCTCAGCAGACTTATGGAACACGTCTGCTGCATGGTTTTCCGAGTTTTGTCTAAGTTACTTCTGGGGTATTTCAGTCATTTACTGGTTTGGCTGTTAAGTCAGTTAGGGTTGGATTCCCAAGGCTATAAATACCATCTGTATTAATTGTAATTTGATGTAACTTTCTCGTGATACTAAATTATCCTCATTTGTAAGTGGAGTAGTCGGAACATTTCCGGAAACCACGTTAAATATGTGTTCTTCTTGTTTCTGTGTTTGTTTACTTGTTAGTCTTATATCTTACTCTAAATCACCATCATTTCTTGATGATCCGTCATAACAGACATTTTTCTGAAAAATGTGTAAAAATTGTTTGTATTACTACAACTTTTCCGTATGTTATTTTTCCCTGCAATTTAGTGTTCAAAGTTTTACAAAAGTATATGCACATCATACAGATTACACATGAATCGGATTATTATCACAAGAAGCAATATAAAGTCTTAAGATTGTAGGAAAATTAGTTGTCTGATTTCGTCTATAATAATATGTATTTATCGTTTATAGAAACTTTCCAAATAGAAAAAGTAGTTGAACAACAAAGATGAAGAAACAATTTTCTGAACATGTATTTCACATTTATACACACGACAATATGCATAGCAAATTGAACGACACAAAGCATAAGTAAATACGAAAAAAACTCATTGTTTAGACTGAGGTGTGTAGAATGCTATCCTTAAGACTTTATTGCCCCGATTAAATGACCACGGTTATGGCAAGAAGTCTCCCAAGATGCATCAGTCTTTTCCTTGTTCTGGTTGCGGCACTTCAATGCGAACAAGCGGCGAACTGATCCGGCCTCGATATCTCTGACTATGCAAATGAGTTTATGTTGAAAACATTTCTATTTGCTCTTGCAAAATTTCAGAATACAGAATTTTCATGCATGCTTCTATTTTTGCAAAGTTTCAGTATGGAAAAAAACTATATATTTTCATTCAGGGATGATGTTTATTTATAGACAGAAGAAGCAGTCTTTCGTAGAGGAATTAATCTGAACTGATGTCTGCTTTGGCTCACATATATCACTCTACATTTACGCAATAATTTATCATTCACCCGATATCGGAATCGAATGATTCAAAAGCCTAACATAAACTACTATCTTAGTAGTTTCCAAAACCGTTTCTCAGAAATTCATTCCGTAACTCATTCAAATCCGGGCCAGAAGTTGACTATTCGTCACTTACACTTAAACCCATTTCGGAGCTAAAATACCATAAAGTTCCAACAGTAAGGGCTCACAAGGGGTTATATATTATGGGTAGGCCAACAAAAGTGGGTCTAGACGTGGATATACCTAGGTGCCTCAATCATTTAAGTGCATTGAACTTGAAATAGTGTGGTCTCGAACTGCATGTCAATGCAAATTCTAGAATGACACTGGAGTGTGTAGATATCACTCAAAGAAAAATATGAGCGAGTGCGTTCTTTGGCAAGGTGAAATCCTCACTTTTAAGTGGATTTTCGTTAGGGCTCAATTATTTTACCTCCAAATGTCACAAACAAGTGATATCAGGTGAGTGTGTATGAACAAAATTGTGTGTTCGTATTGGTCAATTACAATCTGTACGAGACGCCCACTATAAAAACGATCTCAAGGAACTACGAGAGACTTGATTCTTGAACAATCACAAGATACGTAGGCAACTTGGGATTCATAATCTCGGGCTCAGACTAAAAATACACCAAAAATCTCCTTTGTTCATGGGGATTATTCTTGTTAATTGTCATTAGGATGTTTAAAGCCTGAATAATCATACATACGATTTCTAGCCTCGTCAGTATTTCTCCTAAGTATCCTAAAACCCGACCACCCCTCATACGGCCGGTGTAATGACCCATATTTTTTAAAGGTATTTTCGTCTCTAATCAAAATAATATATTAAGGGAGCCTTTAAGAGCACCATACCAAATTTACTTGAGGCACCACAACAAAGTTTGAAAATATGTATTAAGTTTGATAAGAACCAACTTTACACTTAATGGGTAAAGAAGGACACATTTAATAGACCGGGGTTTATAAGGACAAATTTATAGTGATGATCCAATAATACACCTCATCTATAATATTATGCATTCAAAAAAATCAACACATGCATTAATGGGGTTGGGATCACCTATCCAAGTTTGCTGTCCAATTTAATACTATGTCGTTTTTGCTCTCGTTTACTATTTAACATTTTTTTCTTCTTCTTTCTGTTCATTTACAAACATAGTGGTATTTTGACATAGTATTAAATTGTACAAAAACGACGCAGTATTAAATTGGACAGCAAACTTGCATAATCTTCACTACTACCTATGAATGGTCATGCAGTGACATATATCAACATAGTTACACACTACTTCATCACAATTAAATTCATGCAGTGACATTCAACAACATAGTCACTATATCATTACAATGTCAGCACTACAACACTACTTTATCACAATCAAAGTCATGCAGTGACATTCAGCAACATAGTCACGATAATCATTACAATGTCATTACTTAAGTACTTCATCACAATGAAAGTCCTGTAGTGACACTCAACAACATAGTCACTACTTCACAAATCCATCACAATGTCACTGCCAAACAAGCATCGTATACACCGATGACATTATATCATTACAATGTCACCGTCATCATCTATACCAGCAACACTATATCATTACAAATTTACAAATGCATTACAAATTTCCCACCAATAGTGGTGCTTTCTAATTTCAAATGCGTCATCCATATGCATATGAACATGCGAACACATTGTTCCCCTAACAACAATTGATTTACGATTTACGTTTGGAATCGAACCGCTGATGGTTCTCTAAAGAATTATTCAGACCAAATCAATCACTCAAAGTAATAAGGACTAGAATTCATTCCTTTTCGGTTCTTCAAAGACTACAAACAAAGATGAAGGTAAACACCATTTATTCATCAAATATAATTTCAGCGGACATGATTTCACTTGTGTCACCATTCCAGCCACATCTATATATCTATATCTATAGATAATAGGGTTTATTGTCAAAAAAAGCAATTTGAACATAGAAATATTCAAAGAGGATAGTGAAATATTTTTCTGAGTAAAAAGGACATATCCTTATTCCACTGTGATAGAGAAATATTAGATTTGGGGTCAGTTCCACTGCAGCAAACAGTGGATTTGAGTTATAAACAGTTGATTTAATCTTATCACCCAATTTATATTTTCACTGGCCTGATTCCCATTTTACCCCTCTTTTTTTTTTCCTTTTAAACCACTCCCCCTATATAATAATATAATATAATATATAGAGGAAAGAAAATAAAATCAATTTGGACCCCAACCCGCTAATTATCCGATTGAACCCACTCCAAACCAGGAGTAATTAAATAGGCAGGTTAAAAAAACCAGCTTTAACTCCTTCCATACAATCTCTCCCTATTAATTGTGGCAACTTAAATTTCGGCAAAATCTTTGAATGATCGAAACTCTTTCCCAAAATACTCTCCCTCAATCAACATAATACGTTACCAAAAAAAAAAAAAAAAAAAAAAATCATTATTGTAAAATATTTCTAGAATCTTAATCAATAAAAAATATCAATCAACAAAGATGCAAACACGGTAAAGAACCGCCTTGATTGCATACATATTATATGTTCACACGTTCAAACAGGCTAAATTACAATTTTGGTCCTCTAACTAGACACTTTTTCGATTTTGGTCCTAGTTTTTCTCCGGCGACAATTTTAGTCCTGTAAGTGGTCTTTCTTTTGCAAAAATATTCCTGAACGTCGGAAAGACCACTTACAGGACTAAAATTGTCGCCGGAAAGACCACTTTTAGGACTAAAATTGTCACCGAAAAAGACCAATTTTAGTCCTGTAAGTGGTCCGGAAAGACCACTTTTAGGACTAAAATTGTCGCCTGCTAATGCTCTCATGTTTCGATAATTTGGATTGATTGACAGGTACGTAAGTTGAATTGGAGCAGTCGGCCGGTGAAAGCTGGAAGGAGCAGTCAGCTTGATTGCACTGCACCATAACATTGTTTCTGTTCCGAAGTTAACGCTTTCCTTGATTGCAGAGGAAGTAGTTTGAATAGCCATCGGCGCTTGTACTTAGCAGGGAAACTGCCTCATTTTCTGTTCGGCAATTTGGGTAATGGCAGCTTCCATGAATTTTCTAGATGGAGAAATATCTGATAGTGATGTTTTTCCCTTATTTTATTAAGATATTGATATATGTCTGTATATTTATCGAATTTTATTTACTCTCAAATATTCATGTTTTAGAAAACGTATTCATTTGTTACATTTTATGTGTAATGATTATTTTGTATTAAACTAATATTATACTACTCGTTGCCGGCAGTTGCATATATTTAAGTTTTCACGAAATTTTAGTTTGCCATAAGCATTAATTCATATATCAACAGGGATAAAGCATGACAGTAACAAGGAATAAGAAATGTGACGGTTGTTATTAGACAGAGCAGTGAAATCTCGAGGGTCCCCGGCATTAATTTTTCCGCTCACGGACTATAATAGTGAGAGAAGGCCAGAGCCGGTCAATTTCCCCGCTCACGGACAATAATAGTGAACATCCGGTCTGTAACATGTATTAGTTTCCCTTCTCATGGACTATAATAACGAGACGTAATACTTGTGAACCGTTACATGTCAGATGAGTATGAGCCTCCCTTAGTAGGCTGAATTTTTTGACATTAAGTAAGTAACTAAATAACTATACTTTGCTTACGTCATATTTATTTAGCTTTGCATAACATTTATTTATTCATTCTCAGAACATGATTTTAGTAGCTTTTAAATTATGGTAATTTTTTTTTATAAAAAGTTCATATTTTTCTTTAATTCAAAAGTGAACTCTGACAGGCCTAGTGACTGTCTTAATTCTCCTTTGATGCATTTTTTCTTATGGGGCATTCATGCTCGCTCTCCTATACTATTGTTTTTCAGATAAGATGCGTGGACAGATAGTTGTTCAGAACAATGAGTTTTATGGCACATACTCAGTAGTAAGCAGTGAAGGAATTTGAAGGGGCAATTTCTTAATGGATTTGGTAATGATTTTTATGTAATAGTAAGATACTATGTGGACTAAAGCATTTGTGTTTGTAATCGATCGTTATTTTGGTGTTAGTAAAGTTATTATTAGATGAGATTATTTTATTGTGATCTTAGTCCCGAGTTGTGATGTTTTACCTTCTGTTTTTAGTGTTGGATATGTATTCCGTAGAAAGGCTTCGTGTTTCGAGTTTTTATCACAGAGCATGGCCGAACGGTCCGTTTTTCGAAAAAAAACTCGGGTTTTCGGAATTGGTCGTTACACTTAATCTGGTTGAAAAATGAAAAGTGGACTTTTTGTAGGACGGAGGCAGTGTATTGATGACCAATGTGTTTTTATGTGTGAATAAATTTGTTTCATTTGAGGCATTGATAAACACAAACGAAACAAAAAAAAGAATTTAAAAAAAAAAAAAAAAAAAAAGCGAAACAAATTTTCAGACGGAATCACATACTTTGTTGCTATATTAAACTTGACAATTGCTTGAACAATCATACGAGCTATTTAGTATCATTTAACCACCAATTCATAAAAACAAGGTATTTGTGAGAAAGATCTCTATACTTTGCTATATAGAACCCATCTGGCTTCACCGCCCACCAACACTTAAGATCGTAATCTTCTTGATATATCCTTCGATGAAATATTGCCATAGATCTTGTCTTGTGCTCCCACCAAATGGTACAATAAAATTTCGTACGGCCGAAAATATCGTCCGTAAATTGAAAAGTATAGAAGTCACCGCCGTTTATATCATGATAACCAAGAGCATCATTCCCAGAATATCAATGGAGTTTGAGGGGGTTTTGATTCCTAGGAAGCATACTGCTGATGTACATATGAACAGTAGTAGTATCCCATGAAGCATTTTGTTTGAAAGAAAATAGAAATAAAAATAAGAGAATTAAAGTGAACTGATTTTCTAGCCATGAGATTTCTTTATCTAATTTCTCATTGTTTCAAAGCCTTTAAATATATAGAGAATGTATGGCCCTCGAAGGTTTACTATAAAAGTACTAAAATACCCTTCAAAAGATAAGTCATTTTGGTGTTTTTACAAAGATTAAGAAAGTGGTTGAATGCCATAAATATAAAGTGGAAATGTATAAATATCTTTTGAGTATCATTAATGAAAGTATAATTTGTAATGTAGAATGATTTATATTCTGAGAAAAAATAAAAGGTAGAGTGACTTATATTCTAAGACGACCGTAGTATATCATATGAATGTATCATAATTTATTAATTAGAATGTAGCATAAGCGGTGAAGTGTTAGTCTTTTATCTCAGTACTCTAGTATTTCATTCTTAAAAAAAAGAAATTAATAATACTCTAGTGTTTCGTTTCACCATATCTCTACTTTTTTTTGTTTCATTTTTCTAGGTTATATATCTTATTAAACTTTCCGTATTGTTTCTTCCTGTTTTTTCTTCTTCTTAGTCTTCTATACACATACTTTGCTTCTTCATCTTTTGAACAACATACTGTGCTTCTGTCTTCTATGCACGTTACTTATTTTTTGTTATCCTTATTATTCTTGCACAAAGAATACAACACTTTTACAACAACAAATATTAGATTTACACAAATTGTCTGTATAATTTGTCAATCAATATACAATATGTTCACTTTTCTTGGTTTTAGTATATTTTTATTTCAAATGAAAATGATCTAGACCATTTTATGTATCTTTTAGTTTATTAAATTTGGGGTTTTGTCAAGAAGGACATGTTAATAAATAAACCAGGATATTGTAGAAAACCTAAAAACACACACACACTTTTGAGAACAAGAGCTGAAGAACAAATTCTGGAAAAAGGAAATTATATGTTCTTATTGCATTTCTGTATTTATTTTTCTTGAGTACAAGGCATGCCAAACTATCTGTATATATACACTAAGTGCCCTAATTTCGTACTAATTCAAAAATTACAGGATAATCCTCTGTTTTGAAAGAAGATAAACACAGTGAATGGAGCTGCCACCACATGCGGAGCTAATGGCTTTGATCACTGATTCCACAAACACGTCCAGGTTCTGAATTTGATGCGGTGATTTCTCCTTATCTCTCCAAACTCAGCCTTATCTCTCCATAAATCACCTTGATCCCCTTTTTCTTCGAAACTGAGATAAGTTTATTTGTTTGAATTTGATTTTCTGATTGCTGTTTGGATAATCCTCTTGACTTTGAATTTGTATTTTTGTATTTCTTGATCTGAGTTCGTATTTGAATGGGCAACGGTCATATTCATTTCTGAGTTTCGCTTTCACCCCCAAAAGCGAGGCGGGGCCGAGGCCGAGTTTGTGTCTCGATTGTAAATAGGGAATCTTAGGCGTGCTTTAGTGAATATATCCGCCAATTGATCGATTCTTTGAACGTGTTTAGTAATCAGAGATGTCTAGCCACTTGCTCACGAACATAATGGTAGTCCAATTCAATGTGCTTACTTCTAGCATGGAAAAAAGGGTTTATAGTCATATGGAGTGCACTTAGGTTGTCCGAGTAGAGCACCGGTGTAGTAGGAAGTGGAATATGTAGTTCTCGTAGAAGATATGTAAGCCAAGTGATTTACTGCACTGTATGGGCCATAGCCCGGTACTCGCCTCTGAGCTTGATCTGAAACAAGTGGGTTGCTTTTGGCACACCAGAGATAAGGTTTGGTCCTAGGAAAGTGCAATAGCCTCGTGGTTGAGCGTCTGTAGATGTGCATCCCGCCCAATCTGCATCGAAAAAGGCCACTAAGGTGGGCCAATCTGCATCGATATGGGAGTAAGCCCAAAGTTGTGAAATAGGGCCTTTGTGTAAAGTCAATCCAAGATCAATAGTGCCTTTAACATATCGAGGATTCTATTGACTAGGCTTAGATGGCCACCGTTGGTTGTTGCATGAATTGGGAGACATAGTTCACACTTTGAATGATAAATCGAGTCTAGTGAATGTGAGGTATTGGAGTGCCCCAACTAGACTTCTGTAGTAGGTAGGATCTGATAGGAGTTCTGATTCTGCCTCTGCATTATGTTTAGTGGCAAGGGGAGTTCTCATTGGTTTGCAGTCAAGCATTTGTGCTTTGTCCAGGATGGTTTGAGCATAATGAGACTGATCCAAATGTAGTCCTGTGGGAGTATGGTGCACCTGTACTCCAAGGAAGTGGTGGATGAGACCCAGATCTTTCATGGAGAATTCTTGACTCAGAAGACCGATGAATGATGTCAATAAGTCTGAGTTGGATCCTGTAAGTAAAATGTCATCCACATAGAGCAAAAGGACTAGAGTCCCATTGTTAGAGTGATAATGAAATAATGATGGATCAGAAAGACTACACTGAAAACCATATTGAATTAAAAATGTACTGAACCTGTCAAACCAGGCTCTAGGAGCCTGTTTTAAGCCATAGAGTGCTCTGTCCAACTTGCACACATGATCTGGGAAATTTGGATGTGCCATACCTGGAGGTTGTGACATATATATGTCTTCTGTAATAAAGCCATGTAGAAATGCATTCTTAACATCTAACTGTTTGACTGGCCAATCCTGATTTAAGGCTATGCTAAGAACAAGTCTGATTGTGCTAGGTTTGACTACATGAGAGTAGTTTTCTAGATAGTCTATGCCATCAACTTGACTGTACCCTTTGGAAACAAGTCTAGCCTTTAATCTGTCTAAAGTTCCATCAGGTTTGAGTTTGGCCTTGTAGACCCATTTAGATCCTATGACATGCATGGTAGAGGTCTTAGGCACTAGGTGCCATGTCTGATTATGTAACAGGGCATCTAATTCTTCTTGCATAGCAGCTTTCCACCCTGGATGACCAAGAGCGGATTTGACAGTTCTAGGCTCTTTAGGGATGGCTAGGATAGCAGTTGTTAAGGCATACTTAGGATTTGGCTTGAATATTCCATGTTGAGACCTAGTGGTAATTTTGGTAGTGATAGGGGAGTCAGGGGTGGATGAGTCTAGGTCTGAATTTAGATCAAGAGAGTGTGATGAGTGCACAGGGGAGGCTGGTAGTGTGTCTGATAGAACCTGTGTATCACTGATGATTGGGGAATGCACAGGGGAGGCTGGTAAGGAATCTGATGATACTTGTGTATCACTGATGGTTGGTGTGTCAGGGATATGTTGTGCAGGGGAATGTTCAGATTCATGTTGGGAAATAGGAATGATAGGGATGTGTGGATCTGTGGTGGTGAGTGTAAGAGGATCAATGGGGGTTTGACTGGAATCTTGTTGGTCATGTGTGCAGGAAGATGTGTGTGGAGGATTCCAGGAATCAAAGATGGTTTGGACATATGGAGTGTTGACAGTGGTTTTGGTCTTATAGGGTAGGAGATTTTCATCAAAGGTAACATGTCTGGAAATGAAAAATTTTCTGGATGAAGGGTGAAAACATTTGTATCATTTGTATTGTGTGCTGTAGCCAACAAAAACACAGGGCAAGGATTTGGGATCAAATTTATTTCTTTTTGTATCCCATAGGTAAGGGTAGCATCTACTACCAAAAACTCTGAGAGTGGAGTAATCTGGATTGGTCTTGTGTAGGACAAAATGAGGTGAGTTCATGTTTAGGGTAGAGGAGGGTATTTTGTTGATTAAGTAAGTGGCTGTGGCAAGAGCTTCAACCCAAAGGAATAGGGGTAACCTGCTGTGGAAGAGCATAGTAAGGCCAAGTTCTCTAATGGTCCTATGTCTTCTTTCTACCATTCCAGTCTGTTCAGGAGTGTGAGGGCATGATATTAAGTGAGTTATGCCAGTTTTTAGAAAATGTAAGGTGAGTTTATGATTAAGAAATTCTCCACCTCCATCTGTGTGGAACCTTTTTATGTGTTTATTGAACTGTCTTAAGGCATAGCTTTCAAAATGCAAGAAAACATCAAAAAAATCTGATTTATGTTTAAGAGGCACAAACCAAACATATTTAGAATAGTCATCAACAAAACAAGCATAAAACCTAAATTTTCCAATAGATTCAAGGGGGGCAGGGCCCCATAAGTCACAGTGAACTAAATCAAAAATACAAGAACTAGTCTTATCAGATTGTGTAAAGGGTAGTTTACTCAACTTGCCCAATTGACAACTTTCACACACATGTTCTTGCTTATTGTGCCCTAGGACCTCTATGAGGCCTTTATTCTTCATAACTTGAATGGTCGGAAACTGAACATGCCCTAGTCTTTGATGCCATAAATCAAGAGAACAAGACCTAAAACGATGAGAAAAGTATGCTTTTGGACTGATAGGAAGAGTATATAGTTCTCCTTTAAGTCCCCCCTCCATTAGTACCTGTCCTGTCACTTTGTCCTTCAAAACAAAACCATTATTAGTGAATATACATTCAGCAGAGTACTGTTTTGCTAGTTGGTTAACTGAAAGAAGGTTTTTCTTTAATTCTGGTACATATAATACATTAGTTAGTGACATAGTTGATGTGTCTGTACATATATGAATTTCACCTATGCCTTGTATGTGTAAACGTGTGTTATCACCAATAAGAACAAATTCAGAACCATGATATGTACATAAGTTATGTAAAATGTATGCATTATTCATCATGTGGTTGGATGCCCTCAGTATCAATTATCCACTCGATTATACGCTATGGTGTTGTCCAATGTTAGAGGCAGATAGAGCTTGTGGTATATCACTGGTTGGAGTTTTGTTCTTGTTCCACCAGCAGATTTTTGCCACATGGCTGTCATGCCACAACACCGACACACTTCATTCTTGTATTGCTCCTTTCGCTTTTAGTCATCCTCTTGAAGATTTGGAACCCCAATCTCCTTGATTATTTGCTCCTTGAGTTTGTGTGTTGTTGTTTCTGTAGTTAGTCTGCTGTGCCTGGAATCCTCTTCCTGTTGAGTTGAATTTTGAGGAATTAAACTGCTGTGGGGCCTTTTGTCCATAGAAAGCCATTTGAGCAAGTCTACTTTGCTCTGAATTGTTGTTGAACCAAGATCTTCTCTGATCTAAGCTTTGTAGCTGTGATACTAGTTCAAAGTATGTAGGTCTGGGTGGCTTTAGCATAGTGGTAGTGAAAGTTTCATATTCAGGGCCAAGGCTAGTTAGCAGGTAGTAACCACTTTCTCGGATCTCATGATAGGTTTTCCAATTGCAGCTAAACTGTCACAGAGTCCTTTAAATGTCCTTACATGTTCATTAATCTCTTTGTCATCTGGTTTTCTTAAGTATGTGATTTGTTGTCTTAAGTTGAATTCCCTTTCCTGTGAGTCTTGAGCATATGATCTCTTAAGGGCATCCCATACTCCATATGCTGTGTCTAGTCCAATGATGAGTCCTAATGATTCCTCTGAAAGGGATCCAATCAACCATCCCCTGAGCATCCTATCAGATTTCTTCCATGCTATATAGTCTGGATTCTTGTTCTGTGTAGTGGCTCCACTGGTTGTTGATTCTCGTGGTCCGACTGCTGCATTCTCTGTCTTTGGTCGTTGTGGTGATGAATTCTCGCAGTGCAGAGTTGCTATCTCGTGAGGTGTCTGCTAGATCTTGGCTCTCGCCAGTGCCAAGACTTGTTCTCGCCATAATGGGTAATTTTTTGAGTTTAATTTGAGACTGATGAAGTTTGCCACATTAATTGAGAGTGTTGCCATGGTGATTAGTCACCAATTGCTCTGCTACCATGTAGAAAACCTAAAAACACACACACACTTTTGAGAACAAGAGCTGAAGAACAAATTCTGGAAAAAGGAAATTATATGTTCTTATTGCATTTCGTATTTATTTTCTTGAGTACAAGGCATGCCAAACTATCTCAGTATATATACACTAAGTGCCCTAATTTACGTACTAATTCAAAAATTACAGGATAATCCTCTGTTTTGAAAGAAGATAAACACAGTGAATGGAGCTGCCACCACATGCGGAGCTAATGGCTTTGATCACTGATTCCACAAACACGTCCAGGTTCTGAATTTGATGCGGTGATTTCTCCTTATCTCTCCAAACTCAGCCTTATCTCTCCATAAATCACCTTGATCCCCTTTTTCTTCGAAACTGAGATAAGTTTATTTGTTTGAATTTGATTTTCTGATTGCTGTTTGGATAATCCTCTTGACTTTGAATTTGTATTTTTGTATTTCTTGATCTGAGTTCGTATTTGAATGGGCAACGGTCATATTCATTTCTGAGTTTCGCTTTCAGATATAAGGATACTGATGATTAATCAGGACAAAACCTATGTAAACTTCAAAAAAATACCCATTTTGTGATTTAAAAAAAAAAGAAGGCGATATCTCAAAAAAAAAAAGATTCTCTAATATGCGCCTGATTTATACATTCTGTTACGATTACAAAAAATCTATTGTTTAATTTCTTCATACAAAAAAGGCTTTAAATGCTCTGATTTGCTGTTAATGAGCTGATTTTATACAAAAAGAAGGCTTTAAATGCGTTGATTTTGATTTATTGCAGACATAAATATCTTTGACTAATTTTTTGGAGAGATATTTGATTAATTAAATCCACAATCTAAAATAAGGAAAAAAAATTAATGATTAAAAAGATGTAGTCACATAAAAAATGTAATTATTAAGTGTACTCACAGCCAAAAAAAATGTAGTAACATATAAAGAAATAATAATCAATAAAATGTAGTTACAATAAAAAAAAAACGTAGTTACACATGAAACATGTAGTAACACTAGAAAAAATGTAGTAACACATATAAAAAAGTAGTTACAACCAATGTACAAAGAATTAAGTTGTCACTCGTAACTATTACTGTATGATGGAAGTGATATTTCTTATTGCATTGTTACTTCACGTGTTACTGTTACTTCACGCGAAATTTTTACTATACGTTGAAAACTAATTATCATTCTTATTGTATTGTTACTTCACGTATTACTATTACTTAATTTACTTCACTCGTAATTTTTACTTTATGTTGAAAATTATCATTCTTATTTTATTGTTAATTCACGTGTTACTATTACTTTACTGGATATATATATATACTAGCTAAAACCCGTGCATAATGCACGGGGTAATGGAAATTTAAACTACTTTAAAAATGTATATTACCTCCGTCCCAAAATAAGTGTCCACATTTTAAAAATGATCAGTCCCATAAAAGTGCCCATTTATAAAAAGCAGTACATCATTTAATGCATTTTTCCAAACATACCATTTCATAACATTTAATGTTGGGGCAAATGTCCAAAAGGACACATATTAGACTTAGTTAGGCAAAAGAACGCTAAGGAATCTTATGTGATTATAAGAACACAAAATTAGTACATAGACCAAACTACCCTTAATTTTTTTTTTTACTTTCCTGGACGTAAAAAGTTGTTTTTTTGGCCTGGACGTAAGAAGGTTTTTTTTTTGGCCTGGACGTAAAAAGGTTCTTTTTTTTGGTGACCACCTCGATGCATTGACCTCCTCGATGAAGTGACACCGCAATGCATTGACCGCCTCGATGAAGTGACACCGCGATGCATTGACCACCCCATATCCATTGACCATCGCGATGCAGTGGCCACCCCCGATGCAGAGACACCACGATGCAGTGACCACCCTCGATGCAGAGACACATCGATACAGTGACCATCCCCGATGCAGAGACACCACGATGCAGTGACCACCTCCGATACAGAGACGCCGCGCTGAAGAGACACCTCGATGCAGAGACACCGTGATGAAGAGACCACCGCGATGAATTGACTACCCCCGATCTATTGACCACCGCGATGCCTTGGCCACCCCGATGCAGAAACACCGCAATGCAGTGACCACCCCCGATGCAGAGACACTGCGATGAAGTGACACCATGATGCATTCACCAACGCGATTCATTGACCACTGTAATACAGTGACCACCGCAATACATTGACCACCGTGATGCAGAGACCACCTCGATGCAGTGACCATCCCTGATGCAGTGACCATCACGATGCAATCACCACCGTGATGTAGTGACCACCCCGATGCAGTGACCACTTGACTCGGCTCGATTACACCCCTAATGTGAATAACATTACACTTACTTTACACCCCGATGTAGTGCCATTTCTACACTTTTTGCCCTTGCCAAATAGTTGTAGTTCGCTAATGAATATTGTTTTTGCCTTTAGCAAGAATCGAACCCTGGTCAAATTATACTTGACTGGTTACCATTAGAGCAATACTTTATTTATTTTCAAAATGCAATACATACATACATACATATATATGTAGGAATGAAAGTCCAAGATATGGAACCAAAGTCTTGATGCTAACTATCCCGTGGAAGCAAATATGGCACCATCTTGTATTATATATATAAACCACCACAATCATATTCACAGTTGAACTTATCACAAGGAAAACGTATAGCAACACCTTCCCTTCTTTCAGAGAGGCACCTATAATCATATTCACAGTTGAACAGTCATAATTAATCCTTTTAGAAACTGTATCATGGTACAATTTTTTCCCTTCCAAACCACTTTTTCCTTGATTAATTTGCGCAACACGACATTTACAGAGACAACATTAGGCTCGTGAAAGCATGGCACTAAAACAACCAATAGCATCCTTACAATGACCAGCTTTAGCATATGCAACCAACACCACACTAAAAATACATGAATCGAATCCAAAATCAAAATTTTCTGAGCATTTAACCATGTGATGAAATAGCAAAAGGCTATCAGGACTTCAGATACCATTACAAATAAGAGTTTCAGATACCTTGGCAGGAAGAATAGATGTAGCCACAACAGGTATAGCAACAGTTTCAACTACCAAAGAGCTTTTCTTAGAAGGCTGGACTGCTGATAAAAGCTTTCCTGACTTCAATTTCATTGCAGAAAAATCGATTTCTTGAACTCCAATTTATTTTCTCTCAAAAATCATCCCCACCCAGCTGCAAAGAAAGAAAGAAATCCAAGAAAAATTATTCACAATGAAGATTTCTTCATCTTCAATCAGGGTTCTGAAGGCTCTTACTTTCTTGTTCAGCATTACACTCTGCTCCACCGCCGTACAACAACATTCATTCTGACATTTCCGGCCGGAATCCAAAGATTTCCAGCGGGCTACCAGAGAGTTGGCCAAAACAACAACGATCATAACCACCACCATTTCTCCTCCATCACCACCGGTGCTCAAAAGGCAGAGCCGGCATGAGTTGCTATTTGTTTCAAGCTTCACAGAATCCGCTATTACTAAATGCTCTTGTCTGCTACTTTGCGAACCCCTCCATTTTCATCATCACCATCGGATCATGAGATTGATCCAAGATATGGAGTGGAGAAAAGATTAGCCCCTTCAGCCAGATGAAAAGAAGTGCCTGAAGGTAGAACCGGCGGTGGGGAAAACGGGTTGATGACGATGGGGAGAGGGTTGACACGGGGGTAGTTTAGGAAAGTTAAAAAAAATATGTCCTTATAACCAAATATCTTTTTTGGGTGTCCTAAGTGCCTAATTAAGTATCGAAACTAATCCTTATAAACAAATACCCATTTAATGTTTATATACTTATTTCATATTCCAAAAGAGATTTATTATTTGCTAGGAGTATATATGTTCATCGCTGCTTAAAATACAACACATTAATTATTTTCATAATTTGTGTGCACTACAAAAGATGGACATTTTTTACGGGACAAAGGTAGTATAAGTGTATAATAATACGCAAATTTTATCGGGTTCTTTAGTTACATAAGTTTTTTGACCAAAATTCATACACATATAAGCTTCTTGAACAAATTCTTGAACATATAAGTTTTGAAAAAACCCAAAATACGTACCCCCACCTTCTTCCTTTACACATGAAACCTAAAACCTGAACCCACCGGAAAACCCACCTACCCCCTCCCCCGATGGCCCGAACAACCATGAAACCCCTATGAACCCCTAAAACCCTGGATCCCATGAACCCAGCACCCCTGGACCCTTAATTAATTCATGATTTCCGGCGATGTCGTGATTTTTTTTAAATCGTGAAGCAAAAAGAAGACGATAGGAAGGAAGAAGAAGAAAGAAGGAAGAAGGAAGAAAGAAGAAGAAGAAGGCATTTTCGGCGAGAATGACATGAAGAAGCCATCTTTTCTGGCGAGAAGAAGAAAGAGGAAGAAAGGATGGGGCTATATTAGTCTTTTACCACCTTTAAAAATCCAATTTGGGTTAAAGCTCAAATGCGCAAAAATTTGTCTAACTTCACTTATACACGCCATTCCCCCAATTTTATCTTGGTCCAGTTGGTCCGGTCACATAGTCAATAGAATATGTGCATGCCTACGTGGATCCCCTATTTTTGGAAATAACTATTCCAAAATTATTGTGTTGTCAATTTTTGAACATGAAGTAAGTGTGACATTATGTGACTGGATCTTGATAAAATTGTTGTGCCAATAAAAGTATAATTTTAATATAAACAATAGTAGATTTGAAAATATTAGAGCTCCATAAAAATTTAAGGAAATTGAAAATAAAATAAAAACAAACAAACAAACCAAAAAGGGATTCTATCGGCACTACACTTTTTACTATCTGTACCATTTTTGTTTTCTACTTCTGGCACCATACATATATTTTTGTTTTATACGTTCCTTTTCGATATTAACGTCAGTGGATTGACGTTACTAAGTATTGATACTATTATAACGTAAACGTCGGTGCCACGGACTTTAGTGTTTGAAAAGCAACGTCGGTGTCGGTGACTTTGGTTTTCAATAGCAACGTTGTCAGTGCCACTGACGTTATGTTCGTTAAAAATGATCATGGTGCCGAAGTAATTTTTTATGGTGTCGGAAATAATAGGATGTCAGTAGTAATAAATGAGGTGCCGATAGAACTGAAAAAATAAATAAATAAATAAAGCTATTTGAATAGTAATAAAATCTATATGAGACCACCACCAACTCATTGAAGCATTTTTTCCTGTCAGTGTGCTCTTTATTTTCCCATTGCAGCTAAACGACTCCCATTCATCATCTACTAAAAGGGATATATTGTTGATAACTTTGGGGTTTTGAAGAACACCAACAATGTCGAACTTGAATAAAACGCAGAAAACTAAAACTCAGAAATTTGCTTTTCTTGATATGAACGTAGAATCGTGAAACACTTTCCTACAAAAGTTATTTGCCCCTTATCTGAAGCCTAGGGTAACACAAATACTTTTGTGAGATAAGACTACGTTTTCCCTTCGATCTTTAGGCTCAAAAGATGAAGAATACCTTTGGAGAAAGTTTGCAAGTGTTTTATGTATATGATATGATCAAGGATGCATACATTTGTTGTGTGTTTTATTCAACAATGTAAGAAGCCTCGTAAAAAGCTCTTGGATTCGGAAAATCAGTTGCAAGTTCGAAAATATAAGTTACAACCCAAGTGGAAAGGTACCATTTGGTTATAACTACCCAAAAAGGCCAAAAGGCACTTACAGATCAAGTTGACCATAAAGCGTGCGCTGTCGATCCGCAGCGTGCGCTGAAAAAAACGAAACCCGACCAACTCTCGAACCACCACGGGCGTCGCTTTATCGATCCACAGGCGTGCGCTGTCACCACAGTGTCTTTGTCGATCCAAAGGCGTCGCTGCATCACTGCTTTCACCAAAAGCTGATTTTTGGTCCTTTAACTGGTTTTCCGGTCCTTTAAGTGATTTTCTCGAACTATACTTGCTTATTTTCCATCCGTATACTCATATACACTTATATAAGCGTGCACTCCGCACTCCAAACTTATTATTCAGTGTTACGAGTATATCCACCCTTGTACTAAACCCCGATTACCTCAACGGCTTGTGATTATACTTAAATCACCAACATTCCTCCCCCATTTAAGTGTAATCCTTGGTTTAGCAAAACAACACTGTCATAAAACAAATCAACTCATGCTTCAATGAAAATGTCACGAAGATTGAATTTCCATCTAGTATTATTACACATTTCAAATATTCGAGTATTGGGGTGTGTCTAAGCATTGAACCCTTTACACGCTTTTGAATACATGAAGATAACATACACATGAGTTAATATAACTCCAAAAGTTTATTCTTGACACTAATTAAACAGGCCTTGTGTCCATATCCATTCAAGAGTATATAGAAAGTCAACCCCACTTTCTTGAAGCGGCCAAACTTCATACTCATATATGTGAATCTTTCTAATCATGTACCTGAAACACTTTTCCAAAAGATATCACCTACACAACAGGTAATGCACATACTTTCGGGACTTTTTCATGTGCCAAATCTTCGAGAATGGGCCTTCCACATTGAATTCTGCCTATGGCGTTGTACCATAAGGGAATTGGGTATCCCACCCCAAAGATTTAATGGGTTCTACACATCCCGATAACAAACTTTTTACCAAGTTTCAAGTCAATCTATATTTGGTCAAACAAGATTGACTAAATCATGAGTACTCTTTGAACAACCACCATCATCCTTTGAGTTATAAACTCACAATCCAACTTTTCATTAATACATTGGTGTCTAGATCACCATTGTAACATTTGACAATTTCCTAGCCAAACACATTGGATAACTAGGATGAACTTGGTTATTAATTGCAAGGGAATTCCGAACTTCTAAGTCATCAACAAAGAAATCCAACTCCATAGTCAACCGTAAATTTATGCACTTAGAAGCTCATAAATGATACTTCATCTTAGCACAAATTACTAGTTAACCGAGGATTCTTCTAAACCGAAGGAATCTCATTTTACTATAGAGTTTAAACATTCCCCATGATCGTAGTTTAAAGCCTTGATGACAATACCGTCCCAATTATGAACAACATGATTTGGTTAATACCAAAATCAACATGTCAACAATGTAAACTACTACATCACCTTATATTCCAAGGCAAATCCAATCTTTGTAGATCGAGCATGTTTCACTTTTAGTATCATGAATAGATACTAAACCAAAGCAAAACACCAAACATGTATTCAACATACATCAAAGGACAAAGTCACTTCCTTAGACATCAAACATATATAAGACATATAAAGTATAAAACATATGTAAGATTTGAATAGTTACTTAACAAGGTATTACAAACAACTTTAAATTAAACTAATCTTCAAGCTAAGATGTCTATCAAGTTTAATTAGCACCTTCAACCAAAATAGCATATACACTCCTTATGTTAACTTCAACATAACAAGACCCTCCAGTTGTTTCAAATACAACGCCCATTCCAATCTCCATTCTAAACCGAAGTTTTACCATCCATTTAATGGATTACAAAATTGTTTAACAGTTGTTAAAACAAACAACAACAATTTATCCGAGGAGATTTCATTAACCGGTGCCAAGGTATCAAAATAACCAATACCTAAAACCGTACAAAACCTTACATTATTAATCAAGATTTATACATGTTGACTTACATCAACTTTCATCTTTCATTGAAAGATTCACCGCACCATTTGCTCTCGTTGAGCTTTACCGGCATATTTAGAAAACATTTAACTACAATAGACATCAAGCTTTCCAAAGAGATAACACTTGATTCATCCCAACATTAGTTATACACAAACACTTAAAATTTCTAAACATTAACATGATTTTATCACCAAGATCAATGAACATTAAACATTAAACACGCAGCAAGTTTCATCATTGATTCAATCATGTCTAGAAATATCAAGCCAAACAACATATATGTATGATCAAACAACATCCAAGAACAAAACTTAGACACTACAATCAAATTTTATATTGATTGTAGTTACTGTTCTTGGACACCACAAACTTTCATGAAATAATGTAAATAAACATACATACCATTCATCCGTAGTCATAGCAACATCACAAAGAAATTTTACAAAGTCATTCCAATGAACTTTTACTTACCAAAAGATTATAATCGACTTTGCATCAATCAAAACCGCAGCAACTTCTCAGAATTTCTGACAACTGTCAACATCGAACCAGACCGCAAACTTGATATCACTGCGATCCTCGTCTCGCCACGATTCTAACGGTATCTCCGGATTTTCAAACCGATTCCTGAATCAAGAGTTATGCCCAAAATACTAGGACAACCTTTGATAAAATTCTGAAAAAGGCAACTCTTCATTTCGAAACCGACATTGTAAACTTAATAACTTTTGTAGATTGTTGATAACTTTGGGGTTTTGAAGAACACCAACAATGTCGAACTTGAATAAAACGCAGAAAACTAAAACTCAGAAATTTGCTTTTCTTGATATGAACGTAGAATCGTGAAACACTTTCCTACAAAAGTTATTTGCCCCTTATCTGAAGCCTAGGGTAACACAAATACTTTTGTGAGATAAGACTACGTTTTCCCTTCGATCTTTAGGCTCAAAAGATGAAGAATACCTTTGGAGAAAGTTTGCAAGTGTTTTATGTATATGATATGATCAAGGATGCATACATTTGTTGTGTGTTTTATTCAACAATGTAAGAAGCCTGTAAAAAGCTCTTGGATTCTGGAAAATCAGTTGCAAGTTCGAAAATATAAGTTACAACCCAAGTGGAAAGGTACCATTTGGTTATAACTACCCAAAAAGGCCAAAAGGCACTTACAGGATCATTTTTGGACCATAGGCGTCAGGCTTTGTCGATCCTGGCGTCGCTGAGAAAAACTGAAACCGACCAACTCTTCGAACCACCACAGCGTGCGCTGTCGATCCTGGCGTCGCTGCTCACTACGCAGTGTCTTTGTCGATCCACAAAGCGTCGCTTTGTCACTCTGTTTCACCAAAAAGCTGATTTTTGGTCCTTTAACTGGTTTTCCGGTCCTTTAAGTGATTTTCTCGAACTATACTTGCTTATTTTCCATCCGTATACTCATATACACTTATATAAGCGTGCACTCCGCACCTCCAAACTTATTATTCAGTGTTACGAGTATATCCACCCTTGTACTAAACCCCGATTACCTCAACGGCTTGTGATTATACTTAAATCACCAACATATATGCGGCATTTCGCATGTCAATATTTGTACACTTTCACTAAAGAAGAATCCAAAAACTTACCGCTAACAGAAAATAGTAACTCTCACCGGGTTAGGAAATACTTCATAAGACAATCTCTAATGTCAATGTTTCAAGAACCTAAGCAAGTTAAGCAACAGCCAGTTTCACGTAAATACTCCATCCAAAAGCTCACATAATTCACGTAAAAATACAAAAATATTAGAATTGCAGATGATAGCATAATGTTAAAATAAAAATGTACCCATTTAATGAAAGAAAAAAAAAAGGGTAACATAAGAAATTTTGGGTAAAGATTTGAAAACAGGTATAATTACCTCTCTTGAAAATCGTTTTCGTCAACCAAAAACCCAAGGAAAACGTAGCGTCGCGTGCTCCATCTTCATTACCGGATGGTAAGAGTGAAAAATCATTATTGTTTAATCATTGTTTCTTAAATAGATTGATGATAACTCATAGGCATGATCCTTCCTTCTAAGAAGAACGGCGACGGGAAAATCACTATTAAAGTGGAGACCTAATGGCACATTTGGATGGATGGAATGGAATGACTATATTGGAATAGAATGACTATGTTGGAATGAAATGAAATTGACTTGATTCCATTACTACGTTTGGTGCACGCTGGAGTGGAATGTCCGATACTAAGGAAGATGGCAGGTGACAGGTGATGGGTGGTGACGACAGCAGGATATGAGAGGTGATTACAGTGTGTGGTGGCCGAAGCGGGTAGTGACAACGACAGGTGATGACGGTGGGGGGTGATAGTAGTAGCGGTGGTGGGTGGTGATCGGTGGTGACAGTGGTAAGTAGTGATCGTGTCACTACAAGAAAATCGATTTTTATGAGAGGAAATCCGGTCAATTAAAAGTCACTTTCTTTTTACTAAAGACTTTTAATGAGAGGAAATTTACTCTCATCGCCCGTCCTTACTGCTTCTCTATATAAAGGTAAATTGCGAGAGTAAAAGGTCCCGTGGTTATTGATGTTTTAGTGACATGTGTTTCCTCTCATTAAAAATTGTTCTGGTGACGACATATTTTGTCACAATAGTTCATTTGCCCCTCATTAAATATTGTTTTTATTATGGTATATATCCTAATAAAACACCATTTACCCCGCACTAAATCAAGATTTAATGACCAAACATCCCCATGGTATAGATTAACTTTCCCTTCATTATGTATTGTTTTATTACGGCATATACCCTCACTAAAACTCCATTTACCCCCACTAAATCATGATCTAATGTCCAAACATCCTCTTGGTATAGCTTAACTTGCCTCTCACTAAATAATGATACAATGACAACATAGCCTCTTATTACAAGTAATTCGCCCCCCAGTAATTTTTTTATTGATGACAATTTCCACCATTATTAATCATGAACCCCTCTCTACATTAGGCTGGCACTATTGCTAAACTAAAATTAGTGATGAGATAATAATGTTAAAACACAATCATATGAATTTCTCATTAATAAGAAAGTTCCAAACTTGGTACAATTGAACAAATAATTAATATACATCAAATGTATGCTTCTTTTCTACCCAGGTGCATACATATATTTACGAAGATCCTGCTTCGTTTTCAACACGAGCAACTCGGTGTCCCTGAGTCCTTCCTGCATATAACCAAAAGCATTATAACTTAGAGGTCTTTTATAAGTTGATCAACCTTGCCTTCCTTATGCACACACATTACATACACATTGAATTCAAAAAATAAGGATAGGTCAATAAGCTTCTGCTCTTTACTCTCATATTAGAGTGAAATCAAGATCAATCACAAAAGCATATCAATTACGTTGACGGAGATAAAAGACACCAAGTTTTTCGGTAATTTCGATGGCATTCCTAGAAATTATTTAGATATTTCTTGTTGTAAACAAAGGGATTCAAACTGTTTTTCACAATCAATATACTAAATGAAATCCAGTCACATAATCTAAACATACTGAATGGAAAGATGCTGCTATCAAAATACATAGATTCAGTTGCACAAAGTTGTCAAAGACAACTTAGTTTCAGAGCATATTCTTAGCATAAGAATATCAATATGTTGAAGGCAAAATAGAGCACATCTTATACAACACATGACATGACAAAGAAGCTGTCAAACAGATTGCACACTCACATGACAAACACATCTTATACAACAACTTAGACATACTATGCAACCTGAACTTCAGGTCTTAGACTCTAGCAACTAAAACAGGTCGACATACGTGAACACAAGAAAGATATAATGCAAACAAAACAAAAGCTCAGAAAAAAGACACATCTAATCACTTAAGTATGCACACTCTGTAGTCTTTACACATATTACCTTGAGCTTTGTACAGACGGTATGTTTTCATGCATATATATATGTACAGCTTTCAGAGTGATTTGTAGGGAAAGTTTTGCCTAGAAATTGCATATATGGAGTCTAAGACAAATGCTGATAATTTGTCTAAAAGTGTTCAGATTCAGCAGTAGGAGCAATAATGTAAATTTGATGTCAATAATAATAATGTAGGAAGCCGTATAGTGAGACCAAATGTAAATTTGTTGTCAATAATAATTTGCTGTCAAACAAAACAAAAGCTCAGAAAAAAAGACACATCTAATAACTTAAGTATGCACACTATGTAGTCAGTACACATATTAACAGACTCCTCAGCTTGGTTGCACCTAAAGACTCAAAACAAATTTAGGTCTTGATCCAAACAAGAGACTGCAGATTGCACAAGATAACAAGTTTAGTTTAGACAAAGCAGACATGCCTAAGCTTTATCAAACTATATCAAACATAGCCAAGAAAGACGTTTAAACATACCGACTAAGGAAAAAACAGTTACCTTTCTTTTAGCTTCTCCAACACTTTAATGGCTCGTGCTTGTAGCTTAACATGAAGGCCGATGCAACTTGCTTCATGTTTGCATACTCCATCATATTGACATCACCGCAGGACCGATAATATTATAGCTTCCAATTCCTATTAAATAATCTAAATTTCCCTTACGCATCACATCACGGTATTGCAAAACCAAGTGGAAACAGAAACCAAAGAAAGAAAGACACGCCACCGGCATCCTCTTACAAAACGGATCACGAAATAATCAATATAACAAGACCTGGCTCGACAAATCCCCTCACGCTGCCTTCATTATCAACAAACAATAGCAAAACACTGAAAGAGGAATCTTAGTGCATCATTCTACCAAGCATCTAGTATTGTTTACCTGCAAAACTATCAATGAAAGGGAAACCAACTTTATCACATTTCAATGCACAAACAAAAATTAGAAGCTCTCTAAACCAGATACAATCCAAACAACATATCAACCAAAATGTATGCATCAAATCACAATAAGAGACATAAACGTGAGCAAGTTTAACAGATTACATGAGTCATGAGCAACTATGATCATATTCTAAAACTCAAATAAAAAGTTTCACTCAATCATAAGCCATAAACAACACAGACATGGGAGAATAATTTGCGAGACCAATACCTTTATAATGCGAGAAAGCCCCTCTAGAGATTATAAGACAAAAAAGCAAAAAGAGCAGCTACCAAAGATTTAATTGACTCTTCTCCAGTCGTAGCTACTTCAGCTGAGAAAAAATATGTACACATATGACAAAACGGACCATCATTTTCTCAATCTACCAAAGGATTACAACAACACTGTTAAAACTAAAAGGTGAGTCAAGTTATGAGTAAAAGTTGTTATATCAAGAAAAAGAAATATATTAGCAGATAAACCTCCAACTTGATGTTGACCTCAAAGAAAATTTGAAATGTATTTCTCAAATATCCTTTCTTTTTCTGTTCCTTTTGATTGTTGGCAAGTCAACTACTATTTCTCAAAATATTCTGAACATTTCCATCAAAAGAACTTGTCTGACAACAGTCATAATTGAAAGATTCACCATGTTGATATGCTTCATCTAAATCAGGTGCAACATAGTCTTCATCCTCTGTTTCTTGTGGTGTCGAATACAAATACCGAGGTTGCATCTTAACAACAACATGCCAACATTTATTGATGTTATCCAAGGCATAAAACACTTGTGAAGCTTGATTGGCCAAAATGAAAGGTTCATTTGTTTTCAAAAGACGATTGGGATTAATACTAGTGAATCCATGCTCATTAGTTTTGGCTCCCTTCACTTTATCATAATCATCGAACCTTCACATTCGAAATAAAACTAGGTGCTTTCCATCAAGGTACTGCAGTTCAAGTATTTCTATCAGCACTCCTAATAGTCAACAAAATTTGTCTGAGAGCCTATATCACCAACAACACAGACCCCAGAATTTTGTGTTCTACAATTATTTCACGAGCTTCAATCCAAAACCTATATCCATTGACAACATAACCATTGAAAGTAGTACTGTAAATAAAAGGACCAGGGGCCAATCTAAGTAACTCAGCAGATTTAGAGCTATCATCTTGCATTTGCATTTTTCAACCTGAAAACATATTACAGTGTAAATGAACAAGAACAACTAACCTTGCACAAAACATGATTACCGATATCAATAGAAACACTTACTTACTTTTTAAACCAATCAATAAAATTGATGTTAGACGCATCATCCGACACTTGATGTGTATTACTTTGTTGCATTTGATTGTACTCACTACAACAATATACATATAAATTAAATAAATTCACACACTATACAAAAAAAATTAAAATATTGTTTATGGTTAGTTTAGCTTACTTGAGGAAAGGCGTACATCATCACAATTCTTTAAGATATATATATGAGATTTCTCCATCTCATCATCATTGAGAATACGACTCATGCCAGCTCCTAAAACACTTTCACATTATGAAAATATGGACATATCACCTTCATATTGGTCAAATCGAACGTCGCAGTTTTGATCGAGTGTATTGAATTTTGTCTTAATGTCTTTCAAGTACCTTGAACAAAGAGTCAGACACTCATTCGCTATATACCCTTCTGCTATTGAGGCTTCCAGATGAGCCATGTTACGAATTAGTTTCTTTAACACATACAACATACGCTCACTGGGGTAAATCCATCGAAATTGGACTGGTCCATCAATCTTAGCCTCATTAGCCAAATGAACCAGCAAATGCACCATCACATCGAAAAAGAAAGGAACAAAAACTTGTTCCATCTTGCATAGAGTAATCGGAATCTGGGATTCAATCTTTTCAAGCTCTTCTAGCCTCAATGATTTCGCACCCAAGCTTCTAAAGAACAAAGATAACTCAATAAGAGGTTCACACACGGCTTTTGGAAGGAGACCACGTATCCCAAGTGGAAGTAAATGTTGTAAAATGACATGACAATCATGGCTTTTCAGACCTGAAATCTTATGTTCTTTCATGTTAACACTTTAAGAAATATTGGACGAAAACCCATCTGGCACTCTTAAATGCTTAAAAATAAGCAAAACCTGTGTTTATCCTCTTTAGATAATGTATAAGGTGCGTGCAGCAGGAAACTCAACCTTATCCCCTTTACGAATTGGATGCAACTCTGTGATGAGTCCGTATTATATGGGATTTTCTGTGCTTATTAAATATCTATTTTGTCGGGAGATGCTCTGTTTCGGGTACGTTTTTTTATTTTATTTTATGATTTTCAGGTTTTAAGAGCTTGGAAGAGATGGTGGAGGAATTTTGGACGTATAGAACAATGTTCGTGTGTTTTGTTGGAGAAGGGAGGAAAGCGCCATTTCAAGAGTTGTGAATTTCAGTTTTCGCCTATTTCGGGATCTCGAATAATAAAAATAAGACAAAATCTGTCAAAGCCAACCGCTGATTTTTTCTCTTTAGTCACATTAGACCATTAATTATTGGATGGACCTTTTAGTTATTATTATTATTATTATTATTATTATTATTAATATATGATTTGTTTGGTTTAAGAAATAAGTGGGCTTGGCCCAATTCAAATTCAGCCTCTCTTAGGCGTGAATTAGCAGGGAGGTAGAACAGATTGTTTTTTTTTATTTATTTATTAGTTAGGTTGGGAGAATTGAACAGAGACGAAAAAAGCTGTGCAACATTTTGCCGGCTATTTTCTTTCTTAATTTGCTTCTCATGTAATAAAGGTATTCGGCTTCAGTTCCTTTATTTTGCTTTTTATTATTTTATTTATTATGAATAGTTAGGTATTCTTCCGGTTGATTGATTGTTAATCTCTCGATTCCATATGGTTGTGAGATCTAAACGTTTTTCTCCTCGTTTGATTGTTAATATTTGTCTGTTTTCTGATTTCATTGATATAGGATTAAAATTATTCGTTTAATTGTTGGCGCGCGATAATTAATCGATTATTTTGATCTAGTTCCAAAATCTATCTTAGGCGGTTGCCATAAAAGATTGGATTTTTAGTGGTAACAACACATTGTCTGTCGGTTCGTAGCCCGTAGGATTTCCTTTTGTGGAAATAGATAATACTACGGTTAAAATTAAGCCGGTTGGATTAATACCTAGTAATTGGGTCTCTCTAATCTTTAAGGTTGTTATGTCACCAAACTCCGGGCGGTCGTTGCGGGGTGTGCCATAATTAGGGTGTGATTAGTGGCGGTTGTCCTAATTAACGAATTTAGGAGAGATTTGTTGATTCACGGTTGTGGTCAACTATAACCAATTTATTAATAATTTAACGAGTCATCCTTGAATCAATGATCAATCGTAGGAATTGAGGGGGAAACAATTAATTGACTGGAACTTTCTTCCTTTATTTTTCTTTTCTTCGTACGAAATTAGATAAAAACAAAAATATATTTTATTTTATAAATTTTAGAAGAAATAAGTTCACCGTTCCCTGTGGGTTCGACCCCTTCTTCTACTATACTAGCTATAGAGGTTGTAGGTGATTTATTTTTGGTGGCTTGACGACCCACCAAATTTTGGCGCCGTTGCCGGGGACGGTGCTAAGTGGTTTATTTCTTTTAGAATTTTGTATATAGTTTCTTTTTGTGTTGTGTTGTGTTTTCCTTGTTTTGTTTGCAAGCATGTCAGGTTACCACTACGCAACTCCTATGGCGAATCGTGATGTGTATGGATGCCGGGTGAATAATTCATATGAGAAGATATGTTATCCTAGTGAGCCGAGTTATCCTAATTAGAGCTATGGTGAATCACATTCTCAGCCGTCTAGTGAACTTGAAAGTCCGATACCTTGTTCAAATGAATTCCTTGAAGCCATGATGCAGTCTCTTACTAACAATCTAACGCAAATGCTCCGAAAAACTAATGCAGAGTTTCTACAAGAAATTGGGCAAGAGATTTCATAGTTCAGAGAAGAACAAAGCGCCTGGATTCAGAGTATGCAAGGGAAAATTGACGAGCTGAAAACTGAAATGGATTGGTTTAAGGAACAAAGGTTAAAAACATCCCCTCCTTCTATATGGTATGACGATTGTCCCATAATTGATCCAACACCAGAGATCGATGATGCTGATGACCAAGAAAATGGTGAAGAAATTCACTCGGGGTTGGAGAAGTTACCGGAACATGTGGCTAATCATGAAGAAATTCATCCGGAGGAAGTCACATTTGAGGAGCCATTGAAGCCAAAAAGTGTTGAGGTAATTGTGGAAATGCGAGTGACCAAGAAGGAAGTGGTCTTCCCACTCGATCATTATATCTTGAACTGGGATGTGGAGACCCCTAATCCCAATTTTCTTTTATTGGGAAGATACTTCATAAAAGTGCCTAGAGCCAATGCACGACTGATTCTTCTTGTAGATGATTTGGATGGCTTGCTTACTGAGTATGCAAGGAAGAATCAGTCGTGCTATTTGAACAAATCAATGGAAATTCAATTTATTACTCTCAATATGGTATCAGAGCTATTTGACTAACGTCTTTCAGATCCTGGTCAATCATAAATAAATTCGTTTGGGTGGGGGTTCTGTTAGGAAATTATGTTAATTATTATTAGTTAATTTATTACCTAAGGCTATGTCAGCCATGTTATTTCGATTTTTCAGCATGAATTCCACTACTAGAGTAGTTTGCACATGTTTCCCATTATCTAGGTAGTTATTTGCAAAGTTTAAGCCATGATCCCATAATACCTATTTTATAGGAAGTGGCTTAGTGGGTAGTTGTTTTCTACTTGTATATACATGTTTGATCCATCAATGAAATTTCTTAAGTTTTCCCAAAATACTATCTCTTTCATAAAAGTTATCAGTGGTATCAGAGCCATATTCTCAACCGTAGTTGGAGAAAAGATCCATGGCAGAAACAAATTTTGTTCAAGCTTCCATCCCAAAGTTTGATGGACAGTATTATGATCATTGGAGCATGTTGATGGAGAACTTCATGCGTTTTAAGGAATACTGGACCAACATTGAGCAAGGAGTGGCTGAACCAGTAGGAAATCCACCCCCAATTGAGGCTCAGAGAGCATATTTTGAGAGCCAAAAACTCAAAGATCTGAAGGCCAAGAACTATCTGTTTCAAGCAATAGATAGAGCTATCTTGGAGACCATTCTCAACAAAGAGTCATCGAAGGATATCTAGGATTCAATGAAGAGGAAGTACCAAGGAAACGCCAGAGTGAAGAGATCATAGATACATGCCTTAAGAAGAGATTTTGAAACCTTACAAATGAAGGAAGGTGAATCTGTCTCAACTTATTGTGCAAGAACCATGGAAATCTGCAATAAAATGAGATTTTTTGGTGAAAAGATGGAGGATGTAGCAGTTGTGGAGAAAATTTTGAGGTCACTAATCTCAAAATTTGATTATGTGGTATGCTCCATTGAGGAATCAAAAGACATTCATGCTTTATCTCTTGATGAATTGCAAAGCTGTTTGCAAGTTCTTGAACAGAAGATGAAGAGAGGATCAGTAGAATCCAATGAAGAGCAGGCCTTGAAGACCACTGTCTATAATAGCAATTATAGAGGCAGGGGTAAAGGCAGAGGAAGAGGTAGAGGGAGAACTACCAGAGATTCTGACAGCAGGGACAACTCTATGGCATCCAAGAATGGAGAGGGTAGAGGTACTGCAAGCAAGAAGAATGTTGAATGCTATAGGTGTCACAAGTTCGGCCACTATAAATCAGAATGCTACACCAAATTTCCAGCAGACAAGGAAAAAGGGACTCAGCAGAGTCACTTTGCAGACAAAGAAGAGGATGAGACTCTGCTGATGACTACTCAGCATGAGCAGACTTCAGCACCCCAGTATGGTATGTTGACACAAGATGCACCAACCACATGTGTGGTAATACGGCATCATTCTTTTATTTGGATGAATCTTATCATTTAAAGATGAAGTTTGGAGATAACTCCACAGTCAGTGTTAAAGGAAAAGGAAATATATGCATCAGATCCAAGAATGGGATATCTGAAACCATTTCTAGTGTGTTATATGTTCCAGATCTGAAGTGCAATCTGTTAAGTGTTGGACAGTTGCAAGAAAAAAATATGAAATTATTCTGAAAAATAAGGAGTGTGAAATCAAGGATCCAAGCAAGGGAATCATTGCAAAAGTTCCAATGAATGCCAACAGATTATTTCCCTTGGAGATTAAGGAGCCACAAGCATGTCTTATGGCAGAATTGAAAGTGCATCTTGGTTATGGCATTACAGGTATGGACATCTCTGTTGAAATAATGTCCTAAACCCAATCGGGTTGGACCGGATCCGGCCGGGTCGGATCATTTCTACTATTTCTTTTTGTTTATACATATATTAAATGGCTTTTCCGTTGTCATATATATATATATATATATATATATATATATATATATATATATATGTTTCTTTAAAGAACCAATTATGAATTGTTATATGATAACGTCCTAAGTATTAAACTGTGATAGAGAAACCATGATAGGCGATTATGGTTGATGAGATCTCTAATCACTTTAATAAGTTTGATACTTAAATGTATCAAGGCTGATGTACTATTAAACAGGGCATTGATAGTATAAACAGACTAGCACGTATTAGATGTCTTCTGTCTTTAGGGCAGGGATAGATCTTGTCTATCGAAGTGTAGAGACACTTGGACTGTACGTGGACGTGTATTATAGGATGTGTATGTTAGACTGACCCACTTACATTAAGTGTCACACTATGTGGCGGTTGTGTAATTATCCTTAAGACCGGAGTCTTCATGGCATAATGGTGTGGATTGTCATGCTTTGACACTATTGAGGTTTCCCCTAGCCACGGAGCGATCATGCGGTAGTGATTGGGTGTGATGCTGAAGCATGCGGAGTATACATGATTGGTCGTCTGGGAATCGGGTATCCTATAATTGGGATCGAATATCCGAAATGGCCTTCTTATAAGGAATGTCTAGCTCTCGTGAATCTTTGCAAAGTGGGAGTAAATGAGTTACTTCGAGAGAGCATGATATCCCGAATATAAGATACGATCGTTAATGTATCGACACTCGAGATACGATCGTATGGATATTATTACAGCGATAGGATTGTAATTTACACGGTAATTGTTTAACATGAAAGGTAGTAGTCATTGCATTTGACTCTTCCAATGATTGGGGGTCACGGTGTGTTGCTAGACGCTATCCCGTGATCGTTAGGCATGAAGGGCATTTTCGTAATTTGCACTTTGTGTCTACGGCCAACATGCGTTTTGCCAGAGAGATTTTTGAATAAAGATGGGAATTAAAAAATAGAAAGAATCTAAATAAATGCGCATACGCGGGAGCGCGGGGCACGTGTGAGGGTAAATACTCCCGGGTGCTTTGCTTTCGTATCATAAAACCTCTCTCGAGTGACTTACGTACAACCTTCCGGCCGCCCAACGACCTATAACGCTAGTCACTACTCCCACTGGGGCTAGGAAGTAAGCCCCCCTGCAGATCATGGCCTTCCCACTCGGTCCCCGATGGCCAGCGGGGGATTCGATATAGCAGCTCACCCCAACCGGAAGCTGTTGTTCCTACTTCAGTCCCACAAGAGCAGGCACGTGACTCGATAGCGCAGGCACAAGACCTTTGGAAATTCTAACGCCATGGTAAGGCGTAAGTCATCGGTTCAAATCCGATAAGGGGCTTTGGTTTTTTCATAAAATTGCTAATTGACTGGGATGACAGTTTCTCATTCGAAATCTGTAAAATAATAATTTTGATCAAATCACACATCGCAGTATACTAGCCCCTCTAATTCTTTAAGGGATCTATCTAAAAGATTCGCAATATAACTAGGAAGACGTTTTAAATACCAGACATGGGTTACTGGGCGTGCGAGTTTGATGCCAACATATTCGGAAGCCTATCGGGTCACACACATAAGAACATCTAGCCGGATTAAAATGTGGTTATAGATGATAACCAAATAAGGAAGGTTAATATCGAGACTATAAAGGTTATAGTGGTATATTAATATGGTGGTATTTATTTATTATTAATAAATATAATACAAGATATTAATTATGGTGATTAATTAAATATATCTATTTAGATGCATATTTCATTTCCCAAATTATAGGGAAAAGGACGCCATTATAGAATGTATATGATACATTTGTATTGTGAAATTTAATTAATAATGATTACCATAATATTAATATTAGATATATATGTATTTAGATACATATTGAGAATATATATATATATATGGATTTTGCAATTTAATTAATCATAGTATTATATTAATTAAAGAAAATCTCATTTCCCAAATTATAGGGAAAAGGATGCCATTATAGAATGTATATGATACATTTGTATTGTGCAATTTAATTAATAAATATTACCATAATATTAATATTAAATATTAATTGATTTTGAAAAAAATAGATTTATGGTAACAAGATAAATATAATCAATATAAGATATTGACAATATATTGAATATATTTAATATAGGATATTAAATTAAATGAGATAATTTAATATCCTTATTTTACTAGTAAAAGGTTTTCTTTCTCTTCAATCTGCTAGAAGCTAATCCCAATTAGATTGGGAAGTGCATGGGGCGCCCCACCCTCTATTTAAGAGAAGGGTTGGCTAGCTCTTTTGTACAACATAATTCCAAGAGCTAATAGTTCTTGTGAAAAATAGAGAGCTTCTTAGGAGAGATTTTGAGAGAGAGAAAAAGTCGGTCTAGCAACCGAATTTTTCTGGTAGCAATCCATGATGGGATTCCGGCGGGCTGTTCGTGTGGACTAGCGGTAGAGGCCGAACACTTGGGCGGCTCTATGCAGAACTACTCTCCTTAGACGGTCAAAGCGTCGATCTTTTAGATCAACCAAGGTAACCACCGTCTACTAGCTTATTTTTTTATTGCTTAAACGAAGTCGATCTTGGGTCGATAGGAAATAAATTTTAAATTTCGTTACGTTCCCGCGTAGATTTCCTAACAATCTCAACTTTGGTGGTTTGAGAACACTTCAGCAGAAGGAAATGGTTAAAGGACTTCCACAAATTCAAACTCCTCAACAGATCTGTGAAGAATGCATTAAAGGAAAGCAGCATAGACATCCATTCCCAAAAGGAAAGGCTTGGATGGCAAAACAAGTGCTGGAACTCATCCATTCAGACTTGTGTGGCCCAATCAACCCATCATCCAATGGAGGTAAGAGGTATTTCATTACATTTACTGATGATTTATCTAGAAAAACTTGGGTTGAATTCTTGTCAGAAAAGTCTGAAGCATTGAATGCATTCAAGAACTTCAAATTGCAAAGAGAAAAGGAGACAGGTCAAAATGTGAAGTGTCTAAGAACAGATAGAGGAGGAGAATTTTTCTCAGCAGAGTTTGAAGATTTCTGTACCAGTAATGGAATCAGAAGGGAATTCACAGCAGCCTATACACCACAACAAAATGGTGTATCTGAGAGGAAGAATAGAACTATTCTGAATATGGTGAGGAGCATGCTAGCCTATGGAAATGTACCAAAGAGATTTTGGCATGAAGGTGTAGGTTGGAGTGTGCATATTTTGACCAGATGCCCAACATTCTATGTTCAAGAAATGACACCAGAAGAAGCATTGAACTCAATCAAACCATTTGTAAGTCACTTTAAGATTTTTGGATGCATTGCGTATGCTCATATTCCAGATGCAAACAGGAAGAAACTCAGTGATAAAGGGGAGCAATGTGTGTTTTTGGGGATCAGTGAAAAGTCCAAGGAATACAAGTTGTTTAATCCTATAACCAAAAGAAAATTAATCAGCAGAGATGTGGTGTTTGATGAAAAGAACACTTGGAATTGGGAAGCAAACAATGCTCAGTTCCATCCAATTCAGAACACGGCAGAGTGAAACTCAGCAGACTCAAGGTCATCAGACTCAAGACACTGAATTGACAGCAGCAGCTAAGGGTTCAGCAAACCCTAGTTCAAAAGACTCAAGTCATGAAATAGCAGCTGAGGGTTCAGCAGACAAACCTTTAGAGAACCAAGAAAATGTTGGAATAGTGTCCTAAACCCAATCGGGTTGGACCGGATCCGACCGGGTCGGATCATTTCTACTATTTCTTTATGTTTATACATATATAAAATGGCTTTTCTGTTGTCATATATATGTTCTTTTAAAGAACCAATTATGAATTGTTATATGATAAAGTCCTTAGTATTAAACTGTGATAGAGAAACCATGATAGGCGATTATGGTTGATGAGATCTCTAACCACTTTAATAAGTTTGATACTTAAATGTCTCTAGGCTGATGTACTATTAAACAGGGCATTGATAGTATGAACAGGCTAGCACGTATTAGATGTCTTCTGTCTTTAGGGCAGAGATAGATCTCGTCTATCGAAGTGTAGAGACACTTAGACTGTACGTGGACGTGTATTAGAGAATGCGTACGTTAGACTGACCCACTTACACGGATAAGTGTCACACTATGTGACGGTTGTGTAATTATCCTTAAGACCGGAGTCTTCATGGCATCACGGTGTGGATTGTCATGCTTTGACACTATTGAGGTTTCCACTAGCCACGGGGCGATCATGCGGTAGTGATTGGGTATGATACTGAAGCATGTGGAGTATACATGATTGGTCGTCCGGGAATCGCGTATCCTATGATTGGGATCGAATATCCGAAATGGCCTTCTTATAAGGAATGTCTTACTCTCGTGAATCTTTGCAAAGTGGGAGTAAACGAGTTACTTGAGAGAGCATGATATCCAGATTATAAGATACGGTCGTTGATGTTTTGACACTCGACTAACGACCGTATGGATATTATTACAAATGATAGGATTGTAAGTTACACGGTAATCTGTTTCACATGAAAGGTAGTAGTCATTGCATTTGACTCTTCCGATGAATGGGGTCACGGTGTGTTGCTGTAGACGCTATCCCGTGATCGTTAGGTATGAAGGGCATTTTAAGTAATTTGCACTTTGTGTCTCACGCCAACATATTCGGAAGCCTATCGGGTCACACACATATGAACATCTAGCCGGATTAAAATGTGGTTATAGATGATAACCAAATAAGGAAAGTTTATCTCGAAACTATAAAGGTTATAGTGGTAAATTAATATGGTGGTATTTATTTATTATGAATAAATTAAATACAAGATATTAATAGTATTATATTAATTAAAGAATATTCCGGAAGCCAATTTGTTGGTCAAAGGGGCGCCACATTTAATGTGTATAAGATACACTTGGATTGTGCAATTTAATTAATAAGATTACCATATATTAATATAAGATATTAATATATATAAATATATGGTCACATGCGTGTATTGCATATTGGATATGCATGTGCACATTTGTTTCCAAAAGGTATTTATGTATAGATTATATATGTATATATATATATATATATATATATATATATATATATATATATATATATATATATATATATATATATATATATATATATATATATATGTGATATATACACATGTGTAAATTGATTTATGGTAATAAGATAAACATATATTCAATATAAGATATTGTCAATATATATATCTTGGAAATATATTTAATATGAGATATTGGATATTAATGAGATAAATCAATCAATTATATTTTCCTTATTTTATTGGGAAAAGATTTTCTTCTCCTCCACACTACATATAAATTTCCAACCACTATAAATAAGAGGTGGGTGTCAAGCTCTTTTGTACATCATAATTCCAAGAGCTAACAGTTTTTGTGAAAAATAGAGAGCATCCTATAGAGAGTTGGAGAGAGGGGAAAAGGGCCGGTCTAGCAACCGAAGTTTTCCAATAGCAATCCATGATAGGATTCCGCGGGTCGTTGCTCGTGTGGACTATCGGTGAGGCCGAACACTTGGCGGCTCTATGCGAACTACTCTCCTAGACGGTCAAGCGCGTCGATCTTTTAGATCAACCAAGGTAACCACCGTCTACTATCTATTTGTTTATTGCTTAAACGAAGTCGATCTTGGGTAAAAAGAAATCAAAATTTTAAATTCCGCTGCGTTCCCGCGTAGATTTTCTAACAGTGGTATCAGAGAGATCTTCGAGCTTAAGCAATAAGCATGTTATTTAGCGTAGTTAATTTTATCGTTTAAATCATGTAATTAAAAGATGAAAGATTTTTGATTTGCAAAATTGATAAACGAAAAAAAAAAAAAAAAAAAAAGAGAAAAAAAAGGGGGCGGCAATGGTGGTGCTCGGCCGATCGGCGGCGGCACCACCACCGTGTGATCGCCGGCGGCGCGGCGTTTCGGCTGCCGCGCGGTCGGTGTGATGCGGTGGTCTCCGCTTTGTTTTGTGTATTTGTGATTCAATATTGTTCATAGTTGTGATTGATATCGTCCTTTGTTTAGTTGTGTCGTCATCTACTAACCAATTCAAAAATAGTTTGGGCTATCGGGATGCCACATAACATTAAAATAATAATGGCCTTTCCAAACTTTGTTTGGAATAGGCTAAAGCCTTTCCAAATATTTGATTTGGGAAAATGCCTAGGCCTATGCCACTTCCAAAATTTTGATTTTGGAAAGTGGCCAGACCTAAATCAAAATTATTTGGCCTTTCCAAATATTTATTTTGGAATAGGCCTATGCCCCTTTTCAAATATTTGATTTGTAAAAGGTCTAGGCCTAGGCCACTTTCAAAATTTTGATTTTGGAAAGTGGCCAGACCTAGGCCAAATTTGGTTTAGGGAAGATACCTTTTGGTTTTGGAAACCAATGACATCCCTTTTGATTAAGAATCAAAAGGAAAGATACAAAAGAGACATAATTTTAATTTTGATTTATTTTGGAATAGTTCTAATGAATTAAAATTAAAATTAAAATCGGTTTAAAATTAATCGTTAATTTTATTTCGATTAAAATCATTTAATTAATTAAATGTTAATTAGTTAATTGATTGGATAAAATTATTTAATATATTAAATGTTAATTGATTAATTAAGACGCAAGTAGTTAAATTTTATTTTTATTTTTTTCATAAGATGTTATTGTATGAATTAGATATAGTAGATATAATATGATTATATGGACCCCGATTGATCATGGACTCGACTGATAGGATAGATGTGAATGATTTAAATTTTCTGTTTGTTTTAAAAATTGTCCTAGGCTGTTATGAAGAACGTGACCTAGTTTATTTTCTGCATTTATCCCATTCCCGTTGACTCCCCCCGTGTGCGGCGGGTGTATTTATTTTATTAGATAGAATTAAATGTAACAAGAATGGAGCAGAAGATGAAGACCAAAGAAAGACGAAAGATAAAGATCCCATTGGAGAATGGAGCATTAAAGATCCAATTGGCGGTTGCAGCTACCCTTAGATTGCGACCCGCGGTTTCGTCAGTTTGTATTCGAAACCGCACCTAGGAAAAGTCCATGATCATACCGGTTACTTTACGCATTTATTTATTCTGTGCTTGTATTTATTTTATATGATACGATAGATGCATGACTAGACACGATCTAGTTAAATGTGTAGGATGTATGTCTATAGAGATACATATATTTGATGAGACCGTAATTAATTAATTAAGAGAATTAATTTAAAATTACTCCCACAACAAAAATCGAGTTATAATATGTCTCCCAATATTATAGTGACGGTGAAAAGCCCTTGTTCGGATCCAACTGATCGGCCCATGTTAAGGGTGATTTTATATGATTTATATCGTTATATTTTGTAATAATTTCCTCAATATTCATATAATTTGCATAGAAATTAAGGGTTTAATCGAATTATTGAGCAAATGAGTTTTAAAAGTCTTTAAGTGTAAACTTGAGCTAATTTCGTGATTTTATTGGTAATTATCTATGGTTTTACACTTTGCGTGTTTTTATGGTTTTGAAGGTACATTTACATGTCATGCAGAGGGATGAATGAGCTTAAAGGATGTCCAACTGAAGATTAAGTGGAGAGAAAGATGCATATTGAACTTGGAATGAAGATAAGGAAGCATTGAAGACTGAACGCACGTTTGGTGTCCGGTCCACCTGGACTGGCGTCCAGGAAGAGAAGTTGGATCAGGATGTTCAGATTTTTAGTGAACGAGCGTCTACAAATGCACAGGACGGGCGTCTGATCAAGCTCAGCCCGACTCGAAATTTTTATGCAGAGTGGACTGGCGTCCAGACCCTATGGACGGGCGTCCACGGCACCGCCTTTGCTGAAACCGACCTAAAAACTTATAAATAGACGCGTTTTCTGCAACCCTAGACACCATAATTTGATCCCTAGGGCGCCCTAGCTGCGTTTCCCTGCTACCAAGAACACAATTTCTTCTACTTTTTATTTATATTATTTGCATACCAACGATGGATAGAGGCTAAGCATTTTGAACAAGCTTGTGAAGCCGATCGAGCATCAACTTGATTTCTTCTTTGGGTTTGTTTTGTGAGTTTTATTAAAGCTTGTATCTTTATTATGCTTTTATATTGATTATGCAATTATATCGATGGATTGTTGCTTATTGATGTTTAACGTTTGATGAGAATCGTTGTTAGACTTAGATCACCGTAGTAAAGATTAGATTTTTAACCTAAAAATAACGAGAGTTGCTAGGTTAAATTTCTAGGTTGCTAGATTGAGAAATCTTACACCTTGGTTATGGAAGCGTTAATCTTTAAGATCGGGAGATGAGAGATTAATAGGCGAATTATCTACGAGAGTAGGAATTCATACCTTTGATAGGTGAACCACATCTTTATTAAAGCTTCACTAAACGATCTAGGGTAGAAATTAAGAGTTGCGAGATAGGTGGATCATTGCTTGTTCCCCGTTAGAATCAATTGAAATTATCTTGAGCCTTGTTCTTCATTGTGATCTTTGAATTTTATTTTCGTTTTAGTTTATAGAATAGAATTAGTTATTTTAGGTTTCGCAACTATATTTCCTGGCTTTGGATTGACAATCCTCTGTCCAGTTTAATTTATCGTTTTTAGTTTTAGGTTTAGAAATAATTGGTATCAATCTTAGGAAAATTAATGAACTAGATACCCCGATTCCCTGTGACCGACTCCGGTATTAATCACTATGCTACGATCCCTACACTTGGGGAATACCGGATTTATAAATTTTATTACTTGTTTGCTTTGTTAATAAAATCCGTGACAAGTTTTTGGCGCCGTTGCCGGGGAATCGGTACGGTTGTCTAGTTTATTAATTTTTCTAATTTTCTGTTATAAGTTGGGATGAAAGGGATCGTTAGGGCACATGGTAGTATTTTGGACATAACTTTCGGCTCGAGTGTCGGTTTGGCGCGCAGGACCCCAATTCGGAAAGCTCGTTCCGACGCCAACGACGTGGTGAACGGCCAAAGGCCGTTCAACACCGTTTTCAAGGTAAAAATCTGTTGTTTTCCCTTCCATTTGGGATCAGAAGATTTCAACACGTTTTTCTCCCTTTTATTGTTTTCTTGTTTTCTGTTTTAAATTTTTCGTAGGTAGGTTTCTGTTTCTGTTTCCGTTTCTTTTTCTGTTTCTTTATCTTTTCTAAATAAAAAAAAAATTTAAAGGCCTTCTAGGGTTTCTGAGGTTTATGGGGTTTATGATTTTATCTAGGGTTTATGAGGTTGCTCAGGTGTCTCGTTTTGTGCTTTATGCTAAGACCAGACGGGAGTCTGCTCTCTGTGAACGCCTGGCCACTCTTTGTGGTTACCGGACGTGCGTGCATAGTGAGTGGACGGCCGTCCGTCCAACATGCACCAACTCTGTTATGTCTTAAGAGAACCAAAATAGCGTTTGTCCTTTCCGAACGCCCGTCCAGATCATCATTTACAGGGGGACGAGCGTCCGGATTGTCTGAACGTCCGTCCAGTGTGTCAGTTTCTAATGAATAGAATTTGTTTTTTTGATACATGCTTCATTATTTGACATGGATGTTTTAATGCGAGCCTCTGTGGCTTTTATCTGATATGCGTAGATGTCCTGTTCTTTCACCGTTATGGTTATTTTTCCATCTATTACGGTCCATGTTGAGTGATTGTGTGTGTTTGAGTCTATTGATGCAAGAGCACCGAGCTAGACGTGATTCCAATTTGATTTATCTTTGTTCCTTTTTGTCGCTCTATCTAGGGTGTTAGGGTTGTTTAGGGGTCGTTTGTTTTTGTTGTCCCTTACTTGATTCATTTATAGCTCACCGCGGTTTTCCGTTGCTACTTCCTTTTTGTGGATCTTGTAAGCTTTTAGGGCCCTATATTCGTTCATCATTTATTACTTGATTCATATGTGCTTAAGTTTGAGTCGCTTTAAATTTAGATGGATCTTGTAATCCTTAAGACCGTTACACTTTCAATTTTCTTTTCTATATGCTTTATATTTTCTTTAGTATAGCTATTGTCGGTTTTTTGTTGCTATCACTTTCTGATGAGTCTTAAGGCACGTCTACACTTTACATGGCAAGCTTTTGTGGCTTTGCATAATCGAATTTTGTTGCGCTTCTGTGGCGTTATTTAGTAGACGTTTATATATTTGACCTTCCTTCTGTAGTTGACATGTTTCATCGCTTAGTCCGAATTGTAGATTAGGGTGACATCTATGGAAATTAGTTGGGCTAGCATTTTCTTTATTTTCTTTTTTGCCTTATTAGTGTAGTTGCATATCATTTAGTTGCATTGTGTTATATTTTATTTTTATTTTATTTAGTGCACCTAGCCCTACTACTTTGTAGTGTCCTCTATCATTACTTCTTTTTGATAAATCTTGTAAGGCGCATTTACACTTTCATTTGAGTTTGATATTTATGTATGCACATGTGGTCCATATTTGTATTGTAGGCTTCTGTGGCTTATTTGACGCTTAGATGTCCTGTGTTTTCTCTGTGTGGTGATTTTTCCATTTGAGCAATTATATCTTGTGCTTATATCAAACTTTTCTGCGCAATATGTTATATCCCCCTATCCCCGAGATCTTGTCTTGTTTTTCAAGTGTGCAGGATATTTTCGATAGCGATTGTGAGCTTTTAGACGATATCAGTTTTCCGGGGGATGGTCCACAGTCTACTGATTTCTTCAAGCATTTCTAGATCTGGATCTAGACCACCTTCAGAATTGCCACCTTCGAATTACAATCAGCTAAGTACTTCATTTCTTTTTAAATTCTGCACAACCTGAGGACATGTTGTGGTTTAAGTGCGGGGGAGGGGAATAGTTATGTGTATCTATCATTTGCTTATATTATGTTTCTATGCAAAATGAGCTAAATTTTTCAAAATTTTTGTTCTGTCCCGATTAAGAAATGCATAATCTTTGTTCGTTTTATATAGTCATTGATGCTATATATTGTATGTCCAGTAAGTTAGTTGTTTCACCCGATATATATTTTTCACGAGCCATAGTGAATGATGAGCTATAATATAAAGCTATACCCCTTTTGACTAGTGATTTTTGTTATCTTATAAGTCGTGTGCTTAGTGCTAATGTACATATTGTGAGAATTATAATAGTTTGTGTTTAGATCCAAAGTATGACATACTGTGAATATCTGAGGTTTGAATGTGATAAGTGAAACGTAATTATTGTGCTTTTGGAAAGTTGTTTTAAGTAAATGAAATAATTGGGTGTGTCGAAAGCTGGTCGATGATTGGAGTGAGGTAGGGCATACCACGAATGTCCTATACCACTATGATGACCAAAAGCTCACAACAAATGAAGAAGTCGCCTTATGATTTGGGTAAGGTAGGTATATCTCGAATATCCTATTCTCGCTATGACAGGCAAGAGCTCATTCTGATGTGCGTTTAAATATGAAAATAGTTAAATCAACTTATATAAGAACTAGTATGAAATGGATGGAGGACTTAGTTATCGTATACCTTATCCCCAGTATAAACTAACAGATATGTTGTAGGGATTGTCCTCTGAGTATGTCAGGAAGGTCCTAAATACCTTCTATCATCCTTTTCGGGATATGTTACGTTTTGTAGGGTGCATGTTATAAGTGTCATTTATCTCTAGTTTGAAGGGGGTATTAGCTAGTTTGCTTTGAAATTTTCAAGTTTGGACTTAGTGGAAGTTTGTTATGGCTTTGCACACACACCGGGGTGAACCTCTAAGTTATTGAATATGTGTTATATTTGCTGAAATGTCTATCTTTTTCCGAGCCTTGATTTTTGTCTTGTTTTGCTCGGGACGAGCAAAAGCTAAGTGTGGGGGAGTTGTTAAGGGTGATTTTATATGATTTATATCATTATATTTTGTAATAATTTCCTCCATATTCATATAATTTGCATAGAAATTAAGGGTTTAATCGAATTATTGAGCAAATGAGTTTTAAAAGTCTTTAAGTGTAAACTTGAGCTAATTTCGTGATTTTATTGGTAATTATCTATGGTTTTACACTTTGCGTGTTTTTATGGTTTTGAAGGTACATTTACATGTCATGGAGAGGGATGAATGAGCTTAAAGGATGTCCAACTGAAGATTAAGTGGAGAGAAAGATGCATATTGAACTTGGAGTGAAGATAAGGAAGCATTGAAGACTGAACGCACGTTTGGTGTCAGTCCACTGGATCAAGCGTCCGGAAGAGAAGTTGGATCAGGATGTTCAGATTTTTAGTGAACGAGCGTCTACAAATACACAGGATGGGCGTCTGATCAAGCTCGGCCCGACTCGAATTTTTTATGCAGAGTGGACTGGCGTCCAGACCATATGGACGGGCGTCCACGGCACCGCCTTTGCTGAAACCGACCTAAAAACTTATAAATAGACGCGTTTTCTGCAACCCTAGACACCATAATTCGATCCCTAGCCGCCCCAGGCCCCTTGGGGGCGCCCTAGCTGCGTTTCCCTGCTACCAAGAACACAATTTCTTCTACTTTTCATTTATATTATTTGCATACCAACGATGGATAGAGGCTAAGCATTTTGAACAAGCTTGTGAAGCCGATCGAGCATCAACTTGATTTCTTCTTTGGGTTTGTTTTGTGAGTTTTATGAAAGCTTGTATCTTTATTATGCTTTTATATTGATTATGCAATTATATCGATGGATTGTTGCTTATTGATGTTTAACGTTTGATGACAATCGTTGTCAGACCTAGATCACCGTAGTAAAGATTGGATTTTTAACCTAAAAATAACGAGAGTTGCTAGGTTAAATTTCTAGGTTGCTAGATTGAGAAATCTTACACCCTTGTTATGGAAGCGTTAATCTTTAAGATCGAGAGATGAAAGATTAATAGGTGAATTATCTACGAGAGTAGAAATTCATACCTTTGATAGGTGAACCACATCTTTATTAAATCTTCACTAAACGATCTAGGGTAGAAATTGAGAGTTGCGAGATATGAGGATCATTGCTTGTTCCTCGTTAACTTAATTGAAAGAATCATTGTGCCTTGTTCTTCGTTGCTAGCTTAGAATTTTATTACCGTTTTAGTTTATAGAATAGAATTAGTTATTTTAGGTTCGTAATCATATTTCCGGCTTTGGATTGACAACCCTCATCCAGCTTTATTGTATTCGTTTTAGTTTTGTTTTGTGTTTTTCGTGTCAAATCTTTAGAAAGATTAATAAACTAGATAAACAACCTCGATTCCTGTGAGATCGACCCGGTATTAACCTCTATACTACGATCCACACACTTGGGGTAAACCGGATTATTTTTATTACTTGTTTATTTTGCTTAGATAAAATCCGAGACAAAGATGTGGACTGAAATACTCAAAGAGTTTAGAATGAAAGACAAACAATCCAAAGACTCACACCATGTGAAACGGTGTGAAACTTAACAAAGAAGGAAATTGTGTAAAGTGAATTCCACCTTGTACAAGCGAGATGATAGGTGTCTTCTATATTTGACAGCAACAAGACCAGACATCATGTATGTTGTAGGTGTGGCAAGCAGATACATGGTGTCACCATCAGTAGACCACTTAAATTATGTGAAGAGGATACTGCGGTACTTGAATGGAACCATCAATCTTGGCATCAAGTATAGTTCAGCCGGGAAGGCTCAGCTGACTGGATATTCAGACACAGTGATTATACACAAGATGTTGATGATAGGAAGAGTACATCTGGTTTTCTGTTCATGTATGGCACAGGTGCTGTCAGTTGGTCATCAAAGAAGCAACCAATAGTCACTCTATCTACAACAGAAGCAGAGTTTGTTGCAGCAACATATGGTGCATGTCAATTGATCTGGTTAAGGAGGATGCTGGAAGTTCTAGGTCAAGTTCAAAGATCGGGAATATTATGTCTTGTGACAACTGTTCAACTATCAAGCTATCCAAGAATCCAGTGTTAAACAATGGAAGCAAGCACATAGATGTGAAGTATCACTTTCTGAGAAACCTATGTGAAGAAGGGATCATTGACTTGCAGCAATGCAGGAGTGAAGATCAAATAGCTTATATAATGACTAAAGGACTCAAGAGGGATCAATTTTTGAAGCTCAGAGGCAAGCTAGGCATGTGTGAGTAATCTGAACTGCCAGCTCAGATTAAGGGAAGGAATGGTAGGAAATTATGTTAATTATTATTAGTTAATTAAGTTGTTTATTGTCTAAGGCTATGTCAGCTATGTTTTTTCGAATTTTCAACATAATTTCCACTACTAGAGTAGTTTGCACATGTTTCCCATTATCTAGGTAGTTATTTGCAAAGTTTAAGACATGATCCCATGATTCCTATTTTATAGGAAGTGACTTAGTGGGTAGTTGTTTTCTACTTGTATATATGTTTGATCCATCAATGAAATTTCTTAAGTTTTCCCAAAATACTATCTCTTCCATAAAAGTTGTAAGGTTCTTTACCGTAATCTACACGAACCCTCACACCCACAACCGTCTTCCTTCACATAGTTTTTTTTCCGTTAATTTTTTTTAGTTATCAAATTAAATTGCTCTATCATTATGATCTCCCATACCCTCTGCAAATTTCTCAAAATCTTCAGGCAGGTCCAACGTCCCTTCCCTTTAGATCACCATTTGGACGTGATGAGAACAAATGGATGAATGAGAGTAGTAGCAGCAACACAAAAACAACCCGCAGCGACGGAGCTTAGAGTGTGAAGAAAGCCGCAATCAAATATTGTTTGAATCATGTTTTCTATTTCTCCTTCCATCAATTTTTTTCCAATATTCGTTCCTCTTTATTTCATTCTATTATTTTCTCCCATTTATTTTTTTCCTAAAGAAGTTTTGTATATCGTCAAACTTATTTTCAAATCTGGTAAAAAAAATTCATTAAGGGCTTTTACAACTCCAATTCCAAATTTTTTAAAGGGTTTTTACAATCCTCCATTCTAAATTTTCTTAATTATTGTTAAGGGTGAAAATCTATGTTTTATTATGATATATTTTACGGTATTTTCCCCCTTAATTGGATTGATTTCATAATAAATGGCCCTCATATGGAAATATCGAGCATACTAGGTTTTTAAGGACTTATTCGCAATATTGAATAAATTATGTGTTTTCATCATGAATTATAATTAATTGGACTTTATTACAGTTTTGCGATGTTTTCCATGTATTGTAGGTGTGTTCAATGTGCTCAAATGATGATCAAAAAGGGTTAAAACTCGAGCTATAAAGATTTAAGAAGAGATAATGATGAAGTGGATTGAAGGAAAGAGATAAAGATGCAAAAATCGCATTCAAGTCATCCTGAACGTTCGTCCATGCAGCGTCCATGGTGAACGAGCGTTGGAAATATCGGACGAGCGTCCATGGAGACAATCTTGATACAGAGAGTCTGAACGGAGTTTGAACGAGCGGCTGAGGGGAGTTCAGAAATCTGGACGAGCGTCCATTGAAGCAGACGGGCGTCCGTCCGCCGACTTAGTGAAACCGCCTCAAATCTCTATAAATCGGCCTATTTTCACACATGGAGACACGAAGTTTTACAATCTTAAAACCCTAAACCCTAGAAGGCGGCTTTGGCTGCGATTTTACACTTTTTATTTCCAGTTTTATGCAATTTCAAGTTCGATCAAAGTAGGTTAGTTCTATGTTACTTTTCTGCTTTTCTGGGTTGCTGAGGATGTTCAGAGGCTAAAACCTCCTTCAAACGAGAATTGTGAAGCCATCAACATTGAATTGATCTATTTAGTTCGACTTTTCTTGTGAGAGTATTTACTACGGTTGTTTCTTATCTATGCATACTCTTGTTTTAATGCAATTATATTGGAAAATATGTTGTATGATTGATATGTTATTGTTTGATGGAAGTCTTGAATAGCATAGATCACCATAGATAAGAATAGTTCACAAGATTTACATTAACGGAAGTTAGTAAGTCTAAAAACTAGATCGTTAACGTAAAAGTTGGCACCTTTGATCTCTTTAACGTGTTAATTTAGTATTGGAAGATATTAGGTTAATAGATGAATTGCCCAAGGAATTAGGAGTTCATATTTAGGTAAGGTAAATCACAACCGAATTAAATACCACGTAAAATCGAGATAGGAGATCAATGCATGTTGATAGGTGGATCAATCCTCGCTTTGTCTTTTATAAACTTGATTTACAATCCTCATAGCTTAGTTTAGATTAGTTAACCTATTTTCTGCACTTTTAGTTTATTTTATCGCTCTCAAATCTCTCTAGCATTGGATTAATCTCCTCTGCTCTAGTTATTTTACGCATATTTGTTTAGTTAGTTATTCGTTAGGTTAATAATCGTGACAATAATTAGTTAAAAACAAAAGCTAGGGTTAACATTCGCCTAGTTCCCCTCAGTAGGATCGACCCGGCATTAACCTCTCAGATCTACGATCCTTATACTTGAGGTTAACCGTTTATAAATATTATTACTTGTTTATTCGCATTAGATAAATCCGGGACAAGTTTTTGGCGCCGTTGCCGGGGAACCCGGACGGTTTGCCTAGTTTTTGTTTTTGTGTGTGTTTTGTTTTTCTGTTTTTGTTCAGTTTTTCTTTCTATTTTCTCGCGTTTTAATCCTTGTTTTTAGGTCGATTTCTAGAGGACTTAACCTTTAAGTAGTTAGGAATTTAGTGTTTAGGATTAGGGTTAAAGTCTTTGTTTTGTGGTTAGTTCTTTTTCCCTTGTTTTCTCTGCTCTGTTTTACGTTACTTACCTCTCTGCTTTGGAATTCGTTTACTTCCTCTGAAAATTTTGCATATGGACGAAAGTCCATACCTATGAACGCCGTCCACCGTAAAATTTCAATCTCAGATCAATCCTTGACCTCCAGACGAGAGCGCTTCATATATTTGGACGCCCGTCCAAAAATTTTGAAAAATCGACGAGCGTTCATACGTTGAACGCCCGTCTGCTTCGAAACCAGTGACGCCGTCCATATTTTTGGGCGCCCGTCCGTCTCGCTCTTTTTCTCTTTCTTTCTTTTCCCTAGGTCTTGATAATAGTTCTAGATTTCAAACCTTTTAGATAGATTCTTAGGTTCCTTTTCGTAGTTTAAGTTTTTAATTTCAGAGTTTTCGAGTTTTGTTCAATAGAGTTGGGTTTCGGTTTATGCAAACTCGAAGTCGAAAGGGCCATTACTCTTTACACGACCTCGAGCGGACCATAGTCGGACCTAACAGCGGAAACTTCGTTTCACCGATCCTTCGGACGAAGGAAGCTCAACCAACCAAGAAATTGAACAAAAGTTGATAGAAGGAATCGAAGAAATAGTAATAATGGCGGCAGAGGATCGACGTCGTTGGCGGATTACGCCATGCCTGGTGCGATCCACATCAACCCGGCTATAGTCTTGCTCGCCATTCTTGCTCAAACCTTCGAGCTCAAGCCGGGGCTTATCCGGATGATGCAAAGATGCATCAATTTTTACGACTACCAATCGGAAAATCCGCGATACCCACTTACACACGTTTCTTAGAGATATGCGGTACTACACATCCAAGGTGTAAGTGAGGATGCTATCAAGCTCAAACTTTTTCCTTTTTCCTTAAAAGGGGCGAAGAATGGTATCACTCTCTTCCTCCCGAATCCATCACTACATGGGCTGGACTCGAGAAGGAGTTTTGAGTCAATATTTTCCACCCTCTAAGACGGCCCATTGCTTAAATGAAATTTTCACATTTTCTCGGAAGGAAAATGAATCGCTTTTTCGAGGCCTGGAGGAGGTATAAATCTCTTCTTAGAAAGTGCCCCATCATGGCTTGCCTCTGGAGAGGTTAGTCATTACTTTCTTTAAGCGGATTGACCGAGCTCACCAAGGGCATGGTCAATAGTTCATCTGGCGGGACGTTTAGAAGAAGACTCAGGGCGAAGGATGGGCATTGTTCAAGACATTGCCAAATATAACTATGCCCCATCCTATCGTGGCAATTCAAGCTCCTCCTCCTCCTAAAGTGGAGGAAGTAAATGTTCAAAGTCCGATTGCCATGCTTTGCAGAGGCGGATGGCCAATCCTCAAACTCCAAATCCTACGAATCGACTCCTTCGTTTCCGCAGAACCCTCCAGTTTCTGATTGCGAATCTTGCTGTCAGACTGGTCACGTAAATGGCCAATGTCAATTAAACCCCAATTCTTCATACCAAGTCAATACTGTCCATGCAGATGGACAGTACACTCAGGTCCAATGCCAAAACTGCGATAATATGGGGCATACTTCCAGATTCTGTCCTATGAATGGGCAGAATGCTGAAGTAAATGCGTTCTATGGCCAGAACACCCAAAGGTTTAATCAACCATCTGGCCAGAATCAATTCCAGAACCAAGGGTTCAATCAAGCTTCCAACTTCAATCCGAATTCGAGTTTTAATTCGAATTCAGGTTTCAATAAGAACCCTGGTTCCGCTCAAAACCAAAACTCTAATTTTTCCAAATCAAACACAAAGGTTCAATCGAAATTGGCCTTCTAATTCCAATTCAATCTTCAAAATCGGCCCGCCACCATACTCGTCAAACTTCCATCACTCTCAAGTTCCTCAAATTCAAATGATCTTAAAAATTTGAATGGGACTCATTCAAAGAAGAGCAAAACAAGAATATTCACTCCTAATGAGTACCAATAAGAATCTTGAGAGACAGATCGGGCAAATGGTGAGCAATTAGCATCAAGACCCCTGGCATCCGCCCGATTTTACCGAGAAAAATCCTAAGGGTGGTCATGTTGCTCAGGCCGATTTGAGCAGCAGCCAATGTACTGACCTCGTACCAACAACGCATTATGGACAAGAGGAGGCTAGTACAATGAGTTTAAGAAGTGGTACATACCGAGTGGTCCCCACGGCTTCCAGGAAACCTAGCCCCTCCCCGCCATTGATAAGGCAGGAGGGGAAGTTGAGCACCCATCATCCCCTTGGCTGCAAGCAAGTACTCAGGTGGCTGATCCCCTGATAGGTGAAAAGGTTGCAAATCCTCAGGTGGCTGTTCCCCTGAGGACTGAACAAGTTGGAAATCCTCAAGTGGCTGACCCCTTGAGGACTGAAAAAGGGAAAGAAAGTCAGGTGGCTGATCCCCTGACTACGAAAGCCTCTGAAAAGACGGTTCGGTGGAAGGATGTGGAAGACAAAGCTATCAGCGCATCCTCAAAGAGAGTCTTTTCCGAGAGTGATCTGAAGAAGCTTCCGTTTCCACCGAGGAAGAGCAACATTCCATTGGTTGAAGACAAAAGTACGAAGGTGCTCAACCTTACGAAAAATACTTAGGTAAATCTGCCATTATCCGAGGTCTTGGTCGAGATGCCTAAGTATACAAAGTTCATCAAGGATGTTGTATCTTCCAAGAAGAAGTTAGCAGGGATGGACCAAGCGGTTGGTAAAGAATGTTCTCTCGTCAATAAATGAAAGCTTACCAATCAAGAGAAGCGACCCAGGGAAATTTGTGCTCACATTGCAGATGGGAGGCCTAGTCTTCCCAAATTCCTTATGTGACCTGGGCGCATCTATCAGCTTGATGCCATTGTCTGTGTGCAAGCAGCTGGGTTTACAAAGTCTTCTAGAACCCACGACCATGAACTTGCAGTTCGCTGATCGATCTTCTAAGAAAGCCTCAGGGATCTTAAAGGACATACTAGTTCAAATAGATAGGTTTACCTTTCCAGTTGACTGGTACGTCTTAGATATTGAGAAAAGTGAAAATGTCCCATTAATTCTTGGAAGGCCTTTTCTATCTACAGCTAGAGCCCTCATCGATTGTGATGGTGGACATGTGACCATTCGGGTTGGTGACCAGGAGGTGAGCTATAGTGTATCAAAATCTATCAATGTACCTTCTGGAGCTCCAACCGGCTTTTCCGTTGAGGAGACTTCTGATGATTTCGACGACTTCATGGATAAGCAAGTCATGGCTGTAGAATCAGAATATGAGCGACTAATTGATAAGCTGAATAGTCATGGTGTGGTCAATCTAGACCAATTAGCAGCTGATTTCGAGGATGAGCTAAGAGAAGAAGCTTTGGCGGTAGGGACCACTAAGTAAGCTCAATGATGTTGAGTTGAAGAGTGGCGATCTTAAAACAAGTCTAGAGGATCCTCCCTAGATTTGATGCATCGCCGTTACTCTAAACATCTTAAGTATGTGTTTTTAAGAAAGGGTGACAAGCTTCCCTTGATCATCTCTGCCAAGCTATCTCGTATAGAAGAGCTAAAACTGTTAAACGTCTTGCGCAAAAATGAAAAAGCCTTTGGATGGCAGGTGGGAGACATCCGAGGGATATCTCCCGACATCTGTATGCACAAGATCAAGACTGAGGAGGGTGCAAAACGAGTTAGACAACCTCAGAGAAGACTCAACCCTCACATGCAAGAGGTAGTCAAGAAGGAAATTATCAAGCTTCTAGATATGGGTATCATATACGCCATTGCAGACAGTGAGTGGGTGTCCCCAACTCAAGTGGTTCCCAAAAAAGGTGGAATTACGATTGAGAAAAATGAGAAGGGAGAGGAGATAGCATTGAGGCTCGTCACAGGCTATCGGGTCTGTATTGACTATAGAAAACTCAATGAGGTCACACTTTGAAAGATCATTTTCCCTTCCATTCATTGACCGGATGCTTGAGCGTCTGGCGGGGCACGCGATTCTATCGCTTCTGGATGGATATTCGGGATATTTCCGATACCCATCGATCCTGTTGACCAAGAGAAGACCACTTTCACCTGCCCCTATGGTACATTTGCCTACAAAGCGGATGCCATTTGGTCTCAGAATGCCCGACCACCTTTCAAAGGTGTATGATGGCAATCTTTGACGGGCTAGTTGAAAAGTGTATGGAGATTTTTATGGATGATTTCTCGGTCTTTGGTAAATCCTTCGACGATTGCCTCGATAATCTTGATCATGTGTTGTCTAGATGTGTGGAAAAGGACTTAGTGCTTAATTGGGAAAAATGTCATTTCATGGTAGATGAAGGTATAGTCCTTGGTCACAAAGTGTCCGCCAAAGGTATAGAAGTAGATAGGGCCAAGGTAGAAGCTATTGAGAAGATGAGTTATCCTAAGAATGTTCGGGAAGTCCGAGGTTTTCTCGGACATGTCGGCTTCTATAGGAGGTTCATCCAGGACTTTTCAAAGATTGCCAAACCCCTGTCTACTTTACTCAAAGAAGACGTTACCTTTGATTTTGATGAGAATTGCAAGCGCGCGTTTGAAGAGCTTAAGAGTAGGCTGATCTCTGCTCCAATTCTTATATCGCCAGACTGGAACTTGCCCTTTGAGCTTATGTGCGATGCATCCAACTATGTTGTTAGTGCGCCTTAGACAAAGCGATCGAAGGAAAGTTCCACCTATCTACTACGCCACCCACACGTTGAACCCTTCGCAGTTAACTATACGACTACCGAAAAGGAATTATTGGCGTAGTGTTTGCTATGGACAAGTTCCGTAGTTACTTGCTAGGTGCTCAAGTGATCGTGGTGGATCGATCACGCTTTGCCTTGCGTTATCTCATGACCAAAAAGGAAGCTAAACCGCGCTTACTGCGTTGGATACTGACCCTCCAAGAATTTGACGTTCAAATCAAAGATAAGAAGGGCAGTGAGAACGTAGTGGCGGATCATGTCTCTAGGATGATAAGTGAGGAAAAGGGTGATCCTGAAGATATAGATCTTTACTTTCCTCTGGAAAACATCATGTTGATCGATGGCCGCTCTCCTGATGTTCCATGGTATTCGTCCATTGTGAATTACCTTCATGCCCGCTTACCTTGACCCCGAGATGTCGTATCGTCGGGAGAAGAAGAAGTTCTTCTCTCGATATGAAATATTTCGCTTTAGGATGAACCTTATTTGTTCAAGATCTGCAAAGATGGGTTGCTTAGGAGATGCGTTCCGGAATCTGAGCAACGAGAGATTATCGAGCAATGCCATAGTGGACCCACAGGTGGTCACTTTGGTCCTTGGAAAACGGTTGTGAAGATCTTCCAGTCCGGTTTCTATTGGCCTACGATCTTTAAAGATACAGAAGCTTTCTGTAAAGCTTGCGATAGGTGTCAACGAACCGGAACTCTGACAAGGCGATTTGACATGCCTTTGAAACCCATCCTTGAATGCGAAGTCTTTGATGTTTGGGGCATCGATTTTATGGGACCATTCCCATCATCTTGTGGCAACAAATACATCTTAGTCTGCGTTGACTATGTTTCGAAATGGGTGGAGGCAATAGCCACTCCTCACAATGATCATAAAACGGTCATGAAGTTCCTAAAAAAGAATATCTTTGTGAGATTTGGGTGTCCTCGAGCCTTGATCAGTGATGAAGGAACGTATTTTTGCAACCGACCTCTAGAAAAGGTTCTCGAAAAGTATGGTGTACGCCATAAGACCGGCACCCCATACCATCCGATGACTAGCGGTCAGGTTGAGCGAAGCAACCAAGGCATTAAAAAGATCTGGAAAATCGTGAACAGTCATCACAAGGACTGGAGTTTGAAGTTGGATGATGTCTTATGGGCTTATAGGACCGCCTATAAAACTCCTATGGGTACATCTCCATATCAAATGGTCTACGGGAAACCATGTCATCTCGCTGTCGAGAGTTAGAGCATAGAGCGTATTGGGCTACAAAGTTTACGAACTTTGATTCCGAATCTTGTGGGAAACATCGACTACAAAGCAGCTGATTACATGAGCCGGACGAGTTCGGACTCCAGGCCTATGAAAGTGCCAGGATCAAAGAAAGATAAGATGAAACCGCTCCATGATGCGAAAATTAAGAAGCGAGAATTGAGTCGGCGAACAAGTTCTCTCTACAATTCTAGGTTACATTTGTTTCTGGAAAGTTGAGGACTCGTTGGTCCGGCCTTTCGAGATTCTCCAAATCATTCCCCGGAGGCGTTCTAGAACTTCGTGGTTATAAGCGGTGACCCGTTTGAGTCAACGGTCAAAGGTGCAAACACTATATCGGTGAACCTAAAGAGGCATCTTTGATTGTTAAATTTCTCGATATTCTCGGATGTGGTGTTACTCGAGTCGAAGAATTTGACGAGTTATCACCCGACTTGTTCTCCGAGGATGACGGTAGTGATCCGTCTCGAAGAAGTTCTAGCGGGTAGTGCGATATGGAAGAGTTTGAAAGGAGCGACGCTTGAAGCGTCATCGAGGACTCAGAGTATGAAGAGGTCACCCATGGGGAGGTTCAAGCGTATGTGGAGGGCTATTAAAACTTTTCCCCATGTGTGAGATGTCGCTTCGCGCACCACACCACTCGATCGTCGAGCTTACACGAGGTAGTGGTGGCGTAAAAGTCAAATGGCCGGATCCAGTGAGCTTACACTATGTCGAGCTAACGACATAAACCAAAAGCGCTACTAGGAGGCATCCTAGATATCCGTATTATATTAGTTACTCTCTTTGTGTGTCTATCTTTTTGTCAGTAGTTGTTCATGCTTTAAGCTCGGTCTAATTAAGTTTTGTCTGCTTTTATCGGTTTAGCATTCAGCTAGATATGAGTACGGTATTTTGCCGAGGAGTTCCTCTCATTAGTAGGATTTCCTTCTCACCGCTTCGGATGGACCTGGGGGCACGATAGTTAGTTCCGGATATAGATATAGATATTCTTACCCGCGTCAGGATCGCTCACTTATGTTCTCATTGTTCCCGATGCTCGGGGTGAAGATTTTACCATTGAGGAGTTGCGTGCGGCTTTAGGAAGACCGTGCGGATCCTTAACGATGCAATGTTGACGGATTTAGCCCTAATACTGCGGGATGAGCATTTCCAGGGTGAAGAGGCGATGATGATGATTGGGGTGTTCGGGATGACTATGACTTTCCTCCGGTGTTGATTTACTCCGCTCGCTTTATCGGGTTATAGATCGGGCGAGCTTTATGATGACTAGCTATTGTTTCTTAGTTAGTTTTGTCTTCGTCGAGCTCCGACGTAAAAATGAAAGCGCTGAGTAGGAGGCAACCTACTGTTTAAGTTATGTTTTTCTGTTTTTATGTCTTCGTTATGTCATTATTGTACTCGTTTGAATTTTATCAAGTATTAATAAAAACTATCGATTTTATTTCCTTATGTGTGAAAAAAATTGGAATTTTGTGAGTTTCTCTGATGGACGCCCGTTCACATGAACTGGACGCCCGTCCGGACCTCAATCTAGATGGACGCCCGTCCACTATAGTGGACGCCCGTCTGAAACACTCCCTCCTATCCTGTATTCAAATATGCCCAATGGACGAGCGTCTGAATTTATGGACGCCCGTCCAGTTCATGCAGTTACTGGTGAACGCCCGTCCGTCAGGGTGGACGAGCGTCCACTTTGAGCCTATATATATAAGTTCTGGACACGAACCTTCATTTCTCTGAAAAATTCAAAGGTGAACCCGACTTTCCCCCTTCTCCCAACCTAAAATCCTTGTTTTTAAACCAAATTGGGCGATTCAAGTTGCAAAAGAACACTCTAAACACCCTCTTTTACTTTCCATAACCCAAATTCTCCAACAATCAACAAAATTTGCGAATCGAGATTCTTCAAAAGCGCCATTTTGACAAAAAGGTCGGATTTTGGGGCCAATCTCGTGTTTCGGGACTCTAACTGCTTCGATCATCATTCCCTCATAGTGTTTGGTAAGCTTGATACAACTTTTCTCGTTTTAATTCACGCTTTTGTGAGTTCGATTTTCGAGTCGGCCCATTTTCTTGAATTATCGACTATTGTTGATTTTTCTTTCGCTTTTGTTGGTTCTTTTCTTCTCTCTTCTGCGGTGATGGTGTGTTGTTGATGTTGGTGGTTGGGACGGTTTGCTTGAAACCCCGCTTTGGATGTTAAACGGGTAACCTTTGTTGTTCGTGTGAATCGGTTGGTTTAGACATTTAGGTTGATATGGGGACGAAAGCGTTACTAAGCAGGGCCGTAAAGAGAAGGTTGTTGAAACCGGTAAACGTAAACGCTTTGGACGATGAGCCCTCCAATTTAGACCCCAACCGAGGCATAATCTTCCGTGAGCAACCCCTCAGGGCATCTCAACAAGCCCGAGCTGATTTGAGAGATGAATCCTCCTCCGATTCGGATACACAGGATGATGTTCCATTGGTTAGACATCCCGCTTTTAGGAAGGGTGCGTCATCTAGGGTTTGAACAAGTTCGAGAGACGAATGTTGATGATGTGGTTAGGGAAGAAGTTGAACCTGCACCTAGGGCACCTCTTAAGAAGAAGTCTAAGAATGTTACCCCTCTTTCGATGCCACGTAGGTTTGTCAATCCTCGAGCTCACGATGCCTACACTAAGCATTACTCGACTAGAGTCTTATCTTTGATAGGAGGTCAAAGTGCTTCAAGTTGATCCAAAGATTTGTTGAGATGTTAAAGGCTAGGAAATGGAGTGCCTTGCTTGAAAATTCCCCTACTCCTGTCAATGACTCTATTGTCCGAGAGTTCTATGCAAACTTTTCTGAGGCGGACTTGGATGAAGAGTATGTTCTGGTGCGAGGTGTTAAGGTTCCTTTTTCTGCTGCTGTGATAAATGAGAAATATCAGATGCCAGCTTTTGAGGGTTTAGATTATAAAGAGGAAATTGCGAGAAGGCAACGTGAGGATGGTCGTGACCCGATGGAGGAGTTGAGATTACGAGTATGTCCGGATGTGGCTTGGACATTGAGACCCAATGGCCAGAGAAAGGAGTTGATCACTACGACATGGACCGAGGATTGGAGAGTCCAGTGTCGATTTATTCAGAGTAGGTTGATACCAAAGAACAACCTCACACATTTCCATCTTAGTGATCTTGGGATGTTATATGCTTTGACGTTCGGGTTGAATGTAGATGTAGGTCAAGCCTTATTCGATGAGATTTCCATGAACCAGAAAGTTTACACTCGGAGTTTGATAGTCCTCATTTGATTCACCAAATTGTGTTTGGATCTTTGGAGTTGCTTGAGTATACGGCTGATCACAAGATCTAAGAGTTTCCCCCATCGTAGGGAGAAGGGGTGTACCTCCGCCATCCGAGCCGAATCTTCTTCTATGCCGCCGAGCTTCACCATTTCTGGATTGTCTTCTTCCGAGATTACTCGGCACAAAGATGGCCAACAATCACGAGATTGGATGACGGATATCCGTGAGACGCAGAAAGAACATGATGTGCGTCTTTGAAGTGCATTGTGGAGGCAAGAAACCGAGGATATGCACATTTTCAAGGAGAGTGATACGGAGTTCGTCTTTTCCGATGCGATCGAGCGGTGTTATTGCCGATGTGCTTGATATGGAGAAAGAACCTGATCTTGAGGAAGTTGAAGAGGAAAGACCTCCTGGACCGCGGGTCGCTCGGTTACACACCGGCACCTTCATTGCACGACGCTCACGGGTCGCCGCACCGCCTCGGATCCTCCTTCTGTTGATGCTCCTGCTGGTGACTCTGTTGCTGATCCTTCTACGACTGAGCCGACTCCGGGGTTGCCTTGAGTTTTTTTTGCTATTTTATATCTATCTTTCTGGTTGTTGTTGCACCTTTTGATACATTTAATTCGATTTGGCTGTACCTATACATTTTGCTACTTTCTAGTTTCTCGTCCTTTGACTTGTGTTTACAACTTGACATGTTTATCGATGATCTTTTCTTTTCATTCCGTTTTGCTTTATTATCGCTATTGCCATGTTATACCCCGTTTTCCCCCGAGTTTTCTGTTTTCTCGAGTGTTGCAGAGGTGGTTTTTGTCGAGTACTCGTTGAGTTACGTTTGGACGTTTTTTCCACGCTTTTTGCGAGCGTTGGCCCTTTCATGCTCCAGCCTGACCAACATCTCGATTTTTCTACGCAAATACAGCTAAGTTTCTTCTCATTTACCTTTCTGCACAACATGAGGACATGTTGAGTTTTTAAGTGTGGGGGAGGGGATAGTTCGAATGCGTATACGTTTAATTACTACGTTAGTTTATTTATTATGCCAAAAATATGCTCAATTTTCAAAAAAATTTCCTATACTTGTGTTTTTGTTTTGTCCCGAGTAGGCAATTCGACGTGAAGTTCGTTGTTTTTGCAATCATCTATGCGATATTTCATATGTCTGATAAGTTAGTTGTTTCACCAAGATTTACATTTCACGAGCCATAGTGAATGATGAGCTATTTTTATAAGTTATACCCCGTTTTGGATTAGTAGTTTTTGATTATCTTCTAAGTCATGTGCTTAGTGCTACGTGCATATCGTGAGATTTATGATAGTTTGTATTTAGTTCCGTAGTACGTTATACTGTGAATATCTAGACGTTTGAATGTGATAAGTAACACGGGACCAATGTCAATTAAAAAGAAAAGTTAATAGTTGGTTAATATGGGTGTGTCGGAAGCTAGTCGATGATTTGAGTGAGGTAGGGTGTACCACGTATGTCCTATACCACTATGATGACTAAAAGCTCACGACAGTTAGGGAAAGCTGCCTTATGATTGGAGTAAGGTAGGGTATTATCTCGAAATGTCCTATTCTGCTATGAGGGCAATAGCTTCTTCTAATGTGTGTTTAAAGTGAATAAGTTAAATTAACTAAAGAATTGTTATGAAATGAATAAGGCTTAGTTACAGTTAATCTTATCCCCAAAGATAAACCGATGGATATGTTGTAGGGATTATCCTCTCGAGTATTTCGAAAATGCCCTAGATATATTCGATCATCTTTTTCGGGATATGTCACGCTTGTAGGTGCACCTTATGAGTGTCATTTATTACTATTCTGCGAGGGGGTAATAGCTAGTTTTGGTTGAATCAATTTCAAGTTTGGATCTAGTGGAAGTTCCTATGGCTATGCACTCACACACCGTGGACATCTAAGTTATTGGATGTATGTTATATTTGTTTAGATGCATGCTTTCCTTTCTCGAGCCTAATTTTCTTTTGTTTTGCTCGGGACGAGCAAAGTTTAAGTGTGGGGGAGTTGTTAAGGGTGAAAATCTATGTTTTATTATGATATATTTTACGGTATTTTCCCCCTTAATTGGATTGATTTCATAATAAATGGCCCTCATATGGAAATATCGAGCATACTAGGTTTTTAAGGACTTATTCGCAATATTGAATAAATTATGTGTTTTCATCATAAATTATAATTAATTGGACTTTATTACAGTTTTGCGATGTTTTCCATGTATTGTAGGTGTGTTCAATGTGCTCAAATGATGATCAAAAAGGGTTAAAACTCGAGCTATAAAGATTTAAGAAGAGATAATGATGAAGTGGATTGAAGGAAAGAGATAAAGATGCAAAAATCGCATTCAAGTCATCCTGAACGTTCGTCCATGCAGCGTCCATGGTGAACGAGCGTTGGAAATATCGGACGAGCGTCCATGGAGACAATCTTGATACAGAGAGTCTGAACGGAGTTTGAACGAGCGGCTGAGGGGAGTTCAGAAATCTGGACGAGCGTCCATTGAAGCAGACGGGCGTCCGTCCGCCGACTTAGTGAAACCGCCTCAAATCTCTATAAATACTGGCCTATTTTCACACATGGAGACACGAGTTTTTACAATCTTAAAACCCTAAACCCTAGGGGCGGCTTTGGCTGCGATTTTACACTTTTTATTTCCAGTTTTATGCAATTTCAAGTTCGATCAAAGTAGGTTAGTTCTATGTTACTTTTCTGCTTTTCTGGGTTGCTGAGGATGTTCAGAGGCTAAAACCTCCTTCAAACGAGAATTGTGAAGCCATCAGCATTGAATTGATCTATTTAGTTCGACTTTTACTGTGAGTATTTACTACGGTTGTTTCTTATCTATGCATACTCTTGTTTTAATGCAATTATATTGGAAAATATGTTGTATGATTGATATGTTATTGTTTGATGGAAGTCTTGAATAGCATAGATCACCATAGATAAGAATAGTTCACAAGATTTACATTAACGGAAGTTAGTAAGTCTAAAAACTAGATCGTTAACGTAAAAGTTGGCACCTTTGATCTCTTTAACGTGTTAATTTAGTATTGGAAGATATTAGGTTAATAGATGAATTGCCCAAGGAATTAGGAGTTCATATTTAGGTAAGGTAAATCACAACCGAATTAAATACCACGTAAAATCGAGATAGGAGATCAATGCATGTTGATAGGTGGATCAATCCTTGTTTGTCTTTTATAAACTTGATTTACAATCCTCATAGCTTAGTTTAGATTAGTTAACCTATTTTCCTGCACTTTTAGTTTATTTTATCGCTCTCAAATCTCTCCTAGCATTGGATTAATCTCCTCTGTCTAGTTATTTTCTGCATATTTGTTTAGTTAGTTATTCGTTAGGTTAATAATCGTGACAATAATTAGTTAAAAACAAAAGCTAGGGTTAACATTCGTCTAGTTCCCCGTAGGATCGACCCGGCATTAACCTCTGTACTACGATCCTTATACTTGAGGTTAACCGGTTTATAAATATTATTACTTGTTTATTCGCATTAGATAAATCCGGGACAATTATAGTACAACCCTTCATTCAAAATTTTAGTAACTTTTATCCCAACCATGTGTTGATCACAAGAGTGACCACACATCAATTTTTTTTATTTAGCTATAAATTCTTTTTTTAGGGTATCACATCCCCCTCAAAGATGTTATTATTCCCTCCAAATACTTCTTCCTATGTATCACTACTTTTATGACTCTTTACAAAAATTGAGTCATCCATTGCTGATTCAAGCAATAGCAGGTTGATGTGAAGCAGTTGTTGCCGATTGATATGAAGAAGGTTGTTGTAGGCACCATGTGAAGGAAGCTAAATTACTTCATTACGACCCGATCCACATGTTCATCCCATTCCCATGGGATTACGGGGCATGTTGAGAATATTCTAGATACATAAAATCATGGAAAATAAGCCATTGTAATCAATCGCATTTATCGTGTATGATTGTTTTTACATTATGGTTGTGTAGTATATAATCACCTCTATTGTACTTAAAAAAATCAATGGAATTCAGTTTTATTACTCTCAATGCAATCGATATTTGATGCAAAAGTGACTCATTTAACTTTTGATAAATTGGTTATGGCTAACCGCAATCGTGAATCAACCAATTTTTCCTACAATCGATAACTAGGACAACTGCCACTAATTATCCCCTAACTGGAATCACACTCCTAACAACCGCCAGAAGTTGGTGAACCGACATCATTTTTTTTTTGAAAATGTAAAGCAGGAATTTTTTTAGCTGCAATCCGCAGAACTAGCTAGAATTACATGAGAGAGGAGAGAAGAACCCCATTCCACATTGCCTGCAAGACGAAGACCCTCTCTAGCTAAATATTTCCTTGCCTTTCGACAAAAAAGAAAGAATAAGTGTACCGCCCCCAGACCCCGGGTCTGATAGCGCTAAATAAGTCATAAATGGTCCGGTCAACTGCTTAGACCATCATCCTCACTTGGTCTAAAAGGCTAACCCGAGTTGACAAGACACATATGTCACACACTTATATAGGGTGCGCATTCACTTACTTTACTGATGTGTGACTTTACATTCTCCCCCTTCTATACGGGACTGGCGTCTTCGCCAGGACGGCCAAGATTGTTCTTGGATCGTCCTTACCAGAGGTAACTAGAGGCAACATCGCATAGTTCCGCCTCGATAGCCGCTCAATACCTTTACGTAACGCCTCTAAAACCTCGGCCTGGTAGTGTAGAATGACTACAATAATTAGTATTTAAGGAAAATAATCCCATTATTTCCTTAATTCACTTTCACGGCAATTTTTGAAAGAATATGCAAGAGGAACGACGCAGAGTGTCAGGAAGCAGAGGAAGAGAATCTTCAATCGCGCGGCTAATCCGTCGGGAATTTGGGCATTACCAGAACGGAAATCATCGCCTCATTAAGACGAATGTTTCCACACTAATCTTTTTCAATTCGGTAAGTTTGCGTTTAGCCCTAAAATCGAGAATATTGACCGCTTCTTAATAAAAGTCCAAGCTTTAATTATGTATAGGGTTGTTTTAATCGCAAAATACAGCTTTATGGATAGTAGATTGTTCATAGGAACGAGAATCGAAGGATCCGCTTTTGCTTTCAATCTTTGTTCGCTTTGAAATTACTATGGTAATTAAGGGGATGTTCTTAAACGGATTTTGAGTGTTCAATCATATTTAAGGCTTGTATATATATATATATATATATATATATATATATATATATATATATATATATATATATATATATATATTTGCCCGGGACAAAAGGAAAAATATATATATGAGCCATATTTTTATGTTGCAAATTGTAAGGTGTAGTTGCCCTAGGAAAAGAAGGAAAAAATAATAAAAACAAGAAAAAGATTAGATTCTACCTTCTCTACCTTCTTTCTTTTTACTTTCTTGGTTGTTCTCTCTTTTCTCCGTTGTCTTGGCTGCTTTGTTCTCCGGCGATTTGCTCCGCTATGTTTCTGCTCAAGCTCATCGGGGCTTGCTAATGGCGGATGGTGCTGATCGGAGTCCTTGGTCGTTGGGGTTGCGAGTCAGCAAGACAGTGGCGGTTCTGGGTCCTCCAACTCAGATCCGTTTTGTTGTACAGTTCTTTTTGGTGGCCGTCTAGATTTCTTCGCTTCAGATCGTGGTAGATGCTTCACCGTTGTTGTTTGAGCTCTCCCGGTGCTCTGCTCTCCATCTTCTCTTGGCTTATCAGCCATGTCCGGTGTTCGGTGCCGGAATCTTGACTGCAATGGTGTCAATTCCATAAGATGGCGGTTTGAGGCGGTGTAGTCTAGCGGTGTTATTGTTGTTGTTTTTGTTTTTGTTTTGGTTCATGTATCGTACTATGTTCAGTATCTTAGTTCTGTGTTTGTGTAGTCTGTTTATGTTGTCAATTGATGGATGAACCCGGGGAATCCGTGTCTGTTGGCCAGCTTATCGGAATTTTTCCGGACTCTTTTGGCTCAGCACTCCCTGGCTTTTCTATCTATTTGTTGACGTTGTTGTTGTTGTTTTTGTTGTTGTTCGGCTCGGTTCCGGTTTCGTGATGCGGGTTGGTCCGGTAGTTGTAAGTACCGGTAGTGCCGGTTTTTGTTTAGTCCCGGTTTTCCCGGGTTAGTAATAAAAGCTTTCGTCCTTTGTGTAAAAAAAAAAGAAGGAAAAAATAATAATACTACCTCCGTCCCACAATTTGCCCTACAAAAAAATATCCATTAAAAAAATCAATACATCATTTAATGCATTTTTCCCACACATACTCTTATTTGAACATTTAATTTTTTTTAATCATTTCATGTTCCAAAACAAGTATTTATGATAACATAGGGGTATATATGTCTATTTATACATAAAATACAACACATTAATTACTTTTTTAAATAGTGTGAAATACAAAAGGTGGACATTTTTTTATAGATTTTTGTCTAGAAGGACAAAATTATCAAAAAAACCGGGATAGAACGAAACTGTAATTTAATAAGGACAAAAGTAACAATTATGAAGTAACAAATATGAAGTAACAAATGTGGAATAGAGTAAATATGAAGTAACATTTGTGAAACACAAAATAACATTAACACGTGAAGTAACAATTTTAAAGTAACAATTGTGATTTTTATCTTTTATAATCATGAAAATGTTACTTTTGTCCTTCCAGACCCATTTATTAATTTTTTTTGTCCTTGTGGCCCCTTCCCCCCATTTTGTATGGGATGGACTAGTATAAAAATAGTAGGACGAACTTTGCAGCCGTGAGGAAGAAAAAAGGGTAAAAAAAGGTAATTATTACATATGTATTATATTTTCGGCGAAAAGAAAACAAAAAATATATATTTGATTTAATAGACATTATGTACGGTAAGTGATTTTATTTAACCTATATACTAAAAAGGTGTGCACAATAGAGTACTATATATGTTTAAGGGTTATAGTAAAAGTGTGGCATATATCACGGTAAAAGGATTATATTAATTTTGTGTTTTTACGTGTGTTACACGATACGATATGCCTTGTATGTTCATGTGGAACATTATATATTAATTGACAATGTCTAATTGCAACTTCTGGTAGCCTTGGCTCAGCACAACATGTGAGACACTCTGTGGGGAGAAGATGGGAGCACCGGAAGACGTTGTTGGCCTTGTGGGACATTGACTTAGTAGTCTTTGATTCTTTTACAACGTGCTAGGTAGTGTAATTAGATTGTCTTGGATTAGATGTCCATAAGAAGCCTTTATGTGAATGAAGTAGGTGGTTAGACTTAAATTCATAAATTATATATGTATGTGTCTAAAATCTAAAACTTCTCTATCATTGATGAGGCACGTCTATTCTTCTTAGCATGGACCCATTACACCCTTATACATGGTCTAATCGTGTTATTCCTACATGGAGACCTAAGTCCATGCCCTGTAGAGGTGCTTCCCGTGTTGCGGTGCAGCTTTCTCTCCTTTCGTAGTGTCATTTGATATTGATGCAACAAACTTTATTTGTGCCAGGATGTACTACGAGCTAGTAGAGGGTGGGTGAGTTCTCTTTGTTTACAACCTATGAGGTAGTGATCGTAGAAGATGTCCATGTTATATATATATATATATATATATATATATATATATATATATATATATATAAACACACACACTAGTTTTTACTTCCGTATGATGCACGGGGAGAGATTAAATATATGTGGATATATAATATAGATTTACAATTTTACACATGAAAAGATGATAATTTATTATGAATATTGTAAATAGAGAATCATAAATAAAACTTGAATGCAAATACGTGTGTTCCACTATAATCAATAAAAGGAAATAAGATATCAATGAAAGTTTAAGTTTCTCATAAGTATAAAGTTGATGTTATATAACATTGGTCATACATTTTTACATAACTAATATAAAAGAAAAAAACGTGTGTCATAATAATGAAATAAGATGCAATGTAATTTTCTTGGCTGCAACTACCAACCCATCCACACGCGAAATTTGTTGAAGAATTGTTAGTAAATAAAAAGATATAACGATATGAAAGCAATAAAAATACATATTATTAAACTTATATATATAAATATAAAATATTATTATAATCGAATACGGCTTAGTGGTAGTCATTGAAATTCTTGGTGACAACCAAGGTTCGATTCTCATCCCTGTCGGCTCCGAATAATCATTATTTCCACGTGCAATGCACGGAATAGTGAATAAATTTTTGCATTGATTAGCTGAACATGATATTCTTTTTGATTTACAGATCATTCTTGTAAACTCCATATTTAATCTTTATTATCTCTTTTATATCTATTTACTTTTGGGCTGCTATTGAAAAATAACATGGACTCTAACGGCCAAAGCCGTTAAGACTCAATGAGTGGACTTTAACAAAAACAAAAACAAAAATAAAAATACCCATTAACTGCAATCCAAATTATTTGATTCCAAAAAAAAGACATAATATATGTCTATCTATATATATAGATATAGATATCACCATCCATATCTAAACACTACCCATAGCCTTGTACCGTGACGTTACAAAAATGTCTATAACAACCCCATGGTGTGCCGTAAAACACCTCCAACAACCTCAACTCGCACCCATCAACAAAAAATAGTACAAAGAAGTCGGAAAGAAGAAGAAAGTTGGCACCATGAACCATCAACCACGTTGTTTTTACTATTGTTTTGAATGTGCTTGATTAACATATACTGCAGAGCCAAGCCAAACATATCATATAATACAAAGACTCATATTATATGACACACCGGACCAATTCTTTTTATTTTTGTATATGTTGATATTTTAAAAACAAATATTAGTTTATTGCCTGAATAGCAAGCAGTCTGATTACGCTATGCTGCAATGTCCGCCTCCTCATGCCATCCCTTCGCCATTAATGGGCAAGATGCAAGCATTTCCATGGAATTCTTATTTCAGAGATGACAATAAAAATGATGGAATAGCTAAATCTCATTATACAATATGATTCATTGAATATGTTATAGAAACAAATGCCATCATTCTTACCCACGGCCTCAGATTAAGTGTCGACCTCATCTTCAATATAACCAGGGCCGGCCCTGGCTCTTTTTGGGCTTAATTCTCTAAATTGGGAGTTTTAGTTGAAGTTGTTTTTTTTTAAAACATACTTACTGTTAGATATTTTTTCATAAATAAATATTTTGATTATCGTTTGTATACAAGTTATGTTATTTAATTAATGTTATCGCAACGAAATGGGGTTCAAACCTAAACCAATGCATGCATCGCTTCATGAAGGATATGCATTTTTGGATTTTCGATACATGCATTTTCGAATCGATATGTACTTACCTTTCGTGTAAGGGTTGCATGCTTTCATCCGTGAATAAAGGACAACCATACCCTTTCGTGCAAGGAGTATTCGTTTATGGGGTACTTACAAATTATAAAAGGCACAAGTATGCGTGACGAATATTCATAAGTTTGACAGCGTCATCAAAAAAAATTTGAGTGTCATCGGGTTTGATTCAAATAAGTCACTGTTTGAATCAAACACCTCCATTGTATCCTAAGAGAGATTTTCATTTGATCCCTTAGTGACAAATCGTGTGGGGCGAAACATCTTTTAAAAAACAACGTTATTAACGTGCTTTGGAGTTTCTATTTCTCCACCAAATCCTAAGTACTACATTTTTTTTCCAACACTTATCGCGTTTTTAACATCTGTAAATACATATTATTAATAAAACTTGTTTGTATGTCTAATTTTTTTTGGGCCAAGTAAATTTTTTATTGGGTCTTTATCAAAAAATAAATTAACATATTACATTAGGTTGGATCGGATTGAATCTACACGAATTTTTTTTTTTTTTTAGCGAAACATATACCGTTGGGCCCTCCCGGCACCGTTGGGCTTAAGACAGCGTCTCTCTTTGGCCTCACTGTAGTAGGGCCGGCCTTGAATTTAACCAATAACCTTTTTGCGTAATATTCATCCATTTCTTCATTAAAGTGAAGGGCCTAAAGGGCTATTAGAACAACAACAACAACAAAATAAATAAATAAATAACAATCGTCTTAAAAATACCTAATGAGTTTTTTCACTTTCATTTTGAGGTCATCTGCTTTGTTGTAACGTAATGAGATATATCATTTTTATGTGTGTATTTTTTGTAAGGAAGTATTTGTAATGTTGAAAAAATAAAAATGAAAAAAAAAAATAGATTATCCATATGTGTTTAAAATGGTTTTATTAGTATTGTTATGTCAAGGAAGAAAATTGCAATAGCCCTATTGTAGTTTTGTTACGATAATAGCTTAAATTAACACAAAAAAGAAATAGTAATCATGTTTGTTAGACTAATGGAAGGATTTAATACACATGTATAATAGCTAAACGGATAGGTTATCATTTTTTTTTTTTTTTTGCTTAAAGCCTCCGGTATCCGAAACACACTGGTCCGACTAATCCGGAGTTCGGCCCGGGTCATGCCTGCAGAGTCCGACTCTTACTCGGGGGTAAGGCCTAGCCAAGAGCTCTTTCAACACTAAGCGTTTGAGGAGAAATCGAATCGGTGACATCCTTTTAAACAGATAGGTTATTATTATTGATACACAACAAATGGAAATTTTGAATACACATTTAAATTTTCTTAAGAGAAAGATATTTAACATTGCGTTACCAATTAAATCAAAATTTAAAGCTGAATATTTGATCTTCCAAAAAAAGTTTATATTTGAACAATGCAAGCATAATTATCTCTAAATTGATGTGTTTAACATAATTAAACATGATTATAAAATTTAAAAATTTGCATGAATGAAAAAAGGAAAGGAAAAAAAAAAACCCACAAATGTCTCTACATATAATGATTCGACATGCTAAAGTAGGCTATACGATGATAGCAATAATAATGCATCGAAAGATACCATTACGACATTAGCCATTTCTTTGTAGATAATACCAGAAAATGGAAAATGGCATGTCTTTCTAAAAATTATATTCCTCTTCATTGTCTTGTTCTCTTCTCTCCTTATAAAAATGGTAGTATAAGTCATAAAAATTGTCGCAATACGTAGCGATAAAAATGCATTGCAACTATTGTTAAGAAATTATGTTAATTATTATTAGTTAATTAAGTTGTTTATTACCTAAGGCTATGTCAGCCATGTTATTTCGAAATTTCAGCATGATTTCCACTACTATAGTAGTTTTCGCATGTTTCCCATTAGTAGGTAGTTATTTGCAAAGTTTAAGCCACGATCCCATGATTCCTATTTTATAGGAAGTGCATTGGTGGGTAGTTTATTACTACTTGTATATATTTGTTTGATCCATCAATGAAATTTCTCAAATTTTCCCAAAATATTATCTCTTCCATAAAATTTATCGATTGGTATCGAGCCATATTCTCAACCGTAGTTGGAGAAAAGATCCATGGCGTAAATAAATTTTGTTCAGCTTATATCCCAAAGTTTGATTGATGACATTATGATCATTGGAGCATGTTGATGGAGAACTTCACACGTTCTAAGGAGTACTGGACCATCATTGAGCAAGGAGTGGTTGAACCAGCTGGAAATCCACCCCCAACTGAGGCTCAAAGATCAGATTTTGAGAGCAAAAAACTCAAAGATCTGAAGACCAAGAACTATCTGTTTCAAGCAATAGATAAAGCTATCTTGGTGACCATTCTCAGTAAGGAGTCATCAAAGGATATATGGGATTCAATGAAGAGGAAGTACCAATGAAACGCCAGAGAAGAAGAGATCACGGCTACAAGCCTTAAGAAGAGATTTTGAAACCTTACAAATGAAGGAAGGTGAATCTGTCTCAACTTATTGTGACAGAACCATGGAAATCTGCAATAAAATGAGTTTTTTTGGTGAAAAGATGGAGGATGTAGCAGTTGTGGAGAAAATTTTGAGATCACTAGTCTCAAAATTTGATTATGTGGTATGCTCTATTGAGGAGTCCAAAGACATTGATGCTTTGTCTCATGATGAATTGCAAAGTTCTTTGCAAGTTCATGAATGTAAGATGAAGAGAGGATCAAAGACATCCAATGAAGAGCAAGGCTTTGAAGACCACCGCCTATAATATCAATTATAGGAGGCGGGGTAGAGGCGAAGGAAGAGGTAGAGGGGGGACTACCAGAGATTCTGACAGCAGGGACAACTCTCAGACATCCAAGAATGGAGAGGGTAGAGGTACTGCAAGCAAAAATAATGTTGAATGCTTTAGGTGTCACAAACTTAGACACTACCGGTCAAAATGCTACACTAAATTGCCAGCAGACAATGAGAAAAGGACTCAGAAGAGTCACTTTGCTGACAAAGAGGAAGATGAGACCCTGCTGATGACTACTCAAAGATGAGCGGACTTCAAAGACTCCCAAGTATGGTATGTTGATACATGATGCACTAATCACATGTGTGGTAATAAGGTATCATTCTCTTATTTGGATGAAACTTATCATTCAAAGGTGATGTTTGGAGATAACTCCTCAGTCAGTGTTAAGGGAAAATGCAATATATGTATCAGATCCAAAAATGGGACATCTGAAAGCATCTCTAGTGTTTTATATGTTCCTGATCTGAAGTGCAAACAGTTAAGTGTTGGACAGTTGCATGAAAAAGGATATGAGATTATTCTGAATAATAAGGAGTGTGAGATCAAGGATCCAAGCAAGGGAATCATTGCTAAAGTTCCCATGAATTCCAACAAATTATTTCCTTTGAAATTAAGGAGCCACAAGCATGTCTTATGGCGAGAATTGAAAGATGCATCTTGGTTATGGCATTACGATATATGACAACTCAATTTTGGTGGTTTGAAAACACTTCAAAGAGAAGGAAATGGTTAAAGGACTTCCACAAATTCAAACTCCTCAAATGATTTGTGAAGAATGCACTAAAGGAAAGCAACACAGCACCCTTTCCCAAAAGGAAAGTCAAGGAAAAACAAGTGTTGGAACTCATCCATTCGACTTGTATGGCCCAATCAATCCATCATCCAATGGAGCTAAGAGGTATTTCATTATATTTGAGATGATTAGAAAAACTTGGGTTGAATTCTTGTCGAAAAAGTCTCAAGCAATCTTGAATGCATTCAAGAGCTTCAAAATCATTAAGAGAAATGGAGATAGGTCAAGATATCAAGAGTCCGAGAACCAATAGAGGAGGAGAATTTTGCTCAAGCAGTGAGTTTGAAGAATTATGTACCAATAATGGAACCGAAGGAATTGACAACAACCTATACACCACAAAGAGAATGGTGTATCTCGAGAGAAAGAATAGGACTATTCTCGGATATGGTAAGAAGCATGTTGGCCTATGGAAATGTGCACAAAGATTACGGTCAAAGGCAATAAGTTGGAGTGTGCATATTTTGAAAAGATGCCCAACTTTCTCTGCTCGGACATGACACCAGAAGAAGCTTGGAGCTCAATCAAACCATCTGTAAGTCACTTTAAGATTTTTGTATGCATTGCTTATGCTCATATCCCAGATGCAAACACGAGGAACCTCAGTGATAAAGGGGAGCAATGTGTGTTCTTAGGGATCAGTGAAAAGTCCAAGGCATACAAGTTATTTAATCCTATAACCAAAAGGATAGTAATCAGTAGAGATGTGGTGTTTGATGAACTGAACACCTGGGATTGGGAAGCAAACATTGCTCAGTTCCATCCAATTCAGAATCTGATAGATGAAGAACATGCTGAGGGTCAGCAGACTCAGGATCAGCAGAGTGAGATTCGGCAGTGTGAGATTCATCAGACTCAGGGTTAGCGGATCAAGACAATCGAATTGTCGGCGCAGCGATTGAGGGTTCAAAGAGACCCAAGTTCATCGACTCAAGTCATGAAATAGCAAATGAGGTTGATGAGATGCACCTCGAGAGAACTAGAAAAAGGCCGGGCTGGATGACAGATTTTGAGGTAACAGGTTTACCACAGTCAGATGAGGCAACTTATTATGCTCTATTTTCTAGTGATGATCCAATCACTTATGAGGAAGCAAAAAAAGATAGAAAATAGAGGTAGGCTATGGATGAAGAAATCACAGCCATTGAAAGGAATCAGACTTGGAGTCTTACAGATGTACCAAAAGGACACATGACTATTGGTGTCAAGTGGATCTATAAGACAAAATTGAATGAAGATGGCAAAGTCAGCAAGTACAAGGCTAGACTAGTAGCCAAAGGATACAAACAAGAGTATAGGATTTACTACAATGAAGTATTTGACCCAGTAGCAAGAATGGAAACTATCTGACTAGTGTAATCTTTGGCAGCTCAAAACCATTGGAAGGTACATCAAATGGATGTGAAGTCAGCCTTTTTGAATGGTAAGCTGGAAGAAGAAGTATATGTGGATCAGCCACAGGGTTATGTGAAGAAAGGAGCAGAAAGCAAAGTGTACTGGCTTAGCAAAGCCTTATATGGACTCAAGCAACCCCCAAGGGCTTGGTACAGCTGTATTGATTCCTATTTTGTGAAGGCAGGGTTCACAAGGTGTCCATATGAACCTACTATGTATGTGAAAGTTAACAGCAAGGGAAGGCTACTGATTGTGTGTTTGTATGTGGATGATCTTATCTTTACCAGCAGTGAACTCAACATGATAACAGAGTTCATGGAAGCAGTGAAGACCAAATTTAGCATGACAGGCATGGGATTAATGCAATACTTCTTAGGCATTGAGGTTCAGCAGACTGAGTCAAGTATACTTGTCTTTCAAAAGAAGTATGTGGCTGAAACACTCAGCATGTTTGGAATGAAGGATACACTACAAGAAAAACTGATTTTAATGACAGGAATTTAATGACGGACCGAAATTTCGTTATTATAAATGTCTTTTAATGACGGTAATATATATTAATAATTATATACTGTAAAAACGGTGAGGAAGTTCTAATTCTCGTCATTATTGATTCCGTATCCTCTTATTATTGATACACAAAATATCATCTCGTCATTATTATGTAATATATAGTGTTATAAATCAATTATTTTCCTTCCTACTAATTTTATAATATGACAATAAAAATCCCAAATTTTAGGCGGGTTTATCTCCCACCAAAACATTTCCAAATCTTTTATTTTGAATGAAAAACAATATTCAGATTCACAAAACTGAAAACCATCTCTCAAAAAAAAAGAAAAAAAGAACCTGAAAACCTAGAAAATATTAGAACCTCCGCCGCTGACTGCGTACTCTTACTCCGAACACCAACTCCGGCGATGTCATACCAATCCCGAAACGATGGTCTTTTCGGCGACTGTACTCCTCCGTCATCTCCGAATATATTTCTCCATCCTCTGATTTCACTGATCGTAGATGAAGCAGGTCGAAACCCTTCACTTTGAATTAGCAACGTGAAGCCAATCGTCATACCAATTTCAAATCGATGGTCTTTCCGGCGGCTCTTTTCCTCCTTTATCTCCGATGACCATTCTCCATCCTCTTATTTCACTTACATCAAACGAAGTGATTCTAATTCCTTCCCTTTGAACTAGCCACGTGAAGAAGACGGTGAGTATAAATTGTTGTTCTTTTTTGAGACTCTATTTCTCTTGTCTAGTTCTTTGAAGATTTCAACCGTTCTCCTTGAGTTTGACTGATTCATTGGTTTCCCTGTTTTGCATTTTTATGGTTGTATAAGATTAAAAAACAGAACATATTAGTTGTTCCTTGAAAACCTTTTAGACCTTAAGAAATTTTTTTCTTATTTTCATTACTAAATGAATTAGTATTTGACTCAACGGTCCTGTTCAGTGAGACATATCTTGGTTTATGTTAATAATTGACAACCGGAGAATGATTTTCATAGAATAGATCTTACATCTTCATTCTACGATTTTAACATGTTTTCACTCATATTTGGGGTGAACCAGATTCATGTTATGTCTAAATCTCATTGTTCAATTGAATTTGGTGAAGTAGTTACTTCTTAACAATGTTATGTATCTTACTTGACATGTCGATATAATGTTTCAACGTCCTTTTATAATTGTTGGACCTAAGAATAACAAGGACATTTTACTGGTGTTGGCTTTTGTAGTGGTGCTAGTGTGCTCATCATTAGGACTTGTGTGTTGCTGAATTTGGCTGTTGATATTTATGCAGTGTGATTACTTAGGCTACTCCATTCACCTGATTTTATAAGCTTTGTAATTCTGGTCCTAATTTGGTATTGAATCTTCTGAGCTTGTTGGAGTCCAGGTTTGGTTCTGCATTGAGCTGAATTGTGCTGCTTCTTTTGCATATGTTTCCTCAGTTTGTGTTGTGTTGCTCCTGGAGTGGCTTGGCTAGTGTGTAACTGGGTAATGCTGTTGCGGAGTGGCTTGTCAAAGGGAACTAGTAACAACTTTTGTTGTCTTGTGTAATTTTTTTCAAAACCCTAAACTGCGAAGTAAGAAAACAATGCATTTTTCCAATTACTATGCCCAAATTCACATGTTACTTTTTTATCATCTTTGATTTGTGCGGAAATTTATTCCGTATCTTTTTTTAGGTGTTGACTTTCTTTGTTGAGATTTGTGTGTTTCTTAGGAGGCTGCAACCTTTGATCAACTTGGGATTGCACAATGAGTTACCATAACCGGATATTCCACTACCACTGTTGTAGATTTTTCTTTTTATCAGAGCAAGCAGCTGTTGGAGTTTAAGTTCTGCCCCAAATCAAGGTGAATTGTCTGCTAACAGCTTTTTTTTAGTCAAACAGCTTTACTTTCATGTCTAATACTTCGTTGAATGCTTTACGATTTGCAGGTTATTGAAATGGGCATGAACTTTTTTGGTGCCCAATGTTTTTTTATATAAAGCATAAATCAAGATTGAAGTGTTAGATATGGTTCTTGATTTCATTTTAATGAAGGGCAAATGGGATTGAGATTGAGCTTGCTACATGGCAGCACTTAACTCATGAATTTGAAGGTCTTTAAATGCTCTGTTTGCATTAATTAATGTTTAGAACTTTCTTTATGCTTATAATTCAGAAAGAATTGATTCTCTCTATGTTTTCCTTAAAGCTACTAACCCTACGAAGCAAGTTCCTGCAATCGATCATGAGGGCTCTAAGCTGTTTGAGAGGTTTGAATAATATATATACATATTTTTCCTTATATAAGTTTCCCCTGGTAAGTATCATGTAATTCCTCTTGTAGAATTTTAAGCATAAACTAAGTTTACCTTACATATAAACTGACTGTCACATAATCGCATCAGGATCATGGTAAATCATGCATACATTGTACATTGTATGGTAATATGAAATCAACCAATGCTTCTGAATTCATTGCGTCGTAAGGGTGGTATATAGATTGTTCAGCTAGTGAACTTTTATGACTTTAAAGTATTCTTATGGAAGTCGTCCATTTGAATGCTCTTGTTGGAGCACTTGATGCTAGTCTTTGGTGACGGTGATCCATTGTGCAGGTATGAATCACCTTCTAAATTTTAATTTTAATAATATGGTTTTGTATGTTTACATTTGAGGATTTTGATATTACCATTTAATGGAAGCATCGACTGTGTTAATTAATAATATGCTGGCAAGACAAATCTTTTGTAACATAGTTTTTTCATCTAAATAAAGTTCCTTTTTGGAAAGGAGTTGTTCTTGGCATTGTGGTAAAAGTTATGTTGAAACATTTCCTCATATAAACGTAAGGTAAGTAGCATACATTAGGCTTAAGCACGTGTATGTCTCGTATTTCTGGCACGTAATTGGCGACAATTAGGAACCCCCTGGAAAAATCTCCTCCGTCAAGTCTTAGTAAATCTGATGATTTCATATCATTGAGTCCTATACTGTGCAATATGTCTGGTTTAGATTCTATTTTCCAACACCAAACTTCAAACTCAACTAGGGTAGTAGCACCAACTGACCTAGATAATATTCTGAACAATGGTAATAATGCTGGTTATAGAAGTACCTTTCAACAGCCTTTTTCGTTTCCCGAGTCATATTCAAACCAGTTGTCTGGAAGTGCATCTTCTTTCGGTGCTTTAAATTCGAATAGTTCTGGTATCGAAACTTTCTAGGGACCTCAATTTCTTTGGGGTAGTAGTTCAACCTCATTTAATTGTATCAAGGATATTGCTTGTTATATATATTTTCATTTATGTACTCTATGTTTAATATAATTCATATGAAAGACACATTTGTTATATTGCACATATATTCTTTAAGTGTTCATTTTATTCTTCTTGTGTCAGAGATGAACCCAAAAGTCAAACAAAAGACTGTGCATTTCATAGCACTGGTCGATTGTTGAAAGATCGTATGTGTGAAAATAAAATATCGAATGTTGGACATGGAAGTAGAAGAATTCAAGTTGTAACTCAAGAGACTAATGATGAACAATAGCTCTTGATAAGGTATGTAGTGTTTACTACCCTTTAATCTGCTCATGATGTGGTAAACCCGCTTGTCTACTTCTTTTTTTTCTTTTCGAGGTGTTGTGTGCGTTGTATTTACTACTATATTTTCTCTTTCTATGCATTCACGCTACGATCTATTGCACCAATATTTACGCATTGCTCTGGTGAATAAGTTCATGATATTAGCACAATCATTGTCGTGCTTACCTGAAATTGTTTGAGCAATTAACCCACCGCATTTCCAGCATTTACCGAAATATTAGTTGTAGCAACTTGAATGGTATGAATAGTTTCTTCATCTTTGCACATATATGATTAGAATATATGTCATTTCTTCCTTGTTTTAAGGAATTTCGATCAAAAAATGGTGGTGGTAATTGTGGTTTTGGAAGGCGACTGCTTCAATAGTCGGTTGGGAGATTTAATAGTATTGTTGCTTTCATTTTTTGTTTATTTTGGTAGCTTGGGGGCTTTCATTTTGGTACCATGGACAAATTTTGTAATCTTTTTAGCAATGAGTATTTTTTGTTTGTTCAAAAGAATTAGGAACATGTTTACTTTTACTTAAGAATCATTGTTAGATTTTAAAACGTTTCCTTATATTTCCTTTATGTTGTCATGCATATGTATGCAGACTTTTGGAAGGTTTTGATGCTTTTGGAAGATATACGTGTAAGGATTGCCACTTATCGTATCTCAAGATGGTGTAATTTTGCTGGTCAAGTAGCTTGCTGTGTAGAAATGAATCATTGAAGGTGCTTGATGTTTTGGTGAGGACATAAATGGTTGTTCAATATTTGTATTTTGGGGATGTGATATTAGAAAATCCTATCATTATGCATCTATATGTAAGTAACTTATCTTTTTGAATATCTTGAAACAACTCTACCATTATGTATATTTTGGATATATGAATGCATATTGTTGCAACTATGTATATTTTGTGTAGATTATTCCAAATGGTTTCAACTTACAGCGTGTGATATGTTTAAATGTGTTAATTAGTATTTTAGTATTTGTTCATAATGACCATATGGGTAATTATAGAAAGCATGATTTAATGATGGTGAGATTGTAACAAAACAACAAATTTTATCGTCATTAAAGCAGTTTTGTGACGGTATACCCGGTCATTACATGTCTCTGGTTGATAATGGCCATTGCTAATTAATGAGCGGGTTTTCAATTATTAATGACGGTAATCTCCATCATTAGTGGGTAGAAACTAATATTAAACTTTAGTTCTAATGAGAGGCAAATTGTATAATAATGAGGAATTTACTCGTCACTGGAATTTTTTTTAATGATAGTCTAATCTCGTCATTAAACCCTTGATGTCTTTAATGATGAGGCCGGTTCTGGTCATTGAAGGCTTTAACTAGAAGGGCAACTATGAGAGGGGCATGAGGGTGATTTCCCGTCATTAAAAGTTTTTAATGACGAGAACATGGCATATAATGACGGGATTTCCCGTTATAAAAACCCATTTTTCTTGTAGTGATAGCAATTCAGCACTCACACCATGTGAAACTGGTGTGACACTTAGCAAAGAGGGAGTAGGTGGTAAAGTGCATTCCACCTTGTACATGCAGATGATAGGGTGTCTTCTATATTTGACAGCAACAAGACCAGACATCATGTATGCTGTAAGTTTGGCAAGCATATACATGGAGTCACCATCAGCTCACTTAAACTATGTGGAAAGGCTACTAAGGTACTTGAAAGGAACCATCATTTTGGCATCAAATATAGTTCAGCAGGGAAGGCTCAACTGACTGGATATTCAGACAGTGATTATACAGGAGATGTTGATGACAGGAAGAGTATATCTGGTTTTGTGTTCATGTATGGCACAAGTGCTGTCAGTTGGTCATCAAAGAAGCAACCAATAGTCACTCTATCTATAACAGAAGTAGAGTTTGTTGCAGCAGCACATGGTGCATGTCAATTGTTCTGGTTAAGGAGGATGCTGGAAGTTCTAGGTCAAGTTCAGCAGACTGAGAATATTATGTACTGTGACAACAGTTCAACTATCAAGTTATCCAAGAATCCAGTGTTAAACAACATAAGCAAGCACATAGATGTGAAGTATCACTTTCTGAGAAACCTATGTGAAGAAGGGATCATTGAGTTGCAGCACTGCAGGAGTGAAGATCAAATAGCTAATATAATGACTAAAGGATTCAAGAGGGATCAATTTTTTATGCTTAGAGACAAGCTAGGCATGTGTGAAGTAATCTTAACTGCCAGCTCAGATTAAGGGAAGGAATGTTAGGAAATTATGTTAATTATATTAGTTAATTATGTTGTTTATTACCTAAGGTTATGTCAGCCATGTTATTTCGAACTTTCAGCATGATTTCCACTACTAGAGTAGTTTTCGCATGTTTCCCATTAGTAGGTAGTTATTTGCAAAGTTTAAGCCATGATCCCATGATTTCTATTTTATAAGAAGTGGATTAGTGGGTAGTTTATTACTACTTATATATATTTGTTTGATCCATCAATGAAATTTCTCAAGTTTTCTCAAAATACTATATCTTCCCTAAAAGTTATCAACTATGTTAATTAAAAAAAAATAAAATAAAAATAAATAAATAAATAAGAAGAGACTAAACATGCCCTCTTCTCATCAACATGATTTCAAAGAAGAAAAAACATGAAGATACAATAAAAGAACTTAGACTAACTATTCATATACAATAATACGACCAAGAAACTGCAAAATCCCTTGAATATTCATCAATGCTTATTATCAAAAATTCAAACATTGCTATGCCATCAGCAAAACACAAAAAAACAAAAACAAAAAAACAAAAAACATTCTCAGAATATTACATGTACGTATCATACCTATCATATATGCATCTCATTTTGCCTAATCTGCATCAGGTCTTATGGAATTTAATCAACTGAAAAAAAAAAAAAAATTCATAAAACAAAAAGATCATACCGTCATTTGGCACCGATTGTGCAAAACATGAAAACACGGACTCGATGTCAAGGAAATCAACCGAACGTGTCTAGAATCTCCAATGCTAAACGAAAAAGGCAAAAAAAAAATGTCAAGAAAATTAACCGTGTGTGTCTAGAATATGCAACACTAAGCCGAAAAAGAAAAAAAAACACTAAATCAAATCAATGAAATTTGAAACTACAAAATCAGAATTGAATTTGACGTACTATGGAATCTGACAAATAAAAACTAAAATAAAAAAACCCGGACCGGAGATTTCAAGAAAAACACTTGTAAAGCACTTGTATTGGGCAATCTTCAACCATAAACCGAAAAAAAAACCAAATAAAATTAACAAATTCAAAACCGAAACTACAAAATCTTGAAAACTCATGTATTACAGATATACAGATTATCGAGCAGTGATTGAGTTGTTAGACAAAAAATATAGGAATGGTTATCTTTACCGTAATTCGAATCGGCTTGAGACAAAATTGGTTGCGGGTTCAAAGGATAGTGGTGAGTCTGAAGGGAGATTGAAAAGGAAATTCAGTACGGCTTGAGGAATGCACCGGTTTTGTATATTGAAATGATTTGCAGAGAGATTTTGTAGAAAATTTGTTAATTGATACAGAT